>OY856411.1:415323088-416554338 GCA_963693085.1 Alisma plantago-aquatica | reverse complement strand
ATATCAAAAAATTTGGGAAGAATTCTATGTTTTTCGATGAACTTTTTCATTCATACGACTTCATTTGCAACATTTGATGCAACAATATATTTATCTTCTACTGTAGAGTCAACTATTGTCACTTTCTTGGAACTCTTCCAACTGACAACACCTCTATTAAGGCAAAACACATAACAATATTGAACTCTCTAGTCATCTTTATCAGTTTCAAATCTTTTGTTAGTGTAGTCCCTTACAACCAACTCATCCTCACTAGAATATATTATAAAAGAATCCTTATTTGTACTCAAGTACTTAAGGATGTTTTTCACTATAGTCCAGTGACCTTCACTTGGGTCTTCTTGGTATCTGCTCATCATGCTCAAGGCATATGAGATGTCTAGACATGTAGATAACATTGTAAGCATGATATAGTCAATTGTAGAGCCATATGGAATCTTACTCGTGTGGTCCCTTTCTTCCAAGGACTTGGGACAACTGGCCCTAGAAACACTTACCCCGTGAGACATGGGTAAGTTCCTTTTCTTAGACTCTTTCACGCTAAACCATTTTCGTACTTTGTCAATGTATGTACTTTGACTTAATCCAAAAAAACTTTTATATCTATCCCTATAGATCTTGGTACCTAGGATATATGGTTCTTATCCTAAGTCCTTCAAAGAAAAACTATTTCCCAACCCCATTTTACCTTGTCCAAAGATGGAATATCATTTCCTGTGAGTAGTATATCGTCCACATACAATATGAGAATACTAAAATGCTCCCACTAACCTTCTTGTAAAACACATGGTTCATCTTCATTCTTGATAGAGTCAACTCTTTGATTGATTCATCAAACAAAGACTCAAGCTTCTGGATGCTTGCTTCAATGCATGGATTGACCTTTACATATTACATACCTTTTCAACACCCTTTAGAGATTTAAAACCATCAAGATGTGTCATGTACACATCCTCAAGTAGATTCCCATTAAGGGATGTAGTTTTGACATCCATTTGAAGATCTCATATTCACTGTATGATGCTATGGGAAGCATGATCCTAATGAACTTGAAAATGGTGACTGGTGAGAAATTTTCATCATAGTCAAAATTTTGAACTTGTTTGAAACCTTTTGCAACTAGTCTTCCTTTATAGAACTGGACATTTCCATCTATGTCAGTCTTCTTCTTGAAGACCCACTTGTAACCAATAGGTTTACCCCTTCAAGTTGTTCCACCATGGTCCATACCTTGTTGGTATACATGCAGTTCATTTTAGATCTCATGGACTCAACAAATGTACTAGATTATAGTCCCTTCATAGCTTCCTTGAAGGTGTTTGTCTAATCACAATCCATGACCAAAACATCACCATCTTGAGTGACAAGAAATTTGAAGCTCTCTGGCTCATGGTGAGTCCTACTAGATCCATGATATTCATGTTCTTTTTAAGGTGGTTCATGTTCTAAAACAACTTGGGGTGCCTCTTCATAGTTCCTCCTAAGTTTATTTTCACTTTGTGTATCTTAAAATTCTTCAAATTTTATTTTCTTGCTACTACTATATCTACATATGAACCAGTCCATATCTCATATGGTGTCTTTGAAATTGATTTAGAGGGTACATGATTAAGTGTAAATGTGGCAGTTTATAGAGCATGTTCCCAAAACGAATCAAGAACTCTGGCTTAGCTCATCATGAACCACACCATGTCCAACAATGTGTAATACCTTCTCTTTGAAACACCATTGTGTTCTGGCATTCCTACTGGAGTCAATTGTGATAAATGAAAACTACTAGAGGGGGGTGAATAGAGTTTTATAGATAATTTAACAATTATTGAACTCAAACAACCACAATGAAAATATTGGACAAGGAGACACAAGGTTTAGAGTGGTTCCAACTATAGCAAATACTATAGCCGTCAATCCACTACCCGGTTGCTTACCCAACCGGGATTTGAAAAGAAATTTATTTTATTACCTCTTCAAGGAATTTACATAAAATACAATCTCTTTTCCTAAACCCTTCAAGCAGCCTTCACCTAGAAGTAATCGCCAACCTTGAAGCAGCCTTCCCTTGAAGTAGATGCACCAACTCCCGTTGCACCAGCCTTCTGAAGTAGCTTCCCTTGCGATAGCCTTCTTGAAGTAGCTTGAAGTCCCCTTCTCCACCTGAGAAGTCAACCCTCTCCAATCCGCAGCCTCCAACCCTAGGAGTAGCAAGGAGAGTACAAAAGATAAACAGGAACAAGAAAGGAAAAGGAAATTACAACTTATCCTTTAAGCCCGAGGCTTGATATGCCTAGATCAAGCGTAAGATCTCCTAGCCAAGTATGTGAACTTGTGATTGCTGTGGGTAGGAGAATCTAGCCTATAGGACACGAGATTGAGCTAAGATGAATGTAGGCCAATGATCACAGTGCTCAAATTGCTTGCAAAAGATTGCTCAAGTATGCTCAAGTGTATTCTCAAGTGTAACAAGTGAATTCTAGTGTCCTATGGCTTGTCCTATTTATAGGAATGGCCTAAGTATGCTTAAGGACGTTCTAGACAACTTCTAGGGGTTTCTAAGTGCTTAACTAGCCGTTAGGTACAAAGTTGTTGCTTTAACAACGACTAATTAATTTATTCTGCAGTTGCTGTCAGAGACCATCTCGGTCAACAAATGGTCGACCGAGACACCTACTCGGTCGAAGTTTTGTCGACCGACAGGCTCTCTGGAACAAGTGATTTGCAACATCTTTCTTCAACTACCAACTAACTTGTCTGTTGTGTCTAACGGCTACTTTGGATCTTTCTCGGTCGAGAAGATGGTCGACCGAGAGTGTCTCGGTCGAGGAGTTTGTCGACTGAGAATGATCCTGTTTCAAGGTTTCAATTTAAGCATTAATTATATGTGTGAGTGTGCAAAGGTGATCCTAATAAAATGGGATGACATGTCTAACTATGGTGTTTGGCTAGGGAAAATCTAACGCTTGATTTACATGCAATTCTAAGTACTTGTACATTATATATTTGTACAAGTTTTACAACATTGATTACATTGCATGAAAATATAACTAAGTAAGCTCTTGGATTTTCCCTTGCTACTTTGTCATCCTGCACACTCAAGTAGCTCGTTAGATTAATAAGAATGAAATGTTTGTCATCATCGAAACAAAGGGATTTTTAGATGTCCATTTAGCCAACAATAAAATACTACTTCTTGAGAAGGTCCTCATACTCTTGGGTCAAATATTCACAATCTCAATTAGATCTAAGAATATTAGTATTCTTTCCTAGTTTGTTCTCTACTTCATTCTTGAATACCTTGAACTTTTCAATCGATTCATATTTGTTGACTTACATGTGTCCATATCTACTGAAATCAATAGTAAATGTTATGAAGGAATGATACCTTCTTGGTAGTTGTTGAACTAAAAGGAACACATACACTGATATGTATGAGTTCGAAAAGTTTAGTTACCCTTTCACTATTTCTAGTAAAAGGCATCTTTGCCATCTTTCCCAACAAACATGATTTGCATGTCTCAAGAGATTCAAAATTGAATGAGTCTAAGTATCCATCCTTATGGAGTTTAGTAATGTGCTTTTTGTATATATGGACCAAGCAACAATACCAGAGGTATGTCATGTTTGAGTCATGCATTTTAATCCATTTGATATTTGCATTATAAGCATGAGTCTCAAGATATAACTAAAAAACCATAAGACTTTGGAGCACTTCAATAAAGCATATCATCCAAAAGTATAGATCGAACTTCATTCTTTATTTAGGAATGGAAAACCATTCTTGTCCAAACAAGAAATAGAAATAATATTTTTACTTATGGTAGGTACATAATAGAAGTTATCTAATTCTATTACAATCCCTAAGGGTAGAGGTTAAATATATGTTCCTATAGTCACAACAGAATCCTTTGATCCATTAACTACTCCTAGTTCCATAGCTCCCTTCTTAAGGGGACTATTGATTTCCAGATCATGCACATTACAACATATGTGAGATCCACATATGGTATCCAATACCAAGTATTAAGAATAGTAAGTTAATATCAATAACATATACACCTAATATGGACATCTCTATCCTCTTTGACTTCCTAAGTTCCTCCAGGTATGACAATTTCTCTTCTAGTGTTTGGGCTTGTGATAGTGGTGAAAGTTTCCATTCTTAGCCACACCCCCCTTCTCCTTCAGAGGAGAATATTGGGACTAGAACCTTTCTTAGACTTTTTCTTTCCATTAGACTTACTTTTCATTATGTTGATTATCAACATATATCCAATCTTGACCTTCTTCATTTTAAGTTCAACAATTTGTAACATGATGAGTAGTTTTGACAACGGTTTAACCATTCCATTCATGTTGAAGTTCATGACAAATTAGTTGTGTGATTCAGGCGAGGACTACTTAATGAAACATGTAGTCAACTCTTGGCCCATGGGGAAAGACAATCTCTCTATGTTATCCAGAAACCCAATCATCTTAAGCATATGAGGAATATCTGGTCTCCCTCTATCAGCTTGCTCTAAAATAATGCTTGATACTCATACCTCTTTCGTTTAACTTGGCCTTCAAACAATTCTTTGAAATGTTCAATCATTTTAAATGTCTCATTTTTCTCATGTTTCCTAGGTAGGTTAGGCATCATGGTTCTAGGAATTTCATCTCAAAAGTTAGAGAGAATAAATTTTAATTTGTCCCAAGGTCCATATTTCATTAAATCATGAGTAAACTATAGTTGACAACTCACAACTCAATTATTTAGGCAGGAAACATTTTCAAATTACATCACATGCAACCCTTGGATGGAGGGTGAACAACCATTTTTAAATTCTGACATGTGGAACACCCATCCACATATCTTTGGCCCTTAATCCTATTAAGATGATGTAGTTAAGACAAACCCAACTGCCGAAACCAATAAGATCATATAGCCTGCTTTAGCAGACCCACACGTTTACCCCACACCTCACAAAGATGGATAATACACCTCTCTTTGAAAAGCCCAACTAAATTGATCAAAGCCTTGGAGTGTATCACCCAACTAAACATTACATTAGTCTTGACATTCACCGCCTAAGACTGCAATAAAATCATCGCACGTTTGATATGTTAGATGAGACAGGCAGAACCTAAAGAGGTTTACTTCCTGATGAAGATCATTTCTCTCGTTTGGTACGACAAATACTTTAGAAAGTTTGTTTTTGATACCTCTCCAAATGCCATACATGTGGTTCTGATGGGATTCCTGATCTCATACTCAAATGAAAACATAAAGATATAGATTTGCAAATCAGTAGTTAATCTACAATTCAATACGTGATCTGCATCTTTGTTTTCAGGTATGAAATGTTCATCTTAATTTTATGTTTCCTCAAAGAACGTTGCCATATAAAGAAATGTTGAAGGTGGACCTTCATGGAATTCAATCTTTTTTTCTCCTTCACCTAGCTGACCTTTAAACCATAGGCCAACCAATGGATGCCCATGAGGAAGACTTTAGATAGCAAACTGGTTTGTTGCTTGCATTGACGTCTGGCTTGCTTTCTGAATTGTCCCTTGTGCACAATGGACTATGTTGTAGTGCAGTGCAATAGGGGAACAAGCAGGTATGACGTCTTCTCCCCGATTGTTACCAATCGCAGGAATAAAAATTAAATACATTTCTGATCTTTATACCTTCCTATCTGATTCCTGCTTACATCTATATGTCTCTCTTCCAGTCAACCAAATTCAGCTATGATGATTCGAATAATAAATTTTGATAAATTTTGATGCCACAACAACCTGAGCAATCTGCTGGTAGCCCAGATAAACACTACAAGAACTATTTTAAAATATGAGCACATCATATTTCATAGACATTGGTTTATAAATACAATATTTTTCTTTTAGTAATGAACTGTTAGATACATGAGATTTGTCTCATATTTCATTGAGATGGATTTATGAAAATTATATTTGGTTTTCTATAACTTATTAGCTCTATGTATCTTCAAGGATGATAGATAACATCAAACCACAATCCAAATGACATTTATTGCATATTGATATTGAAGTTTGAGAAACATTTTATTGTTCTAACATTGTCAAAAAAAAAATATATTCTTTTTTAATCAATACTATTAGTATATATGAATGTTTACTTGTTTTTCATCTTTATCCTAAACATATAGTTGCCTTTGCATGGTCAATAATAATTATTAATTATTACCATAATAATTCAATATTGGTGAGCATTTAAGTCGCATGTTGTATCAATGACTACAACATATTGTGTTCATTATAAATTATCATCATAATTTCATATTTTATCAGTGATTATAACATATTTTGTTCATCATTATTTGCTTATTCTATGCTCAAGAAATTGTTCCCAAATTCTTATTTGATGTTGATGTATTTCTTATGGTGTAAGGATATACAACTATAGATGCACGTGGGACAAAATGTCTTGTAAGATATGAAGCTTCTCAGAGTTTTTTCACTCAAGGTCATAAGCTTGATCCATAAGACATAGTCTTTATGAGGTAACATCTATTTATAGATGCATTTATGTACAAAAATTTAGACTCTAAACATTTGTTTGATGAGTAGATTTCTTGGTTTCCTGGTTTAATTTTCTTTTGGATTTCACTTTTAGTAATTACCATTGTTATCACCATTTATTGAAGTCAGTACCAATGGGTTAGCATATGTTGAGTGTGTTAAAGGTATTATCAAAAACCCACTACGTACTTCTTGTAAACACAAATGAATCACTGGGTCAAAGAAATCCTATTGAATCATGACTACTCTTTGGTTTCTTATTATTATAGGAATATCAAAACCCTTTTCCTACTTTATGTATCTGACCATTCTTTTATGTGTTGGGGCATATTAATTCTATGTGTTTGTAACCAACTTCTATTTACATATCAAGTATTCATCTTTATGTTTTCACATCTACCATTATAGCATATATTTCAAGCTTCATTAATATAAAAGATCCAACTATCCATTTTTTCTAGAAAACATATATTAAAATTTGAAGAGACAGATACGAGCAATTTTAGTATTCTACTTGCTAAAATGATGGTTTTAGCTTTGTTGTAGGAAAATAATTATGGGTTTCATATGCATTTATGAGGCCAGTAACCATGATTTCTAAGGTTTTCAGGTATGATTCGAGATAATGTAAACCCTACTTTCTCTTGTCTTATGTTGAATGTTTAGTCGGTTATAACTTTTTTCATTGTCAATGTATTTCGTTGACTTAAACCTTAACAAATAGGCATGTCACTTATACTTCTCTAAATATAAATTGCTACACCACATTATTTCTATTGGTTCCTACTTTTGTTAAATTTCCAACAATGCAAGTGACATGTCGTGTAATGGTTTTTTTTAATACTATATGATGTTTCACCATTTCAACGTATAACTAACAACTTCTTACATAGAACATGTAACATTGCATCAAATGACTTTGTAACACTTTTGTAATAATTTATGCACCTTCAACAAATATGAAAAAAATTTGAGCCAGTAACCAGTTGTAAACTGATGATAGTTGACATCATTTCTTTTTGGAAATGAAACTTCCATTTTTAAATTGTAAGGATACTTTTTGTGTCAACAAAAGATATTTTTCCATCAAGCATTGTGCCATATTTTTACTTCCAAATTTCAGTTAATTAGAATTAACATGTCAAGGAAAGTCCAATAATGTTGTTCTTTCACATCTACAAAAAAATGGAAAATCAATTTCACTCAAATATGATGCGTCATTTTCCACATTTAATGAATGGCATCTTCTCTTCTCTCTAATCAACTTCCACCAAAACAACAATGTCACACCCTACTTTTTCAATAGTCATTGTCAGTGAGCGTAAAAGCCATTTCGACCTTTTGTGTCGATGTGGTCAGTCTAGAATAGATTCTTTGTACCTCAATACCATTGTAGTCTCTAAAGTCAAGTTGTTGATGAACAATTGGTACTCATAGACATGAACATTATTCTCGTAAAAGTTCAAAAGACTTTACAACTTTGACTTTCTTATTCATTATTTTTCCATTTTGACATCTCCTTATCTACCATGAATACATTTTAAGGCCAATGTTAAGGAAAATAATATGTAAAATACATATAATTGAGGGTACCATAACATCGACCTATAATGCAAGTTATTTTTCTTTGGTCAACCATAGACATATGCAAACATGTGTAAACTATATACACATATGAATATATTCATATAGAGATCCAGACATACTAATATATAAAATAAAAATATAAAATTATATACATATGTTAAAACTCAACCGCAAATTGTATTATACAATCAACATATTCTCAAACGAAGAATATACTAAATCTATTATTTGTCTTCTCAAATGATTTATATATACAATTGGATGAAATAAACATACATAAAATAGGTGAAGTGTTAACAATCAAGATTTTCCAAGAAAATAAAATTCATCACCATATTAATATGATGAATTCTACAAAAAAATTGTTTTTTAGAAGAACTATAACTCATTCTTATAATAGTCACTATTAAAAATTTAATCATATTTTATAATCTAGTTTCCAATGTAATTCTCAAAATATTTATTTATAAAAAATTGTAAAGTTATATCTTCTAAATGAAAAGGATACAATTTATCCAACATAATAATATTACACAAATTGAACCATACATTATTGAAACATCAAATGAAACATAGAACATACAAGGTGATGATTTTCTAAGTAGTAATACATCAACACTTTATATTTGATTTGTTTATAGAAGGGAATCCTCAAATATTTAATTTTATTTGTGGAAAATATATCCATTTCCTAACTCCCCTGCTAACATGATGTTAAGAACAACATCAAAACTATCATATATAGTGATGATAGGCATCACTACTCCATGTTACTATATATATTTGTGCCATCCAACTTGTATTTAATGAAATTGCATAAAGAACAAATGAATTAATAAATAATGAACATTTGACTTGTTGTCATTTTGTAATTATAGGGTGTTGAAACACTTTTAAACATTATGCAGCTTGATCTATATATGCTTCCAAGCTTCTTCTCAATTGATGACATGGACATCATGGAAAACAATGTAGCATTTGTCGTTGGTCTTCAACTATGAGTTGGTGTTAGCCATTTTAGGTTGGAGGTCACACCACAATTTAACATGTGAAAAAATTCATATGCATTACTTTATTATTACTAGGGAAATGAAACTTATTATATATTCGTACAACAAAAGTTGACTACTGATCATACAACCAATATGAGGAAATATATGTTACATCAAAAAAGGTTCCTTATCACAATATTAGAGAACTAAAAATAAGTGCATCATTATATACATACAAACGAAAATGAAAAGACAACCAAGTGATCCAGAAAAAACAAGTGATAGCAAAGAAAAATAAAAGTACCAAACCCTATTACACCAAATAGTGTTGGAGGTAATACTCAAAGACTACTTTAGAACATAAAAAAACAACACAAAATATGATAATGAATATCTTTTTACTTTATATTTGTGATTTTTTTATCATCATTATTTCTATCAATATATATTTGATGCATTCATCCATTTCCCCCATACGGGGCATGTGCAAAGTATGTGTGTATTAGTAGTTATATATTATATACAAACAAACACCACAAGGGATAAAATTAAAATGTGATGGTTGTAACATACTGAAATCCAATTTTCTAAATTAACTTTATTTTATTCCTCTAGTGATTAATATTAACCTACTATATATTGATTTATATCAAATTAGGATACTTTGAGAACAAAAATATAATAAAGAGAAGATTTGCATCCCTTTGCATGAGGTTAGAAAACCCTCTTCAAGATCACCTTGGGTAGTGCTAAATCATGATGATTGCCATATCACCATTATTGGGACTTCAAGTTGAAGGACCAAAACACCATTGTTTCATTTCATAGTTGATTATGATTATCATATAATGGTCCATAAATCACTCTCAAGGAGGGTCTGTGTAGTACACTTGTTCTCTAACAAGTATGTATGGTTCTGACTTGCTATCCAATACCTATGACCCATGAGACATGGTCATCAATCACCACACATGCTAGCTTCACATGTATTATTGTTGTCTAATCCTCAGTAATACTTTACTAGGGACATGTAAAAGTATTGTTTTGTTGGGTTTTGTGGTACAAAATAGGCAGCATAAACAAAAATTTTATCTAACCACAAACCCATAACCAACAGATCGCATCAACAACTATGCAATAGGAAAGATGGTTTAACGACATATACCTTATCTTGAGGCTTGCTCAGTGATAATATCTCGCAACTAGTGTGGCCTTCAACCACCTAGTCTTTGACGGCATCTGTGGAGCTCCTAGTCTTAACCTAGACAGTGGTTGATAGTCGTCCTCCTGAGCGGTAGAAATCTACCGCCTCTATAGATAGTCCACACGGACCACCATGAACTCTAGTCATCCTTGTGGACAAACCACAAGGAGTTGTCCCCTTCTTTGGGCGTACTAGTCATCGACACACTCTCCCACCACTAGTCACTTTTCTACAATTGTCTTTCCCTCGTTGTTCCTCCCTGGTCAAGTAGAACTTACTTGGGCTCTCTCAGTTGCCAAAACCATAGAGGACAAAAATTTGTAGAGAAACTAATGTTCTGAGTTGTGTTCTGAGAAGCCCCCTATACCCCTCTATTTATAGTAGAAGGTAGGGTCAGGGTTCCCAGTCTATGCAGGAGTAGAAGGGTTCAGAATTTCCATGAACAGATTGTACTACGATAGGCAAAATAATCATTTCATAAATGAACCAGTCATTTGGGCATGTGAGCTGATCGGTTCATAACTGAACCGGTCATTTGGGTAGGTGAGTTGATAGGTTCACCCGATGAACCAGTCGTTTCACTTCCCAAACTTGCCCACAATTGACTTTCCTAATTCATTTCTAATTAATGCAAAGATTGATTCTTGTCCCAATCAAATTGAACACATGAAATGAGGATCTTATCTCACGAACCGGGAAACCCAACACTTGCTTGTTTGTTCCATGTGAACATATCGGTTTGCTAGGGTGAACCGGTCATCTTACTGACCATGAGCTGATCGGTTCACCCTGTAAACCAGTCGGTTGGTGATCTAGGTCGTGCAAAACTCAAATAATGTAGTTATCAATCAATCTAACACTCTAATCAGTTGGTTCAACACTTGAACTTGATGATTCTGAGTTAAATCTATTGATTTAATGTTTAATTGAGCACCTAAACACTTTAGTAATCAATATAAACATCATTCATGGATAAACTCCTCTTCCAGGTTAATCCTATGTGTGTGACCCTATAGGTTCCATTTCACGTTGGCAGTGAATGTCCATAACTAACTTATGATATCACAAGCAAAGAGTGGTGCCAAGTTACACATCAGTGCTACCCAAGTGAAGAGGAAAGTTGGAGAACAACTTTAAACCTATAATCTATTACTGGTGTTATAGTGAATGTATATTTCCTTTGTCCCTGATATCCAGATTGAACTCAAGGCATGGACTTTCCATCCTCTACAAACATTCAATCCATGTTTCTTGAGTAAGAGTAGGCTATCTGAGATATATGTAAGCTCAATATCATATATTGACTTACATGTGCATGGCCATGAATTTCTCAGTCTCACTCCTAAGGTGGCCAGGATATCACACTCCCTTAGGAGGAATAAATTCCATATCTATCACTCATAGTCAAGTCCCCATGTGTCAAAGTCACCCAATCATCACCGTTATAACAACCCATATTTCAGGACTGTGTTTGATGATGTCAAAGTGTACCCAACCACATGTGATGAGTGTAGTGATTTCAGGTCCAAGAACCATAGTCACCACCAATACTATAAGAGAAGATCCTGACTAACCAAGTGTGGTTTCCATGCATCACTCTTACAGTGGGTCTGTCCGATACACTATTCTCTAACATGTATTTGTGTGCTAGGTTTAATATCATATATCATGAATGATGAGATTATGTCATCAACCAACACACATTCTAGTCTTTTCTGTTATTGATGTCTATGGTTATTTTCACAATAACAACTGACTAGGGACATAACAAGAATGTATACTCTTAACATTAGTATGATCTCATTGTTCAGGTCCTTAACTTGAAGACATATGTCATTGAGTATTTCCATTCTCTAGACATCTATCATGTAATAGTATTATCTCAAAATAGTTAAAACATATAGACGGAAATTGCCTTTATTGTTATCAAATCAAGTATCTCATGCCTCATTATAATCATCATATGATTAGCTATCTAGGCATACTATACCAATAGAATCCCACTTTCACTTAGAGCCAATCACCCACAAATCATATTCCAAGTGATCTTAACATATCCATCATGTTTCTGCTGCACAAGTGTTTTTATAGCGGGAAAACAACATTTGCTTCAAGTTGGCATATTGCATGTTTCACATCCCCTCCTTGTATGATAGCTCATATGAGATGGAAGTGTAGTGTTATGCTATCTAAAACTCCTTTGCCTAACTAGTAGCTCCATTGTTGTCACAATATTACTACTGAGTCACCAATGGTCGGAACGGTAAGGCCCCTACACTTGCTTAATGAGTTGAATAAGCTTAATTTTCATAATTTAATAATTATAACCCTAATATAACATTTTGATATGCTTTGAAATCATAATACAAGATGATTTTTCAAATTTGGTCCAATTTGGACACTGGTTGAGCAAGTTAAGCAATTTTATGTACATTTTGGACTTTCTTACAATTTACCCAATTGAGAGGCTTTCTTTGCAATTTATCACTTGCATTATGTTCGTTGGATATTTTGTCATCATTCTTGAGCTTGTTGAGCCATGGGGTGCCAATTTAAACCTTAGTTTGAAGGTGTTTTCTCCATGGGTATTTTAGGGTTTACCCCTTCACAGATGAGCTACCTTTAGTAGCTATCAACTAATGAGTTATTTGTTTTGCTTGGAAATTCAAGAAACGAGGGATAAGCATGTCTCTATGTATTGTGGGGGAGCTTCTTGTGTGTATGATTGTATATTCTTAATGGTTTAAGGCCATGGACACTTGGAAAGATACTAGAACTTTAACTTTTTCTTTTTCTTTATCTTAAAGCTTCATATACTTATCCCTAAGAACCAAAACGAGACATTTTCTCTCCACAACTTCCCTCCTTCTACAAATCTCTACCTCCCTCTATTATTATGGTAATTTCCTATCCAAGGAAGAAGAAAGAGGGGAGCTTATTGGAAAAAGAATCTAGGGTTGCAGTTGACTTCCATTTAGGGTTTGAAAAGCTTCCTTCTAGTGATCTTGACCTAAAAGAGTAAGAATCCCCTTCTTTCCTCAATTTATTTATTTTTTATCCTTCCTCCTAGCTTTCTCCAGGTTGTAACCTTTCTGTTCCATGGTAGAACTTTCTCTAAAGCTCTAAAACCCTACCTTTCTTGCTCCTTGTGCTTAGGGTTTGCTCATTTGATGAAGAAAGGTGCTAGATGAACGAGTACATAGCTTATGCTTGATTTTATACCCTACCTACTCGTGTTTTATTATGTGTGGGAGTTTATATTCTCATTATAGGCAAGTTTTATAACTTGCTCCACGTTTATTACTTACCATAAGCTTTCTAGATCATGTTCTTGCTTGAAAATGATGATCCATGCACTAAAAAGCTATGCTTGACTAGGATTTCGATTTTTATAATATTCCCTATTCTGATTTCAGTTCTAGATGAACCCGTGATCATTCGTACATTATTCCTAAGGTATAATATGACTTGGATTAGGTTGGTTTGACAACCTATGGTGCTAAGCACCTATCAACCAATGGTCAATTTTAGGGTTTAAAGCTGATTTCTTCTATAAACCCATGACCCAATGATGGTACCATTGAAACAACCCTACGGTGTTGTCTTCATGACAACTGATGGTCGAGATCAAAGGTGTTAGATGATGGTGACAACCTATGGTCACCCCCTTAGGCCAGGTTTTGGATCAATTAGAAGTTTAATGATCAACCGTTAAGTACCCTATTGATGTTATCAATCAATGATGACATTAGCTTAATATTTGATGTTGATTAATGAATATTGTGCTAATCTAACAACCTATCATGTCTTAATGGTCACTAATGATAGTGGATCAGGTCTCTACAACATATGGTGAGTTAATCATATAGTTGTAGCGTCAATTAAGCCTTAGACCAATGGTTTCTTGGGTCACTTGATGCAATGGTCAGACCTATACTGTAATTGATGGTTTTAACATATGAACTTGACCCAATGGTCAAGATCTAATGTTTATTCCTCCAATAAATTGGAATGATGTATAATGTAATATGTTGGTCCTAATAAGGTGATTTAGATGGTTTCCTTTATATGATCAACTTAAGGATCTTACTTGTTGACATTGGATGGCTTGTTTTAAATGAATAGTCGATTGTGGGTTTTACCCTACTCTCAATGGAACTTTTTGTGTTGTTAATCAAGGGATGTCTAGGGATTAAATGGTGACTCTTTCTAGAGAAAAAATCAAGGACTTCATTGGTGGTTTATCCAAAGTGTTTACTTATGTAAACAACCAATGGTCTTACCTTTTAAACATCCAATGTTTCTGGATGACATTGTGGTATAGTGATATGGGTCGAATGATGATGGAAAAAATGGAGGGTTACCCTTAATAACATATTCTTACCTATTCACTCATATGAATAGAAGGGATGATAATCATATTGTGTTGATATGTAACCCTAATGAGGTATAGCTTGTTATACCTAGCTTTAATATAACTAAATGATGGTAATTGGGTATGAATAGTCCTTGAATGACTAATAGAATCATGGTCTACTCTCTTAGTGTTGTTGAAACCCTAGTATGCTATAATCCCATGGTCACACCTTGATTTATGTGTGGGTTCATACTTGAGAATAGTATGGAGTGTGATGGTGATGCTTCAGCTTATGCATCCATGATCCAATGGGGATGTTGTGAGTTAGGGTTGGGTATAAGTGTTGATTAGTAACATTGATATAATTTATCATGTTGAACCTAACTCTAATGCAAATGGATAAAGATGAGTATTCATGTTTAAAATTCTTATATGTTGGAATGATGGTGGAATAACCTCCTTAACATGATCATAACCTTAATGTGTTAATTGGTGGTTATCATAGCCACATGGTTGATACTTTATTATGCTAAACATGTGCATTCATAGTGGTAATCATATTAGATTCATTGCATGTTGATGTAATAAAGGAATGTTCTTAATGTTAATATAACCCTTCTATGATTGTTTATTAATATCTCCTTGCTCATTAATGCAATATTGTGTTGATCTGGTGTATTACATGTAAGTGATGTTGTTGAGCCTTGTTATAAGGCATGCAAAGATAATGATGATCTTGCAGGGAATAGTATGATGATCTTAATGACCTTTGGGCATGGTTGAGCCCTAAATGAGGTGTAATCCTCGTGTTGGTACCCTATGCTATTGTGAAAAGGATTTATATCCTGTGATAGTATGATGGTCTTAATGAACTTTGGGCATGGTTGAGCCCTGAATGAGGTGTAATCTTCTTATGTTGATAATGGTTGATACCCTGTGATATTGTGAAAAGGATTTATATCTTGTGGTAGTATGATGACTAGCATAGTCTCATGAATGGCAAGGGAATAGTACCATGTGATGATGAGATGAGAAATTATGTTTCACATGCATTATATCTTTTAAAAGTTGTGATATTTATATGCTTTCTAGAAGTGAATTGGGGTTTTTATCTCCACTTGTTTGATGTAGCCTTAATTCACCCAATTGGCATAACTAATCAATTGAACTCTAATCATGTAGTGCCATGTGCTGTAGAGCCATCTTCAGTGTCAGAACTTGTTGGATGGTGAAACGAGTACTCCTAAGGGAAACTCAGAACACATACTGTTGAGTATGTGGGGTGGTAGGTTGAGGATATATATTTTTCACCCACAATGCACATTGTAGAGGTTGGCTATGGTCATGCCTCATACATCGGATGTTATTGAGAATGGCTACGGTTGTGTCTCAGTGATTATAACATGATGTGATTGAGGACAACTACAGTTGTACCTCAGATTAGAGGGTTTTGTATACTCTGGTTTCTAGTGTCATAACATGTACCAAGGGAGGACTAGTGGTTATCGACTTGACTATATGTCACTGTGGTGGCAGCTTTGACCGATATGTCACTGCCTTTTTACTCGTACTGACCGAGGGGAAGAGATCTTAGGATAGCGGCACTCCTAGATCTTCTACGGAACCGAATAGCCCTTTGCAGGGGTCGGTTGGACTTTCAATGGTATGATTCAAATTCCCCATGGCATAATAAAAGATGTAACACAACCGTCTATTATATCTATTTAGGGTTATACACAACGCTTCATATTGGATGATAATCTTATTTGCTTTCTTTTCAATGAGACCATGTATAGTACAATAAGAGATAATAGATATGATTATGTTGTAGTTATGCTCATGTTGTAAACATGCTTATGTTGTCAAATATAATGACAATGATGGTTAAGATGATGCTGCTAGCTATGTTTAATATTGTTAGCCATGCATATGTAATTAGAAATGCTTAAACTTCTAATCATGCCTATGCAGTTAATTGTGCTATGATGTTAGTTCTACTCATGATATAGATCTGTTCCATTTATTATAAATGCCAATATTGATAGCCATGTTATGTTACTAGACATATTCATGATGTCAGGGATGCTTATGCTAGTAGATTGCTTGTGCTATTAGCAAGGAATATGATGTTAGTCAGATTAATTATAATGATTGTTATTAGATGTAATTTGATGATATTTGAGTAGATATTTATCCAAAGAAATGGATTTATTTTTTATCTATATATGCATTGATGATCATACTTGTTGCTAAGATGATTTTCTTAATCTATTCAGTATACTTGAACTATACAATCTGTTGAATTGATTATTAAATACTCCAACTACTTAGTTATCTACCATTTAAAATGTTGTAATCAATATGTGTTGTTGGAGGTTATATCTCTTGCTGGGACTGGGTCTCACCCTTGTGGTTCACCACATTTTTTTAGGTAATCAAAAGTGACAAAAACAAATCTGTGACAACAAAGAGGAGCTATAGTAATGAATCTATGAGAAATTTGATTAGATGTCTAGAGTGTCCTGGAGTCATCCCTGTACTCTCAGGTCCGGGCAGGAAAAGTTTGTATATGGTGCTTCAAACGAATCGAACTTTTGTTAGCATATTAATGCTTGTTTGTGTGGCATATACGAATATTGTTCTCCTATGCATATATGTTGTGGCTAAGGCAATAGAACAATTTGTATCAAATTCTTGGCATAGTATGGATAAAAGAAAGATGTTGGACTCTTATGCAAATGTTTCTAAGCAGGTGCTGACGTTGAAATTAGTTTTAATTTACCCATATTTTTGGGTATGTGATTAATTAGTGATCGATTGTGCTTTATGTTTTGAGTAATCTCATTTTCTGTAATGGGTTCTCACAAGCTGGTATCAGAGCTTTAGGTTCATAAAGTCTATAGGGACACTACGACTTAGGACAAAGATGAGGTCAAAATTAGGAATATGACATAAAATATGGTGCATACTACCTAATCTTAGTATTTGGGTGCCCGGGCCAGGTATTCAATTATTGAATAAAAGGTAAGTATGGAACTCTTAGATTGTCATATTTCTTATTACTCTGATCAAGTAGTCATTTTGAGACAATCTAAAGAGCATAATGAATAAGAAATCATGGTGTGAATATATCAATCCTACCTTAAAGAAGATGAGAATTGCATTATTATCTATCAAAACTTGAATGTTTGGTAACTATAAGAGAAAGATACAACACCATTAAATCTAAATTTGAATACAAATAAGGAAAAGAGGAGTTCTTGAAGATGTGATTCAAGAAGATAATAAAGTAATAGATAGACAAGTATATGCTTATAAAGGGAATGAAGGTATGAAATCAACATAAGATAGAGAGAACTCCTATAACAAATACAAAATGAGAATATGAATGGGAACAATGACAAAGAAATAAGGTGGAACTTGAGTTAATCTCAGACCAACCTATGTGTGTAAGAAAGTGTTAATAAAAAATCTGCATGGCATGTGAAAGAAATTAAGGGAGATGATCCCGGTTTAATGAAGAAAATGTAAAATATGATGATTTACCTGTCGATAAGTGGTTGAAAAATATAATAAAATAAGAGAACATACCAAGTGTGATAAATAATCGTCAAGGACGGAGTAATGAGCTATGTTAATCATGATGATTCCTATACTAGTGGCCAAGAACTCGAAATGAAAAAGGTAAAATGATACACAAGAAATTGTAACTTGCATAATGAAAATATAATTGGTTACCCTTTTATAGTGACCCTTGAAAAATACTACTATGGTATGGGATGTGTGTTTCTCTTTGTGTCTTTCCTTTCTAGGGCACAACTTTCAAGTGGATCATTGCCACTTGGTACGCGTGGATTCACTACAAACATGAAGGTGGATAGCTTATTATAGTATAAGGTTTCTTGGACTATGGTTCCAAGATCATAAAGTTTATGATGAGTTTGCTTTTGAGACTTCCAATAATTAGGAAGACTCCTCTTATATGTCTTGAGATTTGTTATGTTGGTAAAAGTAGTTGAGATAAGGATGTGAGTTCCTTATAGAACATGAGGTGGATACCAAGGTAATGAATCCCAATATCCGAGATGTGTCAATAGTATGGGAAGTATGTGAAGGTTGGAGATGTGTATTAAATGAACATTCCAAGTATTCTTCTCCCTTAGAGAGAGAGAGTGTTGATGATGACCCTCTATATATTGTTTGGAAAAGGAAGAAAAATGATTCTATAATGTTGTGTGTGGTTCAATGATAGTTGGGCAAGACCAGTATCAAGGATAGATGGTTTTTTGGTCAATAGATATGTGATACGGTGTTCCTTTAAGATAAACCTATGATCAAATATCAATACATAAGAGTTAGATTGGATGACATAATTCACATGACCATGATGAGTTTAGAGTTGTGTCCTTTAGACTAACCAATGTACCAATAAAATTTATGAATAGGAGGAACAGAGTGTTCAAGTAATGTCTTACAAGTTGTAGCAAGCTTTGAATGATGACATGTCAAAGTATTTCAAATATGGTCAAAAATATGATTAATATTTCTTCAAAAACCTTAGGGTTTCCTAAGCAACAATATCTATGAGACATGTTGAACTAGAGTGAGTTGGGGGTTGACTAGAGCATCCTCTATAAGTTATGATACCTCTGTTAAGTATGTTATGTGAATCCTGATAAGATGAAGACAATGTCGTTGCTCCACCCCTAACAAGGTCAATCATGAAGTTATATGTGTTAACAATTATATACAAGTGTATCATTCTTCAACCAAACAGATGGTCATTCCACCACTGAGATGATTGGAGAATCCTCTAGAAACATATTCCTAATAAGTTCTTGAAATCTAGGGGGTGCCTACAAGGTTGATTGATTTGTTGATTACAACAACCATTAAAGGAGCATAGAGATGAAACCTTGTAAAGTTGCATATGATAATAGATACATGATGTTCTATGTTTGGTTAGATCCAGTGAGTGTGGCCTCTGAGTGATGTTTGATACAACATATAGAATAGTTCAAGATGAAAATCGAGTCCCAAAGTTGAAAGTTACTATTAGATTTGTACAGGTGGCACAACAAGTTTCTATGTTCCATATTTGTAAATGTCTTCTTATGTGGGGGTTTTTGTGTTGACCCAAGATGAGATATGTATGAATGATGTGACATCACCATGATATGCAAGTAATCATGTGAAGGTAATAGGATGAGGTGCAGAGGAAGTACCCATCTTTGTTTACCTTGGATTTTGGGGGTGAAATCCCTGTTAGGGGTTTATAGTTGTAAGGCCCCTACACTTTCTTAATGAATTGAATAAACTTAATTATCATAATTGATTTCTTATAACCCTAATATAACCTTGTGATATGCTTTGAAATCATAATACAAGCTTAATTTTCAAATTTGGTCCAATTTGGACACTGGTTGAGCAAGTTACGAAATTTTATGCACATTTTGAACTTTTCTGCAGTTTACCCAATTGAGAGGTTTTATTTGCAATTTATCACTTGCATTATGTTCTTTGGATATTCTGTCATCATTATTGTGCTTTTTTAGACATGGGGAACCTATTTAAACCTTTGTTTGAAGGTGTTTTCTCAAAGGGTATTTTAGGGTTTACCCCTTCATGGATGAGCTACCTTTAGTAGCTATCAACTAATGAGTTATTTGTTTTGCTTGGAAATTCAACAAACGAGGGATAAGCCTGTCTCTATGGATGGTGGGGGAGCTTCTTGTGTGTGTTCTTGTATATACTTAATGGTTTAAGGCCATGGACACTTGGAAAGATACTGGAACTTCAACTTTTTCTTTTTCTTTATCTTAAAGCTTCATATACTTATCCCTAAGCATCAAAACGAGCAAGTTTCTCTCCAAAACTTCCCTCCTTCTACAAACCTCATACTCCCTCTATGATTCTGTGAATTTCCTATCCAATGAAGAAGAAAGAGGGGAGCTTCTTGGAAAAAGAATCTAGGGTTGCAATTGACTTCCATTTAGGGTTTGAAAAGCTTCCTTCTAGTGATCTTGACCTAAAAGAGTAAGAATCCCCTTATTTCCTTCATTTATTTTTTTAATCTTTCCTCCTATATTTCTCCAGGTCGGAACCTTGCTTTTCCATGGTAGAACTTGCTCTAAATCTCTAAAACCCTACCTTTCTTGCTCCTTATGCTTAGGGTTTGCCCAATTGATGAAGAAAGGTGCTAGACGAACGAGTTCATAGCTTATGGTTGGATTTTCTACCATACCTTATCATGTTTTCTTATGTTTGGGAGTTTATATTCTCATTAGAAGCAACTTTTATAACTTTCTCCACATTTATTGCTTACCATAAGCTTTCTAGATCATGTTCTTGCTTGAAAATGATGATCCATGCACTAAAAAGCTATGCTTGACTTTGATTTTGATTTTTATAATATTCCCTATTCTGATTTCAGTTCAAGATGAACCTGTGATCATGTGTACATTATTCCTAAGGTATAATATGACTTGGATCAGGTTGGTTTGACAACCTATGGTACAAAGTACCTATCAACCAATGGTCAATTTTAGGGTTTAAAGCTCATTTCTTCTATAAACCCATGACCCAATGGTGGTACCATTACAACAACCCTATGGTGTTGTCTTCATTGCAACTTATGGTAGATGTAAAAGGTTTTAGATGATGGTGACAACCTATGGTCACCCCCTTAGTTAAGGTTTTGGATCAATTAGAAGTTTAATGATCAACCATTAAGTACCCTACTGATGTTATCAATCAATGATGACATTAACTTAATATTTAATATTGATTAATGAATATTGTGCTAATATAACAACCTATGGTGACTTAATGGTCACTAATGATAGTGGATCAGGTCTCCACAACCTATGGTATGTTAAGCATATAGTTGTAGCATCAATTAAGCCTTAGACCAATGGTTTCTTGGGTCACTTGATGCAATGGTCAGACCTATATTGTAATTGATGGTTTTAACATATGAACTTGACCCAATGGTCAAGATCTAATGTTTATTCCTCAAATAAAGTGTAATGATGTATAATGTAATATGTTGGTCCTAATAATGTGATTTAGATGGTTTTCTTTATATGATCAACTTAAGGATCTTGCTTGTTGACAATGGATGACTTTATTTTAAATGAACAGTCGATTGTGGGTTTTACCCTACTATCAATGGAACTTTTTGTGTTGTTAATCAAGGGATGTCTATGGTTAAATGATAACTCTTTCTAGAGAAAAAATCAATGACTTTATAGGTGGTTTATCCAAGGTGTTTACTTATGTAAACAACCAATGGTCTTACCTTTTAAACATCCAATGGTTCTGGGTGACATTGTGGTATAGTGATATGGGTTTAATGATGATGGAACAAATGGAGGGTTACCCTTAATAAGGTAGTCTTACCTATTCTATCATATGAATAGAAGGGATGATAATCATATTGTGTTGATATGTAACCCTAATGAGGTATAGCTTGTTTAACTAGTTTTAATATAACTAAATGATGGTAATTGGGTATGAATAGTCCTTGATTGACTAATACAATCATGGAGTACTCTCTTACTATTGTTGAAACCCTAGTATGATATAAACCGATGGCCACACCTTGATTTATGTGTGGGTTCATACATGAGAATAGTATGGAATTTGATGGTGATGCTTCAACTTATGCATCCATGATCCAATGGGGATGTTGTGAGTTAAGGTTTGGGTATAAGTGTTGATTAATAACACGGATATAATTTATCTTGTTGAACCTAACTCTAATGCAAATGGATAAAGACGAGTATTCATGTTTAACATTCTTATATGATGGAGTGATGGTGGAATAACATCCTTAACATGATCATAACCTTAATGTGTTAATTGGTGGTTATCATAGCCACATGGTTGATACTTTCTTATGCTAAACATGTGCATTCATAGTGTTAATCATATCTAGATTCATTGCATGTTGATGTAATAAAGGAATCTTCTTAATATAAATATAACCCTGATATGATTGTTTATTAATATCTTCTAGCTCATTAATGCAATATTCTATTGATCTAGTGTATTACATGTAAGTGATGTTGTTGAGCCTTGTTATAAGGCATGCAAAAATAATGATGATCTTGCAGGGAATAGTATGATGGTCTTAATGACCTTTGGGCATGGTTGAGCCATGAATGAGGTGTAGTCCTCTAGTGTTGATAATGGTTGATACCCTGTGAAATTGTGAAAAGGCTTTATATCTTGTGATAGTATGATGACTAGCGTGGTCTCATGAATGGCAAGTGAATAGTACCATGTGATGATGAGAATAGAAATTATGTTTCACATGTTTTATATCTTTGAAAAGTTGTGATATTTATATGCTTGCTAGATGTAAATTGGAGTTTGTATGTCCACTTGTTTGATGCAACCTTAATTCACCCAATTGGCATAACTAATCAAGTGAAACTCTAATCATGTAGTGCCCTGTGTCGTAGAGCCATCTTCATGTCAGAACTTGCAAGATGGTGCAATGAATATTCTGAAGGGAAACTCAAAGCACATACTGTTGAGTATGTGAGGGTGGCAGGTTTAGGATATATCCTTGTCATCCACAATGCAGATTGTGGAGGTTGGCTATGGTCATGCCTCATACATTTGATGTGATTGAGAATGATTGCGGTCGTGTCTCGGTGATTATAACATGATGTGATTTTGGACAACTACGGTTGTACCTTAGATTAAAGGGTTTTGTATACCTTGGTTTCTAGTGCCGTGACTTGTACCAAGGGTGGACTAGTAGTTATCAGATTGACTATATGTCACTATGGTGGCAACTTAGACTGATATGTTACTACATTTTTACTTATACTGACCGAGGGGAAGAGTTCTTAGGATACTGAGACTCCTAGATCTTATACGAAACCGAATAGCCCTTTGCAGGGGTCGATTGGACTTTGAATGGTATGATTCAAATTTCTCAGGGCATAATAAAAGATGTAATACAACCATCTAGAATATCTATTTAGGGTTATACACAACGCTCCATATTGGATGATAACCTTGTTTACTTTCTTTTCTCACTAAGATCATGTATAGTACAAAAAGAGATAATAGATATGCTTATGCTGTAGTTATGCTCATGTTGTAAACATGCTTAAGTTGTCAAATATACTGACAATGATGATTAAGATGATGATGCTAGCTATGTTTAATATTTCTAGCCATGACTATGTAATTACAAATTCTTAAACTGCTAATCATGCCTATGCAGTTAATTGTTCTATGATGTTAGTTCTACATATGATATAGATTTGTTCCCTTTATTTGAAATGCAAATATTAATAGCCATGTTATATTACTAGACATATTCATGATGTCAAGGATGCTTATGCTACTAGATTGCTTGTGTTGTTAGAAAGGAATATGATGATAGTCAGATTAATTATAATGATTGTTATTAAATGCAATTTGATGATATCTGAGTAGATACCTATCCAAAGAAATGGATTTATTTGTTATCTATATATGCATTGATGATCATACTTACTGCTAAGATGATTTGCTTAATCTATTCAGTATACTTGAACTGTTCAATCAATTCAATTGATTATTAAATACTCCAACTGCTTAGTCATCTACTATTTAAAATGTTGTAATCAATAAGCATTGTTGGAGGTTATATCTCTTGCTGGGATTGGGTCTCACCCTTGTGGTTCTCAACATTTTTTTTGGTAATTGAAAGTGACGAAAACAAACCTATGACAGCAAAGAGGATCTATAGTAATAAATCTATGAGAAAGTTGATTAGATGTCTAGAGTGTCCCAGAGTCGTCCCTGTACTCTCAGGTCCAGGAAGGAAAAGTTTGTATATGGTGTTTTAAATGAATTGAACTTTTGTTAGCATATTAATGCTTGTTTGTGTGGCATATACAAATATTGTTCTCCCGTGCATATATATTGTGGCTAAGGTGATAGAAAAATTTGTATCAAATTCTTGGCATAGTATGGATAAAAGAAAGATGTTGGTCTCTTATGAAAATGTTTCTAAGCAGGTGCTGACGTTGAAATTAGTTTTAATTTACCCATATTTTTGGGTATGTGATTAATTAGTGATCGATTGTGCTTTATGTTTTGAGTAATCTCATTTACTGTAACGGGTTCTCATAGAAACCTCCCATAACTTCATCCATATGAACTTCTAGATCCATACAATGTCCTTTACAGTGTTCGTAACACTAATGTACTCGACTTCTTATTGTAGAATTAATCAATTGTCTTATGTTTGGAACATTTCCAACCAACAATTCTTATTCCAAGGTCAAACACAATTTTGTCAGTTCAAAAGCTTGAATCGGTGTAACTCTTTACACCCAACTCATCCTTATTGCAATAATTAAAGAACTAATCCTTTTAGTATTTCTGATGTGAATAAAGATGTCCTTCATGGTATTCCAGTTACTCTTACTGGAGTTTGATAGTTATCCATTCGTCATGTCCAATACATACAAAATAATTGGATTCCATATCTTCTTGTCATGTCCAATACATACAAGATGATGATTTCATATATTCTTGTCATGTCCAATACATACAAAATAATTAGTTCATATTTTCTTATCATGTCCAATACATACAAGATAATGAGATGAGTTCATACGTGATAAATCCAATTGTGAATGCATATGGCATCTATCCATGTGTTCCTTATCTTCATAAGAATTGGGACACTTGGCTCTTGAGAGACTAACTCCATGGAATATGGATAGGTTTTCTCTCATCATGTTGAACCCTTTCAGTATCTTGCTAATGTATGTTCTCTTTCTTAGGTCAAGAAGCTCTTTTAATCTATCTCTATAGATCTTGATTCCTATCACATAGGATGATTCTTTAAAACTTTAGAATGCACTTTGTTGCTAGGTTTTAATATTTGCAGTACAAGGATGTTATTCCCCATCAATATGTGGAATATACATATGCTCCCACTACATTCTTGTAATCACACATTACTTATTTACTTTGACTCAAGTCAAACTCTTTGACTATCTTGTCAAATAGAAGATCCCAGTTCTGAGGTGCCTGCTTCAATCTAAAGATTGATCTATGCACCTTCATGGACTTTATTTCCATTAAGCTACAAAGGCAAGCATTATCCTGATGGATTTATCCTTGCTAACAGTTGAAAAGATTTCATCATGTTCAACACCTTGAACTTGTTAGAAACTCTTTGCAACCAAATTATCCTCCATGCCAGTCTTCTTCTGGAAGACCCAAAAGTACCCTATGGGTTTTACCCCTTCAAGTGGATCAACTAAGGCCATACTCTATTGAGGTACGTGGAGTCCATCTTGGATTTCATGGCTTCAAGCCATATCTCAATTTTTGGCTCTCATTTACTTCTAGAGAGACTGTTGAGTCACCATATGATCAACTCACTACCTTCTTTTCCATAAGATATCATATATCATTCAAGCTCTAGGTGTGTTCTACCAGAACCATGAGTTTGGTGTGTTATTTAAGGAACTTTAAGATTCCACAACATTTTGTGATTCTCTTTATTCCCATTATACCTCTTTAAGTTCAATGTTTTCCTTGTTTATCTCAAACATTTTGAGTTCTACTTTTGACTCCCACGGATTCCTTTAGAACTAAGTTCTCCTCTAGGAATGCAACCATCCAAAACACCTTTGTTGTTGGATTTGGATATCAAAGTAGTATTCAACAAAATAACATTTATGTGATTTGTGGACAAAGCCTTTTTAAGAAACATTTTTTCTTATTTAGGCTTTCAATCCTAATCTTTATAAAGACATATCAGGACACTTCCCATTCCATATTTCATATGGTGTCTTTTGAACTAATGGTACATTATTTTAGTGTTAAGCATGTGCCCAAAAGGAAATTTAAAGTTTAGCTGGTATTCACACTCTGACTTATCAAGGTGTGATTCCTTCTTTCTGATACACTTCTCATGATACACTATCATTGTGTTTCAGGTGGAGTCCATCATGATACATTATCATGATCTTCCACAAGGTTTGCAAACTCTTGGTTCAAAGTATTTCCATATCAATCATATCAAAATTTAATACTTATACCAAGTTGGTTACGTACTTCATTTATGATCTCCTTGAACACTTCAATATATTCATGTTTGTATTTTATTAAATACAAACTACCATATCTACTGAGGTCATCAGTAAAAATATTGAAGTACTATTCATTACCTTTAGCATTTATTCTAAAAGGTCTATATACATCAATATGTATAATCCTTAATAGAATAATCGTTCTCCCACTACATCTAGTGAAGAACCTTTTTCATATTGCACAATGAATGATATTAGCATGTCTCTATTAATTCATTAACCAAAATGAGTCTAGATAACCATCTTATGGATTTCTAGAAATGCAATTTTCATTTATGAACTACAGATGACTATGCTATAGGCATTCAAGTTTGAGTTATGATGTCATTCATTACATGTATCACACACATTTGTCTCTTTAAATATCAAGTATAGTTGATGAGACATAAGCATTGCCATCAAACAACATTTCTTTGTAATGAAACATCAGTTCATTACACTCTTGTCCATACAAAATGTATGACAATTTCATTGAAGGCATATGTATAATAGCCATTCACTAATTCTATTATATGCCCATGAATGTCATATTGTAACTGTAATGGTAGAAACTCTTGCTCTGCATAGTTTCTAGCTTACTTCTTCTTAGGTCCTGAAGTAGAGATCTCTATCTCTCTTTCATCTTCCTAAGATCCGCTTTAAAGAGGTTATTTCCCTTTCCATCTTACTCCTCTCCATATCTTGAGTGATGAAGAATTGGACCTAAGCTTGGCTTCAGAACACTTCTTAACCTGGTTTTAGTCTATGGACTTCACTTTGTTGATCATTATCATAGGTTTTGTCCTTTCTTCGTTCATGCTTTGGCATCAATATGTCAAGCACTTCAGACAACGGTTTGGCCATGTTTCTCAACATTTGATAAACTAGCTATTTGATTCACACAATGATTTGTAGAATCATATGTTTGGTCAACTCTTGACCTATAGGAAATCACAATTGATCTATATGCACAATCATATTGAGAATGTGAGATTATACTTGATCTCCATCTATTTGTTTATACTCAAATATCGCTTTGAAGACATTATACCTTTCACTCTTTCCATGATTCTTAATATGCATAACCATCTCAAGAATGTCCATGCTTCAAGCTATTTATGCAACTCATAGTTCATACAACTCAGCATAAGGTTCTTGATGTCTTAGGCATCATTGGCATACTTCAAGTAAGCATCCAATTTTAGCCTTAGGTGCATTTGGAGTGGTTCTACTGGCTCTGGTCTTTCAAGGATGTTAAAGTTTACACTCACTATTGAGAACAATTCTCAAAGGTCCCAAACTAGATTTAAAGTTTATCCCATTTATGAATTGATCGCACCAATAATGTATTTGTATTTGTCATTTGGATTTAATAAAATAATTTTGCAACATTTTAAAACATTTTTTATTTGTTTGATTTGATAAAGTTGATGATACTAATTAGGTCTTTAATTAATTATCGCTCCCACTATTTTGATCAAATTGATAGCCCTCACCATCAATTTGGAAGATTGCAGTGTACAACCTTCTAGTGAGCCAAGATCCAAAATAATTGAGTTATTACCCAGCCAATGCCAGCGTCCATATTCAATTAGTAAGGTAGGTAACATTTACCAATTACATCTTATGCAATTCTTGGATAGATGATATGCACAAATCTTTTCCATAGTCATATGCATTCCTCTAAGTGCTTAATTTCATTAAGACCACTTAGTCAAACCTAACCCAGACACCAACATGATAGGAGTGCACCCCGCTTGGTGGGCCCATACAAATTCCATCACACTTCCACAAGATAGACAATGCACCACCCTTGGGATGCCCACGCTTGTCGAACAAGATTTTCATGTATTCTTCTTATGGAAAGAATCTAAGACTTAATATTATATTGAGGGTTTGGCATTTATATACATACACATATCCAATCAGCACATAGTACATATCATATGCATGTTATATCCCATAAGAAAAAATGTGAAGTGATAAAGCAATGATATGGCCATCCTATTTGTAATTCCTTGAGACACAAGGAATTACAGTCATCTAGGTCTACAGTACAAGCACCAACCTATTATTGATGAAAAACAATTCTTGGGCAATTTGAGGTTGATTAGCTCATCCTATGACTGATCATCTTGCCTCCTGGTCAGTCGGTTGGTTGTCAGCAATTGATCGTCTGGCACCTCCAGACAGTCGGTTCAATAGGTCGTCGTGCTCCTCATAAGGCCACCAGCTACTTATCTTGCACCATCAACTAGTTGTCTCAGTCCCTTAACTGCTCAACAAGAAATAAAACTATCCTAATTTTACATATTACTTTGGGAAACCCCGAGTTACATTCGTGGGGAGCAAAGGTACAAAAGAAGGCTCGAGTTATCTTGAGTTACATATGGAATAGAAGAAGGACTTGGTATGCAAACCGAGATGCATACAGCCACAACCAACCATGCACACATAGGGTTTATAGGCCATAACCATGCTACACATCAACCATCAAAACCCTTTTTAGGGTGGCGCGTGTCGATTGCATATATATACCATATCATATATGTATATAGGGATTTGTGGTTTTTAATTAGATATGCACATTAGCTCGCATGCAATAAATAAATAGTGAAAACCAAAAACTGATCATATCGATTAATCCTAAAACATAGTATGTTGACATGGCTCTGATACCACTGTTGGGTTTTGTGGGACAAATCAGGCAGCAGAACCAAAAATTTTATCTAACCACAAACCCATAACTAACAAATCTCATCAACAACTATGCAATAGGAAAGATGGTTTAGCGAGATATACCTGGTCCTGAGGATTTCTCAGTCAAAATAACTCACAACTAGTACGACCTTCAACCACCTAGTCTTCGATGGCATTAGTGCTGCTCTTGGTCCTGACCCAGACTTTAGTTGAGAGTCATCGTCCTGAGGGGAAGAAATCTCCTGCCTCTACAAATAATCCACAAAGACTATCGAGAAATCTAGTCATCCTGATGGATAGACTAGAAGGAGTTGTCCTCTTCTGTCAGCATACTAGTCACCGACCCAATCTCCTCCCACCAGTCGCTTTTCTATAGTTGTCTTTCCCTCGTTGTTCCTCCCTGGTCGGGTAGAACTTTCTTGAGCTCTCTCAGTTACCAAAAATAGAGAAGACAACAACATTGTAGAGAAACTGATGTTCTGAGTTGTGTGTTTTGAGAAGCCCCCTATACCCCTCTATTTATAGTAGAGAGTAGGGTCAGGGTTCCCAGTCTGTGTGGGAGTAGAAGGGTCCAGAATTGCCATAAACTAGTTGTATTGTGGTAGGCGAACCGGTCATTTTGTAAATGAACCGGTCGTTTGGGTAGGTGAGCCGATCAGTTCATAACTGAACTGGTCATTTGGGTAGGTTATATAATCAGTTCACTCAGTGAATCGGACAATTCACTTCCCAAACTTACCCACAATTGACTTTCCTTATTTGTTTCTAATTAATGCAAAGATTAATTATTGTCACAATCAAATTGAACAAGTGAAACATGGATCTTTTCTCATGAACCGAGAAACCCAACACTTGTTTGTTTGGTCCATTTGAACCGACCTGTTCACTAGAGTGAACCGGTCACCTCATTGACCATGAGCCAATTAGTTCACCCAGTGAACTGGTCGGTTGGTGGTCCAGATTGTGCAGAACTCAATCAAAGCAGTTCTAAATCAATCTGACACACTAATTAGTTGGTTCAACACTTGAACTTGATGATTCTGAGTCAAGTCTATTGATTGAATGTTTTTTGGGTCACGGGGGTAGAAAGTGCTCTAAAATGTCAGGAGCTATTGCGGCATCTCTGGAGGTTGTGGTGGTTGTCAAAATATCCTTAGATCCATTAGATGACAACGAACAGCTGCTAGTAGCTCTCCATTTATGGCAGGCATGTATGCATGTTCTCCTAGTTGACTAGGAGAAGTCACTCATTCTAGTACCTAAACACTTTAGTAATCAATCTAAACATCATTCATGGATAAACTCCTCTTCCAGGTTAATCCTATGTGAGTGACCATATAGGTTCCATTTCACATTGGCAGTAAATGTCCATAACTAACAAATGACATCACAAGCAAAGAGTGGTGCTCAATCGCACATTAGTGCAACCAAAGTGAAGAGGAAAGTTGGAGAACAACTTTCAACCTACAATTTATTATTGGTGTTACAGTGAATGTATAGTTCCTTTGTTGCTGATATCCTGATTGAACTCGAGGCATTGAGGTGTCATCCTCTACAAATGTTCAATCCATGTTTCTTGATTCAGAGTAGACTATCTGAGATATATGTAAGCTCAATATCATATATTTACTTTCATGTGCATGGTCATGCATTTCTCAATCTCACTCCTCAAGTGGCCAGGATATCACACTCCCTTAGGAGGGACAAATTCCATATGTATCACTCACAGTCAAGTCCCCACGTGTCAATGTCACCCAATCATCACCATTATAACAACCCATGTTTTAGGACTGTGTTTAATGATGTCAAAGTGTACCCAACCACATGTGATGAGTGTAGTGATTGCAGGTCTAAGAACCACAGACACCACCAATACTATAAGAGATGATCCTGACTAACCAAGTGTGGTTTCCATGCATCACTCTTATGGTGGGTCCATTCGATACACTGTTCTCTAACATGTATCTATGTGCTTGGTTTGATATCATATATCATGACTAATGAGATTATGTTATCAACCAACACACACTCTAGTCATTTGTTTTATTGATGTCTATGGTTATTTCCACAATAAAAATTGACTAGGGACATAAAAAGAATGTATATTCTTAACATCTGTATGATCTCAGTGTCCAGGTCCTTAACCGAAAGACATACGTTATTGAGTATTGTCATTCTCTAGACGTCTATCATGTAATGCTATTATCTCAAAATAGATAAAACATATAGATGAAAATTGCTATTATTATTTTTAAATCAAGTACCTCATGCCTCATTGCAATCATCATATGATTGGATCTCTAGGTATACTATACCAACATGTTCTTCATATCCATTAGGATCTCATGTTCAAGCCATGTACTTGAAGTCCCATGTATTTAAACCAAACATTATTATGATATTTATTATGTACATTAACATTGTAGTGATTCAATGTGCATCAATAAATCAGAATTACCTTTATTAATGAAATTAAAAGTACAAAATAACCCTATAGCCATTATCTAATGATTGGCTTCAAGGCATATACACCAATAGGGACACCAATATGCAATTCAATACGAAGTACATGATGGAGAAAATATTACACATACACACTAAGCATGTGATGAACACTATCAAACTGATAATGACATCACACAAAACTACACGGAAACAACCATTAACAACATACTACCAAAAATCACTAAAAATTAAAACCATTTTTCATAAAGATCCATAGCCAAGAAATTTTCATATACAACATGATGCATCACAGATGTGTTGTCTCAGTTGCATCCCTGTTTTGTCTGATATTAGTTTACTTTTACCAAAAACAAGTACATGAGCAAACTATTAGCAATAACCACCTTTGAGCCAAAAACTTAGATCAATCATAAAATTGGATATGAAACTATCCCCTAAGGACCTAAGAGTATAGGGACAACACATAGGACTTCTATCTACAACAAGACACATCTGACATCACACCACCTCAAAATTTTAGGTCTTCTTCTTGTTGCTATCCTGTCTCAGCTACACGATCTCTACTACCGCATGCATGTCCACCTTAAAAGTTGTAGAACCCACTGGGTGATACAAAAGTCCCATCCAATGATATAACTCTCCGTCAACACTATTATCATCATAGATATAATTGTTTATTCAAACATAATGATACAACATCAACTATGCTAAGTAGTTCCAAATATAATATGAACATTAGCAAGGTATCTCCATAAATGAGCAGATCAAATACCTATGAATGACCAATAGGTTATTCAATCTTTTTAGAAGGAATATGAATAACATGTATATCATTTATCAATCATGTTGTACCAGCATCTCATGCTTATCCGGTGATCATATTGCCATGGTATGATATCAGTGAATCATGTGAATATAATGCCAGGTATTGACCTTTGTCAATCCGATGAATATAATTCCAGGTATTGATATCTATCAATCTTGTGATTATACTTCCAAGTATTGACCTTCATCAATCCTGTGATTATACTTCCAGGTATTGATCTTATCAATCTTATGATTATACTGCTAAGTATTGATCTCTATCAATCTTGTGATTATACTACTAGGTATTGATCTTCATCAATCCTATGATTATACTGCCAGGTATTGATCTTCATCAATCCTATGATTGAAATGCTAGATATTCATCTTAATCAATCATGTGATTATACTACATGGTATTGATCTCTATCAATCATGTGATTATACTACCAGGTATTGATCTCTATCGATCTTGTGATTAGATTGCCAGGTATTGATCTCTATCAATCCTGTGATTATACTGCCAGGTATTGATCTTCATCAATCCTATGATTATACTGCCAGGTATTGATCTTCATCAATCCTGGTGATTATACTACCAGGTATTGATCTTCATGAATCTTGTGATTATACTCCCATGTATTCATCTCTATCAATCTTGTGATTATACAGGCAGGTATTGATCGTCATCAATCTTGTGATTAGGGTTCAAGATACTCAACATTATTTGGTTCTTTCATCACCAAGAGTGCTATCACTTAACCAAGACCAAACAACACTCCCCCTCTTTTGTCTTTCCTATAAATGATGCTAAGGGAGAGGGGACAGTCTAGAGGTGGTAAGTTGCACATTAACCTAATATTTTGGATAAATTGCAATTTGCACCAAAACTATCGTATATAACACAAACAACCTTCAAACAAGCTCAAACTTGAAACTTGATCTCTCCACAAGGTACCCATAGAATTATCCTCTCCTTATGATTATAAATAACTAAGATAACACTTAACATGAGACATATTGCAAGATAACCCCCTTATCTTGGGTAAATTGCACTCTGGTCCAAGGTAAGCAAACATTGCTCAAACATTATTAAAGTGGGGCCAAACTTGAAACATAGGTGTGTCACATGTTAGTAAAACACTCAAAGTATTATTTTGAAGTTATAAATAACTTAATTAAGATAAAAAATAGGGTTATCCCAAAACCCATGTTAGGGGTGTTACAAGTTATCAACTCCTAACTATGATTTTGTCCCTGAAATCTCAAGAGAAAAGAGAAATGTACTTCCTCTTTGAACTCTTCATTAAACTTTTATGAATCCAACCATAGGAATCTCAAAATAGTAAACTTACTTGTGAATAATAAAGATTCTTATATTAAACACTTCTATATCACAGTGATGATATGGAACTTTATCCAAGATTAACATAAGATTTATCACATAGGATACACCCTTAGATAACTCTACCACTTCTGGCTCATAGAGTTAACACTATGTCAAGTCATACTTTCTCAACATAGAAACATTATAGGTACATTGTACAACATAGATGGAAACCCTAACTTTTAATCCACCTTCACAACTTGTAACATTATAAGAGGAGGTTCACAGATCTGGGAGTCATTATATTTATCTGAGGACAAAGGTATTACCATAGTTTCAAGGGTATTAACCATAGAATTCTCATTATGAAACTTTTTCTTGATCTCATATACCACTAGAACCTCTTGAATACTAGGATTCCTTACCTTGGTATCATCACATATGCCAAACACATCACATTCATTTTCATTCAACTTTTCAGCTGTCACGATTGATTTAAAACATGTTAGAAGAATCTTCCTATCATCTTGGAGGATTCATAAAACATCATTATTCACAAATGTCACCACCTAGGAACCAATCTCCAAGTCCCAAATGATACTTTTCAATCGTCCATCTCAACATTGCCTGAAAACCATGCATATCAAGTGATATGAGACTCACTTGAATATCACATCCCTAGAAAAGAAGCACATAAAGGAAACATACTTTCCCGTACCACCACAACACCATCTAGGAATTGATAATAGGGAGAAGGAGATTACCAACTTTCTTTGGTTATTATACGAGTTTTCATTGATCATGTGTCATTCAGTCTAGTTTCATCTTGGTTTCCTTTCCATTGGCATAGGAACTGTAAAGATGATTACATGTCATTACTCCTTCTTTGATTTTTTTCTTCATGTTCATGAACATTTCCTTGTTTTACCACATTTTTCATCTTTACATCATGGAAACAGTTATTTTTGTTTACATATTCTTTATTGAGCAGGGATCATCTTCTTTGTTCCCTTTCACATATCATGAGGATTAAACTTTATACTTTCTTATACTCATAGGTTGGCATGAGATTAACTTAGGCTCCACCTCTTTACAATTAGGATGTGGTAGGAATATATATGCCACATCTCCCATTTCATTATTCTCATTAAAGTGTCTCAAAATGATACTTGATCAAAGTAATCATAAAGATAGCAATTTAAGAGTTCCATACTTCCCTTTTTCTCCAATAACTGAATACCTAGCCAGGGTATTCAAGCACTGAGATTAGGCAGTATGCACTTTGTTTTATATCAGGTTTCTTACCTTAAACATCTCTTTTAAGTTATAAGGCATAGTATCTTTGGTTCTCTCCTGGTGTCTCTTTTACACCTCTTTCTCTTTTTCATGAAGAAAAGAAATCACACAACATTTTAGAGATTACTGGATAGAATATAAATTCTAGTCCTCTTCATCTTTTCCTCAAGTCCCCAAAGGACTAACCAAAGTAATCTTAAAAACACTTATCCTTCGTATGATTAACAGGCAGAATAAAGAGAGATAAGACAAAATGGAAAAGTTGTATCTAACCTATTACATATTACAGGTTATTTGGTGTCTTAGGTTGATTCAACGCATAGAGTCTAGTCGTCACCTATTGTCACCCTCGTCCTCTACTACCTAGAGCAGATGAACCAACCTATGATGCTCATCCTCATCCCCGTCCTTCTATTCCACTAAAATGTGGTCCTTGTGAGCCCTGTAGATTCTGCCTTGACTGTTGGGTTACTTCATTATATCTTCTTAGACACTGCCACCTCAGATGTCCTATCTGTCCACACTTTTGGAAAGCTAGATCCCCATGTTGTGACCTAGGAAATCTCCTCATTTATACTAAAGGTACAATTGGAACTCCTTATGGAGGTAAACTCTGACCTCTGCCCCTACTTAGTGACCATTGTATTGGTGTACTTAATGCTTGCTATTCTGGTGGCACTAAAAACTTTGGCTGTTTAGAACCACCACACGACTATTCCTGAGACTGGGTAACTTCTTTTTGAGGTTTACCTCATGTTTCTATAGCATAGACCTTTCTATTCTTTGTACAGATTCCAAAAATGTGGTAAATCTCTCTCTACTTTCTAAATCAGCTTTTGAGGTAGACATCTCAGCATTCAATCATTTCTCAAAATGTCGAATCCTCTCCTACTCAGTAGTATCCATTAGAGGACAAGATCATAAAAGTTCCATAAACCTAGCCTCATACTCATTTATTGTTAGGGTTCCTTGGCAAATCCCCTCAAACTGTGAGATCTTTTCATCCAAGTATTTCTATGCAAAGTACTTATTGACGAATTCTCGATAAAATTCCTAGCAACCAACCACTTAATCATTCCTTTTTACCTCTTCTATGGCCCACCATTGGTTAGCACTACCCTCGAAAAGGTACACAACATGCTTGACTTTGTCAGCATCTAGGATACTAAGGATCTTGAAAGTCTTTTCTAACTCAGTGAGCCACAGATCAACATCTGTTGGATCAGTTGTTCCAGCATATTCTATAACTCCTACACGGCGTAGCCATTCAAAGGTCTTAACATAACTTGAAAATTATGCATTGGGGACTAGTGCCCTAGGTTGTATTGTTAGTGTCTTATCCACTATATGCATCATTGTTGTCATAACCTACCAAACAAGAGCATGAAAAGTAGGGTTCTATATCATGACTGGATCAGCTTGGGGATTCTTAGGCACTTGTTCTCTCTTACCTGATCCCTTGAACCTTCTCCTGGTGTAGCAATATTACTTTCAGCAATATGTTCATCATGTTCTCCAGACATCTTTCATCTTTATCCTTTCTTTTTGCATGAGAAGAAGTCACTATTAGACATATTGGAGGATGCTAGAACATACTAAAAAACCTCAATCCTATGTCCCTATAGAATCAGTGAACCTATAACTCTGATACTAAAACTGTGATGACTGCTATCAAACTCATAACAACATCGCACAAAACTATGCAAAACAAACATTAACAATGGATAACTAAAAATCACTAAAAGTTAAAATATTTTTCATAAAGATCCATTACCAAGAAATTTATCATAGAAAGGCCCAAAGCATGTCATATACAACATGATGCATTGCACATGTGCTATCTCAACATCATCCCTTTTTCATCTGATATTAGTTTACTTTTACCAAAAACATGTACATTAGCAAAATATTAAAAATAACTTCCTTTTTACCAAAACCATAGATCGATTGTAAAAACAAATATGAAACTATCCCACAAGGACCTAAGAGTATATGGAAGACACATATGACCTCTATCGATAACAAGACACAGCTGACAGGACACCACCTCAAAATTTCATGTCTTCTTCTTGTTGTTTCCCTTTCTTGCTACATGATCTCTACTACCTCATGTATGTCCACCTAAAACATTATGGAACCCACATGGTGAGACAAAAGTCCCAGTGGGATATATAACTCTCTACCAAAACTTTTATCATCACATATATACTTATTTATTCAAAATTAATGATAAAGCATCAACTATGCCAGGAAATTCGAATTATAATATGAAAATTAGCAAGGTATCTCCATAAATGAGAAGATCTGATACCTATGTCTAACCAATATGTTATTCAATCTTTTTAGAAGGAATATGAAGAACATGTATATCATTTATCAATCATGTTGTACCAGCATCTCAAGCTTATCCTGTGATCATATTGCGATGGCATGATATTAGTGAATCATGTGAATATGCTTCTAGGCATTGACCTTTGTCAATCCTGTGAGTATACTGCCAGGTATTGATCTCTATGAATCCTGGGATTATACTGCCAGGTATTGACCTTCATCAATCCTGTGATTGTACTGCCAGGTATTTATCTTCATCAATCTTGTGATTATACTTCTAGGTATTGATCTCTATAAATCTTGTGATTATATTTCTAGGTATTGATCTTTTTCAATATTGTGATTATATTTTCAGGGATTAATCTTCATCAATCATGTGATTATATTTCCATGTATTGATCTTCATCAACCTTGTAATTATACTACTAGGTATTGATCTCTATCAATTCTATGATTATACTTCCAGGTATTGATCTCTTTCAATCATGTGATTATACTATCATGTATTGATCTCTATAAATCATGTGATTATACTGCCAAGTATTAATATCTATCAATCCTGTGATTATATTGCCGAGTATTGATCTTCATCAATCCTATGATTATACTTCCAGGTATTGATCTCTATCAATTCTGTGATTATACTGCCATGTATTAATCTTCATCAATCATATGATTAAACTACCAGGTATTGATCTCTATCAATCATTTGATTATATTGCCAGGTATTGATCTTCATTAATATTTTGATTATACTTCCAGGTATTTATCTTCATGAATGTTGTGATTATACTTCTAGGTATTGATCTCTATCAATATTGTGATTGTTCTTCCAGGTGATGGGTTAAATGCATTACAACTTCTTATAGCATCAATCAAGTTACAAGTATGAAAGGTATATCATATTGCCAAGAATTCTTGAGCAATTGAGATACCTTTGTGTTACCCTATTACTTTCATCATGGGATCAATCCCTTAAACTCATCATTGAGTATGACATCTCCTTACCAGGCAATATTCCTCTGCTAGGTCATCAGACCTATTCACATCCTTCCTATGATGCATGTATTCTTATGCCTCATAAGGCATATTCAAGCTATACCAGATTATAATCACTATATCCCTCATTTGGTTGTGTTCATATTAATGTATGCATGGTTAAGATTTCATTATATTATTGTATACATTGATTACTATAATCATGTCATTTCAAGTTATACTCTCTCTTGTTATTAGGGTTAGGGTTTCTCTTTTCAACTGATTGGGGTTTCCAGAGTTTCTCTTTTCAACCAAATAGGGTTTCTAGGGTTATATTCAATAACCAACCCTAGACCATAACTCCTCATATCTAAGATCTTATATTATTATCTTTACATTCAATTGTATCACATATAATCACTCAATCATGTTACAACACTCTCATAATTAGGGTTAGGGTTTCTATTGTAGCCGATTAGGGTTTTTAGGGTTATATTCAACAATCGAATCCTAATTCATAACTCCTCCCATCTAGGAACTTATTTCATTGACATAAGTATTCAATCATACTTTATTACTCTCATCAATTATCATTAATTGATTATCAACATGAGTGATATACGTTTCTCTCTCATCCTCATTAGGATACTAGATTCAACTTTAACTTGTTGTATTGACTTGACCCTCTTTAGGGTATATTGGCCTACACTTATCAAAGTGTATCCATATCATTACATCAGTAGTGTATGAACTTGATTATACTCCTCATGTGTCAGCCTACACTCATCTAGGTGTATCGTCCTACACACTAACCCTTGTGTCAGCCGAGTTACATTCACTTGTGTTGGCCTGGACACTATCACTTGTGTCAGCCTAGACACTCTTACTTGTGTCGTCCTAGACACTTGTTTTGGCCATGAAACTTGTATCAACCTAAGCACCTCCCTTTGTGTCGATCTAAGGCATGTCACTTGTATCACCCTATGTATATACACTTGCGTCGCCTTATGCATATACACTTGTATCTCCCTATGCATATCAACATGAGTGTAGGTCATAGCACATTCTAGTGTATCAACCACACTATAATATGGGGTGTGTGTTGGCCAAGGCATTAAAGGATGTGTCACCATAGAAACCATGAATTGATATCGGGTTATGGGGTGTATCGGGTTCTAGGGTTAGGATTATATGATATTGCGTTAAGCATCATCATCTCCCTCAAACCCTCACTCATCAAGGTACCGACCTCACTTATCTTTTGGTGTATCACCTTCACCATACTTTAGTGTAACGTCTTTACCTCACTTTAGTATAACATATGTACCTCACTTGGGTGTTACATCTTTATCTCTCTTGGGTGTAACATCTTCACCTCACATGGGTGTATCCCCTTCACCATACTTTAGTGTAACGTCTTTACCTCACTTTAGTATAACATCTTCACCTCACTTGGGTGTAACATCTTTACCTCTCTTGGTTGTAACATCTTCATCTCACTTGGGTGTATCGCCTTCACCTCACTTTGGTGTAACATATTCACCTTACGTGGTGTCTCAGCCACATCATGCTCTAGGGTTTCGTCCTCACTATCATCTTGTATATGTTGGTCATGACACTATCACTTGTGTTTCCCATGGCACATCAAAGTAATATTAGTTTTGAGTTTCTTAAGGTGATATCAGTTTAGAGGTGCTTCAAAGTGATATCAGTTTATAGGTGCTTCAAAGTGATATCGGTTCATAGGTGCTTCAATGTGATATCGATTTAGAGGTGCTTCAAAGTGATATCGGTTTAGAGGTGCTTAGGGTGATATTGGTTTCTATCATATTCAAGCTTCGAACCTTCGTCCATTAACACTCTAGTTCATAGAAAACAACCCCATATATCCATTTGATCTCATAGATTCATCATTTAATCAAGGGAAAATGATATTAAGAATGAATCACCAAGTATTGTACTATTGAAAGTGAATAACAATATAATTTAAGTAGAGTTATATAACCCATCACAAGATCAACACTACAGAGTCAAGCTTCAAGATTCAAAGCTCCACATTACCAAGGTTGAAGATGACCTACTCAAAGGTCCAAGATTTGGCAATAGCTTCACCTGCATCAAGAAGAAGGCATCATAGTTAGAAACTTGGTGAAGAAGAAAAGAAAGAAAGAATTATGGTCTAAGATACATAATTCTCCAAGGTTGAAGATGGTCACGGAATCACATTTAGACAAGATCGACCTTCCTATTGATCCTTGAGTTCCTAGGGTCATCCACCAATAAGGAGGTGGTAAAAGAGTCAAAAGGTATTCTTGCTTTTGAAAAGAAGGGCTTATATAGTTGAGTTTCAAGAGGGAGAGTATATGTGAGGTGTCATCACCATATGTAACTAGGTGGCACGTGTCCATGCATGGTGGAACCATGCAACCATAATTATATCATCATGAAAAACTCTTATGGATAATTCAAAGATGGGATATCGGCCATTGGGTAGCTTTCTTAACAAGATATCATAACCCAATATCATATTTCATGTAAACTGATACAACTTTTCCAAGGAAGTCCTAAATCGATATGCTTCACCTACTTGAGGTGCTTAGCCCGATATGAATACTTCTAAAAAGTTACTAAACCGATATGGGACCTTCTCTATGGCTTACAAGCCGATAGGCACCCCCATATATACTTCATAACTTGACTCAACCATATTTAGGGTTCAAAATATACAACATTCTTTGGTTCTTTCATCACTAAGAGTGGTATCACTCAATCAAGACTCAAACAAGGTGCCTCCTCTTTTACCTTTCCTATAAATGATTCTAAGAATGAGAAGGAACACTCTAGGTGTGGTAAATTGTAAGTTAATCTCATATTTTGGGTAAATTGCAATTTGCACCAAAACTATGATATATAACACAAACAACCTTCAAAGAAGCTCAAACTTGAAACTTGAGCTCTCCACAAGGTGACCCATAGAATAATCCTCTCCTTATGATTTGAAAGCACTAAGGACTCACTCAAAATATGACATATTGCAAGATAACCCCCTTATCTTGGGTAAATTGCACTTTGGTTTAAGATAAGAAACCATTGCTCAAACATTATTCAAACGAGCATGTCACATGTTAGTAAAATACCTCTAAGAATTATATTGAAGTTATAAACAACTTAATTAAGAAAAATAAATAGGGTTATCCTAAAACTAAGGTCAGGGGTGTTACAAAGTAGAAGTGGTTTTTCAAGGGTTTGCGATGCCAATATGAGGTTGAATATAGAGTGGGTACCAATAGGATGGATGATGCTCTGTAGAGGAAATAAAGTGAAGAAGGAGATGAGGCTAACCATGAATTCAAGTGTTATGCAATTCAGTTGCCCTTATAGATAATGTTGAATGATATTCGGTTATTTAACGACTAATAACCCTTATCTAGTTGAATGGATCTTAGATCATAATGAATTCCACATGAAGAATGGGATTATTTGCATGACAAGGAGATTGGTACTAAGTGTTGAATCATATATAATAAAGAAATCTTTGTTTTATATTCATAATACTTAACAGGGGGTCACTTGGGATTTGAGAAGACACTAAATAAATTCAAAGAGGCTTTCTTAGTGAAGAGGGAATGAGAGGGAAATTGAAGAAGTTTATTCAGTAATGCCTCATTTTTTAAGAAAACAAGTTTGAGAAAATCCCTCGTCATGGCTTACTACAACCTTAGTCAGTTCATTTTCCATTGTAATCTTCTATAAAAATAGATTTCATAAATACACTTTCCTTATCTAAAGTACATTTGTTATATTGTTTGTAATGGATATGTTGTCAAAGAAATCTCACTTTTTTTTAAATAAAACGTATTTACAGTGCTAAAAGTATATTAGATGTCTTCATTTATGGACATTTTAAACACCGTAGAATGCCTCAGTTTAAAGTTTTAGATTGTCACACCACTTTTCTTAATACATTCTAGCATGATTTTTGTAAAATTTAGTGGACTAGGATGAAGATGATCACCGTGTAACATCCTCAAATGGATGGTCAAAGTGAAGTCTTGAATAGAAAGTTATAATATTACCGGAGAAGGTATGTGCTTCGAATCCCCTTGAATGTGTCCAACACTAGCCCTGGGTTGAATGGTGCCATAACACTTGCACACATTCTTATACTAAGTGTCACCTTATGGGGAAATATATGGCATAGTTCCAACTAAATTGTTGCCCTATATGTTGGGTCATACAAGGGTAGAAATTGCAAAAACTACACTGAGAGTGCATAATGAACTTTTGGAGCTATTAAAATTGAATTTGAAAAAAGCACCGGCTTGAATGGAAGTTTTTGTATACTAGAAGATGTTATGGGGTATTTTTAGTAAGGGAGTTGGAAAATATAAAACTTCCATTTCTCAAGCAAAGAAACATGGTTCAAAGAAGGAAAACCATGTTTGGACCATTACATTATGGACCTTTTCAGATAGTGGAACATATTTGCCAAGGTGGTTATTAAACAAAATTTCCTTAAAAAGCCTTAGTCCATCATGTTTTCCATGTTTCTCATTTCAAAAAGAATCTTGGTCAAGTCACATCATGAGGTGTGGATCTTTTGAAGATAACTATTGGTACCCCTTTAATGCTGAAGACAATGCTTGATGGGAGAATGTTTCCTTTTGGGAAAAAAGTATGTGGTAACGGAGGTTCTAGTATAGTGGTATTTCTAAAACTACTTTGGAAAGTCTATATTGAGTAAAGAATATATATCCAGCTACTCTAATATTTGTAGAGGATTTATCTTAAAGTGTAATTGTAATGGCTCCACTCTTGCATATGATTTATCTTGAAGTATTATTGTGACATTGCTTTGTTCGACCTTGAGGACAAGGTTGGTCTCAGGGATGTGGGTATTTGCTACTGTATAATGTCAGTTATGTGGTTAGTTGGTGGTTAGAGAAACTTTGAATTTACAAGAGTTAGTTGAATGGGTGATAATAGTAGTGAGTAGCCAGTCAAATGGTGGTTAGAAAGTTATCTTAGAAGGCTTAACATTTGTTCATGGTTGTTCTTTGGAGCTTTGTCTGAATGTCTAGTTGGGCTAAAAAGTGGGTGTGGAGGAGGTATATAATGTGCCATCTCAAGCTCATTGAAGGAATCATGTTCTTATATGATAACTTGAAGAAAGATCAATCACTCTATGTGAATTTAAAATTGCCTTGTCCCTTGCTCTATGTCTTCTTTCTAGACTTTGAATCTTCCCTCTTTCTCTCACCATAGGTATGACAGGAGAATGTTTAGTCTCCTGGCAACATCGCTACTATCTATGAAGTAGCAACATTGAAGGTAGGAGAATACATCTCCTTTTCTCGTAGTGTGGGAGGGTGGCAATGTAGGCCGACCTAAATCCGATGCTTAGATATCATTTTTTCAACATGTCTTGACGCCGTAGTTGGTTGTGAAATAAGGTCTTGGGAATAACAGACGCGTCTAGATGTCCAATCTTGGAAAGGGTAACTTAGTTTTTCTATGAACGCCTTTCCTCCCTCCAACTATAGATGCAGCTGGGACATGTCCCTTCATTGTTGCTTCACCTGTCTGGTGTAGGTGGACTCAGTGAGGTTTTCAATATGTTATATTAGATGGAGATGTGTGCACCCTAGTTCTTGTTGGTAATATCAAAAGATGGTGACAATCTTTTGCGATTCCTACTGTTCTCACTTTGCATTTTGAACAAACACCTGACTTTTCAATAAGAAACCATTTGTCACAACCATGGCCAAAGAAAGTAGCAACAAGCATGTGATTTTCCTTAGCTTGAGTGAGAATGAGTATCCAAGTATAACTTATAGGGAACTCTCTACCCCCCTTCTAAGTTTGAAGGAAAGTGAGTGCTTTCTGGGTTTGCATCTAGACACGGCTTAATCCACATATTGAGAGTAGCCTTGTTCAAAAACATAGCTATGTGGTCTCCAGCGATGATGAAGTGGAAGAGGAGGAGGAGTGCCTAAATTGACTCACCATATGTGAAAGGAAGAGGAGGTGGCGGCTAGCGACATGTAGAGCAGATGGAATGCAATGCACCACCCTGACACCTACATTTCGAATCCTCATGTCATATTACCAAGTGGTCATTTGTGTCTGAAATTCAATGAAAATTCAAGTCTTATGTGGTCTCTGGAGACAATGACGAGGAACAGGAGGAGGAGTAGCATCCAAAATCTACTCTCCATAGGAGAAAAGGAAGAGCATGTAGTGGCTGCCAACATGCAAAGCGACTGAAATGCAACATGTCGCCCAGACGCCTACCGTTTTAAACCCCCTTATCGTAATACCAAGTGGTAACCTTCATGTAAACCGAACTCTTTATCTGCATACCCCCTCAAATACAGGTGGATATACCTTCAACCCCCCCCATAAAAGATGCTATGTGAACTAGATATGGAACAACGAACTATGCATATTTCATAATTTCTGGGTACATATTTCCTATTTCCTTTTTTTGTAGTGATTACCGCTGCTATAAGGAGGTGATATTCTCCTTGAGGGTCGATGACATCCATTATTACATGGATGGGTGTTACATCACCCATGATGACATCGAAGCCTATGTTCATGCCATGAACGGGATGCATATAAAATGGGCAGACATCAGGTTTAAGAGATTACATGTTCTTTCTTCTTAGCGTACGTTCTACTTAATTGAAATATTGAGTATCAGTTTCAGTTTTCATATAGATTGGTGCAATTATTTTTTAGCATTTTGGGTAAAGGGTTTGTGCCTCTATTTCTATAGGGGTGTGACATTATTTGTGTAGGGGACTGCCATTATCCATGCAGGTGTTGGTATGTATGCCCCAAGAGCCAATCATATGATGATTGTAAAAGAGTAACTTGTAAATGATTTAAATATTAATAAAGGCAAGCTTCCAATTTATTCTGTTGATTCAATTTTGAGATAATGAAATAACATAATAAATGTATAGAGAATGATGTTACTTGATGATGTATGTCGTCAGTTTGGGGACCTAAACAATGATATCATATGGATGTTAAGATTATATTCATTCTTGTTATGTCCCTGATCAGTTGCTATTGTGGAAGGTAAATAGACATCAATGACACATAAGATTAGAGCATGAGTTGGTTGATGATAGAATCTCATTAGTAATGATATGGTGATATCAGGCAAAACACACATATATATGTTAGAGAATAGTGTATTAGATAGACCCACCATAAGAGTGATACATGGAAACCTTAATTAGGTAGTTATGGTGGTGTTTGTGGTTCTTAGACCTAAAATCACTATACTCATCACATGTCATTTGGTATGCTTTGAAATCATCAAACACAATCCTAAAACATGGGTTGTTATAAAGGTGATGATTGGGTGATTGTGAGTGATAGAGATGGGATTTGTCCCTCCTATGTGAGTATGATATCCAAGGACTTATGATTAGCGAGACTGAGAAATGCATGGTCATGCACATGTGAGTCAAAAGGTGATATTGAGATTACATATATCTTAGACAGTGTACTTCAGTTCAAGAAACAAGATTTTGTAATAATGAGGATGAATGATCCATGCCTCTAATTCAATCTGGATATTAATGATAAAGGAACTATATAAACACTATAACACCATACACAAATTTTAGGTTGAAGTTGTTCTCCAACTTTCCATTTACTTAGGTAGCAATGATGTGTGACTAGACACTGCTAATTTCTTATGATGTCATAAGTAGTTACGGACATGCACTGCCAAAGCAATATGGGACCTATAGGGTCACACACACGAGGAGTTTGATCTTGAATGATGATTGCATTGATTACTAAAGTGTCTAGGTACTCAATTCATGCAACGTATCAACTGACTAGACTGCCAAACATTTGTTTCAAGTGTTGAGACAACCGTTTGGAGTGTCAGACTAATTGTATTGTACTTTGTCTAGAATTCAGCCTGACCCAGCCTCCAAGATGACATGTTAGGTGGTATGAAACACCCATCTCAAATGCAACAAATGGCCATTTCAGGGTTGCAATTCGATTGCATCTAGGATTGGTGTTGACGTCATTATGTACACTAATTGGAATTGAATTGTCGACATATATACAAAATAGAAAAACACCAGACGACCGTATGGACTGAGCCAGACGACAGTCTAGGCTACCAAACAGCCATTTTGGCTATCGCAGGTTGTGAAGTTTCCAGAATTGTTGTGAAAATTCGAGTTCTTCTGGTCCCTTCCACTCCCGCACAGACTGGGAACCTTGGCCCTAACCCCGCCTATAAATATAGGGGAGCATGACAGAGACAATTGAGAATTAGTTTCTCTGACAATTTTTGTCCTTTTTGGTTGTGGTAACCAAAAGGGCCCAAGCAATTCCTACCTGACTAGGGAGGGAGAGCTATGGGAGAGAAACAATTGAGGATCATTGTTGTGGGAGAGCAAGTTGGTGACTAGTACCCCAAAGGGAGGGACAAAATCTACTTGTCTGTTCTAGCAGGATGACAAGATTTCTTGTTGTTGGGTTTTATAGGAGACAGAGAAGGCAGCGGAAACAAAATTTTCTTCTCCCAAACCCAGAATAAAGGAATTGCGTCAATGTATATACAATAGGAAGCATGGTTTGTGGAGACATACCTTGTCCCGAGGCTTGCTCGGCGATGTTACCTCACAGCTTGCGTGGTCTTCACCTCCGGTCTTGGACGGTGTCTGTGCAGCTCCTGGTCTCACCGAGACTATCAGGATTGACCGTTGTCCTCTGAGCGGAAGAAGTCTCCCGCCTCTGAAATAGTCCACATAGACCACCTGGAACTCCAATCACCTTGTCACACAAGGCACCGGAAGGAGTCATACCCTCCTGTCAGCGTACTAGTCACTGACACACTCTCCTGCAACCAGTCACTTTTCTATAGTTGTCTTTCCCTTGCTGTGCCTTCCTTATCGGGTAGCACTTGCTAGGGCTCTCCTGGTCACCACAACCAGAGAGAACGACAACTTTGCAGAGCAACTGGTGTTCTAAGTTGTACTTTGAGAAGCCCCCAATACCCCTATATATAGTAGGGTCATGAGACATGTTTCTCTACTCCAGACAATGCGGGATTAAAGAACAAGAAGAAGGGTTTGAGATTTTCCACAAAACAACTAACTGCGCCAGCTGAACCGATCATTTCAAGCATGAAACAGTCGATTGGGGACCTGAGTCGATCGGTTCACACCTGAACCGATTGGTTGGGACACCTGAGCCGATCGGTTCAAGCATGAGCCAATCGGTTTGTGGTCCTGATCAGTTCCCGATTGACTTTTCCTCTTTTGTTTCAAATTGATCCAAATATCAATCCTTGTTCCAATCAAATTGGACAAGTGAAATGAAAAGAAATTTCTCACCAACTTGACTTTCCCAACTTGCTCGTTTGGACTAGTTGAGTCGATCGGTTCAACCCTTGAACCGGTCAGTTCAGCCTGTCCTAAGTTGATCGGTTCATCATATGAGCCGATCAGTTGGGAGTGTAGACTGTGCAAAATCAGTCAATCACAGTTTCAATCAATCTGATACTCTAATCAATCAGTCCAACACCTTGAACACTATGATATTGAGCTATTAATTGATTGAGTGTTTAATTGAACTACTAAACTCCTTTAGTAATCAATCTAAACATCATTTGTGGACAAACTCCTCTTCTAGGTTAAATCCTTTGTGTGTGACCCTAAAGGTCCATTTCACGTTGGCAATGAAAGTCCATAACACTTATTACTTCACAAGCAAAGAGCAGTGCCTAGTCTCACATCGGTTCTACCCAAGTGAAATAGAAAGTTGGAGAACAACTTTCAATCCTACAATCCATGAATGGTGTTATAGTGAATGTATAATTCCTTTGTCACAAATGTCTTGAATGAACTCAAGGCATGGTACAGTAACCCTTTCAACGTTCATCCATTTCCTTGATCTCAGAGCAGACTGGGTGAGATGTGTGTGACATCAATATCACATATTGATTCACACATGCATGGGCATGCCTTTCTCAATCCTACTCATCAAGTGGCCATGGACATCAAACTCCCTTAGGAGGGACAAATCCCATATCTATCACTCACCCCTCAAAAGCCCCATGTGTCAAAGTCACCCAGTCATCACGTTTAAAACAACCCATGTTTCAGGACTGTGTTTGATGATGTCAAAGTGTACCCAATGACATGTGTTGAGTGTAGTGATTTCAAGTCGAAGAATCACACTCACCACCATCACTGTGAGAGCTGACTGTGACTACCAAATCATGGTTCCATGTGTCACTCTCACGGTGGGTCTGTCTGGTACACTTGTTCTCTAAAAAGTACCTATGTTTTGGTTTGATATCACTATATCATGACTAATGAGATTCTGTCATCAACCAACACACAATCTAGTCATTAGTGTTATTGATGTCTATAGTTATTTCCACAATAACAACCGACTAGGGACTATACAAGAATGTATACTCTTAACATCCGTATGATCTCATCGTTTAGGTCCTCAACCTAAAAGCATACGTCATTGAGTAAAAAAATTCTTTAGACATCTATCGTGTTACACTATCATCTCAGAAATAGTTAAAACATATAGATTGGAAATTTCCTTTATTTTTATTCAAATCATTTACAAAGTATCCCATTACAATCATTACATGACTTGCTCTATGGGCATACATACCAACAGACTCCCACTTGCACTTAGAGCCAGTCACCTAGGAACCTCAGTCCTTGTGACCTAGCATGACCATCATGCTTCTATTGAGAAAGGGCCTTCGTCAGTGGATCAGCTATGTTGTCTTCAGTTGGTACTTTGCAAATCTTCACATCTCCTCGCTGTATGATCTCTCGTATGAGATGGAAGTGCCACAGTATATGCTTGGACCGCTGATGTGATCTGGGCTCCTTAGGTTGAGCAATAGCTCCATTGTTTTCACAATGAAGCTCAATTGCATCACAACTATTGGGAACTATACCAAGTTCAGTGATGAACTTCCTGATCCACACAGCTTCCTTTGCAGCATGTGAAGCAGCAATATACTCAGCCTCTGTAGTAGAATATGCAACTATTTCTTATTTGGAACTCTTCCAGCTCAAGCTCCATTATTTAGGAAAAATACAAATCCCGATTGCGATCTATAATCATCTTTGTCGGTTTGGAAGCTTGCATCAGTGTAACGTCTTATAACCAGTTCTTCGTCGCCGCCGTATATAAGGAACTGATCCTTAGTCCTTCGCAAGTACTTGAGGATGTTCTTTACGGTTGTCCAGTGAGCATCCCCGAGATCTGACTGGTACCTGCTCGTCATGCTGAGGGCATATGAGACATCTAGGCATGTGCACAACATAGCGTACATGATGGATCTGATGGCTGATGCATATGGGATCCCATTCATATGCTCCCTCTCTTCACAAGATTGGGGACACTGAGCTCTAGAGATGCTGACTCCATGTAGCATGGGGATGTTGCCTCTGTTTGAGTTCTCCATGCTGAACCGCTTCAACACTTTGTCAATGTACGTGCTTTGACTTAGTCCGAGAAGCCTTTGAGATCTATCTCTATAGATCTTAATACCTAGAATCTAGGATTCTTCTCCTAAGTCCTTCACTGAGAAAGTATTCCTAAGCCAAGTCTTTACCTTCTCTAAGGCTAAGACATCATTCCCCATCAACAGTATGTCATCCATGTACAATATGAGGAATGTGGTCGTGCTCCCACTAATCGTCTTGTACACACAAGGTTCATCTTCATTTTGAATAAATCCAAACACTTTTACTTCCTCATCAAATCAAAGATTCCCACTCCGAGATGCTTGCTTCAATCCATAGATTGACCTTTGTAGGTTACAAACTTTATTGGCATTCTTTGGATCTACAAAACCTTCAGATTGTGTTATGTACACATCCTCATTTATATTCTCATTAAGGAATGTGGTTTTATCATCCATTTGCCAAATCTCATAGTCATAGTAAGCCACAATAGCAAACACGATCCTGATGGACTTAATCATGGCAACTGGAGAAAAAGTTTCGTCATAGTCAACACCTTGAACTTGTCGAAAACTCTTTGCAACCAATCTGCCTTTATAAGTTTGCACATTTCTATCGATGTCAGTCTTCTTCTTGAAGACGCACTTGCACCCTATGGGTTTTACCCCATCGGGTTGTTCCACCATAGTTCATACTTTGTTGGAATACATGGATTCCATCTCGGATTTCATGGCCTCAAGCCATTTCTCAAAATATAGTTCCTCCATAGCCTCTAGATAGGTAGTTGAATCATCATCTATGATCAACTCACCGCCTTCCTGAGTCACAAGGTATCCAAACCTCTCAGGTTCAAGGCGTGTCATACTAGTTCTACGAGGCCCTTGTATTACTTGAGGAGACTGAGATTCCACAACACCTTGTAAATCTCTTTGTTCCTCTTGTACATCTACCTGTTCAATGTTTTCTTGTTGGGCTTGAACCTCTTCAAGCTCTATTTTCCTCCCACTATTTCCTCTGGAAATAAATTCCTTCTCTAGGAACATAGGTGTCCTATAAACAAACACTTTGTTGTCAGTAGGGTGGTATAAATAATATCCCCTCGTTTCCTTGGGGTATCCAACAAAATAACATTTATCGGACTTGGGTCCAAGCTTATCAGGAAACATTTTCCTGATGTAAGCCTCACAACCCCAAATCTTAATAAAAGACAAATCGGGACGCTTCTCGTGCCATATCTCATATGGTGTCTTTTGAACCGATTTATATGGTACTCGGTTAAGTGTAAACACGGTGGTTTCAAGAGCATAACCCCAGAAGGAAATCAGAAGATTAGCAAAGCTCATCATTGATCGCACCATGTCCAGTAATGTGCGATTCCTTCTTTCAGACACACCATTATGTTGTGGTGTTCCAGGCGGAGTCCATTGTGATACGATACCATGGGCTCATAGAAGGTCCTCAAACTCCTAGCTCAAGTATTCTCCACCTCGATCAGATCGAAGTGCTTTAATACTTTTACCAAGTTGGTTTTGTACTTCATTCATGAAATCCTTGAACCTTTCAAGGGTTTTTGACTTATGTTTCATCAGGTACACATAGCCATACCTACTGAAGTCATCAATGAAGGTAATGAAGTACTGATACCCACCTCTGGCATTAGTTCTAAAAGGTCCACATACATCCGTATGTATGCGTCCTAATAGATCACTAGCTCTCTCACCTTTACCTGAAAAGGGAGTCTTGTTCATCTGGCCCAACAAACAAGATTCACATGTCTCTATTGATTCATAATCCAAAGAGTATAGATAACCATCTTTATGGAGTCTAGAGATGCGCTTCTCATTTATGTGCCCTAGACGACAATGCCAAAGATATGTTTTGTTTGAGTTGTTGAGTTTTTTCCTTTTGGTGTTTACGTTGTATACACTTGTCTCTAGATCTATCAAGTATAGACCATAAGACATTGGGGAACTGCCATAAAAGATCCCATCTTTTGAAATGGAACATATTCCGTTCTTAATAAGAAATTCAAAACCATCCTTGTCTAAACAAGAAATGGGAATGATATTCCTATTTATGGCTGGTACATAATAGCAGTTCTTCAACTCTATTATTAACCCACTAGGCAGAGTTATCTCATAGGTTCCTACAACACTGGCGGCAACCCTTGCACCATTGGCAACACGTAGTTCAACCTAGCCTTTCCCCAAAGGCCTACTCCTTTTAAGATCCTTCACATTTGAACAAATGTGAGATCCACATCCAGTATCAAGTACCCATGATAAGGAAGTAGTAAAGTTAATCTCTATCATGTATACACCAGAAGTAGAGATCTCTATCTCTCACTTCTTCTTCCATCGTTCCTTCCATCGTCTCCATGTTTTGAATGCATAAGATTCTGACATTAGTTCGGCGAGAGAACCCTTCTCTCCGTCACCTTTGTCTTTAGACTTCATTCCATTGATCTCCATCAATGAACTATCATTCTTCTTAAGTGTACATAGAGTGGATTCAAAGGCTACTGGTATATCTGGATTGTGCAGAACACTTCTCACAATCCCCAACAAATTATGGAATTTATTCTAAATTCATTTGCCAATTTTAAAAGATGATTCTTTTAAAATTCTACAAGAGAAAATTGCATTTGTCAAAACTCCTTTTGATTTGATTTGATTTGAATAAAATTTGATTATAGTTAATTGAGCCTTTAATTAATTACCGCTCCCACTTTTTTGATTCAAATTGACAACCCTCACCATCAATCAGGAAGATTGCAGCATACAATCTTCTAGTGGGTCAAGATCCTGAAATCCTTTAAGTCATGGACCAGCTAGGGTTGTCACATACAACTTAGATCTTTCAGGTAGGCAACTCTTGTCAATTGCATCATATGCAACTCTTGAAAGATGTCATGTGCAACTACTTGCCATGATCACCTCCATGCCTCAAGGTGCTAGATCCTATCTAGGTCAGCTTGTTAAGTCTGACCCAAAGCCAACACGATGAATATGCACCCTGCTAGGGCAGACCCACATATCCATCCTTCATGCTTCCACGAGATAGAGGGTGTACCATGATAGGGCGTGCCCACACTTGGCCGATCAATCTTTTCACATGTGTCGCTTTTGGAAGACATCTAAAACTTTAATATTTATTGAGGGATGTGGTTTTATATGTACATATACATATCCAATCACCACAATATAGTAAGTATCATATATATGTTATATCCCACAAAAAACATACGAAATGATAAAAGTAATGACTATGGCCATCCTAATGTGATTCCTCGAGTCAAGAGGTATCACGGTCATCTAGGTCTACATCACATGCAACCTGTCCATGATGAAGTGCTATAGTCGTCTGAGTTGATCAACTCATCCCATGAATGACCTGCTCGCCCTGGTCGGTCGTCTGGGTGCCACCAGCCGATCGGTTGGCTCCTCCAACCAATCGGTTTGCCTGGTCGTCATGCCTCTCCTCAGGTCGCCACCCGCTCGACTCGCTCCTCGAGCCAATCGTCTGGATCTCCAACCGATCGGTTCACGCCTTGAACCGATCATCTCAGTCATCATCGGATTGTCCTACGTTCTTTAACATAACATGAAATAAAAGATCTATCTTATTTATATTTAAATTGGGAAACCCCGAGTTACATTCGGGGGGAGCAATGGTAGGAAAGTAATCTTGAGTTATCTTGAGTTACATCAGGAATAAGGAGGTAGGGAATCCGTGTGTAGACCGAGATGCAAGAAACCAAATTCAACCAAGCACACAAATATTGGGTTTATTGGCCATAACCACTCTATACATCCACCACAAAACTGGTTTAAGGGCGACGTGTATCGAGTGCATTCATATTACATATCATATATGTATATTGGGATTTGTGGATTTAGGAGTGGACATGCATAAAGCCAATTTTATTCACATCATATGCAATAAATAAAGGCGACAAACCAAAATCGATCATATCTACAATCCTAAAAGTATAGAGCAGTTGATGTGGCTCTAATACCACTGTTATGTTTTATAGGAATTAGAGAAGGCAGCAGAAACAAAATTTTCTTCTCCCAAACCTAGAATAAAGAAATCGCGTCAATGTCTATACAATAGGAAGGATGGTTTGTAGAGATTTTCCTTATCCCGAGGCTTGCTCGATGACATTACCTCACAGCTTGCATGGTCTTCACCTCCGGTCTTGTAAGGTGTCTGTGCAACTCCTGGTCTCACTGGGATTGTCGGGATTGACAGCTATCCTCCGAGCGGCAGAAGTCTCCTGCCTCTGAAATAGTCCACATGGACCACCTGAAACTCCGATCACCTTGTCACACAAGGAACCAGAAGGATTCGCACCATCCTATTGGCTTACTAGTCACTGACACACTCTCCTACAACCAGTCGCTTTTCTATAGTTGTCTTTCCCTTATTGTGCCTCCCTTATCAGGTAGTACTTGCTCGGGCTCTCCTGGTTACCACAACCAGAGAGAATGACAACTTTGCAGAGCAACTGGTGTTCTAAGTTGTACTTTGAGAAGCCCCCAATACCCCTATATATATAGGAGGGTCATGGGACAAGGTTCTCTACCTCAGGCAATGTGGGATTAAAGCAATAGTAGAAGGGTTTGAGATTTTCCACAAAACAACTAACTGCGCCCACTGAACCAATCGTTTCAAGCATGAAACGGTCAGTTGGGGACCTGAGTCGATCAATTTACACCTGAACTGATCAGTTGCAACACCTAAGCTGATCAGTTCAAGCATGAGCCGATCGGTTCGTGGTCCTAATCAGTTCCCGATTGACTTTTTATCTTTTGTTTTGAATTGATCCAAATACCAATCCTTGTTCCAATCAAATTGGACAAGTGAAACGAAAAGAAATTTCTCACCAACCCGACTTTCCCAACTTGCTCATTTGGACCAGTTGAGATGATCGGTTCAACCCTTGAACCAATTGGTTCAGCCTATCCTGAACCGATCGGTTCATCATATGAGCTGATCGGTTCATCATATGAGCCGATCGGTTGGGAGTGCAGACTGTGCAAAATCAGTCAATCGCAGTTTTAATCAATCTGATACTCTAATCAATCGGTCCAACACCTTGAACACTATGATATTTAGCTATCAATTGATTGAGTGTTTAATTGAACTACTAAACTCCTTTAGTGATCAATCTAAACATCGTTTGTGTACAAACTCCTCTTCCAGTTTAAATCCTTTGTGTGTGACCCTACAGGTCCATTTCACATTGGTAGTGAAAGTCCATAACACTTATTACTTCACAAGCAAAGAGCGGTGCCTAGTCACACATCAATGCTACCCAAGTAAATTGAAAGTTGGAGAACAACTTTCAATCCTAAAATTCGTGAATGGTGTTACAATGAATGTATAATCCCTTTGTCACAAATTTCCTAAATGAACTCAAGGCATGGTACATTCATCCTTTCAACGTTCATCCATTTTCTTGATCTCAAAGCAGACTGGGTGAGATGTGTGTGACGTCAATATCACATATTGATTCACACGTGCATGTGCATGCCTTTCTCAATCCTACTCATCAAGTGGCCATGGACATCAAACTTCCTTAGGAGGGACAAATCCCATATCTATCACTCACCCCTCAAAATCCCCAAGTGTCAAAGTCACCCAATCATCACCTTTATAACAACCCATGTTTCAGTACTGCGTGTGATGATGTCAAAGTGTACCCAACGACATGTGTTGAGTGTATTGATTTTAGGTCAAAGAATCACACTCACCACCATCACTGTGAGAGCTAACTGTGACTACCAAATCATGGTTCCATGTGTCACTCTCACGGTGGGTTTGTCTGGTACATTTGTTCTCTAATAAGTACCTATGTGCTTGGTTTGATATCACTATATCATGACTAATGAGATTCTGTCATCAACCAACACATAATGTAGTCTTTAGTGTTATTGATGTCTATGGTTATTTCCACAATAACAACCGACTAGGGACTAAACAAGAATGTATACTCTTAACATCTGTATGATCTCATCATTTAGGTCCTCAACCTAAAAGCATATGTCATTGAGTAAAACAATTCTTTAGACATCTATCATGTTACATTATCATCTCAGAAATAGTTAAAACATATAGATTGGAAATTGCCTTTATTATTATTCAAATAATTTACTTAGTATCCCATTAAAATCATCATATGACTTTCTCTATGGGCATACATACCAACACTTGTTGGTTTGTGTGGACTTCTCTAGAGGAGAGGTGGCCTTTTCCCATCATTGAAAAGGACAGCGTTAGCCAGTAGTCTGTGATGAGAGGAGCTACTATAGACAACGAAATTCGAGTATGTTGTCCCTAGAGGAGAAGTTACAAGAGTCCCAGTGCAACTAGGAGATGTAAAAATACCATCCAAGATAGAGTGTGTATCTACATCGATGAGGATTGTAACTGGACTAGCTCTAGGTACATGTATATCTTTGTGAAACCATCCTTTCCATTGCATAGTTATTGACGCAATCCACTAGTTAATGAGAAATACGTAAGTAATTTTTTTTCTCCCACTACTTATTTGATGTCATATTTCCCTATAGTGGTATTAGAGCCACTTCAATCAATTATATTTTGGAATAATCAACATGATCAGATTTTTGGTTTTATCGAGTTTATTTATTCATGTAATGTGAATAATTAAATTAGTTGACGTGCAGGTCTGTGTAATCACCACATAATAACCAAAATGAATATATATATAGATAGATATGTATATGATATATATATATATATATATATATGCAATTTACACATGTCACCCTCAAAGAGAGTTTTTATGGTAGATGTGTAGCATAGTTAGGGCCAATAACACCTATTATCAATGCATGGTTGTCTAGTTTGTTTGTCCATTTTTCTCGGCATGTGAATTGAGCCTCTCACTTATCTTCCCATTGTAAAAGTATTGTTGTCTTCTACCTTTGCTCCCCTCCAATGCAACTCGATATTTTTCAAAAATTATGTAAAAGTAGTATAGTTTACTTTCTTGTTTTGACGAAGAAGAAAGACACAAACTGATCACACTGAGGAGCTGAGCTGACCAACTGGAGGGTCAAAGACGACTGGATGGTGGGGCCGAGATGACCATCTGGTGGGGTTCAGATGACCGAATGGTGAGCCGACTAGGAGCCTAAAGGAATAGATGAGATAACCATTTGGTGGAGTCAAATGATTGCCTATAGGACAACCAACCGGTCATTTGGAGGACCCAAACGACCAACTGGAGATGACCAACCAACCAACTAGGAGGTGAGCTGACCGGTTCAAAGGTTGAACTAATCAACCCAGATTGGCAAGCATGGATCTTCATCAACAATAGGTTTCTGCATGTGATGTGGACCTAAGTTGTGGTAATTCCTTGTGGCTCCTAGGAATTACATTAGGCTGTCCATAACCATCACTTTCATTTATTTCATGTTTTTGTTGTGGGTTATACCATGTACAAGATACATACTTTATATGTGGTGATTGGTTAATGTATATGTATTTATACAAACTTCATCAATTAAAATATTAAGTCTTAGATTCTTTCCATAAGTAGCACACATGAAAAGCTTGATCGACTAAGTGGGGAAATGCCCTAGCACGGTGTGTCGTCTATCTCGTGGAAGTGTGATGGTAAATATGTGGTTCTACCCTAGAAGGGTGCATAGTCTATTGTGTTGGCTTATGGGTCAAGCTTAACTAGGTGATATTAATTAGATTAAGTATCTAGAAGCATGCAGATGATTATGGCAAGGAGTTTTGCATTCCATCTATCCAAGAGTTGCATGTGAAGCAATTGGAAAAAGCTGCCTACCTGATAGAATCAAGTTGTGGGTGACAGCCCTAGTTGGCTCATCATTTTGATGAAATTAGGATCTTGGCCCACTAGAATATTATACACTACAATAGTTTAAATTTATATTGAGGTCTATCAATTTGAATAAAATAGTAGGAGTGATAGATAATTAAAAACCTATTAATATCAACTTTTCAAAAAAATCAAATCAAAGATGGTTTTTGACAAATGCATTTTTTTTCTTGTAGAATCAAATAGAAAACATTCAATCATCGCAATCTGGTGAATTAAATGAGATTTATTTCCATAAATGGTGTAGGACCAGGAGAAGTGTTCTACATGTTCTTGAAACACCAGGGTCGGTATCCACTCCAAATTCTCCTAAGAGTGACATGGATGTTTCTTTGAAGCATGCCAATGATCTTGTGAACATCAAGAACCTTATGATGGGTTGTATGAACTTTGAGTTGCAAAGACAACATGATAAGCATGAAAGGTATAATGTATCTAGAGTGCTATTTGAGTGCAAAATAATAGAGGGAGATCCAGTAGGACCTCATGTTCTCAATATCACTGGGCATATGAAGCATCTTGAAAGATTGAGATTTCCTTTAGGTCAAGAGTTGGCCACAGATATAATTTTGCAATCATTGCCTAAATCATATAGCCAGTTTATTGAGTGTTGTCACTTGAGAAACATGGCTAAACTGCTGTCAGAGTTGCTTGACATTTTGATAAATGTCAAAGCATGAATGAAGATAAAAAAATAGTCATGATGATCAACGGAGTTGAGTCCAAGGACAAAAACAAGGCCAAGAAGCATTTTGTTTCTAAGTTAAAGTCCAAGTCTTCTACACTCAAAATAAAGAGAATGACAAGGGAACCTATGAAAATGAAGAAAGGGATTGAGATCTCTACTTCTGGTATTTACGTTATTGAGGTTAACTTTACCACTTCCTCATCGTGGGTACTAGATATCAAATGTGGATCACACATTCGCTCAAATATGAAGGATCTAAAAAGAATTAGACCTTTATAGAAAGGTGAGGTAGAAATGTGAGTTGCAAATGGGGCAAGAGTTGCGGCCAGCACAGTTGGAACCTATGAGTTATCTCTGCCAAGTGGGCTAGTAATTGAGTTATATGACCGATATTACGTACCTTCCATTAATAGGAACATCATATTTGTATCTTGTGTGGATAAGAACGGATTCAAATTTCTTATACATAATGGAAGATGTTCTATTAGTAAAGATGGGATCTTTTATGGCAGTGCCCAAATGTCTTATGGTCTATACTTGATAGATCTAGAGGCAAGCATATATAACATAAATACCAAAAAAGTACTCAATGAATTAGATCAAACAAACCTTTGGCATTGTCATCTGGGACACATAAATGAGAAATGCATATCCAGACTCCATAAAGATGGTTATCTAGACTCTTTTGATATTGAATCAATAGAGACATGTGAGTCTTATTTGTTGGGCAAGATGACCAAGACTCCATTCACGTGTCGCAATGAGACAGATAGTGATCTATTAGGACTCATACATACTAATCTATGTGCACCTTTTAGAACAAATGCTAGAGGTAGTTATCAATACTTCATTATCGTCATTGATGATTTTGAGTAGGCATGATTATGTTTACTTGATGAAATATAAGTCAGAAACTCTTGAAAAGTTTCAGGAGTTTATGAATGAAGTATGGAACCAGCTTAGCAAAAGTATTATAGCACTTCGATCCAATCGAGGTGGAGAATACTTGAGCCAATAGTTTGAGGACCTTTTGAGAGCATGTGGTATTGTATCACAATGGACTCCACCTGGAACACCACAACATAATGGTGAGTCATAAAGAAGGAATTGCACATTACTGGATATGGTGCGGTCTATGATGAGTTTTGATGATCTTCCAACTTCTTTCTGGGGGTATGCTTTTGAAACTGCCACATTTACACTAAACTGGGTACCATCTAAGATAGTTCAAAAGATACCATTTGAGATATGGAATGGGAAACTTCCATATTTGTCTTTTATGAAGATTTGGGGTGTGTAGCTTATGTCAAGAAAATGTTTCCTGAAAAGATTGTCCCTATGTATGATAAATGTTATTTTATTGGATATCCCAAAAAGTCAAGGGGATACTACTTATACAACTGAACTGATAACAAAATAGTTGTTGCCAAAAATGTTTTATTTCTTGAAAAGGAATTTATTTCCAAAGGAATCAATGGGAGGAAAGTAGAACTCGAAGAGGTTTGAGACCAACAAGAAAAACATTGAACCCGAAAAGGTACATGATGAACAAGGAGATTCACAAGGTGTTGCAGAATCTCAAATTCCTCAAGTAACACAGGAACCTCGTAGATCTAATAGGACACGCCTTGGACCTCTTGTGACTCAGGAAGGCAATGAATGGGTCATATATGATGAGTCAATTACCTATCAAGATGTTATTGAGGGACCAAATTCTAAAAAATGGCTTGAGGCCATGAGATCTGACATGGAATCCATGTATTCCAACAAGGTATGGACCTTGTTGGAACCACCTGAAGGGGTAAAACCCATAGGGTGTATGTGTGTCTTCAAGAAGAAGATAGAGATGGATGGTAAAGTACAACCCTATAAGGGTAGATTGGTTGCAAAGGGTTTCAAACAAGTTTAAGGTGTTTACTATGACAAAACCTTTTCTCCAGTGGCCATTGTTAAGCCCATTAGGATCATGCTTTCTATTGCATCTTATCGTGGCTATCAGATTTGGCAAACAAATGTTAAAACTGCATTCCATAATGGAAATCTTGTTGAGGATGTGTATATGACACAACCTGAGGGATTTATAAATCTATAATTTACAAATAAAGTGTGTAAGCTATAAATATCAATATATAGATTTGATCAAGCATCTTGGAGCTGGAATATTTATTTTCATGAGACTGTCAAAGAGTTTGGCATTGTTCAAAATGAAGATGAACCTTGTGTGTACAAGAAGGTTAGTGGGGCATGGTAGTATTCATCATATTGTATATAGATGACATACTATTGATGGGGAATGACATCCCTACTTTACAAAAGGTAAAGACATGGCTTAGAAATATATTCTCTATGAAAGACTTAGTAGAAGCATCCTACATCTTGGGGATAAAGTTCTATATAGTTAGATCAAGAAGGCTTCTTGGACTGAGTCAGAGAACATAAATTGACAAAGTGTTGAAGTGGTTTAGCATGGAGATTTCAAAGAGAGGAAACCTGCCTACATTGCATGGAGTGACCATCTCTAAGTGTTAATGTCCCAATTCTTGTGAAGAAAGGGAACACATGAGTTTGATTCAATATGCCTACGAAATTGGATCAATCATGTACACAACGTTGTGCACCAACCCAAATGTCTCATATGCCTTAAGAATGACGAATAGATATCAGTCAGATCTAGTGATGCTCACTAGACAGTTGTGAAGAACTTCCTCAAGTACTTGAGAAGGTCTAAGGATCGGTTCTTGGTCTACGGTAGAGAGGAAGAGTTGGTGGTAAAAGGTTACACCGCTACAAGCTTCTAGACTGACAAAGATGTTTAAAAATCACAATTAGGATTTGTGTTTTTCAAAAAACAACGGAGTTGTATGCTAGAAAAGTTCCAAGTAAGAGATAGTTGTTGATTCTATAATAGAGGATGATTATATTGTTGCATCAAATGCAGAAAAGGAGGTTGTAAGGATCTAGAGGTTCATATATAAACATGGGGTCATTCCACACATCAGCGATGCAATCAAGCTATATTGTGACAACAATGGAGCTATTGCACAAGCTAAGGAACCCAAATTGCATTAGTGCTCAAAGCATATACAAAGGAAGTATCATCTCATATGAGAGATCGTACAATGAGTAGATGTAAATATTTGTAGAAAATCAACTGAGGACAATGTTTTTGACCCCTTGACAAAGGCACTTTTGTTGCAAAAGAACGACGGTCATGTTAGGTCACCCAGAATAACATTCATCAGTGATTGGCTCTAAGTGCAAGTGGTAGTTGTTGGTATGTATGCCCAAAGAGATAATCATATGATGATTGTAATGGCATAACTTGTAGATTGTTTGATTATTAATAAAGGAAATCTTCCAATTTATTCTTTTTATTCTGTTTAGAGATAATGAAATATCATAATAGATGTTTACAGAATGATATTACTCGATGACGTATTTCTTCAGGTTGAGGACCTAAACAATGAGATCATATATATGTTAAGAGTACATGCATTCTTTTTATGTACCTAATCGGTTGTTACTGTGGAAGGTAGATAGACAACAATGACACATACGATCAGAGTATGAGTTGGTTGATGATAGAATCTCAATAGTCATGATATGGTCATATCAAACCAAGCACACAAATACATTTTACAAAACAAGGTATCAGACAGACCCACCATAAGAGTGATGCATGGAAACCTTAATTAGATAAGTTAGAATCACATCTTATAGTGATGGTGCTGTTTGTGGTTCTTAGACCTGAAATCAATGCACTCATCACATGTCATTCGGTATGCTTTGACATCATCAAACACAATCCTAAAATATGGGTTGTTTTAATGATGATTATTGGATGAGTGTGACACATGGGGACTGACTGTGAGTGATAGAGATGGGATTTGTCCCTCCTATGGGAGTATGATATCCAAGGCCTCTTGATTAGAGAGACTAGGAAATGGTGTGACCACACACATGTGAGTCAATATGTGATATTGAGCTTCCATATATCTCAGACAATCTACTTTGGTTCAAGAAACAAGATTGAATAATAATGAGGATGACTTCTCCATGCCTCTATTTCATTATGGATATCAGTGACAAAGGAACTATACAAACATTGTAACTATGAGACCCTTAACCTTGCTTAAAGTGTTGAACAAGATTAATTATCATAATTGAATTCTTATAACCCTAATATAACCTTGTGATATTCTTTGAAATCATAATACAAGCTTAAGTTTCAAATTTGGTCCAATTTGGACATTGTCTAAGCAAGTTATGCAATTTTATGCACCTTTTGGACTTTTATGAAATTTACCCAATTGAGAGGATTTATTTGCAATGTATCACTTGCATTATGTTCCTTGGATATTCTCTCATTATTATTGAGCTTGTTGAGACATTTGTCACCTATTCAAACCTTGTTTTGAAGGTGCTTTCCTCAAGGGTTTTAGGGTTTACCCCTTCATGGGTGAGCTACCTTTAGTAGCTATCAACTAATGAATTATTTTATTGGCATGGAAATTCGATAAAGGAAAGCTAAGCGGGTCTAAATGGATGGTGGGTGAGTTTCTTGTGTGTGTAGTTGTATATTATTAATAGTTTAAGGCCATGGACACTTGGAAAGATATTAGAAGTTCAACTTTTTCTTTTTCTTTATCTTAAAGTTTCATATACTTATCCCTAAGCACCCAAACGATCCATTTACTCTCCACCACTTCTCTTCTTCTACAAAACTCATTATCTCTTTGTACTTCTATGAATTTCTTGTCCAAGGAAGAAGAAAGAGGGGATCTTCTTGGAAAAAGAATCTAGGGTTGCAATTGACTTCCTTTTAGGGTTTAAAAAGCTTCCCTCTAGTGATCTTGACCTAAAAGAGTAAGATCACCTTATTTCCTCCATTTATTTCTTTGTTATACTTCCTCCTACATTTATCCAGGTAGGAAACTTGTTGTTCCATGGTATAAATTTCTCTAAAGCTCTAAAACCCTACCTTTCTTGCTCCATATGCTTAGGGTTTGCTCATTTGATGAAGAAAGGTGCTAGATGGACGAGTTCACAACTTATGCTTGGATTTTCTACCCTACCTACTCATGTTTTCTTATTTTTGGGAGTTTATCTTCTAATTAGAGGCAAGTTTTATAACTTTCTCCATGTTGATTGCTTACCATAAGCTTGTTGGCTCATGTTCTTTCTTTTAAATGATGATCCATGCACTAAAAATCTATGCTTGACATGGATTTCGATTTTAATAATATTCCCTATTCTGATTTCAGTTCAAGTTGAACCTGTGATTATGTGTACGTTATTCATAAGGTATAATATGACTTGGATCAGGTTGGTATGACAACCTATGGTGCTAAGCACCTATCAACCTATGGTGCTAAGCACCTATCAACCAATGGTCAATTTTAGGGTTTTAAGTTGGTTTCTTCTATAAAACCATGACCCGATGATGGTACCATTGCAACAACCCTATGGTGTTGTCTTCATGACAATTGATGGTGGTTACCAAGGGTGTCAACTGATGGTCATCCCTTAGGTCATGTTTTGGCCTAATTATAAGCTTAATGATCAACAACTAAGTAGCCTAATGATGTTATCAATCAATGGCGACATTAGCTTGATATTCAATGGTGATTAACAAATATAGTGATCATCTAACAACCTAAGCTAACTTAATGGTCATTAGTGATGGTGGATCAGGTCTCCACAACCTATGGTGAGATAATAATGTAGTTGTAGCATCAATTAAGCATTAAACCAATGGTTTATTGGGTCATTTGATGCAATGGTTGGACCGATACTCCAATTGATGGTTTTAATATATGAACTTGACCTAATGGTTAATATCTAATGTTTCTTCATTAAATAAATTGAAATTATGCCTAAATGTAATATGTTGGTCCTAATAAAGTGATTTCAATGGTTTCCTTTATGAGATCAACTTAAGAAGCTCATTTATTGATGGCTTGTTTTAAATAAACAATTGCTTGTGGGTGTTACCCTACTCTCAATGGAACCTTTTATGTTGTTAATCAAGGGATGTCTAGAGTTATATGGTGACTATTTCTAGAGCACAACTCAATGACTTCATAGGTGGTTCATTCAAGATGTTTATTTATGTAAACGATCAATGTCTTTACCTTTCCAACATTTCAAGGTTAGAAGTTGGTGCCTCAATAATCCCAATGTTTTGGGTGAAGCGTGTAGTGTAATGTTATCATTCAAATGATGATAATTTGATGGTTCAATGCCTTAAACTTGTAGTCTTACCCTTTCCCTTGTATGATTATGATTTATAATCACCATAATAAATTAATGGGTAACCCTAATGAGGTATAACTTGTTATACCTAGCTTTAATATAACTAAATGATGGTAATTGGGTATTATTACGACAATCATCAAACCGACAAACAAATCATTACTAATTAAGCAGAATAAACATAAACAATGGATTAACAAAATTTACTAAACTTTAAATCCATTTTGCAAGGAGATCCTTGTCTAGAAAACCGTTATTGAGAGATCCAAAACTCTTACATATAATGATTTACATTGTTTAATCTCATCTCGAAGATGACATAACAATTTCTCTATAAAAGTACATACTGGAGCAACATAAAACCTCGAGGCATTCAATACAAAATCTCAGATCATTCATGAAACCAGTACGAACCAACTCCAAGGACCTGAGAGTATAGAGACGACACATAGGACTTCTATCTACAAGACATGACAGATAGTACACTCAACCTGAGTTGTCACTACTTCCTCAGCTATTTCCTCCTCTGTAGAAAGAACTTCACCACCTCATGCACGTACACCTAAAAAAATGTGGATCTCACGGGGTGAGACAATTGCCCCAGTGAGATATATAACTCTCCACCGACCATATTATTACCATAGATTAAGCATTTATAAACTGAGCAGAGGTTCTTTTTATATTAACAGGCAGGATAATTCACTGTATGAATAGAATTAAGTAATCTCTTTTCATAAGGAGAACATTGCATCTACCCATGGTAGAGTCATAAATCATCTATCTGCTTTGCAAGGAATGTAAAGAAACATAAATATCATCTATCAACTAAGATGAATAACTAAATTGCGCCTCAAACAATATTTTTCGTATTCGATCCTTAAGCAGATATGCTACACGGTTGAACATATTTTAACAATTATGCTTATGCCTTGAGGAGATGAAGCATACCCCATTCATCTCTAACCGACCACAAACTTCTCAAAAGTCAGTACCAAACAAGGTCAATGGGAGAGTCGGTTGCCATGAACTCACTTGTCTTGGTCAGTACAAGACCACTTAAGTTTAGCATGACATCTTGTGTTGGCTGTAAATAGCTGTGCCAGGGTACGTAGGCATCCCCGCTTAGAGCTACAACGTCAACTGCACTCTCTTAGGGGAAAAATCTACTAACAAATGTCCCCAGTTCTGAAATTACTGAGTCATGGTGACACGAGCACCATACTCTGAGCCACAGGATAGTTCACCATGCTCAACATAGAGTCTACAATTGAAGTCGCACTCGAGCCAGGATATGACATATAGCCAAATCTCCATTCATTTCGGGCTCCTGAGGGGATCGACTCACACATGGCCGTCCGTACTTACGCCCCCATATACTCAAAAGTATGCACTCCGGGTTATGCCGCGGGGAACCCATTTCACCATTCAGCAAATCCTGACGCTGATGGATCTATGGTCAGGGCAATGTTTTATATTTCCTAATGATGTATTACATGTATTACATCATTCTTTTAGCAACAAACAAGTTATCATTATTAATCCAACAAATGCTATAAAGAAAAGTGCAATATATCTATGACGTACTTTTTAGATATTTAAAACACATGATACTTGGGATCTCAGTCCCTCATCACATTACTGGGAATTATCATCCCTTCACTTCATTATCATGATTATTGGTTATGGGTATTCAAACTCTTGGATCATCACACGACATTGTTATCTCTATAACAGATAAACATTACCTCTAGGTCCTCAGACCTAGGTATTCATTTTACTTGTTGTATAAGTATTCCATATGGCTCACAAGGCCATTACACATCTTTTCACCTCTCACTAGGCATCAACTTATTCATATGGCTCACAAGGCCATTACATATCTTGTCACCTCTCACTAGGCAACAACTTATACATATGGCTCACAAGGCCATTACACATATTGTCACCTATCACTAAGCAAGAACTTATTCATATGGATCACAAGGCCATTAATAATTATACATATTATACAAGTATTTAACATGCCTCACAAGGCTTATGTATTAAGAGAAATACAACCTTCCCGTCATTAGGGTTAGGGTTTCCCTTTATAGTCGAATAGGGTTTCATGTTCATATTATTAATCCAAACCCTAATTCATTGCTCCACACATCTAGTAGCATACATTGATATCATAAGTATTCAATCATACTTATTTATTCTCATCATTTATCATTAAATGATTATCAACACAAAGTATGAATTTCTCTCTCATCCTCACTAGGATCTTGATTACATCTTACTTTATTAACTTGGCTTAACCCTTTCTTAAGGCATGTTGGCCAACATTTATCAAAGTGCATTACATCTCAATGTAACAATTGACATGACACACTTCATGTGTTACTCATCCAAGTATATTGGACTTAAGATGCATGAAGGTATATCAACCTTGAGGTGTTGGATGTGATATTTATCATGTCTTGATGTATCACTTCCCTCATCACTTTTAACTTACTTAAGTTCATCAATTTATCTAGTATTAGGGCATTTCCCATCCTAATACTTTATGCACTATCTCATCATATTTATCATGTATTGGTTTGGTCATAAGTCACACATTTGAATTATCCAACCATCATTAATGATATGGACTCATCTCATGTTAAGGGATTGTTGATATAAGGTTGTCCATTATCAACCACTCTAGGTGTTTCACTTATCAAGGTATTAGACACACCATTACTTGGTGTTACACTCATCACTCCTAAGAGTGTCTTACCCTCACCTTTATAAGGTGTATAGGGTTGGATCATGTATGTCAAGTTGAACACATGTATTGGGTTAGGTGTATATCGATCTAGGCATCATCATATCCCTCATACCCTTACCCATTAAGGTGTCAACCTTACCATTCATAATGTGTATCAACTTCACCCTTCATGGATGTAACATCCTCACCTCACTTGCAGATATTGGCCACACCCTACTTTAGTGTATTGGCCATCACATGTACTACGGTACTAACCACCTTGCCACTTGTCATCTAGTGTATTCGGCTACCCACCATATCATTTTAGAGATATGTTCTCAACACCATATCATCCAAAAGGTGTATGCTTAACCCAATATCAGTTTAAAGGTGTATACTTGCTACCCATATCACATAGAGGTGTATGTGTGCATACCATATCGACCTTGAGGTGTATGTGTGCTTACCATATCAGGTTTGAGGTGTATGTGTGCTTCCATATCACTTTTTAGGTGTGTGTGTGCTCCCATATCGAGTTTAATGTGTATGTGTGCTTACCATATCACCCTTGAGGTGTATGTATGCTTACCATCTTGGGTTTGAGGTGTATGTGTGCTTCACACCATATCGGGCAAAGAGGTGTGTGTGTGCTTCACACCATATCGAGCAAAGAGGTGTGTGTTTAACCCAATATCATTTTTGAGGTGTTTACTTGACCTCATTTCGTGCAAGAGGTGTATACTACACCACCATATCGTGCAAGAAAGTATAAAATAATAACCATATCATTTTAGTGAAGTAGGTGCATCACCATATCGGGTTAGAGGTGCTTGCTTGTGTGCTTGAACCCGATATAATTTTATAAGGTGATACCATCTTCTTCAAGCTCTAGACCTTCTTTCTAACTGTTATATTTCATGGCAACAGGTCTAAGCAACTACTAGAACTCATAATGTCATCAACTATTTCCGAAAATTTTGGAATTAAAAGTAGATCATTAAGTATAGCAATTTAGGTGATGAATAATAACATGATAGAGTTCAAGTTATATAACTCACCTCAAGAACAACTTCAAAGCTCAAAGATCCAAAGCTCCATGTTCCTAAGGTTGACGATGACTTATCAAAAGTCCAAGGCTCATTCACAACTCCTTCATATACAAGCAATCACCATGGATAAGCAATTGGTGAAGAAGAAAAGAAAGGAAGATCATAACCCTAAAATCATGCTTCAATCCAAGGTTGAAGATGATCATGGCCTCACCTTAGGGTTAAGTATGAGCTCTTTATTGCTCCTTAGCACCTTTGCACGATACCCTACTACTCATACACGATATGCCACCACTCGTGCATGATATGCCACCACCCTTGGCCGATATCCCCCTCACTTGTGATCAAAACACTCCACTATGGCTGATATCACCTCACTAGGCCGATATCACCCTACTTGGCCGATATGAACTTGCTATGGATGATACCCAAGGCCTATGCAAGATACCACATCATTCCTACACAATACAAGGACACTATACATGATATCTAAGAGCAAGGAGGTGGTAGGATTCGAAAGAGTTCACTAAGACATGAAAGAAGGGGTATATATACTTGTTGTTCATGAAGAAGTGTGAAAATGAGGTGTCATCAATTTGAGCTACTAGGTGCCACGTGTCCATGCATGGGTGACATGTGTAAATGCATGAATTAACATTTATCTTGACATGCAAAACTATTGATGATAATCTAGGGATGAATTTTCATCCATTACTCATCCCTGTGAATAAAATATATCAACTAAATCACCACTTTATTCACAACCCGATACAACTTTTCTAAGGAAGTTGTAAATCGATACACTTCACCTCCTTGAGGTTCTTTACACGTCATGGGATTTGATAAGAGTCCACAAAACAATATGAGACTCCTCCTATGGCTCCAGGGCTGATAGGCACTCATAACTAAGCTTTTCAACTTTATACGACTCAAGTTAGGGTTTCATGTTCAACCCTTTTTCTTGGTTATTTCATCACTAAGATCACCATCACTCGCAATTGATTCAAACATGGTGTCTCATTCATTATCTTTCCTATAAATGATACGGAGAGGAATTAGGAACACTCTATAGGTGGTAATTTGCATATCAACCCTATATTCTGGGTAAATTACTATTTGTACCAAAATTGGTGCACAAGGTACTAGCATTATTCAAACATGTTCAAACTTGGAATTTAGGCTTTCCACAAGCCACCACTTAGCATAATTTCTCTCTTATGATGATAAATAACTTAATGCACATTCAACATGTGACATATTGCAATATAACCCCTCATCTTGGGTAAATTTTTACTTTGGTCCAAAACAAAGGAACATTACTCAAACAACATTCAATCATGACCAAACTTGGAACATAAGTGTGTCACATGATAACAAAATACCTTAGAGGATTATATTAAATTTCTAAGAAACTTACTTAGCCAAAACAAACAAAGTTACCTCATAACCCAGGTCAGGGTCATTACAAGTTATAAACCCCTAACAAGGATTTCGTCCCCGAAATCCCAAGTAAAGGGAGATAGATATTATTGATTCATTATATCATCAAGTCTCCACATAACATCTTAATGTCATGGATATGCCATAGAACTTTGATCAACACAAAGTTCTTCCACACATGATTATCATAGAATTTGTCATACATGACACATACTCCATTGTCCTTTTCATTATTGACTGTAGAGTCAACTCTGTGTCAGGTAACACTTTTCTTAGTTAGAGAAACATTATACATACCTTATTTAACTCAGGTGTCAAATATCACTGATTTTTCACCTTTCTCAACTTACAACTTTATGTCACAAGATTCTTGATTCTGGGGAGTATTCCATACTCGTCATTCAGTTTTGCATTTCACTTCCAAGGAAAGACCAGAGTTACTTGCTGTCACCCACATGGGACTACAAGTCTTATCATACATATGTTGTGCCATCTAACCTGCTGACACAATACTAAACTTTCTTACTAATTGTACCAACTATCTCATTAGTTGTACATTCTCTTGTCATAACGGGAGGTTACTTATCAATTAAGAACTTATCTTAGAGGTATCTTTAGATGTTATGTATAAGTTGCCTTAACAGATCTAGATAAGGGTATTCTAAGGAATTATTTTTAGCTTGATAAGCTTTTCCCACAATGATTTTAAAATTGTTCCTTCAATTAGTACATTCTTATCAATGTTATGTTTATGCAGAACATAAACCCCTAACATATGATGTCCATACTATTTTATGTAACTAGACTAATTTTACAGTTGGCCATCCTAGGTAACCAACATAAATCATTTGATTAGGAGTTATGTTCTTACTTTCCCATACCATCTGATATTTCTTAGATACCAGAATTCCTTACTTTGGTATCTATCACATGTGTTAAAAACACATCACATCCTCATCATTTCCATCTCTCTATTGTTATTACCAAAGCCACACATATAAAAGGATCTTTCTTTCATCTTTGGGACATTTTTTATGACACATATGTTTATCTTGGAACCAAAGTCCAAGATAAATTGATACTTTTCTAAGTATCCATCAATGGATTATTTCTAATCCATGCACATCAAGTGTCATAGTACTCACGTGATTGCCATGTCCCTAAAAGGAGAGAACATAAAGAAATATATTCCTCTTATCACCCCATCACCACCCAGGGTTGTTTATCAAAGAGAAGAGATTATCATCTCCTCTGATTATTGCATGAACTTTCAACTACTCATGAGTCATTTATTCTTAGTTCATCCTAGATTCCTTGCCATCAGCATAGGAATTATAAGGTTGATCACATATCATCATTCTTTTCTTTGTTATTGTCTAACATGTTCATGAACATTTCATGGTTTTATCACATTCCCCATTTCCACATTATGGAAAAGATCTTTATTATTCACACAGGATTTATCAGATAGGGATCATCTCCCTTGTCCTCATTCTCTTTATCCTGAGGATTATACTTTTTACTTCTTTCATACACATAGACTGGCCTGAGATCATCTCAGATCCCACTAATTTTTGCACTTAGGATGTGATAAAAATATCCATGCCATATTTCTAGTTTCGTTATGCTCACTAGATTGTCTCAAAATGATTACTTGATCTGGGTAATCAGAAAGATAACAATCTAAGAGTTCCATACTCACCTTATCTTCAATAGTTGAATACCTGGCCAGGGTATACAAGTACTGAGATTAAGTAGTATGAACTTTGTGTACTATCATATTCCTTACTTTTCATACCATCACAAACACATGATTTAACATTCCTAGATTTTCTCTAGCATCACTTCTATATCTCATCCTTTTTTCACACAGATAAGAGCAATTATAGAACATTTAAAAATATTAAACATAATATGAATTCTAGTTCTCATCATTTCTTCCTTATGTTCCCATAGGGCAATCAAAGGGAAGTCAACAACATCAATCCTTCTTATGATTATCAGATAAAATCAAGAGAAGGTATATCAAAATGAAAAAGCTCTATCTGACTGTTACCCCTCGTTGTCATCTACCACTCCTAGTTGACTCAACACATAGAGTCTAGGTGTTTCATGTTGTTACTCTTGCCTTTTTACATTATTGGGCTGTAAATTTCATAAGCCCTTCCGAGTCTATCTTGGTTGTTGAGTCATTTCCTCCCTTCTTTTCAAAGAAAAGAGTTCAGTATGCTCAACATGTCCATGTCTATAACATGTCTTGTCCTCGTACCATGGTCTTATCGGTCTTATTACCGAGCTAGAGACTAAGCCATGTGTTCTTACAGGTGGAAAGTTAGGACTTTTGCCTTTACATAGTGATTACTACCCTGGTTCACTAGGCATTTATTGCACTGGTGGCACCGAAAACTTTGGATTTTTAGAACAACTAGGCAAATGTCTCTAGAATTATAATGGAATTTCCTTAATTCTCAGCTTATTGCCCCTTCTTGGTCACTGCCATCACATATATACTATCTATCTAAACTTATGGAAGAGTCTATTTTCTTGCCATATGTTGATCCATCCCACATTTCCACTGTTCCAACATGACCGTGTCATTCAGGAACCCGTTTTAAAGCTCAAAGTTTTTTCATTAAGAATTGGTAACCTGGGTTGTAATGCTAGTATCCAGTCTACTATATGTATCATTGTTGTCTTAACCTGCCTATCAAGAGCATAAACATAGGATTCTTTATCATGATCAGATCATGATGGGAATTCTCAGGCACTCATTCTTCTCTTGCCTGATCCGTTGCACCCTTTCCTAGTGCAACAACATTGCCCTCAACAATGTGTTCCTCGTGTTCTCCAGTCATTTTTAGACTTCACTTTTTCTTCTTCATAAGCAGAAGTTACTATAGGGTATACTGGAGGACACTAAAACAAACTCAACACCTTAGTCCTATGTCTATGTAGACTCAGCGAACCTTAAGCTCTAATACCAAAACTTCTTACGACAATCATCAAACCAACAAACAAATCATTACTAATTAAGCGGAATAAACATAAACAATGGATTAACAAAAATTACCAAAATTTAAAACCATTTTCCAAGGAGATCCTTATCTAGAAAACTCTTACTGAGAGATAAAAAACTATTACATATCATGATTTACATTGTTTCATCTCATCTCAAAGACGACATATAACAATTGCTCTATCAAAATACATACTAGAGAAACATAAAACCTTGAGGCATTCAAGCCAAAATCTCAGATCATTCATGAAACCAGTATGAACCAACTCCAAGTACCTGAGAGTACAAAGATGAGACATAGGACTTCTATCTACATGACACGATAGACATTACACTCAACTTGAGCTGTCACTGATGCCTCAGCTATTTCTTCCTCTGCTGAAAGATCTTCGCCACCTCGTGCACGTCCACCTAAAAAAATGTGGATCCCACGGGGTGAGATAATTTTCCCAGTGAGAGATATAACTCTCTGCCGACCATATTATTATCATAGATTAAGCATTTATAAACTGAGTAGAGGTTCTTTTTATAACAATAGGTAGGATAATTCTCTAAATGAACAAAATGAAGTAATCTCCTTTCTTAAGGAGAACATTGCATCTACCCATGGTAGAGTTATAAATCATCTATCTACTTTGCAAAGAATGTAAAGAAACATAAATATAATCTATCAACTAAGATGTATAACTAAATTGTGCATCAATCAATATTTGTCGTATTTGATCCTTAAGCAGATATGCTACACGGCTGAACATATTTTAAAAATCATGCTTATGCCCTGAGGAGATGAAGCATACCCCGTTCATCTCCAACCAACCACAAACTTCTCACAAGTCAGTACCATACAAGGTCAATGGGAGAGTCGGTTGCCATGATATCGCTTGTCTTAGTCAGTACGATACCACTTAAGTTTAGCAGGACATCTTGTGTCGGCTGCAAATAGTTGTGCCAGGGTATGTAGGAATTCTCGCTTAGAGCTACAACGTCAATTGCACTCTCTTGGGGGAAACATCTACTAAAAACCGTCCACAATTATGAAATTATTGAGTCATGGCCAAACAAGCACCATACTCTAAGCCACGGGCCAATTCACCGTGCTCAACATAGAATCTACGACTAAAGTCACACCCGATCCAGGATATGACATATAGCCAAATCCCCATTCATTTTAGGCTCGTAAGGGGATTGGCTCACACATGGTCGTCTGTACTTACGCCCCCACATACTCAAAAGTATGCACTCCAGGTTATGCCATGAGGAACCCGTTTCACCATTTAGCAAATCCTGACAGTGATGGATCTATGGTCAGGACACTGTTTTATATTTCCTAATTATGTATTACATGTATTACATCATTCTTTTAGCATCAAACAAGTTATCATTATTAATCATAACAAATGATACAAAGAAAAGTGTAATACATCTATCACGTACTTTTCAGATATTTAAAACACATGATACTTGGGATCTTAGACCCTCATCACATTACTGGGAATTCTCATCCCTTCACGTCATTATCATGATTACTGGTTCTGGGTATTCAAACTCTTGGATCGTCACACAACATTGTTATCTCTATAATAGATAAACAATACCTCTCGGTCCTCAGACCTAGGTATTCATTTTACTTGTTGTAAAAGTATTCCATATGGCTCACAAGACCATTACACATCTTGTCACCTCTCACTAGGCAACAACTTATTCATATGGCTCACAAGGCCATTACATATCTTATCACATCTCACTAGGAAACAAATTATTCATATATCTCACAAGGCCATTACACATCTTATCACCTATCACTAGGCAAAAACTTATTCATTTGGCTCACAAGCCCATTAATCATTATACTTGTAATACAAGTATTTAACATGCCTCACAAGGCTTATGTAATAAGAGAAATGCAACCTTCCCATCATTAGGTTTAGGGTTTCCCTTTATAGTTGAATAGGGTTTCATGTTCATATTATTAATCCAAACCCTAATTCATTGCTCCACACATCTAGGAGCATACATTGATATCATAAGTATTTAATCTTTGTAACATACTCGATTTTGGTACTAATTTCAATATTGACTACTATACATAATCCTCTTATATTAAAAATTCTATTTACTATATTTCCATTCACAATGACACTTTATTCAGTCTCTTACAATTCGAGCACCAAAATTCATTTTTTCCCCTCAATTTGATCTGCTCATCCTACTTGGGATCCACACTCAAATAGTTGAATTGACTTATGAACAATTGTTCTTGAAATCACACCTATAACATTATTAACTATATTTAAAGCGATCCAAGAGTAATTTTAAGAGACATCTTCAAAAATCACAAACAAATGAGCTAATATTTTTAAATTTTGATTTAGTGTTAGTTAAACACATGGTGAAAATATCAATTAAAACAGACAAAGAAGTTAAGAGATATAAATTACTAAAGAACATAACCATTTAAGAAATAAATTGGATGATAACCCAACAATTTTGACCAAGGACCCAAATGGAGCGGGGTTTCCTTCTCTGCCTCCGAGTACCCAACATCGTTATAGGAGGCCGACAAGGGACTCATATATGTCTCTCCTATAGAACGTTTCATCTAACCAAAACTCCCCTGACTTCCTCAAACACTCATCAAGATGTCTGAGGGGTTTCTAACTCCCTTTGAATTGCAATATTCATTATGATATCTTCCCCACCTGACGAAAATGACATTGAACCGCATCCGTTACAGGAGTCTTCCACGACAAACTTGATCGTCCATGGCATCTAATAGCACCCCCTCTTTGAGTTAGAACAACCAAGACCTCGAACTACTTCTGAGATCACCCCATATAACTACTAGCTAGGGTCCATGGCACGGTCGAAGACCACCGCCGCCCACCATGGTCGCAGTCTCCTCATCTACTAAGTCACCAACCATAGTCGATAAATAAAAGTGCTACCTAGTTCTTTGATGAGAGACCTACAAAATCACCACCCCAGTACCTTCTTCTTGAACCTCTCATGGACATGGTCTGTCTCGACCATAGGCGGCCACCATAGATCAGATCTGTAGATGAACTCACCGTTGACGATGAAGCTTCAAATTTCACCAGCCACCACCACGCCGACACCGCCCACCTACTGCCGCATCCACTAACACCTTTCCAGCCATGACTACCACCATCCCCAAACCACATAGCCTCGACACCACTTCACCTCACCACCGACCATCACGAACCCCGCCGCCTCATGACAACCCGCTTGAATTCTGATCAACCGACCACCATGTAGCAATGCAGCACCGTCGTCCAAATTTGATGGTATCTATCAGATTGGTCACAACTCCTTCACCATGAATAACCCACAACTTAATAGTGCCACATCATTACCCAGCCTTTCCCCACACAACTGATGATCTAGAACCCATCCACCAGCCTCCTCGTCCCTTTCCAATCACCCAAGATCCTTATTCTCGATGGTCAAGGTCATGAAGATCTGAAGCTTTCATAGGACGCCCTGATCTAGACCTGCAATTAGCACTCCTCCAACCTTTTTCCCTTCGATCTGTTGTGCCACTTGACAACAACCTCGGCTGGGTCTCCCAAGTCATCACAGCTCCTCCATGGCACCATCACCACACTACAACGGCATCAGGAGAAATTATAGTAGCCAACACTTACTCCCGCTGTGAGCATACCACTATAGAACTCTGTCATGGAGGAGCCACTCATCTCCAGTGACCTTACAATAGTAACCTGGGAGTCTATAGCTTTGCTAGCATTTGTGCTATCATCAAGGTAACCTGAACCCTTATGCTATCCTCTATACTTTTGACCATCCAATTCACTAAAACACGAGACTAGTATGGCTATTAAGCTAATTATTAACAAACATAGTAACTATTATTTGTAAGAATTTTCATAATCATGATACAACCTATTTATTTGCCTATCTAATACGTAGATAAGTCAAGGTCAAAGATGGATAATGAAAAATGCACAACTAGAAATTTATAACAAGTCAAGACATTTCTCAATTGATATGACCTTCTATGTATACTATAATCTTCCTTAACGATTCATGTAATAGAGGTAGTCCTCTAATGAATAAGAAAGGATACTAATGAACATATATGGGAATTGAATTAAATGGATAAACATCGTACTTCTATCTATGTTATTATATTGCAACCCTAGAAATATTGAAATCACAACCCAGTAAATAGTTACTCATGTAAATGTGTATCACTAAAAGATATGTACATGTATGTCACATTTTAGTACATCTTATAACATTGATACAAAGGGATATTATGTAACATGAATGTATGAATCATGTATATAATGGACACGGGCAATGATTAAAACATCATATATGACCTCATGTATAAAATGACTACTATACTAATGAACCCAATAGGAAATGTTACAGCAACAAAAAAAATGATTATTCAAGATAAAACTACTTATGGGGCAAAATGGTAATTCCACCTAATAAAACCAAGAAAGTGATTCCAAGCCAAGAAGCATTGGATAACCTTAGTACATTATGTCTTTGTAGATTCATGGTACATTGGTCTCTTTGGTCTTTGCGGGTATCTTGGTTGTAATTTCTCAAAGTGAAATAGGTACTAAATTCTCTATTCTTTTATTGAACTATTTGCCTCCCTCTTGAGTTTCATATATAAAATATTTACAAACTAGTGAACACATAATATTGTTGATCTTTCCCTCTTTGTTGAAGTTCACCACGACTAGATTTTGAATATTGAATATTATTGAGAAACTAAAATACTGTTAGATTTTGATATTGGCACAAAAATTTGAAATATTGGCTCATAGCTTTGGCTCACTAGTTTTGGCGGGTCACGGCCCCCAACCCTGCACAGTGGATAATGGACATTTAAAGGTCCCCCAGTACTGGTTACCCCCACTGGCGAAGTGTCGTTCTCTCATAGAGGGGAGAAAAATAGGCACCTAGCCACTAGCAAAGATAAAATATTAGATTGATTGTGCCAATAGATAAATCTTTGCATTTTGAATAATTGGATACCTTGATACTAGTCTAATGAAAAAAATTCCATTTTGAAATCTTAATTATGGTATCTCTTTATTACTTTCTAGTTGTCTCTTTGAATTATTATATCTTTTTGTAGTTAGAATGATAACTAGACTATTCTTGTGTTATATCCATAGTCCACGAAGCAATCTTACCTAAAGTTAATATCCTAACTCTTTATTTTTAAAAATAATTCAATGATGGATTTAGTACCAGCCTAGCTAACCTTTATTATTCCCTTCAATGGGGTCCATGTGTGGTTTTGTTCCTCTTGGAACTCATGGGCAGGTGATACAAAGAAGAAATAGACGATACATGCATGAGTTATCCTCTGTTGAAGATTAGATAGGAACCAATTCTTATTCTCAATCTTATAATATTATGTTTAAAGCTTCCACGAATCTGATGTAAAAGCATGATTGTAATAAAGAGTGTTTATAATTCTGATATTATTTTGTAAATATTTGATCATAAAGATCGGGTCTTTACAACATGGTATCATAAGCATAAATAGTCGACACTCATTCACATCTCATGGAAGTTAGGGATAAATAACTAGCACAGCTAAAACTTAGTCAAAAAGTTTTCAATCAACCCTAGTCTTGCTAGCCTTATCTAATAAAATGGAAATAGTAACTTAGGTGATATAATTTTTCATAAAGTCACGTGACTTGCCAAATAGAGAAGATAAAACATCACCATATCCTTAGAGATGATTTGAGGTGTTAGAAGATTTGAACAAACTAGTAGTTGAAAGGTGAATAGAGGGACTACAATCCCAAAGTTTGGAATTTTCAATCCCCTTTGGCAAAAATCAATATCAATCTTTGCTAACATAAGTAAAGATACTTTAGTGACACTTTAGTCAAATAGTTAGTGTGGAGAACATTGGCAAAGGTGATTGTGACTTACTCATCACATTGATTTTGGCCATTTTTAGTTTTGCATTGAAATGTTTCCCACTGAGAAAAAATATTTTATTTATAATACTATAAGTACAAAAAAAATGATTTTGTGGAATTCCATCGATCATTTCTTGAGTTAAGTCACAATCAAGAAGGAATTAGAAAATCTAGAGTTAATGAAGGACACTACATAGAAATTGACATGTTAAATTAGATTTCTAGTTGAATCTTTTTAAAGGGTGGAGAGTAGTACATGATTAGACTATGGTCATATTGATTTCGCGGACAAAATCATTTTAAGGGGTGGAGAGTTGTAACATACTCGATTTTGGTACTAATTTCAATATTGAGATATTATACATAGTCCTCTTATATTAAAAATTCTATTAACTATATTTCCATTCACAATGACACTTTATTGAGTCTCTTACAATTCAAGCACTGAAATTCATTTTTTCCGCTCAATTTGATCTGCTCATCCCACTTAGGATCCACACTCAAATAGTTGAACCGGCTTATGAACAATTGTTCTTGAAATCACACCTATAACATTATTAACTATGCTTAAAGTGATCTAAGAGTAATTTTAAGAGACATCTTGAAAACTCACAAACAGATGAGCTAATATTTTTAAATTTTGATTTAGTGTTAATTAAAAACATGGTGAAAATATCAATTAAAATGGACAAAGAAGTTAAGAGATATAAATTACCAAAGAACATAACCATTTAAGTAATAAATTGGATGATAACACAACAATTTTGACCAAGGACCCACATGGAGTGGGGTTTCCTTCTCTACCTTCGAGTACCCGACGTCATTATAGGAGGCCGAAGAGGGACTCACATCTGTCTCTCCTATACAGCGTTTTGTCTAACCATAACTCCCCTGACTTCGTCAAGAACTCATCAAGACGTCCGAGGGGTTTCTAACTCCCTTTTAATTGCCATCTTCATTATGATATCTTCCCCACCTGAGGAAAATGACATTGAACTGCATCCGTTGCATGAGTCTTCCACGATAAACTTGATCGTCCCTGACATCTAATAGCACCCCCTCTTTGCCTTAGAACAACCAAGCCCTAGAACTGCTTCTGAGATCACCCCATATAACTACTAGCTAGGGTCCATGACACGGTCAAAGACCACTTCCGCCCACCATGGTCGCAGCCTCCTCATCCACTAAGTCACCAACCACAGCCGACAACTAAAAGCACTACCTGGTTCTTTGATGAGGGACCTACAAAATCACCGCCCCAGTACCTTCTTCTTGAACCTCACATGGACATGGTCTGGCTCGACCACCGGCGGCCACCATAGATCAGATCTGCAGATGAACTCACCACCGAAAATGAAGCTTCAAATTTCACCAGCCACCACCACGCCGACACCGCCCACCTACTGTCGCATCCACTAACACCTTTCCAGCCACGACTACCACCATCCCCATCCCACAGAGCCTCGACACCACTTCACCTCACCACCATCCACCACGAACCCCGCCGCCTCATGACAACCTGCTTGAATTCTGATCAACCGACCACCATGAACCAATGCAACACCGCTGTCCAAATTGGATGGTATCTATCACATTGGTCACAACTCCTTCACCGTGAATAACCCACAACTAAATAGTGCCACATCATTACCTAGCCTTTCCCGACACATCTGAGGATCTAGAACCCATCCACCAGCCTCCTCATCCCTTTCCAATCACCCAAGATCCTTATTCTCGATGGTTAAGGTCATGAAGATCTAAAGCTTTCAGAGGACGCCTTGATCTAGGCCTGCAATTAGCACTCCTCCAACCTTTTTCCCTTTGATCTGTTGTGCCACTTGACAACAACCTCGGCTGGGTCTCGCAAGTCATCACAGCTCCTCCATGGCACCATCACCACGCTGCAGCGGCATTAGGAGAAATTATAGCAGCCAACACTTACTCCCGCTGTGAGCACACCACTATAGAACTCTGTCATGGAGGAGCCACTCATCTCCAGTGACCCTACAATAGTAACCAGGGAGTCTAGAGCTTTGCTAGCATTTGTGCTATCGTCAAGGTAACCTGAACCCTTATGCTATCCTCTATACTTTTGACCATCCAATTCACTAAAACACGAGACTAGTATGGCTATTAAGCTAATTATTAAAGAACATAGTAACTACTATTTGCAGGAATTTTCATAATCATAATATGACCTATTTATTTGCCTATAATACGTAGATAAGTCAAGGTATGAGATGGATAATGCAAAATGCACAACTAGAAATTTATAACAAGTCAAGACATTTCTCAATTGATATAACCTTCTATGTATACTATAATCTTCCTTAACGATTCATGTAATAGAGGTAGTCATCTAATGAATAAGAAAGGATACTAATGAACATATATGTGAATTGAATTCAATGGATAAAAATTGTGCCTCTATCTATGTTATTATATTGCAACCCTAGAAATATGGAAATCACAACCCAATAAATAGTTACTCATGTAAATGTGTATCACTAAAAGATATGTACATGTATGTCACATTTTAGTACATCTTATAACATTTATATAAAGGGATATTATGTAACATGAATGCATGAATCATGTATATAATGGACGTGGGCAATGATTAAAACATCATATATGACCTCATGTATAAAATGACTACTATTCTAATGAACCCAATAGGAAATGTTACAGCAACAAAAAAAATGATTATTCAAGATAAAACTACTTATGGGGCAAAATGGTAATTCCACCTAATAAAACCAAGAAAGTGATTCCAAGCCAAGAAGCATTGGATAACCTTAGTACATTCTCTCTTTCTAGATTCATGGTACATTGGTATCTTTGGTCTTTGGGGGTATCTTGGTTGGAATTTCTCAAAGTGAAACATGTACTAAATTCTCTATTCTTTTATTGAACTATTGGCCTCCCTCTTGAGTTTCATATATAAAATATTTACAAACTGGTGAGCACATATTATTGTTGGTCTATCCCTCTTTGTTGAAGTTCACCACGACTAGATTTTGAATATTGAATATTATTGAGAAACTAAAATATTGTTAGATTTTGATATTGGCACAAAAATTTGAAATATCGGCTAAGCATTTTGGCTCACTAGTTTTGGCGGGTCATGGCCCCCAACCCTGCGCAGTGGATAATGGACAATTACAGGTCCCCCAGTACTGGTTACCGCCATAGGTGAAGTGTCGTTCTCTCATAGAGGGGAGAACAATAGGCACCTAGCCACTGGCAAGGACAAACTATTAGATTGATTGTGCCAATAGATAAATATTTGCATTTTGAATAATTGGATACCTTGATACTAGTCTAATGAAAAATTGTTCCATTTGGAAATCTTAATTCTGGTATCTCTTTATCACTTTCTAGTTGTCTCTTTGAATTATTGTATCTTTCTGTAGTTAGAATGATAACTAGACTATTCTTGTGTTATCTCCACAGTTCACCAAGCAATCTTACCTAAAGTTAATATCATAACTCTTTATTTTAAAAAATAGCTCAATGATGGATGTAGTACCAGCCTAGTTGACCTTTATTATTCCCTTCAATGGGGTCCATGTGTGGTTTTGTTCCTCTCAGAACTCATGGGCAGGTGATACAAAGAAGAAATAGACGAGACATGCAGGAGTTGTCCTCTGTTGAAGATTAGATAGGAACCAATTCTTATTCTCAATCTTGTAATATTATGTTTAAATCTTCCACGACTCTAATGTAAAAGCATGATTGTAATAAAGAGTGTTTATAATTCTGATATTATTTTGTAAATATTTGATCATAAAGATCGGGTCTTTACAATCATACATGTTTATTATCATCATTTATCATTAAATGATTATCATCACAAAGTATGAGTTTCTCTCTCATCCTCACTAGGATCTTGATTATATCATACTTTATTAACTTGGCTTAACCCTTTCTCAAGGCATGTTAGCCAACATTTACCAAAGTGCATTACATCTCAATGTAACAATTGACATGACACACTTCATGTGTTACTCATCCAAGTATATTGGACTTAAGGTGCATCAAGGTATATCAACCTTGAGGTGTTGGATGTGATATTTATCATTTCTTGATGTATCACTTCCCTCATCACTTTTAACTTACTTAAGTTAATCAATTTATCTTGTATTAGGGAATTTCCCATCCTAATAATTTATGCATTATCTCATCACATTTATCATGTAGTGTTTTGGTCATAAGTCACACATTTGAATTATCCAACCATCATCAATGATATGGACTCATCTCGGGTTAAGGCATTGTTGATATAAGGTTGTCCATTATCAACCACTCTAGGTGTTTCACTTATCAAGGTATTAGTCACACCATTACTTGGTGTTACACTCATCACTCCTAAGAATGTCTTACTCTCACCTTTACGAGGTGTATAGGGTTGAATCATGTATATCAAGCTGAGCACATGTATTGTGTAAGGTGTATATCGATCTAGGCATCATCATATCCCTCATAACCTTACCCATTAAGGTGTCAAACTTACCATTCATAATTTGTATCAACTTCACCATTGATGGATGTGACATCCTCACCTCACTTGAAGATATTGGCCACACCCTACTTTAGTGTATTCGCCATCACATGTACTAGGGTACTAACCACCTTGCCACTCTTATCATCTAGTGTATTGGGCTACCCACCATATCATTTTAGAGATCTGTACTCCACACCATATCTTCAAAAAGGTGTATTCTTTACCCAATATTAGTTCAAAGGTGTATACTTTCTACCCATATCATCTAGAGGTGTATGTGTACATACCATATCAACCTTGAGGGGTATGTGTGCTTACCATATCGGTTTTGAGGTGTATGTGTGCTTCCATATCACTTTTGAGGTGTGTGTGTGCTCCCATATCGAGTTTGAGGTGTATGTGTGCTTACCATATCACCCTTGAGGTGTATGTATGCTTACCATCTTGGGTTTGAGGTGTATGTGTGCTTCACACCATATCGGGCAAAGAGGTGTGTGTGTGCTTCACACCATATCGAGCAAAGAGGTGTGTGTTTAATCCAATATCATTTTTGAGGTGTTTACTTGACCTCATATCGTGCAAGAGGTGTATACTACACCACCATATTGTGAAAGAAAGTATAAAATCATAACCATATCATTTTAGTGAAGTAGGTGTATCACCATATCGGGTTAGAGGTGCTTGCTTGTATGCTTGAACCCGATATCACTTTATAAGGTTATACCATCTTCTTCAAGCTCTAGACCTTCTTTCTAACTGTTATATTTCATGGCAACAGGTCTAAGAAACTACTAGAACTCATAATGTCATCAACTATTTCAGAATATTTCTGAATTAAAAGTAGATCATTAAGTATAGCAATTTAGGTGATGAATAATAACATGATAGAGTTCAAGTTATATAACCCTCCTCAAGAACAACTTCAAAGGTCCAAGATCCAAAGCTCCACATTCCTAAGGTTGAAGATGACTTATCAAAAGTCCAAGTCTCGTTTACAACTCCTTCATATACAAGGAATCACCATGGATAAGCAATTAGTTAAGAAGAACAGAAAGGAAGATCATAACCCTAAAATCATGCTTCAATCCAAGGTTGAAGTTGATCATGGCCTCACCTTAGGGTTAAGTATGAGCTCTTTCTTGCTCCTTATCAACTTTGCACGATACCCTACTACTCATACACAATATGCCACCACTCATGCATGATATGCCACTACCCTTGGCCGATATCCCCCTCACTTGTGATCAAAACACTCCACTATGGCCGATATCACCTCACTAGGGTGATATCACCCTACCTAGCCGATGTGAACTTGCTATGGATGATACCCAAGGACTATGCACGATACCACATCATTCTAGTATGATACAAGGACACTATGAACTATATCTAAGAGCAAGGAGGTGGTAGGATTCGAAAGAGTTCACTAAGGGGTGAAAGAAGGGGTATATATACTTGTTGTTCATGAAGAAGTGAGAAAATGAGGTGTCATCAATTTGAGCTCCTAGGTGCCACGTGTTCATGCATGGGTGACACATGTACTGACGTGTATTTTACTACGCGCTAAAACGCAAGTATACGCGTCGAGTAATACAGGCCTTGTGAGGCCCGAGTCGAACACAGGGATACTCGGAATTGTCGGAGACTCCTACTAACTATTTGCGATCAGCTAAGCCGAATAACAAATTGGGGTTTGTTGTCAAAATTAAAAGAAAATAAAAAATGAAACAAAGCAAACAATCGATTAAAGGTTAATTTAATCAATTCAAAAAGGTATCTTTAGGATTGCGGTTTCACCGCGGGTGTTCATTGTATTAGATTTCATATAATGCCTCACTCTTCTCTCTCTATCCGGGTAGTGGCCTGAAAACAGAATTACCCACTGTCGTGGTGCAATTCACTACTTAGGTTTAGGTCGGTTCCACCGTCGTAGTAACCTATTCCCTAAACTAAGTGCATTACGAACGGTCTCTCAGTTTCCACCATTAATTTTACACCACCTTTGTCAAGGGATTTATCGATTAATGTAGGTTCCGTCTCTTTTCAACCATTAATCCTTCTGTAGAAGTGATTAAGGGCATTAGGTTATTATCATGGTGATCAAGCATAACAATATATGGAGAAAACGAAACTATACCACAGATTTAAGAGAAAAAAATATGAATTACTAATATAAAACTGTCATACAATGAATTCCCGGGCTACTCCCGGTCCTAAAGATGAAGGGGATTAGCCCCGCATGTTCATCTCACACAAGTACATGGAAGAAATAGGGGAAATCATATGAAAAATGTGAATTGAATGGGAAAACCCCTGAACGGAGAAGAACCGATTGATCCTTTGCGTAGAACACGTGCTTTCACGCCTCTCGGTGGTGAAATCCGTCTTCGGCAGCGTCCGGATCGACTGGTATGAACTTATGGCCTCCGTTCTCCTTTCTCTCGCTCCTCGACACTTGTGAAAAAGCCAAAATCCCCTCCTTTCAATCCTGGGTGGCCGTCATTAGGTATAAGTCCCTAATTAGGTCGTTAATTAACTCCAGCCGTCCGATTGAGATCAATCTAAATCCAACGCATATCTGACGGCGTCGATACCATCGATGCGAGACAATGGTATCGACCCACTACAGTAGCTGCTGGCTGCAAATCCTTCCTTTATCTCGCCCTTCATCATCTCGATACCATCGACGCGGGTCGATGGTATCAAATTCCTTTAGGCGTCGGTTTTGTCGTTTTGCAACGCTGTAGCCTCCATGTGTCGATGGTATCGACTTGGTGTCGATACTATCGACTGCTTCTTCACCAGCAACCTAAAGGTGTCTCGATACCATCAACATCAGCGTCGATGGTATCGACTCTTTGCTGCTCCTTTCGGCTGGCAACCTGCGGTCTCGTCGATGGTATCGACTTCCGTCGATGGTATCGACGGAAGCAAATACTTGTTTTTCCTGAAATTCAAAGACAAGATCAAATAAATCCACACAAATAATAATAATGTGATAATTAATGCTCAAAATGATAAAACTAGGGGATTTGACATAAAATGATGGCAAAGACCAAAATGGATGAATTATGTGATATTAACCATAGAAATGACTAATTAAAGCATAAACCACATATAAAACAGGTCTATAAACGCAACTCAAAATCATCGCATCAAACTCCCCTAAGCTTGAGCGTTGCTTGCCCTCGAACAACTAATCCTTAGAATAGAATTGCAAATGTCAACTGAAAAACAACACACCAACCCAACATCTCATATGACTCTCGCTGAACATTCTCAAACCGGCCTTCTCTAACCACAGAACAATAATTACCCTAAAGGTGACAGTAATCATCAATAAAAGAAATTGACCTCCAAACCGATGAACACTATCACATAAGGCAGTTAACATAATAAAATTCGCCGGTTCAACATTAGTGCATCTCGTGATCGCCTATACTACGTTGCTCGCCCTAACTACCATTTACATGGAAGTAGTTCTCCTGATATTCATTAGTGATGAGAAATTCACGGTGGCCTACCAATCCGAGCAACGGGTGGATGAAAATGGGTATCTCATAGAAGAAAGTGGAAGTATTGTACAGTTTCAACATGCATAATACAAAAATGTCCTATATGATGCAAATGCACATTAGAAATGCCCTAATGCCTAAAATTGGGTGAAATGATGCATGCTCTAACCATCCGCCTCAAAATGAGATGGATATCTAGTCAAGCTACATCATGTACTCAATTATCCTGAAATGCAAATGATATTACGTTCCTTTCTCCTTCTTATTTCACTTTCTTCTAAATTATTTTTCTTTTCCCTTTTTTTTTATATTGCAGATTTTCAGCTTTTTTTTTTCAGCCCACATATCCATAATTGCTCAAAGATAATTTTATTGGGCTATTTCCTGCATACTCAGAATTTTTTTTTCACTATTTAGAAAGTATGGAACAATATAATTCACCGTTGGGAAAAATTGAGATACATGATATACTTTATGCATGAAAATCATGAATGCGACTACATGGCATGCACCTAAAGGTAATGTGCATGATTCACTATATATATTTTTTTATGCAACATATGGAAAATACCAATGCAGGTCCTATCTAAATTCTATGCACACAAAAAGGAATTAAAACTGCACTTTACTTCCAATTCTTAGGTGGATTATAGAAAAATGAAGTGGAACGATCACAAGACTAGATAACTGAACCTTAGAAAGATATTATGTGTCCCTCCTTACTGACCTGTGTAGTAGTTTAGAGGGTTCTCTCTCTTATATCCAATTAAAGTCTCATTACCATTTGGTTAGGTTAGGCTCAAACAACCATTTCCGTCCACTTTCATGAATCATTAGGAGTACATGTATGAAATGTTGTTTTAAAGTTGACATAATCAATCATTTTCATAGGATGTGTTCCCAAGGTCAAAACAAAACAAGCTATCCAAAGACACAAAATTTTCAAATTTCCCATGCACTAATAGCAAGATGACACAACTTTTATGACATCTACAATTACACTAGATAGCATGTGGATCCTACAAAAGCTAAAATTGCAAGAAAACAAATAACGAGAGAACAAAAGCAATAACACTAAAAACTGAAAACGATAAAAGATAGAGCTGTTCCAACTACCCCCCTAAGCTTGAATTCGACTATGGCCTCATAGTCAAAAACAAACTTAAAGATTGGAACAGGGATACCCGACCATTCTTGTGGTGGTGGAGGCGGGTACTGCGGCGCCGTGGGGTCCCAAGATGGATATTGCCCCTGAAAAGTCGGATCATACTGGGGCATCGGAGGAGGCTGTGGATACCCCCCAAAAAAATTCTGGCTCCAGTAATGATCGTAAAATGGCTGCTGCTGCTGCTCCATCCTATGCAGCCGATCATGGATGTTCTCTTGATTTGCGAAAAGAAGGCGTTCATTCTCGAAGATCGCCTGCTGGTTGACAAAAAGCCGATTCGTGGTATCTTGAATACCGGCGTACGTAGCAGTGTGGTTGTGCTGCGTCTGCTGAATATCTTGGAGCATCGTATACATGCCCTGCATAGAGTGAACATCCTCGCTCTGTTGCGAGGACTGCGGCGGTGGAGGCCGATGCGGAGAAGATGATGAAGCACCTGGATGCATCCGAGGACGCTTCCGCGGTGCCACTCGGGATCGAAGAGGTGTGAATGCCTCTTCCTCCTCTTTCACCGCCTCGTCGTCGTCTCCGCCTCGTCGTCGTCGCCACCGTCGTTGCCACCGTCTTCTTCATCGGAATCGATGGCTATGATTGGCCACCAGAAATGCTACGCGCTGTCGATGTTGAAGATGGGGTCAGGTAAAGAACACTCCTGATATGCTTGATTTACGTGGCAATGCGCAAATGCCACGCCATCCCGGAGAATAATTAGGTTGGCCCGGTGAAGATGTTGCAAGTTGACCTTGCTTCTCGTAATAAGAGGAGTCAGCTGATTGAGATTCAAGCCCAAGTAGAGGGCTATCCTGGTGACTAGCCCGCCGAAATGAATCGGGGCTCTCCTCGTGCTCCTCTTCACCGCCAACACTTGGTGTAGAAAGAATGCACCCCAGTTGCATTCTTGTCTCGTCAGGAGCTTGTATAGGAAGAAAAGATCAGACTCCTGGAATTTGCTCAAAGCAAGATCGCTTCGAGCAAAGATGGTTGAGCTCAGCATCCTGTGCAAGACCCGTGCAAACGGGTGCTCGAAGTCGGCTACCGCGGCGTTGTGGTAGCTCACCGACCTCCCATGCGGAACCGTCACCAACTCGGCGAAGATGGCGGCGTAGTCGGTGCGGTTATCTGGCCGGCGGTAGTCGTACTTAGAGTTGTTCCAGTTGAAGATGTCGTTGAACTGCTCCAGAGTGATGGTGTAGTCATGGTTGTAGAGCCGAAAAGACACCCGGCCCTTCTCCCACTCACGGACGCTGGCGGATATCTCGTTTGGCACGACATTGACGTCGAGGGATGCCATGAATTCTGCCACCAGTTCCGTATATGTCAGCCACTCGCCGAAGAAAGGTTGACCGTCCTCGTGGCACTCCAGCTCGTCGTGGCCACGACCCGTTTGGTGTGCTTGTCCTTTGAGCACGTAGTCCAAGTTTGCCTTGAAGCCAAGATCACGGAGCATCTCCGGATCCACATACCGGGTTGGCTCGATCTTGCGCTTGATGATTTCGTCGAAGAACTTCTTCACCTCCGCAGAAGGGTGGACAAGGCGAGGACGTGTGACCGATGATGGCGGTGGTGGCACGAACTCAGGGATGTCAATCATATGAGCGTGCGAGGAAGAAGCTCCGGTTGGATGCACCATTGTTGCGACGAGAAAAGGATTAGAAGAAGAGCTCGGTGAATATGGAGAATTGAATCTCCGCTCGGTGAAGATTGTTGCTCGGTGCTGCTATTCTTCGGGCTTGGATGGCTCGGGGGAGTGCTCGGCGCAAAGGAAGAAGAGAGCTCTGAAGGTGTGACGTTAAATGACGTCATGAATCTCCTTATATAGACTTGGCCAGCGCCACTATTGGTCCGTCGATACCATCGACGCGGGTCGATGGTATGGACACGTCTCGATGCTATCCGGCCCCCTCGCGAGTATCGACGGCTGACGATTGCTTGATCTTGAAACCCGGATCGCTGGCATGTCGATACCATCGACATAGGTCACCATCGACATAGGTCGATAGTATCGACGCTGCACCCGGATCGATGACGTGGACGCCGCGATCGCCGTCGATTTTTTTGCGTGGATCGGTGACGTGGATGGTCGATACCATCGACAAGGGTCGATGGTATCGACTTGACTTCATTGCGACACTACCACTTTGTACTTCAACCTGTAACCATGTGGATACCATCGACGAGGCCGTCGATGGTATCGAGTTGACTGAGACAAATTGGTCTGAACTTCTCCAGAGATCTCGATGGTATCGACTCCTATGTCGATACTATCGACTTTTCCTCCTCGACCACTTGTAGGTATGTCGATACCATCGACGAGGCCGTCGATGGTATCGACTCAGAACGAAATCTGTAGTCTTCAACCTGTACCCTTGTCGATACCATCGACGAAGGTGTCGATGGTATCGACTCGGCCTCAGCCTGCACAATGAACAAACGGATCAAGGTATCTTCTTTATACTAAAAATTGAACAAAAATAAAGCAACCTACGATTATAATTAAACTATCCTAATGTACCGATGGTTGGGTTGCCTCCCAACAAGCGCCCTTATTTAACGTCTTAGGCTAGATGGTATGAAGCTCATCATCTTTTCATCTTGGGAACTGCGCTTAGAGGATCATGTGGTAACTTGAATTCAACTCGATCTCCTCCAATTCCCAAGGACAATGTACCTCTCCCTAAGGCAGTCACGACGTCCGCCGTTGCTTGAAACGGTCTTCCTAGAAGAATTTCACAGCTTTGGAGCGGTGGCATATCAATGACAACAAAATCCACCGGGAATATGAATCTATCCACTTTGACGAGAACATCCTCACATACTCCATATGGTCTCACTAAAGACCCATCTGCCTATTCAATTGTCGCGGCTGACTTCTTTATCTCTTTTAACCCAAGTTTCTGAAATGTCGCCAGAGGCATGAGATTTATGTTGGCGCCGGAATCACATTGCGCTTTAAGAAAATGTCGACCACCTATTGAGCAAGGAATGTAGAAGCCTCCTGGGTCTTTTCTCTTCTTTGGTGAACTCCCGTGAATCATAGAGCTCACCATCTCATTCATCCTACAAATATCACTGTCTTTTATCCGCCTCTTCTTATTGATGATTTCCTTGATGAACCTCCCATAGGCGGGCACTTTCTCGATCATCTCCACTAATGGAATATTGATGTGGAGTTTTCGGAATATTTCCAAGAATTTCCTAAAATGACGATGCTCTTTCTTTGACTTAGGATTGTCCAGTTTTGAAACATCTGCTGCATCAACACGCCTGTGAGGTGGCACATATGATCTTTTTGGGGTTAACTCCCCTAAGCTTGCTTCAATCACCCCTTCTGACGTGGGCTTTGGCGAGACATCATCAACAGTAATAGCTTGTTGTGGTTCCTCTCTCGCATTCGATGTTTCCACACGTGCACAAACACCCTTCAATTGTTCTTCTTCTCTAGATGGAGATACAATATTCATTACTCGTTGTGATTTTCTGAAGAAAGGGTTTCTGCCCGGAAGTCCATAGTAAGTGCGTGGATACAGTATCGCCGGTGTCGCATGCGTATTAAAATTCATTTTTCTTTCTTCTTTAGCTTCTTGCACCTGAGATTCCTCCTCATTGCTTACCACAGAAATATACTTGACCTGATGGTGTGCTTGGGCCACGTTTGCATTCTCGGCCGGTTTCTGTTGATTGGTGTGCTTGATGGCTGCCACTTCACTAGAAATATGTGCCACGGTGGTTTCTAATGCCCGCATTTGTGCTCCATGGCTTTGCAGCGTCTGTCCAAACTTGGTAAGAATATCACCTTGAGATTGCAATTGCTTACCAAACATGGCCATCATCTCCTGGTTCTGCTGTACCATTTGACTCAGTATTTCGGTGTTTTATCCTCGGCTCTAGGCTGTGGTTCGGCATCCGGATCCTGCAGAAAGTTATTTGGACCCTTCCATGAGAATCTTTTATCCTTCCTCCATGCGTAGTCATTGTTTCTGTAACCCTGTTGTTGCATGAATTTCACTTGGGCTTCCTTATCCTCAGATGAATCTTCCTTATCTAGCAGCTTCTTGGCTAGCAGATCTAACTTGTCGTTCTGCTCCTTAATTACTTTGGATTCACCTGCAACTCTGACATGCTCCACAGCTCCTCTTTCACCCCATGACTGTTTCCTAGCCATGTTCTTTAATATCTCCCAACATCTAGTGTCTGTGTTGTTTAGAAAAAATCCCGACCCGGCTGAATCCAAATTACTCCTATCATGCTCGGAGAGAGCAAAATAGAAGATTTTCACCTGTGTCTCTTTGTCCAGCCCGTGATGCGGATATCTCCTCAACATAACATGAAATCACTCCCAAGTCTCAGAATATGTTTCACCGGCCTGTTGGGTGAAATTGTGAATCTTCCGGATTATGTCGTTAGTCTTCTCGGGAGGGAAGAACCTCTCAAAGAAGACCCCCACCATATGGTCCCAAGACTCCACAAATTCGTCATCTAGGTTGTGTAGCCATTCTCGTGCAATTCCTGCTAGTGAGCTCGGAAAGAGCTTCAAATAGAGTGCAGTCTGCGGAAATCGGTCAATTTTCACCATATCGCAGTTCTCCATGAATTGACTAAGGTGCGCCACGGGATCCTCATTTTTCAAACCATGAAAAGCATTGGACTTAACCAAATTAATTAGAGCTGGATCAATCTTGTACGTTGGTATATTGATTGCTTGCTTCTTTATCGGCCCTTTAGAGGTAGATGCGGAAGAATCTTTGATCTTCGCCCATATCGTTGGTTCCTCGACCATCTCTTCTGGTTCAGATTTAGAATCTAACCTCTTCTTGGTACTCTTGCTCGGAATGTTCCTCATCCTCAGGTCCCGAAAACGGAACCTCGGGTGTGCGATTGTCGTAGTCTATACTACGTGTATGCACCATGAAACGTACCTGAAATGAGAGAATTCGAGTTCAGTACTATGCTTAGATGAGTGTAAACAATTATAGAGAGATTTACAAATATTTGAAGTTGTTTCAAAATAATAAAAAAATTGTGGCCTAGAGTGGCCAATCGTAGCACTCGAAGTGCCAACAATCCGCCGTATCCCCAACAACGGCGCCAAAAACTTGACGTGTATTTTACTACGCGCTAAAACGCAAGTATACGCGTTGAGTAGTACAGGCCTTGTGAGGCCCGAGTTGAACACAGGGATACTCGGAATTGTCGGAGACTCCTACTAACTATTTGCGATCAGCTAAGCCAAATAACAAATTGGGGTTTGTTGTCAAAATTAAAAGAAAATAAAAAATGAAACAAAGCAAACAATCGATTAAAGGTTAATTTAATCAATTCAAAAAGGTATCTTTAGGATTGCGGTTTCACCGCGGGTGTTCATTGTATTAGATTTCATATAATGCCTCACTCTTCTCTCTCTATCCGGGTAGTGGCCTGAAAACAGAATTACCCACTGTCGTGGTGCAATTCACTAATTAGGTTTAGGTCGGTTCCACCGTCATAGTAACCTATTCCCTAAATTAAGTGCATTACAAACGGTCTCTCAGTTTCCACCATTAATTTTACACCACCTTTGTCAAGGGATTTATCGATTAATGTAGGTTCCATCTCTTTTCAACCATTAATCCTTCTATCGAAGTGATTAAGGGCATTAGGTTATTATCATGGTGATCAAGCATAACAATATATGGAGAAAACGAAACTATACCACGGATTTAAGAGAGAAAAATATGAATTACTAATATAAAACTGTCATACAATGAATTCTCGGGCTACTCCCGGTCCTAAAGATGGAGGGGATTAGCCCTGCATGTTCATCTCACACAAGTACATGGATAAAATAGGGGAAATCATATGAAAAACGTGAATTGAATGGGAAAACCCCTGAACGGAGAAGAACTGATTGATCCTTTGTGTAGAACACGTGCTTTCACGCCTCTCGGTGGTGAAATCCATCTTCAGCAGCGTCCGGATCGACTTTTATGAACTTCTGGCCTCCGTTCTCCTTTCTCTCGCTCCTCGGCACTTGTGCAAAAGCCAAAATCCCCTCCTTTCAATCCTGGGCGGCCGTCATTAGGTATAAGTCCCTAATTAGGTCATTAATTAACTCCAGCCGTCCGATTGAGATCAATCTAAATCCAACGCATATCTGACGGTGTCGATACCATCGATGCGAGTCGATGGTATCGACCCACTATAGTAGCGGCTGGCTGCAAATCCTTCCTTTATCTCGCCCTTCATCATCTCGATACCATCGACGCGGGTCAATGGTATCGACTTCCTTTAGGCATCGGTTTTGTCATTTTGCGACGCTGTAGCCTCCATGTGTCGATGGTATCGACTTGGTGTTGATACTATCGACTGCTTCTTCGCCAACAACCTGAAGGTGTCTCGATACCATCGACATCAGCGTCGATGGTATCGACTCTTTGCTGCTCCTTTCGGCTGGCAACCTGCTGTCTCGTCGATGGTATCGAAGGAAGAAAATACTTGTTTTTCCTGAAATTCAAAGACAAGATCAAATAAATCCACACAAATAATAATAATGTGATAATTAATGATCAAAATGATAAAACTAGGGGATTTGACATAAAATGATGGCAAAGACCAAAATGGATGAATTATGCGATATTAACCATAGAAATGACTAATTAAAGCATAAACCACATATAAAACAGGTCTATAAATGCGACTCAAAATCATCGCATCATGTACATTCATGCATTAACATTTATCTTGACATGCAAAACTCTTGAGGATAATCTAGGTATGAATTTTTGTCCATTACTTATCCCTTTGAATAAAATATATCAACTAAATTACCACTTTATTCACAATTCGATACAACGTTTCTAAGGAAGTTGTAAACCGATACACTTCACCTCCTTGAGGTGATTTCACATCATGGGCTTTTCCAAGAGTCCAAAAAATGATATGAGACTCCTCCTATGGCTCCTTGGCCGATAGGCACTCATATATAAGATTTTCAACTTGATACAACTCAAGTTAGGGTTTCATATTCAACCCTTTTTCTTGGTCATTTCATCACTAAGATCACCATCACTCACAATTGATTCAAACATGGTGTATCATTCATTATCTTTCCTATAAATGATACATAGAGGAAGTAGGAACACTATATAGGTTGTAATTTTCATATCAACCCTATATTTTGGGTAAATTACTGTTTGTACCAAAATTGGTGCACAAGGTACTAGCATTATTTAAACAAGTTCAAACTTGGAATTTAGGCTTTCAACAAGCCACCACTTAGCATAATTATCTCTCTTATGATGCTAAATAACTTAATGCACATTCAACATGTGATATATTGCAATATAACCCCTCATCTTGGGTAAATGGCACTTTGGTCCAAAACAAAGGAACATTGCTCAAATAGTATTCAATCAGGACCAAATGTGGAACATTAGTGTGTCACATGATAAAAAAACACCTTAGAGGATTATATTAAATTTCCAAGAAACTTACTTAGACAAAACAAATAGGGTTACCTCATAACCCAGGTTAGGGTCATTACAGGTATGGACAATCCATGAATGATTAATACAATCATGGAGTACTCTCTTATTGTTGTTGAAACCCAAGTATGCTATAACCTGATGGTTACACCTTGATTTATGTGTGGGTTCATACTTGAGAATAGTATAGAATGTGATGGTGATGCTTCACCTTAAGCATCCATGATCCAATGGGGATGTCGTGAGTTAGGGTTTGGGTATGAGTGTTGATTTGTAACATTAATGTAATTTATATTATTTAACCTAACTATAATGCAATTAGATAAATATGAGTATTCATGTTTAACCTTCTTATATGATGGCATGATGGTGAAATAAACTCCTTAATATGATCATAACCTTAATGTGTTAATTGATGGTTATCATAGCCACATGGTCGATATTTTCTTATGCTAAACATGTGCATTATGAATATGATGAGGGTTAAACATATCTAGATTCCTTGCATGTTGATGTAATAAAGGAATATTCCTAATTTTATATAACCCTTCTATGATGGTTTATGAATATCTCCTAGCTCATTAATGTAATATTGTGTTGATCTGGTGTATTATATGTAAGTGATGTTCTTTATCCCTGCTATAAGGCATGTAATGATAATGAAGACCTTATAGGGAATAGTATGATGGTCTTAATGACCTTTGGGCATGGTTGAGCCCTAAATGAGGTGTATTCCTCTTGTGTTGATAAGGGTTGATACCCTATGATATTGTGAAAAGGATTTATATCATGTGATAGTATGATGACAAGTGCAGTCTCATGAATAGCAAGTCAAGAGCATCATGTAATGATGAGATGATGAACAATATGTCCCATATGTTTTATATCTTCTGAAATTATTATATAGCAATATTTTCTAGAAGTGAATTAGGGTTTGTATGTCCATTTGTTTGATGCAACCTTAATTTACCCAATTGGAGTTAACTAATCAAGTGAAACTCTAATCATGTAGTGCCCTATGCCATAGAACCATCTTCAGTGTCCGAACTTGTTGGATGGTGAAACGAGTATTGCTAAGGGAAACTCAGAGTGCATACTATTGAGTATGTGGGGTGCTTGTCATCCTGACACCACGTTTTTCGAGAGGATGGCTAGGGTCATACCTAGCCCACTTTTTGAGAACAACTTTGGTTGGGTCGTAGTGATTATAACATGATGTGACTAGAGGACAATTACAGTTGTACCTCAGTGATTGGGTTTGAATACCCTAGATGCTAGTGTCGTGACCTGTACTAAGGTGGGCTTGTTACAAGACTATATCTTGTTGTTTCACAGTTTGACTATAAGTCAGTACGGTGTAGACTCGTACTGACTAAGTATGGATAAAATCTTGGAGTGAGACTCTTCCAAGATCCTATATGGAACTAATTGTGACCAAGCGGTGGTCAGTTGGACTTTGATTGGTACGAATCAAACTCCCCAGGACGTAATAAAAGATGTAATACATCCATGTAGAATATTTGTTTAGGGTTATACACAACGTTTCACATTGGATGATAACCCTTGTTTGTTATATTTACATAAAGATGATGCTTAGTGCAATTAAGTGATAGTAGATATACTTAGGTTGTGGATATGCTTAAAATTGTAGATGGGTACATACAGTAGTTATGGTTATGTTGATAACTATACTCTTACTACTGAGTATAATCATGATGCTATCTATCTCATGTTGTTAGTTATGTTTAACATGCTAGCCATGCCTTTATAACTAGAGATGCATATATTGCTAATCATGCTTATCCAGATAGTTGTCCTTATGTTGTAGCTCTTCTTATGATGTTGATATTTTCAACATGTTAGACATGATGATGTTGTTATCTATGCATATGATACTAGACTTATTCATGATGTTAGAGATGCTCATGCTTCTAGACTCTATATTGTTAATAGGGATATGAGAATAGTCTGGCTAATGAAGATAGTTATTATCTGCTCCTTTATGTATTTTGTTAATCATCAGTGATGTTGAGATTATTTGTTATATATGATTAAACTGCTTAAATTGTCTCATTACCTAAAAGTTTTGGAATCAATAAATGTTGTTGGAGGTTATATCTCTTATTGGGACATGGGTCTCACCCTTATGGTTTGCCACATCTTTTTAGGTAATCGACATTGACGACAATAGAACTGTGGAAGTAAAGAGGAACTACAGTAACGAATCTTTGAGAAAGTTGATTAGATGTCTAGTGTGTCCTAGAGTCATCCCTATACTCTCAGGTCCAGGAAAGAAAAGTTTGTATATGGTGTTTAAAACGAATCAATTTTTTTAGCATGCTAATGTTTGTTGTGTGGAATACACAAATATTGTTCTCCTGTGTATATATATGTTGTGGCTTAGATGATAGAACAATTTGTATCAAATTCTTGACATAGTATGGATATAAGAAAGATGTTGGGCTATTATGCTAATGTTTCTGAGCAGGTGCTGACGTTGAAATCGGTTTTAATTTACCCATATTTTTGGGTATGTGATTAATTAGTGATTGGTTGAGCTTTATGTTTTGAGTAATCTCATTTACTATAATGGGTTCTCACAAGTTGGTATCAGAGCTTTAGATTCACTGAGTCTACAGGGACACTAGGACATAGGACTAGGATGATGACAAAATTAGAAATATGACATAAAAATATGTTGCATATTGCCTAATCTCAGTATTTAGGTTCCCTGGAGAGGTATTCAATTATTGAAGAAACGGTAAGTATGGAACTTTTAGATTGTTATCTTTTTTATTCTTCTGATCAAGTAGTCATTTTGAAATAGTCTAAAGAGCATAATTAATCAGAATTCATGATGCATATATCTCAATATTACCATAAGAGAAAATGAGCATTACATCATTAACTATCAAAACTTGAACATTTGGTAACTATAAGAGAATGATACAACACCATGAAATCTAAATCTGAATACAAATAAGAAAAAGAGGTGTTCCTGAAGATGTGATTCAAGAAGATAATAAAGTAAAAGGCAAATAAGTCTATGCTTATAAAGTGAATCAAGGTATGAAATCCACATAAGATAGAGAGAACTACTATAACAAGTACAAAATGAGAAGATGAATGGGAACAATGACAAAGAAATAAGGTGGAACTTGAGTTAATATCAAACAAACCTATGTGTGTAAGAAAGTGTTAATGAAAAATCAGCTTGGTTTGTGAAACAAATTAAGGGAGATGATCCTGGTTTAATGAAGAAAACATGGAATATGATGATTTACATGTCGATAAGTGGTTGAAATAAAATAAGATAACATACCCAAGTGTGAAAAATAGTCGTCAAAGAAGCAGTAATTAGATATGTTAATCATGATGATTCCTATGTTAATGGCAAGGAACCCAAAATTAAAAAGGTAAAATGATACATAAGAAGTTGTAACTTGCATAATGAAAATAGAATTGGTTACCTTTTTGCTAGTGACTCTTGAAAATTTTTGCTATGATGTGGGAAGTGTGTTTCCATTTGTGTCTTTCCTTTCTAGGGAACAACATTCAAGTGGATCATTTCCACTTGGTATGTGTGGATTCATTGTAAACATGAGGGTGGATAGCTTATTATAGCTTAAGGTTGCTTGGACTATGGTTCCAAGATCATAAAGTTTGTGTGAGTTTGCTTATGAACCTTCCAATAATTAGGAAGACTCCTCTTATATGTCTTGAGATTTGTTATATTGGTAAAAGTAGATGAGATAAGTATGTGAGTTCCTTATAGCACGAGGTGGATACCAAGGTAATGAATCGTAGTATCCAAGATGTATCAACCATATGGGAAGTATGTGAAGGTTAGAAATGTTTATTAAATGAACATTCCAAGTGTTCCTCTCCCTTAGAGAGAGAGAAAGTTGATGATGACCCTCTAAATGTTGTTTGGAAGGAAAAACAAAATTGATTCTATAATTTTGTGTATGGTTCAGTGATAGCTGGGCAAAACCATTATCAAGGATAGATGGTTTCTTGATTAGTAGACATGTGCTACCGTGTTCCTTAAAGATAAAATATCTTTTAGACATAAGAGTTAGAATGGATGACATAAGTTGCATGACCATGGTGAGTTTAGGGTTATGTCCTTTAGACTAACCAATGTACCAATAGAATTAATAAATAGGAGGAACAGAGTGTTAAGGTCATGTCTTACAAGTTGTAGCAAGCTTTGAATGATGATATCTCAAAGTATTCCAGAGATGGTCAATAACATGGTCAATATCTTTGTTAAACCTTAAGAATAATGAAGCAACTGTACTTATATGTGACAAGTCTAGAAAGAGTGAGTTGGGATTGATTAAAGTATCCTCTTGAAGTTATGATACCTCTATTAAGTATGTTATGTGAATCCTGATAAGATGAAGACAATGTCGTTGCTCCAACCCTAACAAGGTCAATCAGGAAGTTATATTTGTTAATGATTACATACAAGTGTATGATTCTTCAACCAAATAGATGGTTAGTCCACCATTGAGATGATTAGAGAATCCTCTATAAACATATTTCTCATAGTTCATGAAAATTAGGGGATTTCTACATGGTTGACTGAGTTGTTAATTACAACAACCATTAAAGGGGCATAGGAATGAAACCTTGTAAAGTTGCATATGATAAGAGATACCTGATGTTCTATGTTTGGTAAGATCTAGAGAGTGTGGCCTCTGAGTGATGCATGATACAACATATCTAATAGTTCAATATGACAATACATTCCCAAAGTATAAATTTACTATTAGATTTGTATAGGTGGTACAACAAGTTTCTATGTTCCATATTTGTAAATGCCTTCTTATGTGGGGGTTTTCGTGCTGACCCAGGGTAAGATATGTATTAATTGAAAGAGAAGAATATAACCTATGTAAGAGTTATGTGACATTACCATAATATGGAAGTAACCATGTGTAATATTGAGGATGACGTGCATGAGAAGTGCCCATCTATGTGTACCTTAGATTTTTGGGGCAAAATCTCAGTTAAGGGTTTATGGTTGTGTGACCCCTGACCTTGCTTAAAGTGTTGAACAAGCTTAATTATCATAACTGAATTCGTATAACCCTAATATAACCATTTGATATGCTTTTAAATCATAATACAAGCTTAAGTTTCAAATTCGGTCCAATTTGGACACTGTTTGAGCAAGTTATGCAATTTTATGCACATTTTGGACTTTTCTGCAATTCACCCAATTGAGAGGTTTTCTTTTGCAATTTATCACTTGCATTAAGTTCCTTGGATATTATCTCATCATTTTTGAGCTTTTTTATCCATGGGGTGCCTATTTAAACCTTGGTTTGAAGGTGTTTTTCCTCAAGGGTATTTTAGGGTTTACCCCTTCATGGATGAGCTACCTTTAGTAGCTATCAACTAATGAATTATTTGATTGGCCTGTAAATTAGAAAAACGAAAGCTAATTAGGTCTATATGGATGGTGGGGGAGCTTCTTTTGTGTGTGCCTATATATTCTTAATATTTATGCCATGGACACTTGGAAAGATACTAGAACTTCAACTTTTTCTTTTTCTTTATCTTAAAGTTTCATATACTTATCCCTAAGCACGCAAACGAGCCATTTTCTCACCAACACTTCTGTCCTACTACAAACCTTGTTCTCCCTATGTGCTTCTATGAATTTCCTATCCAAATAAGAAGAAAGAGCGGATCTTCTTGGAAAAAGAATCTAAGTTTGCAATTGACTTTCTTTTAGGGATTAAAAAGCTTCCTTCTAGTGATCTTGACCTAAAAGAGTAAGAAACCCCTTCTTTCCTCCATTTATTTCTTTTTTATCCTTCCTCTTACCTTTATCCATGTTGGATCCTTGATGTTTCATGGTAGAAATTCCTCTGTAAAACCCCACCTTTCTTGCTCCTTATGCTTAGGGTTTGCTCATTTGATGAAGAAATTAAGGTGCTAGATGGACGAGTTCATAGCTTATGTTTGAATTTTCTACCCTACCTGATCGTGTTTTATTCTATTTGGGAGTTTATCTTTTAATTAGAGGCAATTTTTATAACTTCCTCCACGTTTATTTCTTACCATAAGCTTGAAAGCTCATGTTCTTGCTTTTAAATGATGATCCATGCACTAAAAAGCTATGCTTGACTTGGATTTCAATTTTTATGACATTCCCTATTCTGATTTCAGTTCTAGATGAAACTGTGATCATGTGTACATTATTACTAAGGTATAATATGACTTGGATCAGATTGTTTTGACAACCTATGGTTCTAAGAACCTATCAACAAATGGTCAATTTTAGGGTTCACTACTACAGAAACAACATTCAATGTCGCTTTTCTGGGTGTCGGTTATTTAAACAAACCAATGCCTATAACATTCCACGTTGGCTATTTAGTTAGTCTGACGTCTATATTCGAAGACCAGCCAAATACGGGTACTGCTTTGTATTCAACGTCGGCTAGGTAAAACAAACCGACGCCTAAAATCACCTGCGAAATCCAATTTTCGAGCGAAAAAAAAAAGTGTCACATACATCGTCGGTTTTTTAACTACTAACCGACGCCTATATAAGATGAAACTTTGTGTGAAAAGTGTCACATACAGTGTTGGTTATCCTTTGATAACCGACACTGATAATGGTTCCCACCAAATAATTTAGGGCAAAGATTGTCCAATTGGACGTCGGTTTTTACGATCAACCGACACTTAAGACGTTTAGGTGTCAGTTTTTTAGACAACCAACGCCTTTTACAAACTTAATAGACCCACGATCACCCGAATCTTCCCCTTTCTTCTGTTTCATCATGAGAATTCTCTTGCTCTCGCCGCCGCTACTGCTGGTCGCCCGACTCAACCCCCACCTGCCCACATTCAACCTTGCACGTCGCCGCCACTCACCTGCTCCTTCTGCGCCGCCGACGTCTTCGGTCCCTAGTTGTCTCGCCAGTATCTGGTCCCTAGTCTTTGATGCCCTATTGCCGTTGCACCTGCCTAACCTGTAGCTACTGGTTCTGGAGCTCGCCGATATTCCTTGCTCGCTGCTGCCCACCACCGCCATTCTCCTCACCGTCGACCTGCTCGACCTGCTCAACCTCACCTCGCCTTGGCATGCTCGACCTCGCTTTCTGAGGTACCTGCCGACCTACTCAGGCGGCACCCAGGCGTTCACCTAGGGTCCCAAATCCAGGCGCCCAGCCTAGTTAGGCCTTTGGGATGCCTGGGCGGATGGTTGGGTTGCGCCAAGGCACAATGTTGCTGGGTGTATTTTTTTTATAATTAAGTTATTTACTGATTTGTATTTATTTATCTACTAATTTGTATTTATTTATGTACTATTTCAAGAATTAATTGATCATCTACTGCTGCCCACCGTCTCCCTTCCCATCGCCTGCTCACCTGCCTTCTTGCCTGCCTACTCGCCTACCCTCCGTCTCGCCCTCTCTCCCTGCTGACGCCCGAATGGGCTCAAATAGAGGTAAACATCCCCCAAAACCTTTTTTTATTACACTTCTTGATCCTTAATCACATAGACTTAATCAACATTGCTACTTGTATGATCCTAGTGATTAAAAGCACTCTTTCCTGGTCCCCTCAGTAACTAATGTTCCCTTGAGATGAGTGTTAATTGATCTAGCTTGCTTACTTTCCTTGTAATGCCATCTTTGATGTGCTATGACCCACTAGTCAGTAGTCACCTTTAGAGTAATAAAATGATGCAACTTGTACACTTGTTCAATTTGAATCTATAAATCCTATGAAATGATATCACCCCACAAAATCAGTAGTCACTATTATGTATTGTACACTCTAGAATCAAGATCTAATACTCTTATGCTATTTTAACACCATGAGACCTTTTTTACTCATTCTAGTGGATTATTATGACCTATGATGACCTAACATGAAACCATGCTCCTAATGATTTGATTTTGTTGGCCTAGAAACCCGTCCAAGATTTACTCATTAGGAGTAAATCTTGGATAGTCCCCAGTTTGGGACTGTTCTTGAACACCTAATCTCACTTAGGATGTAAGTGCATAATGTGTATTGGGTTTTCAAGAAAATTTCGGCAGCATTTTCCCGTTTGTTCTCTAAGTACATATTTACTTGGAGAACAATGGGGAAAGGCTGCCAAAATTTTCTTAAAAACTCAATACACATTATACACTTACTAGTGAGATTAGGTGTTCAAGAATGGGATAGGTGGTACACATTTATTATATATAAGAATGACAACACATGTATTTGTTGGCCTAGAAACCCGTCCAAGATTTACTCATTAGGAGTAAATCTTGGATAGTCCCCGGTCTGGGACTGTTCTTGAACACCTAATCTCACTTAGGATGTAAGTGTATAATGTGTATTGGGTTTTCAAGAAAATTTTGGCAGCATTTCCCTGTTTGTTCTCTAAGTACATATGTACTTGGAGAACAACGGGGAAATGTTGCCAAAATTTTCTTGAAAACCCAATACACATTATACACTTACTAGTGAGATTAGGTGTTCAAGAATGGGATAGGTGGTACACATTTATTATATATAAAATGACAGCACATGTATTTGTTGGCCTAGAAACCCCTCCAAGATTTACTCATTAGGAGTAAATCTTGGATAGTCCCCAGCTTGGGACTGTTCTTGAACACCTAATCTCACTTAGGATGTAAGTGTATAATGTGTATTGGGTTTTCGAGAAAATTTCGGAAGCATTTCCCTATTTGTTCTCTAAGTACATATGTACTTAGAGAACATCGGGGAAATGCTGCCGAAATTTTCTCGAAAACCCAATACACATTATACACTTACTAGTGAGATTAGTTGTTCAAGGATGGGATAGGTGGTACACATTTATTATATATAAGAATGACATCACATGTATTTTTAATCATAGATCCTATTTTTGTCTTAATATATACTTTTTTCTCTTTGATCATAGAATGGATAGATCATGGATGTACATTCGCAATCGCTGCACCCCAGAGTTTATATCTGGTCTTTATCAGTTTATTAGATTTGCTGAGGAACATATGAATGAACCTGGTGATAGGTTCTACTGTCCATGTAGGCATTGCGGTAACAACTTTAAAGTCAGCACTGGTGACGAAATCAAAAGTCATCTCATGTGCAACGGGATTGTACAAGGCAATATAGAATGGCACTGGCATGGAGAGATTTCAAACTCGAAACCAGTGAATGTCGATAGAAGTTCTTGGGTGGAAGAAGAAATTGCCTCCAATGACGTAGATGTGAACGAACCAGTTCTAGTAGACATCGTTGATGCGATGCTGGATAGCTGTAGGGTAGAGAACACCGATCCACCTCCTATCTTTAGAAACATTGTGCATGATGCTGAGATACCATTATACACAGGATGTGCTAAGTTTATGAAGCTTAGCGCTGTGTTGAGATTGTATAAGTTGAAAGCTAACAATAGATGGAGCGACAAAAGCTTCACTTCATTGTTGACTTTGTTGAACAAAATGCTTCCTGAAGGAAACGAGCTGCCAATCTCAACATACCGGGTAAAGAAATTGTTGTGCCCAATGGGAATGGAGGCCAAGAAGATACATGCATGCCCGAATGATTGTGTATTATTTCAAAAGGACTATGTGGAATTGAAAGATTGTCCAAAATGTGGTGCGTCACGGTATAAATTGACGACTTTGGGGGAGTCCAAAACTGGTTCTCCTGCCAAGGTGATGTGGTATCTACCTATAATATCACGGTTTCAATGCTTGTTTGCAAGTCTGAAAGATGCGAAGAATTTGAGGTGGCATGCAGATGTTAAGAAAAACAATGATGGGATCCTACGACATGCGTCTGATTCCCCATAGTGGACGAAGATTGATCTATTGTACCCCAAATTTGGTGAAGAATATAGGAATCTAAGACTTGGGCATTGTAAAGATGGGATGAATCTGTATGGGACATTGAGCAGCCAACATAGCACTTGGCCAGTCATGCTTGTTATATACAATCTTCCTCCCTGGCTGTGTATGAAAAATAAGTATGTTATGCTGTCGTTGTTGATATCGGGCCCTAACCAACCCGGAAATGATATCGATGTTTATCTTGCACCTCTAATTGATGACTTAAAGAAACTTTGGGTTGAAGGTGTGATGACCTATGATGCTTCAGGAAGAGAGACATTTTGTTTGAACGCTATGTTGTTTTGCACTATTAATGACTTTCCAGCATACGGGAATTTGTCTGGATATAGTGTCAAAGGAACAAAAGTGTGTCCTATATTTGAATAAAACATTGATTCAATAAGACTAAAACACGGCGGCAAGACTGTATATCTTGGTCATCAAAGGTTTCTTTCAAAATTCCATCTGTATTGTAGGAAGCACAAATCATTCAGTGGATTGAATGATGAACGGAGTGCACCTAAACCTATACCAGGGGATGTTGTTTATGAAAGAGTAAAAGACATTGTCAATGAATTTGGTAAGAAATCACAATGTAGTATGGCCACACGGAGTGACAATTCTTCATTCAAGAAGATGTCAATATTTTGGGATCTTCCTTATTGGAGTTCTTTGACAGATAGGCATTGTATCGATGTAATGCACATTGAGAAAAATGTCTATGATAGTGTCATTGGTACTCAGTTAAATATACCAGGTAAGACTAAAGATGGGATAAAATCTAGACTGGAGCTACGTGAAATGGGAATAAGGTCAAAATTAATAGAATTACGTGAAATGGGTAATAAAAGAACATACTTACCTCCCACTTGTTACACGTTGTCTAGAAAAGAGAAGAAAGCTTTTTGTGAATGCATGGTAAATGTTAAGGTGCCACAGGGTTACTCATCCAACATCCGTAGATTGGTATCAATGAAAGATCTGAAGTTGATAGGTCTTAAATCTCATGATTGTCACACTCTAATGCAACAAATATTGCCTGTGGCAATTCGATCTATATTGCCGAAGCATGTAAGGTTTGAAATCACCAGACTTTGTTTCTTTTTCAACAGTCTATGCAGCAAAGTTATTGACCCTGATACTCTCGATAATTTACAAAGAGAAGTGGTTGTTACCCTATTTCAGCTTGAGATGTATTTCCCTCCTTCGTTCTTTGATAGCATGGTACATCTTGTTGTCCACTTGACTAGGGAAGTGAAAATGTTGGGACTAGTTTTCTTGCATTGGATGTATCCCTTTGAATGATACATGAGCATTTTTAAAGGTGATGTTCGAAACCGTTATCAGCCTGAAGGGAGTATTATTGAAGGTTATGTGGTGAGAGAGGTTATGGATTTTTGCAATGACTTTTTGAGTGGTAATAACACTCCTATTAATGAGAAGAATATTGAGGAGGGCAAAGGAATTTTGGGATCACGGTTGAAAGTTATCATCCATGAGTAGTTGGAACAAGGTCACTTGTATATTTTACACAACATGGACGAAGTGAGTGTTTATATCGAGGAACATACCAATTTCATCAAGAGACAACATCCTCGAGCAAGTTCAATGTGGCTTGCTAGAGAGCATAACAAGACTTTTACTAAGTGGTTTGAAGATAAAGTCTTACATCAACTATCTCAAACACCAAATGATATTACGGAAACTATCAAATGCCTCTCTTTTAAAACAAAACCGAATGTTATGTCTTATGAAGGGTTTGACATTAATGGGTTCACATATTACACAAAGCACCAAGATGATAAGAGTGTCATCCAAAACAGTGGGGTCACACTTCAAGCGTCGACTATGTATTTTGCAAGTGCAAAGGATAAGAGTCCACGTGAAGCTAAAATGTCATATTACGATGTCATTGAAGACATCTGGGAGTTTGACTACATAGATTTCCGAATTCTGCTCTTTAAATGTAATTGGGTTGATAACACCAAAGGAGTTATAGTGGATGAATTGGGTTTCACTTTAGTGAACTTGGAAAAGATTGGCGAGAAGGGTGAACCATTCATATTGGCATCACAGGAGAAACAAATATTCTATATCGATGATCCTGCAAATGATAAATGGTCAGTTGTTCTTCATGGTAAAAGACAGTTCATTGAAGATCCTATAGATGAAGAAGAGTACTATGATAAGTATGATGACTCCAGTCCATTCTCAGTTGGGTTGCCAACTCCACAAACTATTGAAGGTAATGATGACTTATATGTGCGCGGAGATCATAATGAAGGATTGTTAATTGATAAAAGATCACAATTTAGAGGCATGCATGTTTATATTTTTTTATTGAAGCTAAATGTTTGCTTTTTTAATATCAATATCATTTTTAGATTTGATGTTTCATTATCTTTTAGTTAATATAAATGCTAAATGTTTGCCTTTTTAATGACATTTTCATATGGCTGACCATGATGAGCATGATGTCCATGATGAGCATGAAGTCCATGATGAGCATGCTTTCCATGATGAGCATGGTGAGGATACCAACGTAAGTTCTAAAAACATATCCTGTATTTCTATAAAATTCATTATCTTCTAGTTATGTCATATATCCCATATTTCTATATTGGGCTAATTCAGTGTGTTTATTTTTGTCAAATTTTAGGTTGATGATGCACATGTACCCACTGAAGCACTTGAGGAACTGGATGTGCAACACCAAAAACATAACACAAAAAGGGGCATCACTCTGCTGAAGAAGTTAATAGAGCTAAGTGGCAGTGGATTCAGATTGGTTGTGGAGTTTGATAATGGAGGAAATGCAATTGGAGTGAACTGCAATAATTTTGTAAACTATCTTGGGGTTGTCACTCGAAGCCATTGTGGTGTTAAGTATGATAATTGTCATAAAGTTCCTCAGGCGAAGAAAGACATGATATGGAAGGATTTATGTGTGAGTTATTATTATTTGCAATTCTATTTTGTAGATTACAAATTCTATTATTTGCAATTCTATTTTTGGATACAAGTTTATAGCAATTCTATTTTACAGAATATGTTTCCATTGGATGAGAAGATGCATTGTAAAAGCATGATGCAACGCGCTGGAAAGATGCTAAGGAACTATAGGACAAATCTCAATAGATAATACATAAAATATGGTGATAAGACAAAGAAGTCAGCCCTTGAATAGTGGAACTTCTTGGACAAAAAAGATTGGGACACATTTGTTGCTTCAAGAAAATCTGAAGAATTCAAGGTATTAGGCGTCACTCCCAATTTAATTAATATACATTGTATTCACCTATTCAAGATTAACATTTAGTTCTACTAACCAAATCATTAATGTGCATACTAACTAGGCCCTCAGTGAGGCGCAAAAAGCAAGGTGTGCACTAAATGTGCATGACCACACTATGGGTCCAAAGGGGTATGCAAGCGTTCACCAAAGACTACAGACGGAGTCTTCTGCTACTCAGGAGTCCTCTACTACATGTGCCACACCCATGCCTCGCCATGATGTCTGGATAGCTAGGAGGAAAAACAATAAGGGTGAAATAAAGAAGCCCATAACTGCTAAGGCGGATGCGAAAATGGTAAAATACAACTCTTAGAGCAATCGTTTGAATATTGATTATTTGTGGTGTTAACTTACCAATTTCTGTTAATGGTGATTAGCGGGAGCTGCATGAGCAGAGGAAACAAGGCACGTTCATCCCTCAGGGCACAAGGGATGAATTGACAGTTGCTCTGGGTAACCCAGAGCATCTTGGATGCGTTAGGGGTGCTGGTGCTGGTGTGGGCATCAAAGAATTCTTTGGGCCATCCCAGCGCAAACCCAGAGCGGGACTTTCACAAGAAGAGGTAACCTATTCTTTTTTTAGAATGTTACTGCAAAAGGGAATTCAATAATAAGAAGCTAATGTTTATTTTATCCATGTATTGGAGAATAAGAGATTCGAGAAAATAGTTGCTAAGAAGGTCAATGATATAGTTGCTGAGAAGGTCAAGGAAGAAATGGTGTGCTGGAAGGCATCTCAGGCTTCCAATTAGCCTATGGCGACCCACTCTTCTCCTGATGCACAGACTGCGAGTAATCTTGTAGACCCACCGCCTAACACATATGTTGTAAGTATTGTTTATGACATTGTAGCTAGTCTTTTCAAGATGATATGCTTTCAAGATGATATGTATATATGTATAACATTCTTTACGTAAATTTGTAGGTGTTGAAGCCATGCTGCTTAAGAATGCAAGACTATGTTGTTGTAGAGGCGCAGGCTTACCCATCCCTTCCTGGGGCAACATTTCACGGGACTCCAATGCCACAGGGCTACGTTCGTGTGAGCCCGATACGTGTATTAACCGATTGGAGGGAAGCTACATTGCCATATGCCCACTTGGATATTGATACACTTGCTGAGGCAGAAGGTGGGGTGATATTGTGGCCCAAAGCAGATGTCGTCTACACTACTGAAATTGCTAGATAATTTTACATTACTTTAGAGTGTTAATGTGTATATATGAGGTCAATTGATCTAAAATTATATACACAGGTTAAAAAGAAGACACCTGGAGCACCTAGGCCTCCACCTCCACTTCCTGCATTACCAAGTTGGGTTCCAACTGACCTAAAATACCTGTTATGTCTTGCTTGTAGAGGAATGGCATGTTGGCTACGGGAACATAATATACATTGCCCTATAATTGTTTCTTTAGAAGCGAATTATGTAGGTCAATCATACAAAAGCTCTTTATTTATACAAGATATTATTGAGTTGTTTATATATGATTGGATGAATACATCAATGATAGAGACATGGATAAGGTGAGATCTTTTTTATACATCCATATACCTTGTGTAAGATCTGGTGATCTAGTTTCTTATATATTAGTGCATACGTAATACATGTTTTGCAGCTACTTAGTCGAAAATCAATGTAAACAGTTTGCATTTGACCATGTGGGATTTTGGATTCCATCATTGATTGGTATGGTTGCTAAAGACCCTGATAGTGTTCAACAATACTGTATAGATGCCTTTACAATTTTCGGTCAACAAAAGAAGACGATAATAATAGCTCCATTCAATGTCAAGTAAGTTTACTTTACTTATAATTTGGACTTAAGAAAATTACATTTTTATTGTGGATTTTGAGTTATTAATTTTTAACTTTTTTACCTCTAGAAGTAGGCATTGGGAGTTACTAGTTATTCTCCCTGGGACGTTCACTATTTATTATCTAGATCCTGTGGGGAGTACATTGAATACTAAAATTGGACACATAATGAGATTGCCATTATTCTGGTGAGAAATATTTCATTTTTATATCTGTTAACATCTGTTATTACATTACTATTGAATTATGCAATTTACTGTGTTACATTAACATGTAGGCATTTAGATGCTTTCAAAAAGGCTGGAGGAAAGGTCCCAAGGAAAAAGAACCAACCAATAATTTGGGAGAACATAAAAGTAAGTTCCCAACTCCAATGTATATATTATTTATGTGAATTGTGCTTAGTTGTATTTTTTAATATTTTGTATGTTTCAATTTATAGTGCGCTACACAAGACAACGGTTGGGCATGCACATACTATGTGATGTGATTTATGCAGATGATTATCCAAAATGCCGCATTTGACATCGATACCATACATGAGGTATTATATATAGTCTCATTAGTTAGTATGAAATATATCAATCTTATTTTTATATCATTACTAATATATATACATCATTCTCTTTATAGGTGCTTAAAACTGACCACACTATAGGTAAACACTTAAAAGATGTACATGCTCCATATACGATGGAAGTATTAAATGAAGTAAGAGAAGAATGGGCAAGAGCCATAAAAGCAGTGGTGATTGTAAGATATAATTGGGATGATGATAGCGATGTTGAATGATATTTTGTAAATGAATATTTCTGAATGTTTATACAAGTCTGAATGTTTCTACATGTATTTGAATGTTTCTACATGTGTGAAAGTGAGAATTGAATTGATGTCTGAATGTATGTACTTGTGTGAAAAGTATATTTGTTGATTTTGTAGGTTTGTGGCCTGTTTGTTGGCTGATATCAATGGATGTCGTAAACCTACAATTCAGAAAACTAAACTACAGGTTCTCATCCTGCTGACTAGCCACAGCAGGCCTGCAAACTGATAAGAAAAAAAACATAGGCGTCGGTTATTTATAGAACACCGTCATCTAAGGCTTACAACGTCGGTTATTGGATAAAAATCGCCGCCTAATATGACAAACAACCCAACCGTGCAGGAAAGCATGGTCGTGGTGGAAAACCCGTCGGTTATTAGTACAAAACCAACGCCTATAGTAGAACGGCCGTGGCATCTGGGAATATGGCGTCGGTTTTTTAGTAGCAAAGTGTCGCAGATAGTGCCCTAGATGGCACCCTTTTTTTGGCGCAAAGCCTTGTGGAGTCGGCTTACTATAAATAATCGACGCCTATCGTTGCCCTATTGGCACATTTTCGGTGGCGCAAAGCCTTTTAGCATCGATTTTAAAACTGACGCCAAAGAGTTCGACCTTTAGCAGAGCCCACATAGGTATCGCTTTAGAACTGTCACTAAAAGGTCATAAACAACTGACGCCAAAGGCTTGTTCTGTAGTAGTGGTTTTATGTCGATTTCTTCTATAAACCCATGACCCGATGATGGTACCATTGCAACAACCCTATGGTGTTGTCTTCATGACAATTTATGGTAGTGACCAAGGGTGTCAATTCACGTTCACCCGTTAGGTCATGTTTTAACCTAATTATAAGCTTAATGATCAACAAATAAGTACCATAATGATGATATCAATCAATGGTGACATTAGCCTAATATTCGATGTTGATTAATAAATATAGTGTTGATCTAACAACCTATGGTGACTTAATGGTCACTAGTGATGGTGGATCAGGTCTCCACAACCTATGGTGAGTTAAGAATGTAGTTGTAGCATCAATTAAGCCTTAAACCAATGGTTTCTTGGGTCATTTGATGCAATCATCAAACCTATACTCCAATTGATGGTTTTAATATATGAACTTGACCTAATGGTTAAGATCTAATGTTTCTTCATCCAATAAATTGGAATGATGCCTATATGTAATATGTTGGTCCTAATAAAGTTATTTAAATGGTTTCCTTTATGAGATCAACTTAAGAAGCTCATTTACTGATGGCTTGTTTTAAATAAACAATCGCTTGTGGGTTTTACCCTACTCTCAATGGAACATTTTGTGTTGTTAATCAAGGGATGTCCAGGGTTAGATGGTGACAAATATTTCTAGAGCACAACTCAATGATTTCATAGGTTGTTTTTTCAAGATTTTTACTTATGTAAATGACCAATGGCTTTACCTTTTCAACATTTCATTGTTAGAAGTTGATGCCTCAGTATTCCCATTGTTTTGGGTGAAGCATGTAGTGTAATGTTATGATTCAAATGATGAGAATTTGATGGTTCAATGCCTTAAACTTTTAGTCTTACACTTTCACTCATATGAATAGTATTTATAATCACCATAATGAATTAATTGTTAACCCTAATGAGGTATACCTTGTTATACCTAGCTTTAATATAACTAAATGATGGTAATTGGGTATGAATAGTCCTTGAATGATTAATACAATCATGGAGTACTCTCTTATTGTTTTTGAAACCATAGTATGCTATAAACCTATGGTTACACCTTGATTTATGTGTGGGTTTATACTTGAGAAGAGTATGGAATGTGATGGTGATGCTTCACCTTACGTATCCATGATCCAATGGGGATGTCGTGAGTTAGGGTTTGGGTATGAGTGTTTATTAGTAACATTCATATAATTTTTCTTATTGAACCTAACTCTAATGCAAATAGATAAATATGAGTATTCATGTTTAAACTTCCTATATGATGGAATGATGGTGAAATAACCTCCTTAATATGATCATAACCTCAATGTTTTAATTGATGGTTATCATAGCCACATGGTTGATACTTTTTTATGCTAAACATATGAATTATGAATATGATGAGGGTTAAACATATCTAGATTCCTTGCATGTTGATGTAATAAAGGAATATTATTAATGCTAATATAACGCTTCTATGATGGTTTATAAATATCTCCTTGATCATTAATGCAATATTGTGTTGATCTGGTGTATTATATGTAAGTGATGTTGTTGAGCCTTGCTATAAAGCATGGAATGATAATGATGACCTTGTAGGGAATAATATGATGGTCTTAATGACCTTAGGGCATGGTTGAGCCCTAAATGAGGTGTATTCCTCTTGTGTTGATAAGGTTTGATACCCTATGTTATTGTGAAAAGGATTTATATCATGTGATCATATGATGAAAAGTGCAGTCTCATGAATAACAAGTGGATCACATCATGTAATGATGAGATGATGAACAATATGTCTCATATGTTTTATATCTTATGAAATTGTTATATAGCAATATTTTCTAGAAGTGAATTAGGGTTTGTATCTCCACTTGTTTGATGCATCCTTAATTCACCCAATGGGAGATAAGTAATCAAGTGAAACTCTAATCATGTAGTGCCATGTGCCATAGAACCATCTTCAGTGTCAGAACTTGCTCGATGGTGAAATGAGTATTCTTAAGGGAAACTCAGAGCGCATGCTATTGAGTATGTGTGGTTCTTGTCATCCTGACACCAAGTTTTTTGGGAGGATGGATGCGTCATACCAAGCCCGCTTTTTGAGAATGACTTTGGTCGGGTCTCAGTGATTATAACATGATGTGACTAGAGGACAACCGCGGTTGTACCTCAGTGATTGGGTTTGAATACCCTAGATGCTAGATCCGTGACTTATACCAAGGCGGACTTGTAACAGGACTATATGTCATTATTTTGTAGTTTGACTATATGTCACTATGGTGCAGACTCGTACTGATCGAGTATGGAGAAGATCTTGGAGTCTGTCTCTTAATAGATCCTATATGGAACTAATGGTGACCAAGTGGTGGTCAGTTGGACTTTGAGTGGTATGACTCAAACTCTCCAGGGCGTAATAAAAGATGTAATACAGTCATGTAGCATATTTGTTTAGGGTTATACACAATGTTTCACATTGGATGATATCCCTTGTTTGTTATCTTTACATAAAGATGATGCTTAGTGCAATTAAGAGATAGTAGATATACTTAGTTTGTGGATATTCTTAAGATTTTAGATGCGTACATACAGTAGCTATGCTTATGTTGATAACTAGATTGCTACTGCTGATTATAATCATGATGCTAGCTATCTCATGTTGTTAGTTATGTTTAGCATGCTAGCCATGCCTTTATAACTAGAGATGCATATACTACTAATCATGCTTATCTATATAGTTGTGCTTATGTTGTAGCTCTTCTTATGATGTTGATAAGTTCAACTTGTTAGACTTTTTGATTTTGTTAGGTATGCATATTATACTAGACTTATTCATGATGTTAGTGATGCTCATGCTGCTAGACTCCTTATATTATTAATAGGGATATGAGAATAGTCTGGCTAATGAAGATAGTTATTATATGCTCCTTTATGTATTTTGTTAATCATCAGTGATGTTGAACTTATTTGTTATATATGATTAAACTACTTAAACTGTCTCAATACCTAAAAATGTTGGAATCGATAAAGTTGTTGGAGGTTATATCTCTTGTTGGGACATGAGTCTCACCCTTGTGGTTCGCCACATCTTTTTAGGTAATTGGCAGTGATGAAAAATTAATTGTGGAAGTAAAGAGGAACTATAGTAATGAATCTTTGAGAAAGTTGATTAGATGTCTAGTGTGTCCTAGAGTCATCTATGTACTCTCAGGTCTGGGTAGGAAACATTTGTATATGGCATTTCAAATGAATTAGAATTTTTTTAGCATGTTAATGTTTGTTGGGTGGCATACATAAATATTGTTCTCTTGTGTATATATATGTTGTGTCTAAGATGATAGAAGAATTTGTATCAAATTCTTGACATAGTATGGATATAAGAAAGATGTTAGGCTCTAATGCAAATGTTTCTGAGGGGATGCTGACATTGAAATCGGTTTTAATTTACCTATATTTTTGGGTATGTGATTAATTAGTGATCAATTGTGTTTTATGTCTTGAGTAATCTCATTTAGTGTAGTGGGTTTTCATAGTAGCACCATAAACAGATTGTAGGTTTAAGTTATTTTCCTACTTTCCATTTGCTTGGGTAGCAATGATGTTTGATAAGGCACCTCTCATTGCTTGTGATGCCATAAGTTGTTATGGGCATTCACTGCCAAAGTAATATAGAACCTATAGGGTCACACACATAGGAACTCATCTAGCAGAGGAGTTTGATCTTGAATGATGATTGGATTGATTACTAGTGTTTAGGTACTCAATTCAAGCAATGTATCATCTGACTAGATTGCCAAAAGATTTGTTCAAGTGTTGAGACAGCTGTTTGGAGTGTCAGGCTGATTGTATTGTACTTTGGCTGGAATTCATCCTGACCCAGCATGCAAGATGTTTTTGTCATAGACTCCCATCTCACATGCACCAAATGGCCATTTCGGGCGTGCAATTTGATTGAAACTAGGATTGGTGTTGATGTCATGACATGTACTCATTGGAATTGAATTGTCGACATATGTTCCAAATAAGAAAACACCAAGCAACTATATGGACTGAGCAAGATGATTGTTTGGAATGCGATAAGACCATCTGGGCTGCTAGACTGCTATTTTGTCTATTGTAGGTTGTGGAATTTCCAAATTGTTGCAAAAATTAGATCTTTCAGTCCCTTCCACTCGTACACAGACAGGGAAGCCTGACTCTAATCTTGCCTATAAATAGAGGGGTATTTGGGGCTTCCCATAGTACAACACAAACAATTGGGAATCAATTTCTTTAATAATGTTTGTCCTCTCTAGTTGTGGTAACCAAGAGAGCCCAAGCAAAACCACCCGACTAGGGAGGGATAGCTATGGGAGAGAAACAACTGAGGATCATTATTATAGGAGAGTAGATTGGTGATTAGTACACCAAAGAGAGGGACAATTCCTTCCTACCCATTCTAGAAGGATGACAAGAGTTCTAGTTGGTTTATGTGGACTTCACTAGAGGTGAGGTGGCCTTTTCCCGTCGCTAAGGAGGACAACCTCATCCAATAGTTAGTGACGAGAGGAGTTGTTGTAGAAGATGAAGTTCGAGACTGATGTCCCTAGAGGAACAGTCAGACGAGTCCCAATGCAACCAAGAGTTGCATAGACACCATCCAAGATAGAGCATGCATCTACATCGATGAGGATTGTCACTAGACTTCCTCTAGGACCAGGTGTATCTTCATCAACCATCTTTCCCATTGCATATTTATTGACACAATCTGCTAGTTAATGGGAAATATGTCGGTGAAAAAAATTATACTGCCAATCTAATGCCATATTTCCCAACAACAAGTTGTGCCAGCATTTGAGGTTGTAGTATGCCACTTTACAAACATGCAATGTGTCATTTTCTGTCTAGGTGTTTTCCATTATTCATGCATGGTTGTGCTAGAATCTGAACTCGAAATGTGTAGGATTTTGCCATTATTTATACATAGTGTTCCATTATTTGGAACTGTACTGTGCCACTTTTCATGTATGGGTGTGCCATTATTTGTATAAATTTGTTCCATTATTAACATATGATTGCGTCAGTTATCATGCATGTGTGTTCCACTATACATGTGATTTATGTTTAGTTTGTTCTACAACTTAACACATTTTAGTATAATCTTTTGTTTGTAGAAAAATGTTATGTTCAAACTAGAATTCTCAAAACATTTTATTGAGGCCCATGAATATCATACTGTCATAGAAACTTTCCAGATAGACTACCTAAGAGATCACCAATCTCTCAATCATAGTGGTTGTGATTATGTATAACCTAGTTTCTTCTCTTTTTGAGATTATTGTGACTAACTTAATTTATATTTATTGTTAAATTCTTACATGTAGTACATGATTCCAATATACTACCCTAAACATTTATTTTGTGGTTTGACTTGACTTCCCTACAAAGGAGTTTGTTGTGACAACTTGACTTTTTTCCTCCTATTTTGTGCTCCTCTCTCTTCAAGTATCCTCTTACTCAATTTGATTTAATGGTATGAGTTTTGTGACACTCCAATTTGATCAAACTAATGACTAACTTCATAATTAGAGATTTCTGATATCCCAATTTGGCCACTACGTTGCCCAATTTCATAATATATGACTTTGATTTACACTTTCGATCTAATTTTCTTTCTTTAATGATTCACCTCTTTGCAAATGATATTGAACCTAATTAATGTGATTACCTTTCTATATTATATATTTTATATTGTAGAGGATTCAATATGAATCCAACGGCAAAAAAATCACCTTAATCGGACCTTCAAATCCCAAGTTATGAACCATTAAAGTTTGGTCAAATTGCATGTGTGTTAAGTGAATATAACCCGAATTTGAGCCTTACTGGGCCCAATAAGGGGGTGTTCGGCCCAACAGCCACCACATATGTTTACTAAATCCTAATGCTACCTCCTTGCTTGGCCATTAGATCATGGATCTAAGATCTAATGGTTCCCAAGTCACCCGCTATCTTGGTCCATACTATTGTATCTTTTGGACAACCAATCCACTCCATCCTTGACTCTTTGAGAAATTGACTAGCTACAACACTCTATTTCTACACTCTTGATGCTTCCCTCTCTTTTCCCCTTATTTCACCCCTTTTCTTGCCTTGAAGATCCCTCCTTTACATCTCTGATTCCATGACTACCGCTGCAAGCCCAAGGTTTGGCGTCTTCGACACGGGCGACATCGTCGCACCTGAGGCCTACCCCAACTCTGATACGGCTGTACAAGGTCTACCGGCTATGCTTTGGCCCCTGGAAAGGTTGGGAGTTGTGACCTCTCCTCCACTCTAGTGACCCCACCACAGCACCGCACCCTATGTGCATGAGCGGGTCCGGATGGGAGGAACAAACCGTAACATTTGGGAACGGTCAAGGACCAGGAAGCGGCGACGGATGGCATTCTGTGGAGATTCCAAGTGGTTGGACCAACATCCAAGTAGTGGCTTGATGCAAGGGAGACACAGTGTGAGAGGGCCACTAGATCAGTGGCCAACGGCCACAATCAGTCACATTATTTGATAAATAAATGGTAATGCCTCCTCTATATCCATATAGTCCTGATGTAAAGTTTCTAAAATAGATATCTCCTAAATCCCTTGGCCAAATAATAGAAACCAATATACCAAATTGATCATCTCGATGAGACCTACAACATGAACTAACGCACAGACTCTAATTATTCTTCTAACTCTCTTGATTTTCTAAAATACGAAGTTTGACCTTCTTTGAACATGTTTGATGCATGTTTATTTTGAAAGCTTTGATATTGATGCTCAATCTACTCTCTAATATTCAAACTCAGTAGTCTTATGCACGTTTGAGTACATTAGGGTCCTAATCAACCTTTTTGTCCTGTATTTGATGTTTTTGTGCATATGTGCCTTGTTTGTGACTTTAGTGATGTACTTTGCCCCAAGTTGCTAATTTTACATCTAATATGAAATCTAGTCTCATACTACATTGGAATTCAATAGTTTATTTTACCATATGGTACTAATATCCCCTTTGTCCCCAATTTTTGTGTTTGTCTATATGGTCCTTGCGTATGAATCTGACCCTAAATGGCTATGCATGTTTATATTCTAATCAATGATGTATATAACCTATGTTGTACACCAAATGTGGGACCACCGGGAACTCTAGTCATCCTGATGGATAGACTAGAAGGAGTCATCCCCTTCTATTAGTGTACTAGTCACCGACACACTCTCCCACCACCAATCACTTTTCTACAGTTGTCTTTCCCTCGTTGTTCCTCCCTGGACGGGTAGGACTTGTTTGGGCTCTCTTGATTACCACAATCAGAGAGGACAACAACTTTGTAGAGCATCTGATGTTCTGAGTTGTGTGTTCTGAGAAGCCCCCTGTACCCCTCTATTTATAGTAAAGGGAAAGGTTAGGGTTCCCAGTCTGTGTGGGAGTAGAAGGGTCTGGATTTTCCATAAACTAATTATACTACGATAGGCGAACCGATCGTTTCAAAACTTAACTGGTCATTAGAGAAAGTGAGCCAATTGGTTCACTTTTGAACTGGTTGATTGGGAGTGTGAACAGATCTGTTCACTTAGTGAACCATTTGTTTCACTTCCCAAACTTACCCACAATTGACTTTCCCTATTTGTTTCTAATTAATGCAAAGATTAATTCTTTTCCCAATCAAATTGAACAAGTGAAATGAAAATCTTTTCTCAAAAACTGAGAAACCCAACTCCTGCTCGTTTGGTCCATGTAAACCGATCGCTTCACTAGTGTGAACCGATCGACTCACTGGCCATGAGCTGATTGGTTCACCCAGTGAACCGGTCAGTTGGTGGTCCAATTTGTGCATAACTCAGTCACTATAGTTCTCAACCAATCTGACACTCTAATCAATTATATCGACACTTGAACTTGGTGATTCTAAGACAATTCTATTGATTGAATGTTTAATTGAGTACCTAATCACTTTAGAAATCAATCTAAACATCATTCATGGATAAACTCCTCTTCAATATTAACCCTATGTCTGTGACCAAATAGGTTCCATTTCACATTGGCAGTGAATGTCCATAACTAACTTATGACTTCACAAGCAGAGAGCGGTGCCTAGTCGCACACCAGTGCTACCCAATTGGAGAGGAAAGTTGGAGAACAACTTTCAACCTACAATATGTTATTGGTGTTACTATGAATGTATAGTCCCTTTGTCACTGATATCTAGATTGAACTTAAGGCATGAACTTGTCATCCTCTACAAACATTCAATCCATGTTTCTTGAACCAGAGCAGACTGTCTGAGATATATGCAATCTCAATATCATATCTTAACTCGTATGTACATGGCCATGTATTTCTCAGTCTCACTTATTAAGTGGCCAGGATATCATGCTCCTTTAGGAGGGAAAAATTCCATATTTATCACTCACACTAAAAACGCCATGTGTCAAATCCACCCAATCATCACCTTTATAACAATCCATATTTCAGGACTGTGTTTGATGTTGTCAAAGTGTACCCAACAACATGTGATGAGTGTAGTGATTTCAGGTTTAAGAACCTCAGTCACCACCAATACTATAAGAGATGATCCTGACTAACCAAGTGTGGCTTCCATGCATCACTCTTACGGTGGGTATGTCTAATACATTGTTCTCTAACATGTATTTGTGTGCTTGGTTTGATATCATATATTATGACTGATGAGATTTTGTCATCAACCAACACACACTCTAGTATTTTGTGTTATTGACGTCTATGGTTATTTCCATAATAACAACTGACTAGGGACATTAATGAGAATGTACATACTCTTAACATCTATATGATCTTATTGTTCAAGTCACATACTTGAAGACATACGTCATTGAGTTTTGTCATTCTGTAGACATCTAATCATGTAATGCTATTATCTCAAAAATAGTTAAAACATATAAATGGAAATTGCCTTTATTATTATTCAAATCATTTACATAGTATGCCATTACAATCATCATATGACTGGATCTATTGGCATACATACCAACAGATTCCCACTTGGACTTAGAGCCAATCACCCATGAAACTTAGTCCTTGTGATCTAGCATGACCATCATGCTTCTGCTGTGAAAGTGCCTTAGTTAAGGGATTAGCAATATTGTCTTCGGTTGGTACTCTGCAAATCTTCACATTTCCTCGCTATATGATCTCTCATATGAAATGGAAGCCCCATTGTATGTGCTTGGACCGCTGATGTGATCTGGGTTCTTTAGTATGCGTAATAGCTCCATTATTGTCACAATAAATCTCAATTGCATCACAAATGCTAGGAACCACCCCAAGTTTACACACAGCCTCCTTTGCTGCATGGGATGTAGCAATATACTCGACCTCTGTCATAGAATCCACAGCTCTGCTGTTAAGGCAAACACAAATCCTGACTTTGATTTGTAATCATCTTTATTGGTTTGGAAGCTTGCATCGATGTAACCCTTTACCACCAAATCTTCCTCACTGTCGTAGACGAGGAACTAATCCTTAGTCTATCTCAAGTACTTTAGGATGTTCTTCATGGCTATCTAGTGAGCATCTCTAGGATCTTACTGGTATCTGCTCGTCATGCTAAGTGCATATGAGACATCGTGATGGGTGCACAACATTATGTACATGATGGATGCAATTGCAGATGCATATGAAATCTCACTCATGCATCCCCTCTCTTCACATGATTTGGGACATTGAGCTCTAGAGACGGGAACTTCATGAACCATGGGTATGTTTCTTCTCTTTGAGTTCTCCATGTTGAACCTCTTCAACACTTTGTCAATGTATGTGCTTTGACTTAGTCCAAGAAGCCTTCTAGATCTATCTCTATAGATCTTGATTCCTAAGATATAGGATGATTCTCCCAAGTCTTTCATTAAGAATGTATTTCGAAGCCATGCCTTTACCTTTTGTAAAGAAGGGTTGTCATTCCCCATCAATAGTATGTCATCTACATACAATATGAGGAATGTAGTTATGCTCCCACTAACCTTCTTGTACACACAAGGATCATCTTCAATTTGACTAAAGTCAAACTCTTTGACTGCTTCATCAAATCAAAGATTCCAGCTCTGAGATGCTTGCTTCAATCCATAGATTGACCTTTACATCGTACAGACTTTATTTGCATCCTTTGGATATATAAAACCTTTAGGTCGTGTCATGTACACATCCTGGGCAAAATTTCCGTTAAGGAATGCAGTTGTAACATCCATCTGCCAAATCTCATTGTCATAGGAGGCTGCAATAGCAAGCATGATCCTGATGGACTTAATCATGGCAACTTGTGAATAGGTTTCTTCATAGTCAACACCTTGAACTTGTCTGAGACCCTTTGCAACCAATCTGCCTTTATAAGTTTGCACATTGCCATCCATGTCGGTCTTCTTATTGAAGACCCACTTGCACCCTATGGGTTTTACCCCTTCAGGTGGATCCACCAATGTTCATACCTTGTTGGTATACATGGATTCCATCTTAGATCTCATGGCCTCAAGCCATTTCTCAGAATTTGGTCCCTGCATAGCTTCTAGATAGGTAGTTGGCTCATCATTACCTTCTTGATTCATAAGATATCCAAATATTTCAGGCTCAAGGCGTGTCCTACTAGATCTATGAGGTCCCTATGTTACTTGAGGACACTGAGATTCCACATCCACTTGTGAATCTCTATTTTCCTCTTGTTCATCTATTGGTTCAATGTTTTCTTGTTGGTCTAAAACCTCTTCGAGCTCTACTTTCCTCCCACTACTTCCTTTGGAAATAAATTCCTTTTCTAGGAATATAGCATCTCTAGCAACAAATACATTGTTGTTAGATTGAGAATAAAAGTAATATCCTTTGGTCTCCAAAGGGTATCCAACAAAATAACATTTATCTGATTTGGGTCCAAGCTTTTCAGAAAAAAATTTCCTGACATAAGCTTCACAACCCCAAATCTTCATATAAGACACATTGCGACACTTCCCATGCCATATCACATATGTTGTCTTTTGAACTGATCTAGATGGTACACAGTTAAGTGTAAACATGGCGGTTTCAAGAGCATAACTCCAAAAGGTTGTCAGAAGACTAGCAAAACTCATCATAGATTGCACCATATCTAGTAATGTGTGATTCCTTCTTTTTGATACACCATTGTGTTGTGGTGTTCCAGGTGGAGTCCATTGTGATAAAATACCACGGGCTCTCAGAAGGTCCTCAAACTCTTGCCATAAGTATTCTCCAACTCAATTGGATCGAAGTTCCTTAATACTTTTGCCAAGTTGGTTATGTACTTCATTCATGAAATCCTTGAACCTTTCAAGGGTTTTTGATTTATGTTTCATCAAGTAAACATAACCATACCTACTAAAGTCATCAATAAAGGTAATGAATTATTGATACCCACCTCTAGCATTTATTATAAATGGCCCACATACATTAGTATGTACGAGTCCTAATAGATCACTCACTCTCTCACCTTTTCTTGAAAAGGGAGTCTTTGTCATCTTCCCAATAAACAAGATTCACATGTCTCTATTGATTCATAATCAAAAGAGTCCAGATATCCATCTTTATGGAGTCAAGATATGCGATTCTCATTTATGTGTCCTAGACGACAATGCCAAAGGTATGTTTTGTTTGAGTCATTGAGTTTTTGTCTTTTGGTGTTTACGTTGTACATGCTTTTCTATAGATCTATCAAATATAGACCATTAGACATTGGGGCACTGCCATAAAATATCACATCTTTAGAAATGGAACATTTTCCATTCTTAATAAGAAATTCAAATCCATCCTTGTCCAAACAAGATAAAGAAATGATATTCCTATTAGTGGCTGGTACATAATAGTAGTTTTGTAACTCTATTATCAGCCCACTTGGTAGAGTTAACTCATAGGTTCCTACTATACTAGCAGCAACTCTTGCTCCATTAGCAACACATAGTTCAACCTCGCCTTTAGCTAAAGGCCTACTTGTTTTTAGATCCTTCACATGTGTATAAATGTGTGATCCACATCCGGTATCAAGTAACCATGACAAAGAAGTAGTAAAGTTAATCTCAATTACGTATACACATGAAGTAGATATCTCTATCCCTTGCTTTATCTTCCTTGATTCCCTTAATCCTCTCCATATTTTGAGCGTAGAAGACTTAGACTTTAGCTTGGTGGGAGAACACTTCTCTGCCTTGCATGTGTCCTTGGACTCCATTCCACTGATCACTATCATGGAACTATCCTTCTTATTTTGTGCCTCAAACAATGCATTAAGCATACATAGAGCGGATTCTATGTGTAACATCCTAGGATTTGAGGCCTTGGATAAAACGATCTTATAAGGAATGATTGGACTACCCATATCACCAAGGTGCACCTCCTTTTCTGGGAACCCATCACTAAAGAACTCCATAGTTAAGCGTGCTTAGCTTGAAGTAGTACTAGGATGGGTGACCTATCGGGAAGTTGATCCTGGCATGCACGTGAGTGAGGACAAAGCACGCAGTTAAGGCTAGTGGTGGTCTGTGGGGCCAGTCGTCATTCCTGAAACTCTACTAGAGCCTAGGGCAGTGGGCTCAGTTGTTACAAATGGTATCAAAGCCAATTCCCTTCCAGTAGGTGGGCCCACATGGGCATGTGGCATGCCAGTTTTGAGCCGTGCGGTCTAGTCATGTAGGAAAGGGTTGTCCATGATTGATGTAGCCACCCTTATGCTGGTATTCTGTGATCGGGAATTGGGTTTCCATGGGCTATTGTGGGTCTACACTGAAATGGGGTCAGATTATGAGGCTATATAGTTGAGCCTTGATGAGAATGTCAAGAGTCTAAGTGGGGGAGATTGTAACATCATAGGTTTTGAGGCCTCGAATAAAACGATCTTATAAGGAATGATTGGACTACCCAATCACCAAGGTGCACCTCCTTTTCTGGGAACCCATCACTAAACAACTCCATAGTTAAGCGTGCTAAGCTTGGAGTAGTACTGGGATGGGTGACTTGTTGGGAAGTTGATCCTCGCATGCACGTGAGTGAGGACAAAGCACACAGTTAAGCCTAGTGGTGGTCCGTGGGGCCAATCGTCATTCCTAAAACTCTACTAGAGCCTAGGGCAGTGGGCCCAGGCATTACACTATGGCCACTAGTATCTTAGGAATACGCACAACACTTCCCATAGTCCTTAACCAATTATGGAAATTTATCTCAATTAAATTGTCTGATTTCAATGATGATTTCTTTGCCATTAGATTCTACAAGACAAAACATTTTCATTTTGTCAAAACTCCTTTACATTGTTTTGAATAAAGTTGATGATATTTAATTAGGCCTTTAAATAATTATCGCTCCCACTATTTTGATCAAATTGATGGCTGACGTGAGATTTTATCCCACTAACAAACTCACTCAGGGTAGAAATCCCTGAGCTTTTACCAAAACCAAAGTACAATAATACCACCTGCAAGCGGATGAGTCTTATCACAGTATAGTTAAGGATCGAACCCAAAGGACAATGTTTTTTAAGAATCCTTGTCAGTCGAATCTAGCTCAAGTAAAACTAATATTTAGAATGATTGGTTGATTTGAGGTTAATTAAACTAATTGCAAGAAAGTAAAAGCTGAATTAAAGTTGGATTTATATCAATGATATTGAATCACTGGGATGGTATCGGGTTTCACCACCGCCACACACGCAAACACATTCAATTGCAAACAATCCATGCAAGATATAACAATCCAAATAGAGCTATTGCAGAACCCCCTAGACGAGCGTTAGGTTCGCGTAAGCATCACCTTAGGCATCAGATGCCTTGTCACCAACCAGATCACTTACTTACGGCTCTATAGATACAAAAATCCAATGAAGGTTGTGGGCCACCTATACAGGCGTTAGGCACATAGAAGCGTCACTGAAGGCTAGATGGCTCATCCCCTCGCGGGTCATGCACTTACGACCTCGAAGAAATCCCATTCTATTTCTAGTTTGGGAGTCAACCGTATTAATCGATATGCAAGTTGGTGATAGATCTACAAACTAACATCGACGATAAACAAGACGATACAAAATCCAACTAAGGTTGTGGTCCTCCCTGAGGGATGTTTAGACCACAAAAGCATCACCATAGGCTAGATGTATCGTCCCCTCACAGATCATACACTTACGACCTGAAGGAATCCTATCAGAAGTTCTCGTCAAGGTGTCGAACTTGTAAACTGCCATTCGATCCCATATATAGAAGATTTCTCAATAAAGGACAGAACAAGATGAAAGCAAGTAGATAATCAACTACAAACATACCAATTAACAACGAAATGGAAAGTTATATACATTTCCATGGAATACTTAACAAAAGAACATGTTTGCAATGGGCAACGGGGATAGTCCCTGCACCCCAAGGAAAAGGGTACTACTTGCTCATGATGCGAGAAACAAGAAGAGTAAGAAAGAGAGAGAAATCTGCCATTAGCTCGGTGTAGAAGGTAGTCACATCTCGATGAAGAAGATACAACCTTCTATGTTGTGTCGGAGCAGATCTGGATGTGAACGGGAGATGCCAAGACAGACCAGACGGTCTCCCTCACTATGTCTTCCTTCTCTCCTCAGCCTCCTTGGTTGCATCATGGGCAGTAGGTGGAATGAAACTGGCGTGGACAGTACTATATTTGGATCAGACCTGTGTACAGGCAGCCTATCGGCATCTCGGAACTGATCCCCCCAAATGGGGACCTTGCTGGTCCTATTTATAGGTACATGACTGGCCCTCACGGTCTTGTAGATATTTTTGTTTAAACGGTTTGGTAAAGTTTTTAGCAAAAGGTCTTGAGAATTAGAGGAGCAAATGGTCTTGGATTGTTAAGTTCAAACAGTTTCATAGACTGTTTGCTTTCCTCCAAATGATCTTGTATAAAAAGGGCAAACGGTCTTCAAGTCAGCAGAATCAAACAGTCTTCACAAAACCCCCAAATGGTCTTCGCTTCAGATGACTCAAACGGTCTTGTGCCATGAGAAAAAGGTATAGAACACTGAGATATCCAAGCGGTCTTAGATTCTTAGGCTCAAACGGTCTTCATCATGTCTGTTGATCATACGATCTCGCAGCCCTAACGGTTTCGGAGATGAGACCATACGGTCTTGCATTCTGCGGTCGACCAATCGGTTTCAGTGCTCAAACGGTATGGTAAGCTCGTCTCCATACGGTCTTTACATTTGCTGCAAACGATCTTCGCAGCAGGTTCATTCGGCCTTCACGCAGCCAGCAAGAGACCAAACGGTCTTCACGTTGCCCGATCTAATCGGTTTGCTGCTGAGATCTCAAACGGTATTGTCCTGAGATCGAGTAGCTACTACTATGCCGGCGGATGAACTTTAGGGGAAAGGAGGAAGGCGAGGGCGGCGTGGCTGAAGGCAGTAGGTGCAGGGGGTGCTACAGTAGTAGGTGAGGTGAAGTCGGAGCTGCTCCTGGATGCGGTGGAGCGGTTTGCGGTGCCAGAGGTGGAGGTCACAGCAGTAGGGTTGAGGGAGGTAGGGCACAACGCACCACGGCCGTGGTGAGACAACACGGTCGTGGTGAGGTTGCTGCCACACAGCCGTGCTGCCTCGCATGGGCGTGGCGGGTGAAGATTTAAGTTCTGATGGTGGTGCACCACAGCCATGGTGTGACAACACGGTCATGATGAGGCTACTACCAGATGGCCGTGCTGCCTCACACGGTCATGGCGGGTGAGGATTTAGGTGCTGAGGATGGTCCACCACGGTCGTGGCCTGACCACAGTCGTGGAGAAGACAATAGAACACGGTCGTGGTGGTTCAAATTATCCTTGGCAAGTACTCTGGTTTAGGGTTTTGAATTCATGCATTGCTCGATCCCTCGCGGTTGGTTTAAGCCTCCAATCGGTCTCTGATGGTCTATCGGTCTTGAGACCATTTGGGCTCATGCGGTCTTGAGACCGAATGGGCTCAAATGGTCTTGAGACCGAATGGGATCAAACGGTCTTGAGACCAAATGGGCTCAAACAGTCTTAAGACCGAATTGGCTCAAATGGTCTAGAGACCAAATGGGGTCAAACGATATTGAGACCATCTGAGCTTAACTAGTCTTGAGCCTGTGTGGGCTAAGAACAAATGGATGAAATCACTGGGTTAGATCTATTGGTCAGAGCCAAGGGTGAGTGAAGGTGGGCCCCAGCTAATTGTTCAGCTTTATCAAGACCTCCATCAAATCAACATAATTTTAGTTAAAATCATGATGATTGGACCAATTTAGTAATTTTGCAAATTTTGATATTGAGTAAATGAAATTGAATGCATTGAGTCGAATTTGACCCAATGTGGTGATTGAAATTCCTGATGAATATGCATTCATCAAAATACCCCGAACTTAAACGTTGCTCATCCTCGAGTAATGCAAAATCTGAAACAGTCGCCAAATGAATACTTTCAATTCGTGTGATTTCTTCATCTTCACATCACGAATATTTTGTTTCTGCTCAATATGACTCAGTATCTCAACCTCTTGAGACCACTAAACACATCTTACCATATCTTCGTTCCTGAGTTCATTTTCCAAAATCACTTCCTCCTCACTTTTTCCAACAACAAGCATGTCAAAGAGTTTTGTAAGAGTCCAGAGACACCCGTAGAACAACAAGTGTGCATTTGATCTGACACTGGTGTTTTTCAGGATAGGGTAGGCATTCATTGTGCCATTAGATAGAAAATGGAGTGAATGGTGGTATGGAAAGAAGAAATAAATATCTCCTCTATTCGACTCAAGATTTTTATTATTATGATTTGCAATTTCATTTATTGAATTTTTTTTGTGCGAATCTCTCCTCTATTCGACTCAAGATTGCATTTCTTTTTGTGTGCGCTTTGGCATCTTTTTATTTGCAAATCTCTCCTCTATTCAATTCGAGATAGCATTTTTGGTGGTACGCCCCTATTTATTTGCGAGGGGTATGGAAGAAGCGGATATAAAGGGAAGTGGTGTGCCACCCCGAACTTAGGGTTTGGCACTATTTTGTTTCTTTTTTATAGATGGAGGGGTACGAAGATGATAGAAGAAGTTTAGAAGAGAGTTCAGATCCGAATGCAACTTGATTTACAATTCCATGCACTAGGTCATTCTCTTTATCGTACTATGCTCAAATGATGGCTTGATGAGGATCCGGTGGGGATTCCATGTTATTGATCCACTACTTAGTTAGGAAGTATGATGTGTTTGATCCCTATTAGTTTGATAGACACTTGTCATATTTTCTTAAGTATCATGATGTTAGGAGTCATAAGCTTCACAAAATGATTTCAGTCAAAAGGCTAGTTTCAAAAAGTGGTCCTTTTGAGGATTTACTTCGAATAAGGAGGATATAAAGACTCAAAATGCATAGCAGGTTAGTTAGTGACTTTTAATGAAACTAGGAAATGTAAAAAAAAATCATCAAGTATCTGTTCAATTTCTTTGGAAAACATTAAAAAAATTGGGACGAAAAAGTGATGGAAACTTGAGTCTGATTTAGATGGGTGGAGGTGGAAAGTAGGATACGTACCACCCACCATCCACCTTGAACTTAGAAATTTTCTCATCCCGAGCAAATTCTAAATATGAGATGGAGGGGAAAGTTCGCGCCATTTGGACCACTGGATGTGGTTGCGTTTCGATTAGCGAGCATCCTCTTATCTGAAAAATCTAAAGAAAGATCAATCATAACTCAAGATAACATCTCGCGATGCAAATTTTATTTGGTGCAAAATTATGTAAAAGGTGAAAACAAAATTAAATAAACATTCTAATTTGATATGAAAAGTAAAACTAGTTTATTGATCGGGTTGCCTCTCGACAAGCGCCTTTGTTTTACGTCGATGGCTCGACGTGATTCCTTCAACTTCTATGGTGGATATGTTGGATTGGAGAGATCCAACATCATTTTAGAGCATGTATCAGCAGAGGTGAAATATCTCTTCAATCGTTGGCTATTTTCTACAAATTCATCCGTCTTGTCAGTCAATAAAGAGAAAGCACCATGTCGGTAGATGCTCTTGACAATATAAGGCCCAGACCAGCGTGAGCGGAGTTTTCCTGGGAATAACTTCAACCTTTAGTTGAATAGAAAAACTTGGCCTCCCACTTGTATGTCTTTTCTTTTCAGATGTCCATCGTGCCAATGTTTTGTGTGTTCTTTGTAGATTCGTGCATTCTCATAATCTGTCATCCTGAGTTCATCCATCTCTTGGAGTTGTAGAATCCTAGCTTGGCTGGCTTCTTTATTATCAAAGTTCACTTGTTTAATTGCCCACCATGCCTTGTATTCCAGTTCGAATGGCAGGTGGCAAGCCTTCCCATATATTAATTGAAAAGGTGTAGTCCCAATGGGAGTTTTATAAGCAGTTCGATAGGCCCATAAGGCGTCATTGATTTTCACTGACCAATCCTTTCGATTGCGGCCTATAGTTTTTTCCAGAATAGCCTTTAGTTGACGGTTAGAGACCTCTACCTGTCCAATTGTTTGTGGATGGTAAGGTGAGGCTACCTTATGTGTTACACCATATTTTCTCAATAAAGGTTCAAAGCTTCTTTCAAGGAAGTGAGACCCTCCGTCAGATATCACGGTTCGTGGCACTCTAAAATGGGGGAAAATAATATCTTTGAATAATTTGATGATGGGTTTGGAATCACTAGTGATGGTTAGTATAGATTCAACCCATTTTGAGACGTAGTCCACCGCCACTAGGATGTATGAAAATCCATGAGAAGATGGGAATGGACCCATGTAGTCTACCCCCACACATCGAATACCTCTACTTCTTGCCATAGATTCAGCGACATCTCATCTCTCTTTATTATATTGCCTGATGTTTGACATTTGTCACATGATAGGAAAAAGACATAGGAATCTTTGGATATGGTTGGCTAGAAGAATCCACATTGCAAAACCTTCAAGGCAGTCTTTTAAGAGCTCATATGTCCTCCCACTGGTCCTGAGCGACATTGTTCCAAAATACGTTGAGCTTCTTCTTCGGCGATACGTCATCTATATAGACCATCAGCACATAGTTTAAAAAGGTATGGCTCATCCCAGTAGTACTGTTTCACATCATGCATAAATTTCTTCAGTGCATTTCCGGTGCATTGAGGATGAATAACCCTGGCAGTAAGGTAGTTCACAAAATCTGAGTACCATGGTATAGCTTCTAAGACCTTCATTAATTGATCATCTGGAAGGGAATCATTAATCGGAATCTTCTCGGTATCCAGAGTGTGGATGCGACTGAGGTGGTCTGCTACAACATTCTCTATACCCTTTTTATCTCTGATCTCTAAATCAAATTCTTGTAGAAGGAGAATCCATCTGATTAACCTAGGTATTGCCTTTCTTTACTAGAAGGTAACGAATGGCAGTGTGATCTGTGTAGACAATGACTTTTGAACCAATTAGGTAGGATCTGAACTTGTCAAAGGCATACACGACTTCTAGAAGTTCTTTCTCAGTAGTAGCATAATTCCTCTGGGCTTCATCGAGAGTTTTCAATGCATAATAGATCACATAATGTTTCTTCTCTATACATTGCCCTAAAATAGCACCCACAACATAGTCACTAGCATTGCACATAATTTCAAAAGGGTGGTCCCAGTCGGGAGCTCTAATGATGGGTGTTGTTGTGAGAGCCTGCTTTAGTGTGTTGATGCTTTTGATACATTCTTCATCAAAATTGAATTCAACATCTTTTATTAACAAATTCGCCATTGGCTTGGTTATCTTTGAAAAGTCCTTTATGAATCTTATGTAAAATCCTGCATGACCTAGGAAAGCACGAACTTATTTTACATTTTTTGGAATAGCCAGTTTAGAAATCACTTCAATCTTAGCTTTATCTACTTCAATTCCTCTATTGCTGACCCTATGGCCGAGGACAATGCTTTCCTTTACCATAAAATGGCACTTTTCCTAATTCAGCACAAGATGTGCTTCTTCACATCATTTGAGGACCAGGGAGAGGTGCTTTAGACATGCATCGAATGAATCTCCGTATATAGAAAAATTGTCCATGAAAACTTCCATAATGGTTTCAGTAAGACTAGCAAATATGGCAGCCATGCAACGTTGGAAAGTTGTGGGTGCATTACAGAGACCAAATGACATTCTTTTAAATGTGTATGTTCTGAATGGGAAGGTAAAAGTTGTTTTCTCTTGGTCATCTGGATGTATGGGTATTTGATAGAATCTACAGTAACCGTCAAGATAACAAAAATATTCTTGGTGAGCCAACCTTTCTAGGACTTGATCAAGGAAAGGAATTGGAAAATGATCTTTTCGAGTTTCCTTATTTAATTTTCTATAATATATGCACATCCTCCACCCTGTGACTATTCGAGTGGGGATGCGTTCATTGTTTTCATTCCTTATAACAGTTGTTCCACCTTTCTTTGGGACTACATGCACTGGGCTCACCCATGGCGAATCTGATATCGGGTAGATTATTCCAGCTGTGAGTAGTTTGATGACCTCGCGACATACTACTTCCTTCATATTTGGATTCAATTTCCATTGATGCTCAATAGTTGGCTTGTGATCTTCCATCATTGGGATCTTATGCATACACAGCGCTTGAATGACCCCAGTGAGGTCACTCATTTTATCACCAATGGCTTTCTTTCTTTCCCTTAATTCCTTTAAGAGTTTATCTTCTTGTTCAGCTGTTAGATTGGAATTTATAATAACTGGGAAAACTTTGAGATCATCTAAAAACACGTACTTCAGTCCTTCAGGAAGGGGCTTCATTTCGGTATCCTCTATTTTTTTGCATGTTTCTTCTATAGTTTCCATGGGTTTGAGTTCTTCACTAGTGGCTTCAACATCTTCTTTAGCAGAGTCGAGGGATTCGATTCAATCCTTTACTTGTTCATCAATTGGTTCATCAACTGATGGGTTTGTTAGAGCAACTCCTAAAGGATTGTCTGATTCATGATGCTCTTCAGTAAGACGTAACATTTTCTCAATGCAGTCAATCAAATAGACTTCTTCTTGCATACTTGGTCTTCTCATACTTTCAAAAACCTTGAATTTGAGAGTTTCTTTACCAAGTCTGAGAAGCAAAGTTCATGCTTTAACATCAATTAGAACTCTTGCAGTGGCGAGGAATGGATGCCCAAAGATGAGAGGATATTTGGCATCCTCTTTTATATCCATGATGACAAAGTCACATGGAACATAAGAATCTTTCCCTACCTTGACATGTACATCCTCAATAATTCCTAACGGGTGTTTAATCGAATTGTTTGCGAGTTGTATGGTCATCCCAGTTGGAAGAAGTTCAGCAAACCCTAGACTTTTGCAAAGGCTGAGTGGCATGATGGAGATGCTAGCACCAAGATTTGCTAGTCCTTTCTTGCATGAAGAATTGCCGATATAGCAGGAAATCCCAAAAGATCCTGGGTCTTTCTGTTTCTTTGGCATCTTACTCTGGATGATATCCGAAGTGGTTTTAGCTAACTTGAGTGTCTCATATTCTTTAGTTATATGTTTCCTTGTGAGGAGTGACTTTAAGTACTTTGTCCAAGCTGGTATCTCAGCAAGCGCATCCAAAAAGGGTATACCAACATGAAGTTTCTTCATAGCTTCTTTAAACTTATTGAACTGAGTATCCAGCTTTATTTGCCTCAAATGAGTAGGGAATGGTATACGAGGCTTGTATATAGTAATATCAGGTTCTGGTGTTTCAGTTTTTTCGTCAATAGGTTTCTCAAGACTTTCCTTATCTATCTTATCAGCAATTACTAGTTCTTCTGGTTGAGACTCCAGTGTTGTTGAGTCTTGAATGATCACAGGCTCATCCTCATTAGTAACAATCGCAAGTTTCTTGATAGGAGGATCGGAATAGTCTTTTCCTGACCTGGTGGTTACTGCCTTCAGTTGTTCTTGGTGCTTTCGGTTTTTCTCAGGTTGGCCAACAAAAATCCTAGCTGGTGGTTTAATGCTAGCTGCAAATTGAGCTAGTTGAGATTCGATAGCCTTCTGTTGAGCTTGTTGGTTAGCTATCATAGTTTGCTGAGTTTGTAACATCTTTTCAATGGTTGATAGTTTATCATCAGGAGAAACTGGACCTGCTTTTTGTCCTTATTGTTGATAAGGAACTTGGTTAGGACTCTGGTACTAGGAGTTGTTTTGATAGTTATTGAAGTTTCTATTCTGAAAGTTTCCCTTGAAATTTCCTTGATTTCCAAAATTCTATTGTTGATTGTGTTAGAATCCTGGTGGGCCTCTTGGTTGATTGTTTGAACCAAATTGATGCGAGTTTACTGCTCCATAGGGGTTTCCATATTGAAATTCTAGATGTTTCCAATTCTAATTCAGATTGTAGTAACTTTGACCAGGGATGGTATTTACAGTGTTAAGATTTTCCATTTGGCAATTATCTCCTTGGCCACATACGTTGCTCAGAACAACATCATAAAGAACATTGCATGATAAGGTGGAATGATCAGTTCCTTTACATGCTTCACAGAATAGGGAGGTGGACTTGACTTGTTCTGGTTGTCGAGTGGGTGAACATCCTCTTCCAATGGCAGCAAGAGATGATTCAATATGGTCTTGCTTGACAACTAAGAGATTTAAGGTTTCAGCGATAGATTTGTACTCGGGAGTAGCTTCGGCCATAGCTACTATCAAAACTCCTTTACCTATAGATCTACCCAAATTGACTTTATTTTCTTCTCCCAGGGTGACGACTCTCCATGCGCTGTCATAACTTTGATGCATGAAGTTTCCTCTAGAAGAGGAATCTAGGAATCTCTTAATATCATCATCCACACCCCTATAGAAAATCTCAATGAGTTGGTTATTGGGAATTCCATGGTGTGGACACTTGTGCAGAATCTCTTTGTATCTGTCATAGGCTTCAGCAAGGGTTTCTCCAGGGACTTGAGTGAAATTTGTTATTCGGCCTCTAATTTCATAGGTGAGAGAGGGAGGGTAGAACTTCTCTAGAAATACATTTTGGAGTTGTTCCCAGGTGGTGATGGTTATTTCACTTTGCAACGAATTGTACCAACTTATGGCTCTATTAGCAAGGGAATACTGGAAGACACAGAGTCGAATGGCGTCTTCTCTGACTCCATTTTGTTTTGTCATGGCACATAGATCAATAAATCTCAAAAGATGTTCTTGGCTATCTTCTCCTTGCTTGCCATAGAAAGGGTTATTCTGAAGCAGGGTGATCCAATGCGTTCTTATCTCAAAATTAGGAGTGTTGATGGGAGGAGGTTGCACTGGATGATGAACATTCACAACTTTCGGGATTGAGAACTCTCTAAGATCCTTTTGTAGTTCAGCTGCTTATGCTTCTGCTTGCGCTGCTAGGATTTCTTGTTGAACCGCAACCCTGGCTTCTTGCATGAGCCTCTTTCTTTTTGCATTGATGGCTTGAGCCACCCTTCGGGCTACCTCTTCTTCTTAAGCCATCGTTGCTTGATTTTCCCGAATCTAACGATGAAAGGTTTTGTCTATCTCAAGATCAAAGCTCGATGTTAGTCCACGGCTGTCTGAACGGTGCATGCACTACACCTTGGATTGTACCAGAGATAGAAAGATTTCGAAAGTGAGAACCACGGAGTAGAGTCAAATTTCAAGTAGATGATCGATTGTGTCAAAAGAAAAAGCAAAATCCTAGATTAATCTTAAAAGAACTAGTTTTGACTAACTGATTCTGTTGTCCCTGGCAACGACGCCAGAATTTGACATGAGATTTTATCGCACTAACAATCTCACTCGGGATTGAAATCCCCGAGCTTTTACCAAAACCAAAGTGCAATAATACCACCCGCAAGCAGATGAGTCTTATCGCAGTATAGTTAAGGATCAAACCCAAAGGACAATGCTTTTTAAGAATCCTTGTCAGTCGAATCTAGCTCAAGTAAAACTAATATTTAGAATGATTGGTTGATTTGAGGTTAATTAAACTAACTGCAAGAAAGTAAAAGCTGAACTAAAGTTGGATTTAGATCAATGATATGGAATCACTGGGATGGTATCATGTTTCACCACCACCACCCACACAAACACATTCAATTGCAAACAATCCATGCAAGATATAACAATCCAAATAGAGCTGCTACACAACCCCCCTTACGGGCGTTAGGTTTGCGTAAGCATCACATTAGGCATCAGAAGTCTCATCACCAACCGGATTACTTACTTACGGCTCCATAGATACAAAAATCCAACGAAGGTTGTGGGCCCCCTATATAGGCATTAGGCACATAGAAGCATCACCGAAGGCTAGATGGCTCATCCCCTCACGGATCATGTACTTACAACCTCGAAGAAATCCCATTCCATTTCTAGTTTGGGAGTCAACCACATTAATCGATAAGTAAGCAGGTGATAGATCTACAAACTAACATCGACAATAAACAAGACGATACAAAATCCAACTAAGGATGTGGTCCTCCCTGAGGATGTTTAGACCACTGAAGTGTCACCGTAGGCGAGATGTCTCGTCCCCTCATAGATCATACACTTACGACCTCAAGGAATCCTATCAGAAGTTATCATCAAGGAGTCGAACTTGTAAACCTCCATTCCATCCCATATATAGAAGATTTTGCAATAAAGGAAAGAACAAGATGAAAGCAAGTAGATAATCAACTACAAACATACCAATTAACAATGAAATGGAAAGTTATATACATTGCCATGGAATGCTTAACAAAAGAACATGCTTGCAATGGGCAGCGGGGCTAGTCCCCACACCCCAACGAAAAGGGTATTACTCACTCATGATGTGAGAAACAAGAAGAGTAAGAAAGAGAGAGAAATCTTCCATGAGCTCGGTGTAGAAGGTAGTCACAGCTTGATGATGAAGATACGGCCTTCTACATCGTGTCAGAGCATATCTAGATGCGAACGGGAGATGCCAAGACAGACCGAACAGTCTCCCTTGCTCCGTCTTCCTTCTCTCCTCAGCCTCCTTAGTTGCAGCACAGGCAGTAGGTGGAATGAAACTGGCGTGGATGGCACTGGATTTGGATGAGACCTATGTACAGGCAGCCTATCGGTGTCCCGGAACCGATCCCCCCAAATGGGGACCCTGCTGGTCCTATTTATAGGCACATGACTGGCCCTCACAGTCTTGTAGATATTTTTGTTTAAACAGTTGGGTAAAGTTTTGACCAAACGGTCTTGAGAATTAGAGGAGCAAACGGTCTCAGATTATTAAGTTCAAATAGTTTCACAGATCATTTTCTTTCCTCCAAATGATCTAGTGCAAAAAGGGCAAATGGTCTTCAAGTCAGCAGAATCAAACGGTCTTCACATATCCCTCCAAACAGTCTTCACTTCAGATGACTCAAACGGTCTTGTGCCTTGAGAAAATGGTCTAGAATGCTAAGATATCCAAACGGTCTTGGATGCTTAGGCTCAAATGGTCTTCAGCATGTCTGTTGATCATAGGATCTCGTAGCCCTAACGGTTTCAGAGATGAGACCATACCATCTTGCATTCTATGATCGACCAATCGGTTTCAGTGCTTAAATGATCTGGAAAGCTCATCTCCATACAGTCTTCACATTTGCTGCAAACAATCTTTTTAGCAGGTTCATTCGTTCTTCACACATCCAGCAAGAGACCAAACGGTCTTCACGTTGCCCAATCCAATCGGTTTGCTGCTGAGATCTCAAATGGTCTTGTCCTGAGATCGAGTAGTTGCTGCTCTGCCGGTGAACGAGCTTGAGCGGCAAGGGGGAGGTGAGGGCGGCGTGGCTGAAGGCAGCAATAGGTGAGGTGAAGTCAGAGCTGCTACTGGATGCGGCAGAGTGGGTTGTAGTGTCAGAGGTGGAGGTCACGGCAGTAGGGTTGCAGGAGGTAGGGGGCGACACGCCACGGCCTTGGTGAGACAACACAGTCGTAGTGAGGTTGCTGCCACACGGATGTGCTGCCTCACATAGGTGTGGTGGGTGAAGATTTAAGTTCTGATGGTGGTGCGCCATGGCCGTGGTGTGACAACACAGTCGTGATGAGGCTACTGCCACATGGCCGTGCTACCTCGCACGGTCATGGCAGGTGAGGATTTAGGTGATGAGGATGGTCCACCACGGCCTGACCACACGGTCATGGCGAAGACAATAGAACATGGCTGTGGTGGTTCAAAATGGTCGTGTCAAGGACTCTAGTGCAGGGTTTTGAATTCATGCACTGCTCGATCCCTCACGGTTGGTTTAAGCCTCCAATCGGTCTCTACTAGTCTATCAGTCTTGAGACCGTTTGGGCTCATGCGGTCTTGAGACCGAATGGGCTCAAACAATCTTGAGACCGAATGGGCTCAAATGGTCTAGAGACTGAATGGGGTCAACCGGTCTTGAGACCATCTGAGCTCAACTGGTCTTGAGACCATGTGGGATAAGACTGAATGTATGAAATCACTTGGTTAGATCTATTGGTCGAGCCAAGGGTGAGTGAAGGTGGGCCCCAGCTGTTTGTTCAGCTTTATCAAGACCTGCATCAAATCAACATAATTTCAGTTCAAATCATGATGATTGGACCAATTTAGTAATTTTGCAAATTTTGATATTGATTAAATGGAATTGAATGCATTGATTCAAATTTGATCCAATGTGGTGATTGAAATTCCTAATGAATATGCATTCATCAATAGCCCTCACCACAAATTTGGAAGATTGCAGCGTACAACCTTCTAGTGAGCCAAGATCCAAAACAATTGAGTTATTACTCAGCCAATGCCAACTACCATAATCAATTATTAAGGTATTTACCAATTGCATCTTATGCAATTATTAGATAGATGACATGCACAACTCTTTACCATAGTCATCTACATGCCTCTAAGTGCTTAATCTCATTAAGACCACTTAGTTAAGCCTGACCCAAAAACCAACATGAAATGAGTGCACCCCACATGGTGGGCCCACACAGCTACCATCACACTTCTACGAGATAGACAGTGTGCCACCCTTTGGATGCCCATGCTTGTCGATCAAGCTTTTCATGTGTGCTTCTTATGGAAATCATCTAAGACATAATATTGTATTGAGGGGTTTGGTATTTATATACATATACATATCCAATCACAACATATATAGTATGTATCATATACATGTTGTATCCCACAAGAAAACATGTGAAGTGATAAAGCAATGATTATGGCCATCCTATTTGTAATTCCTTGAGCCACAAGGAATTATGGTCATCTAGGTCTACATCACATGCAGCGACCTGTTGTTGATGAAGATATGTACTTGGGCCATTCTAGGTTGATCAGCTCATTCTATGACTGATCGGCTCACCTCCTAGATGATCGGTTGGTTGTCACCAACTGATTGTCTGGCTCCTCCAGATAGTCAGTTTGTTGGGTGTGTCGTGCTCCTCACTAGGCCACCAGCCACTCATCGTGCACCATCATCCAGTCGTCTCACTTGTCTAGGAACCCACCATTCTTTGACATAACAGGAAATAAAATTATCCTTCTTTTACATATATCTTTGGAAAACCCCAAGTTACATTCGGGGGGAGCAAAGGTAGAAGAGAAGGCTCGAGTTATCTTGAGTTACATCCAGAATAGAAAAAAGGACTCGGTACGCAGACTGAGATGCAAACATCCACAACCAACCAAGCACACACATAGGGGTTTATAGGCCATAACAACACTATGCATCCACCATCAAAACCATTTTAGGGTGAAGTGTGTCGATTGCATATATACATATCGTATCAAATATGTATGTTGGGATTTGTGGTGTTTAATCGGATATGCACATTAGCCAGTTAAAGTATTCGCATCGCATGCAATAAATAAATTGTGAAAAACCAAAATTTGATCATATCGATTAATCCTAAAACATAGTATGTTGACGTCTCTCTAATACTACTGTTGGGTTTTGTGGGATATAACAGGCAGTGGAAACAAAAAATTTATCTAACCACAAAGCCATAACCAACAGATTGCATCAACAACTATGCAATAGGAAAGATGGTTTAGCGAGATATACTTGGTCTTGAGGCTTGCTCAGTGATAATACCTCACAGCTAGTGCGGTCTTCAACCACCTAGTCTTCGATGGTGTTTGTGTAGCTCCTGGTGTAGACCCATACTACGGTTGACGACCATCCTCCTGAGCGACAGAAATCTCCCACCTCTATAGATAGTCTACATAGACCATTGGGAACTCTAGTCCTCCTAATGGACAGACTAGATGGAGTCGTCCTCTTCTGTTGGTGTACTAGTCACTAACACACTCTCCCACCACATGTTGCTTTTCTATAGTTGTCTTTCCCTCGATGTTCCTCCTTGGATGGGTATAACTTGCTTGGGCTGTATCAGTTACCACAACCAGAGAGGACAACAAATTTGCAGAGCAACTGATGTTTTGAGTTGTGTGTTCCGAGAAGCCCCATGTACCCCTCTATTTATAGTAGATGGCATGGCTTGGGTTCCCAGTCTATGCGGGAGTAGAAGGGTCTAGATTTTCCACAAACTAATTGTACTGTGGTGGGCAAAACGATCATTTCACAACTCAATCGGTCATTTGGGCAAGTGAGCCGATCAGTTCACTTTTGAACCGGTAATTTGGGAGTGTGAACCATTCGGTTCCCTTAATAAACTAGTTGTTTCACTTCCCAGACTTGCCCATAATTGACTTTTCTTATTTGTATCTAATTAATGCAAAGATTAATTCTTTTCCCAATCAAATTGAACAAGTGGAACGAAAATATTTTCTCACAAATCGGGAAACCCAACACCTACTCATTTGGTCCATGTGAACCAGTCATCTCACTGACCATGAGCCGATCAGTTCACCCAATGAACTGGTCTGTTGGTGGTATAGTTTGTGCATAACTCAGTCAATGTAGTTCTCAATCAATCTGACACTCTAATCAGTTGGTTCAACACTTGAACTTGGTGATTCTGAGACAAGTCTATTGATTGAATGTTTAATTGAGTACCTAAACACTTTAGTAATCAATCTAAACATCATTCATGGATAAACTCCTCTTCCAGGTTAATCCTATGTGTGTGACCCTATAGGTTCCATTTCACGTTGACAGTGAATGTCCATAACTAACTTATGACTTCACAAGCAAAGAGTGGTTCCTAGTCGCACATCAGTGCCACCCAATTGAAGAGGAAAGTTGGAGAACAACTTTCAACCTACAATCTATATTGGTGTTACAGTGAATATATAGTCCCTTTGTCACTGATATCCAGATTGAACTTGAGGCATGGACTTGTCATCCTCTACAAACATTCAATCCATGTTTCTTGAACCAGAGCAAACTGTTTGATATATATGCAAGATCAATATCATATATTGACTCGCATGTACATGGCCATGTATTTCTCAGTATCTCTTATCAAGTGTCCAAGATATCATACTCCCTTAGGAGGGGCAAATTCCATATCTATAACTCACATTCAAAACCTCATGTGCAAAGCCACCCAATCATCACCTTCATAACAATCCATATTCTAGGATTGTATTTGATGATGTCAAAGTGTATCCAACAACATGTGATGAGTGTAGTGATTTTAGGTCTAAGAACCACAATCACCACCAATACTATAAGAGATGATCCTGACTAACCAAGTGTGGTTTCCATTCATCACTCTTATGGTGGGTCTATCTGATACACTGTTCTCTAACATATATCTGTGTGCTTGGTTTGACATCATATATCATGACTAATGAGATTATGTCATCAACCAAAACACACTCTAGTCATTTGTATTATTGATGTCTATGGTTATTTCCACAATAACAACCGACTATGGACATTAGTGAGAATGTGCATACTCTTAACATCCATATGATCTCATTGTTCAAGTCACGTACTTGAAGACATACATCATTGAGTTTTATCATTCTCTAGACATATATCATGTAATACTATTGTCTCAAAAATAGTTAAAAAATATAGATGCAAATTTCCTTTAGTATTATTCAAATCATTTACAAAGTATGTCATTACAATCATCATATGACTGGCTCTATGGGCATATATACCAACATGTCCTACTTGATTAGGTCAATAATAACCTAAGGAAGCTCCACAAGCTTGAAAAGAGGGTGGGTCTGAACCCTAGGTGCACAAGCTAGCAAGATCAGACAAGCTTCTTCTACCTTGAGCTCCTTTCTCTCTCCTAGAAAGAGGGATGAGCTCCAAGCAGAAAGGAAGACATACATGGTGAAATATCTATGTAAAGAACTCATTCACATGCAAGGAGGGAGGTATATAATGCTCTGTGTGAAAGAGAAAGGGAGGTAGAGGTGTCAACCATTGCATGCCGTGTGTCCCATGGCTAAAACATCACTTCCATGCACAACCAATCCATCCATCAGTTGTGGAAGCTAGGTTGACAATTGGTTTTCAACCCTAGAGGATCCATCGACCTCCAACAATAGGTGGCCCATTGGTTGCTACCTTCCCATGGTCACCAAGTGAAACCCTAGTGTCTCCATCTGTTGTTGCACCTCACATGGTGAACAATCAACCCAAGAGCCTCAAAGACAAACCATCTACCTTGAATCCACTCAAGAGAATCATCATATCCCACCATGTAGAGGTGGACCATGGGATCCCAACATCCAAAGGGACAACCAATTGAGTTAGGGCATCTAGGTGTGGAAACCCTAGCCGTCAACCCTTTGTTAAAAGTCACTACTAAACCAAGGTATAGAAAAGTTCCACATGGTAAAACTATATCAAAGATGATATTAAGACATGTGAAGCACAACAATCATGTGGCAAATTACAAGAAAAAACCTAAATATAGGTAAATTGCACAACAGCCCTTAAAAGCACATGTATATCAAAAGTTAAACAATGTTCAAACTGGACCAAAATATGAAACTTCGCTTTGTCACATGATATAAAAGAACATTTTAGGGTCAGATTAAGGTTTAAAGAGTCCAATTAAGGTAAGAAAGCATGTTCAACCAAAAAGCAAGGTCAGGGGTCTTGCAACCATAAACCCTTAACAAGGATTTTGCCCCCAAAATCCAAAGCAACAAAGATGTGTATGTCATATGCATCTCATCTAGTAACCTCCACATGGTTACTACCATCCCATGGTGATTTCACAACACTCTCATTGAAGTCATGTTTTTCTCCCTCAACCCCTATATGTGTCATCTTGGGTCAACACAAAAACACCCACATAAGAAAACATCCTGATCCAACTCCACCTCCATTGTCTATATCTCTTGCTATGTACCAGGGTGACACTTCCTCAACATGGAACATATAAAGTATGGTGCAACCTATGCCACTCTGGTGGTAACTTATTACTTGGAACTCTATCTATTTATCATGGTTACTAGCATATGTTTTCTACCTATCCTTAGTTTCTTTCAACTTTTGTTGAATCACTATGTCCTTCATTGTGTTTTTTATAGAAATACATCACTCAGAAGTTGATACTGACTTGATTTTACCAAACATGGAGTATCATGTATCTTTTTCAATAAGTAGCTTCACAAGGTGTCATGTATATGCTTCTCTGGTGATTGTTGTTGTTAAGAACACTTGATTAAACTCAGGTGGACATCCTTTATTTGCCAAAAACTTAAGGGCATACACACTACTACAGAAACAGAGTTCAACGTCGCTTTTAGAGGCCTTCGTTTTTTAGTAAAACCGACGATGTTAACATTAAACATCGGTTAATAAGGACATCCGACGTGTATATTTGAAGACCATCCAGACACATGTATCACTTTTCATTCGGTGTCAGTTGAAGAAAAGAAATTGACGCCTGAAGTAGCCCACGAAATTCAATTTTTTTGAGAAAAAAAAATTGCACCAAAGTATCAGATACAACGTCGGTGTTTTACCTAATAACCGACATTGAATGAAGATAAAATTTGTGCCAATATCGGCGTCGGTTGTCGTAGCATAACCGACATTATAAGGGTGTGCGCGCCGTCCCCGACAAAAACATTAGCGTAAAGGAATGTCCAATTGGACGTCGGTTTTATTTAAGAACCGACACCTTTAGTTTTAGGTGTCGGTTTTATTTAAGAACTGACACCTAATGTTAACTTAACAGCACATGTGCGAGCCCGACTCTTCCCCTTTCTCTATTTCATTCATTCTTGCGCTACCATGGTTTGGTCCGGCGATTTCTCCGCTTGCTCCGGCAACGCACTGCTCTGCTCAGTTGTTGGTCCTCTGCCCACCTCCGACGCCACTTGCCCTCTACCCCCAACTCACTGCTCCGATGGCCTTCTCCTCCTGCTCCAGTGGCCCTCTCTCCCCACACCACTGACTTTCTCTGCTGCTCTAGTGGCCTGCTCTAGCCGCACCGCCACCGCCCGCTGCTGCTACTCTCCCAACGACGCCGCCGAAGGTACCTGCTCTTCTCTTGTTCCTCCTCTTCTTCCTATGCCCTCAAGCAGGTACCCTGCTCCATGACCGTGTGAAATCGCAGTTTGGCACGGCCGTGCTGGGCAGCACGGCTATGGTGGTAGCACGGCCGTGTTGCATAGCATGGCCGTGTTGGCTGATTTTATGCTATATTGCTCAATTATAATTGGATAGCTACATTTGTGTGTAATGATTATCTTGATGATGAACATGCATCTACATTTGTGTGTATTTGTGGCTGATTTTTTAAAATGAGTGGTTTTTTAGATTAAATGACTACAGAAGACATAATATTAACTCTAGCATAATCTCATGTGTAGGTGATATTAATCTTTGAGATATTAACTTTTTGCTCAGACCCATGTGATATTTTGTTTGATTTAAACATGATTGGGCATTATTATGACTAATTTTTCCCATAATGAGGTAATTTTTACAATACCTTGCTCTTGTTCCAATTGTTGGACAATTCATATACTCTCAATTAGGAAATATTATTACTCTTCTAAAATTATTCTTATAATGTTGAATCGGGTCAATGAACACCTGCAATTGTGCCTATATTATGCCATGTATTTTTGTACAAAGTGAATCTTATCACTCTAATTGTGAATTATTGCATGTTTGAAACTGTTCAATTCTTGATTTATTATTTAATAATGCTCTAATTGTGAGTGATGCAATGTAAGTGAGCAAATACATGTAGTGGATATGTACTCATTAGCCTAGAAACCCATCTAAGATTTACTCATTAGGAGTAAATCTTGGATAGTCCCTAGTTTGGGACTATTCTTGAACACCTCATCTCAGTTAGGATGTAAGTGTATAATGTGTATTGGGTTTTCAAGAAAATTTGGGTAGCATTTCCCCGTTTGTTCTCCAAGTACATATGTACTTGGAGAACAGCGGGGAAATGCTGCCGAAATTTTCTTGAAAACCCAATACGCATTATACACTTACTAGTGAGATTATGTGTTCAATAATGGGATAGGTGGTACACATTTATTATATATAAGAATGATAGAACATGTATTTGTTGGCCTAAAGTTTTAACCATGCAAAAACTCTAATCTGTCTACCCTAGACCCTAATCTTGTTGTAATATATACTTGTTTTCTCTTTGATCATAGAATGTATAGATCATGGATGTCCATTCGCAATTGATGCACCCCAGAGTTTATATCTGGTCTTGACTAGTTTTTTAGATTTGTCGAGGAACATAGAAAACAACCTGAAGATAGGTTCTACTGTCCATGTAGGCATTGTGGTAACAACTTGAAATTCAGCACTGGTGACGAAATCAAAAGTCATGTCATGTGCAACGGGATTATACCAGACTATACAAAATGGCACTGGCATGGAGAGATTTCAAACTCAAAACTAGTGGATGTCGATAGCACTGCTTGTGTGGAAGAAGAAATTGCCTCTGATGACGTAGATGTGAATGAACCAGTTCCAGTAGACATCGTTGATGCGATGTTGGATAGTTGTGGGGTAGAGCACACCGATCCACTTCCCATTTATAGAAACATTGTGCATGATGCTGAGATATCGTTATACACAGGTTGTACTAAGTTTATGAAGCTTAGCCCTGTGTTGAGATTGTATAAGTTGAAAGCTAACAATAGATGGAGCGACAAAAGCTTCACATCATTGTTGTCTTTGTTGAAAGAAATGCTTCCTGAAGGAAACAAGCTGCCAATCTCAACATACCAGGTAAAGAAATTGTTGTGCCCAATGGGAATGGATGCCAAGAAGATACACGCATGCCCGAATGATTGTGTATTATTTCAAAAGGACTATGTGGATTTGAAAGATTGTCCAAAATGTGGTGCATCATGGTATAAATTGATGACTTCGGGGGAGTCCAAAATTGGTTCTCCTGCCAAGGTGATGTGGTACCTACCTATAATATCACAGTTTCAAAGATTGTTTGCCAATCTGATAGATGCGAAGAATTTGAGGTGGCATGCAGATGTTAAGAAAAATAATGATGGAATCCTACGACATGCGTCTGATTCCCCACAGTGGAAGAACATTGATCTATTGTACCATGAATTTGGTGAAGAATTCAGGAATCTAAGACTTGGGCTTTGTACAGATGGGATGAATCCGGACGGGACATTGAGTAGCCAACATAGCACTTGGCCAGTCATGCTTGTTATATACAATCTTCCTCCCTGGCTGTGTATGAAAAATAAGTACGTAATGATGTCGTTGTTGATATCGGGCCCTAAACAACCTAGAAACGATATCGATGTTTATCTTGAACCTCTGATTGATGACTTAAAGAAACTCTAGGGTGAAGGTGTGATGACCTATGATGCTTCACGAAGAGAGACATTTCATTTGCATGCTATGTTGTTTTGCACTATTAATGACTTTTCAGCATATGGGAATTTGTCTGGATATAGTGTCAAAGGAGCTAAAGCGTGTCCTATATGTGAAGAGAACACTGATTCAACAAGACTAAAACATGGTAGTAAGACTGTATATCTCAGTCATCGAATGTTTCTTACAAAATTCCATCTGTATCGTAGGAAGCACAAAGCATTCAATGGATTGAATGAGGAACGGAGTGCATCTAAACCTATACCAGGGGAGGTTGTTTATGAAAGAGTAAAAGACTTTCTCAATGAATTTGGTAAGAGATCACAATGTACTATGGCCACAGGGAGTGATGAATCTTTATTCAAGAAGAATTCAATATTTTGGGATCTTCCTTATTGGAGTTCTTTGACAGTCAGGCATTGTATTGATGTCATGCACATTTAGAAAAATGTATATGATAGTGTCATTGGTACTTTGTTGAATATACCAGGTAAGACTAAAGATGGGCTAAAATCCAGATTGGACCTACGTGCAATGGGAATAAGGTCAGAATTAACAGAATTATGTGAAATGGGAAATCGGAGAACATACTTACCTCCCGCTTGTTACACATTGTCTAGAAAGGAGAAGAAAGCTTTTTGTGAATGTTTGGTAAATGTTAAGGTGCCACAGGGTTACTCATCCTACATATATAGATTGGTATCAATGAAAGATTTGAAGTTGATAGGTCTTAAATCTCATGATTTTCACATTGTAATGCAACAAATATTGCATGTGGCAATTTGATCTATATTGCCGAAGCATGTAAGGTTTGCAATCACCAGACTTTGTTTCTTTTTCAACAGTTTGTGCAACAAAGTTATTGACCCTGATACTCTCGATAATTTGCAAAGAGAAGTGGTTGTTACCCTATGTCAGCTTGAGATGTATTTTCCTCCATCCTTCTTTGATATCATGGTACATCTTGTTGTCCACTTGACTAGGGAATTGAAAATGTTGGGACCAATTTTCTTGCATTGGATGTATCCATTTGAACGATACATGAGCGTTTTTAAAAGTGATGTTCGAAACCATTATCGGCCTGAAGGGAGTATTATTGAGGGTTATGTGGCGAGAGAGGTTATGGATTTTTGCAATGACTTTCTCGGTGATAATGACAAGAATATTGAGGAGCAATTTGGAAAAGGAATTTTGGGATCACGGGTGAAAGTAATCAGCCGTGAGCAGTTGGAACAAGGTCACTTGTATATTTTACACAACATGGATGAAGTGAGTGTTTATATCGAGGAACATACCAATTGCATCAAGAGACAATATCCTCAAGCCAATACAATGTGGCTTGCTAGAGAGCATAACAAGACATTTATTAAGTGGTTCAAAGAGAAAGTCTTACATCAACTATCTCAAACACCAGATGATATTACTGAAACTATCAAATGCCTCGCCTTTAAACTGAAATTGGTTGTTATGTCTTATGAAGGGTATGACATTAATGGATTCACATATTACACAAAGCACCAAGATGATAAGAGTGTCGTCAAAAACAGTGGGGTCACCCTTTAAGCGTTGACTATGTTTTTTGCAAGTGCAAAGGATAAGAGTCCACGTGAAGCTAAAATGTCAAATTATGGTGTCATTGAAGACATATGGGAGTTTGACTACATAGATTTCAGATTTCCTCTCTTCAAATGTAATTGGGTTGATAACACCAAAGGAGTTATAGTGGATGAATTGGGTTTCACTTTAGTGAACTTTAAAAAGATTGGCGAGAAGGGTGAACCATTCATATTGGCATCACAGACGAAACAAGTATTTTATATCCATGATCCTGCAAATGATAAATGGTCGGTTGTTCTTCATGGTAAAAGACAGTTCATTGAAGATCCTATTGATGAAGAAGAGTACTATGATAAGTATGATGACTCCAGTCCATTCTCAGTTGGGTTGCCAACACCAGCAAATATTGAAGCTAATGATGACTTGTATGTGCATGGAGATCACAATGAAGGATTGTTAATTGATAAAAAATCGCAATATTAGAGGCATGTTTATATTTTTATATGTTTTATTTTTCTGAGTGTGAACTTTACAATGTTAATTACTTTACAATGTGAATGTGAACTTTACTATGTGAATTTTACAATGTGAATGTGAACTTTACAATGTGAGCTTTACAATATGAATTACTTTACAATGTGAACTTTACAATGTGAATGTGAACTTTTAGATGACTGAGCATTCTCTTGATGATCGTGCTGATGATTACCGTGAGGGTGAGGACATCAATGAGCCACCTCACAATGTACGTTTTAAAAATATATATCATATATTTATATCTATATGTCCATTTCTAGTTATATCATGTAAGTGTGTTTATTTTGTCAAAATTGTAGGTTGATGGTGCAAATGTACCCTCTGAAGCACTTGAGACACTTGATGAGAAGCACCAAAAAGTTGACAAGAGAAGGGGCATCACTATGATGAAGAAGTTAATAGCACAAAGGGGAAATGGACCCAAACTTGTTGTGGATTTTGATAATGCAGGAAATGCACTTGGAATGAATCACAATTCGTTTGTTTCATATCTTGGGTATGTTACTCGTAGCCATTGCGGTTGTAAGATAGATTCTTGGCATAAAGTTCCTAAGGGGAAGAAAGACATAATATGGAAGAATTTATGCGTGATTTATTATTAATTTGAAATTCTATTTGTTAGATTACTAATTTTTTGGATACTAGTTAATAGCAATTCTATTTTGTAGAGTATATTTGAAGTGGATGAAAAGTTGCATCGTAAATGTGTGATGCAACACTGTGGGAGAGTCCTAAGGAACTATAGGACAAATCTCACTTGAGAATACATAAAAGAAGGTGACAAGAGGAAGAAGAAAGCCATAGAACAGTGGAACTTCCTGGACCAAGAAGAATGGGACGCATTTGTTGCTTTAAGACAAACTGATGAATTCAAGGTATTAGGCGTCACCCCCAGTTTAATTAATATACGTTGTATTCACCTATTCAATATTAGCTTTTAGTGTTACTAACCAAATCATTAATGTGCATACTAACTAGGCCCTCAGTCAGGCGGAAAAAGCAAGGCATGCACTTATTGTGCATGACCACACACTAGGCCCAAAGGGGTATGCAGGCATTCACCAAAGACTACAGTTTGAGGTTAATGCTCAGTCTGCTGCTACTCAGGAGTCATCTACTATAGGTAGCACACCTCTTCCTCGCCATGATGTCTGGATAGCTGGGAGGCAATATAGAAGGGAGAAATAAGGAAGCCCGCAACTGCTGAGGCGGCTGCAAAAATGGTAAAATACAACTCTTACAGCAATTGTTCGAATATTGATTATTTGTGGTGTTTACTTAATTACAAAAAAAATTTTGGCGATTAGCGGGAGCTGCACGAGCTGAGGAAACAAGAAAAGTTCATCCCTGAGGGCACAAGGGATGAATTGACAGTTGCTCTGGGTAACCCAAAGCATCATGGACATGTTAGGGTTGTAGGCGCTGGTGTGGGCATCAAAGCGTTCTTTGGGCCATCCCAGCACAAACATATCCCAAAAGTGGGACTTTCACAAGAAGAGGTAACCTATTCTTTGTTTATAATGTTACTATAAAAGAGAATTCAATAATCAAAAGGTAATATTTCTTTTATCCATGTATATGTAGATAAGCTAGTTGATAGGAAAGTCGAAGAAGCACTGAGCAAGTGGCAAGTATCTCAGACTGCCACTCAGCAGACAGTACCTATGTCACCCTTCTCTACTTCTACTGCAGAGGTTGGGAGTAATCCTATAGACCCACCACCTAGCACATCCAATGTAAGTATTTTTATGACATAATAACTAGTCTTTTCAAGATGATATGTTTTCAAGATGATATGTATATATGTATATAACATTCTTTACACAAAAATTTGTAGGGGTTGAATCCATGCTGTCTAAAAAGTAAAGAATGTGTTGTTGCAGAGGCGTCATCTTACCCATCCCTACCAGGGGAAATGTTTCATGGGTCTCCATTACCAGCTGGTTGGGTTCATGTGAGCCTTCTACGTATATTACCCAACTGGATGGATCTTCCATTGCCATATTCCCACCCAGATTGTGAAACGCTTGGTGAGGCAGAAGGCGGAGTGATATTGTGGCCAAAAGCGGTTGTCCTCTATACTAAAACTATATGGTAAATTTACATTACATTAAATTGTTAGTGTGTGTATATGATGTCAGTTGATCTGAAATTATATATATACAGGTTAAAAATAAGACACCCACAACATCTAGGCCTCCACCTCCACCTCCTACATTACCAAGTTAGGTTCCATAGGACGTACCTATCCCGTTAGGTCCTGATTATAGGGGTATGGCAATATGGTTAGGCGAACATGATATAAATTGCCCTATAACTATTTCTATAGATGTGGATGCTGCAGGTCAATCATACGAAGGCAAACTATTTATAAAAGATATTTTGGAGTTCTTTTGATATGATTGGATGAATACATCTTTGATAGAGCTATGGATAAGGTGAGATCTTCTTTATACATCCATATACCTTGTGTAGGATCTGGTGATCTGGTTTATTGTTTATTAATGCATACATAATACATGTTTTGCAGCTACTTAGACAAGATATGTGCAGATTTTTCATTCGAACATGTAGGATTTTTTATTCCATCTTTGATTAGGCAAGTAGCTAAAGACCCTCCATTAGTTCAATAATACTGTTGTGATGCTTTTAGAAGTTTTGCTCAAAATAAGAAGAAGTTGATAATAGCTCCATTCAACATGGAGTAAGTTTACTTTGCTTATAATTTGGAGTTAAGAAAATTACATTTTTATTGTGGATTTTGAGTTATTAATTTTTAACTTTTTTACCTCTAGTGGTATGCATTGGGAGTTACTAGTTATTGTCCCCGAGACGTTCATTGTCTATTATCTAGATCCTAAGGGGACTAAACTAAATTAAAGATATGGACACAAAATGAAAATGACATTATTTTGGTGAGAAATATTTCATTTTCATATCTGTTAACATATGTTATTAAATTACTATTTAATTATGCAATGTACTATGTTACATTAACATGTAGGGGTTTAGATGAGTTCAAAAAGGATGGAGGAAAGGTCCCCAGGAAAAAGAACCAGTAAATAATTTGGACAAACGTGGAAGTAAGTTCTCGACTGCAATGTATATATTATTTATGTGAACAATGCTTAATTAGTTGTATTTTTTAATATTTTGTATGTTTCAATTTATAGTGTGCTACTCAAGATAATGGATGGGCATGTGCATACTATGTGATGCGATTTATGCACATGATTATCAAATATTCCGCAGTGGACATCGATGCCATTCCTGAGGTATTATATATAGTCTCATTAGATAATATGAAATATGTCACTCTTATTTATAGCTCATTAATTATATATACATCATTCTCTTTGCAGGTGTTTAAAACTGACCACACTATAGGAAAAGCCTTACCAAATGTACATGATCCCTATACGACGAGAGAATTAAATGAAGTAAGAGAAGAATGGGCAACAACCATAGAAGTAGTGGGGGTTTTAACATATAATTGGGATGTTGATAGAGAATAATGACTAAAGAATGATATTTTGTAAATGAATTTCTGAATTATAATATGTGTGAATGTTTCTACATGTCTGAATGTTTCTACATGTGTCTGAGTGAAAATGAATGAAACTACTGGTTGCTATATGAATGTTTCTACATGTGTGAATGTGAAAATGAATGGAACTACTGATTGCTACATGAATGTTTCTACATGTGTGAAAATCGAATGGAACTACAGGTTGCTAAATGTGTGAACATTTATGCTATTAATTTTGTAGGTTTGTGGCCTGTTGTTGGCTGATATCAATGGATGTCGTAAAACATGCAGTTCTGAACTACAGGTTTCTCATCCTACGACCAGCCACAGCAGGTCTGCAGACTGACAGAAAAAAAAGCATACAATAGGTGTCAGTTATTTGTATAAAACCGACGGAAAATGGTTATAGTGTCGGTTTCCTTACTAGTAACCGACGTCGATTTCCCTAATGAGGCTAGACACCATGGCCGTGTTGGCCAGCACGGTCATGGTAGCGGGCTAGACACCACGGTTGTGCTGGCCAGCACGGTCGTGGCAGCGGGTGAGATGGCATCGGTTATCACTAATAAACCGACGTTGGTAGTTCCCTAGATGGCGCCCTTTCTGTGGTGTGATGGTATATGGCGTCGGTTTTAAAGCTAATAATCGACGCCTATACCCCCCTATTGGCACATTTTCGATGGCGCGCGAAGGGTTGTGGCGTCGGTTTGAGAACCGACCCGTAACGGTTGGGCTTTTAGCGGAGCCCACATAGTTGTCGCTTAAAAACCGACACTAAAGGCCTTAAATAACCGACACTAAAGGCCGGTTATGTACTAGTGACGTTCTTATAATATTCTCTAATCATCTGCATGGTTCTTTCTGACTATTCATCTATCTAAGGTTGTGTTAAACTTCCATTGTATCCTTACTTCTACAAGATTCTAATGTTTCTCATTGACTTGATGACAACTATACACTTGAACATACATGTACCATACCATGCTTCAGACTTGGCTTCCATTGCATGTTCTTCAACTTATGATACATCTATGTATGTGCTAGATACATCATATGTGTCAGAAATGAGTCTCCCCATATACTATCTCACTCAAATCATCAGTGTCTAGAATCATTATCTGGTGGTGGGTGCATATTGTCTCGTCAGATGACCCATGGAAGCCATCATGGTATCATCCATTTACATACCTTTAATATGTTATAGTGGTGTTGGTTTGACTTGTAGTTCTGTCAACAATCTTGACAATAGAGATACTTCCAACTATACATACTTCTATTGAGGCAATGTTAGCATGTCCCATTTCATGATACAACAAGGAGCATGACTACACCTTGTCTACAATTGTTGATGAAGATAACTCCTTGTTTAGTGCATCAACTTCCACATCCTCCTAACCTGGTTGACCTTCTATTGTATAATTATAATCCTTGATCAACTCCATATCCTATCTTAATCATTTTTTTAGTTCGTACTTTGAGCAATGTTTCCAAATCTTCAGGGTTAACACTAAATTGGGAAACTCTTGATCATGGGTTAGATAGTTCTCCTTGTCCTTCTTACTTTGTCATAAATCTAAAGGAATTGTCCTCTAAAAAAAAGGAATTGTTCTCTTATCCTTAACACATCGAATCCACACATAGCAAGTGGCATAAGATTCGTTTGAAAGCTACGTCCTAGAAAAGAAAAATGGAAGGGAAAACACATATCCCACAACACATCATTACTATCTAAGGGGTTACTAGAAAGGGGTTATCGTCCCTACCATCATTATGCAAGTTACACTTTTTATGTACCATTTTCTTTCTCATTTGGATTTGTTGTCATCAACACAGGAATTATCATGATTGTCATATCTCATTGATCTTTGTCCTTAGTTTTTATCATTTTTGTGTATGTCCTTTCATTTTATCATGTTTTAAATCACTTATCAAGGGGTAGTTCCTTATATTTCAGACTTTCTTCATTTATTAGGGATCATTTCCCTCTAAACTCTTCCACATGTCATGATAATGTTTACACTAACACCTTCTTACTCATGTGAATCGGTCTGGGATTAGCTCAAGATTCACTTTATTCATTTGTCCTTGTTCTTATTCATCTTCTCGTATCACACTTATCCCAGGAGTTCTCTTCTTCTTATGTGGATTTTATACATTGAATCATTCCATTAAGACATATTTATCCCTCTTTTACTTCATTATCTTCTAGAATCACGTCTTTAAGAACTCCTTTTTAACTGATTTGTATTCAAATTTAGGTTTCATGGTGTAGTGTCTTTCCCTTTTACTTACCAAGCATTCATGTTTTGATAGGTTATGACGTTATTTTTATCATTCTTTAGAGTATGATTAAGATACTTTCCCATGATTTCTTATTTATTATGCTCTTTCGATTGTTTCCAACTGACTAGTTGATCAGGGTAATCAGGAAGATAACAATATAAGAGTTCCACACTTACCTTTTTCTTCAATAATTGAATACATGGCCATGGCATCCAAATACTGAATTTAGGATGTTTGTATCATTTTCACATATTCATGTTCCTTACTAATTCATAATCCTAGTCCTAAGTCCTAGTGTCACTGTTGACTCAGCAAACCTAAAGCTCTAACACTAACTTGTGAGAACCCATCACGCTAAATGAGATTACTCAAAACCAAAGCACGATCAATCACTAATTAATCACATCCCTAAAAAGGGGTAAAATTAAAAGGGAATTATTCCACCAGCATAATCAAGAACATTTACATGATCGCCTAACATTTTGCATAAATTGAAGTATAATGCCAACTATCTTTTACAACTAGTACATGGCCTCAGACACAACATATACGTACAGAAGAATTTTATCTACATATACCGCATGTATAAGCATCAAAATGATACCAAAAGCTCGAGTCGATTGAAAAATTGTATGCAAACTTTCCTACCCAGACCTAAGAGTACATGGATGACTTTAGGACACACTAGATACCTAAAAAACCTTCTCTAAGGTCCATACAACTCCTCCTTGTTGTCATAGGTGTGTCATCATTATTTCCTTTCACATAAAAAGATGTGGTGACTCAAGATGTGAGACTCGTGTCCTAGTGAGAGATATAACTATTCACAATGGTTATTGATTGCAACAAGCTAAGTAATTTAAACAGACAGGGCAAATTATATAACAAAATAGGAACACTAATTATAAAACTTATTTAAGAGAAGATATAATCAGAGTCTTATTTATAGGACTGGAAGGTTAACATTATTGGTATGGCTAATAGTATAAGCATGGCTAACAACAAAGCATAACTAGAAACATAAGTATGACTAGCAGCATAAGTATTACTAACATCATAAGCATGACTAGAAGTATAACTATCATTAATGACAAAAGCATAAGTACATCATAAGAATATCTACAACATAAACATATCTACAACATAATCATATCTACAACATAAGTATATTTAATACCACTTATTCATTATGAATAAACTACATATGAAAGGAGCAAACAAGGGTTATCATTTAATGCAACTTGCAGTTTAACCCTAATCATATATGCTACATGGTTGTATTACATCTTTTATTAATCCCTCTAGAGTTTGATATATACCACTCAGACTCCAATTGACCACTATAAATTACTATTAAATTCCGTACAAGATCTAGGAGAGACAAAAGTCCTAAGATATTGTCCACCCTCGGTCAGTATGAGTCCCCAACGCTGACATATATAGTCAAGCTGCAAATATCCTAGTCCACCCTTGGCATATAGGTCACAAAACTAGTAACTAGGGTATACAAACCCTATCATCCGAGGTACAACAGTAGTTGTACTCAACCATATCACATATATAAATATCTGAGACACAACCTCGACCACTCAATCTGAGGCATGACTGCAACCATCCTCCATAACCTTAGGATTAGGAATACAAGGAGACATAGTCAATTGCAGCCGCATATACTCAACATTGTATGACTTCGAGCTTCCCTTCTGGAATACTTGTTTCCCCATCAAGCAAGTTCTAACACCAGAATGGTTCTATGACATAGGACACTACATGAATAGGGTTTCATTTGGTTAGTTATTGCCAATTGGGCGAATTAAAGCTGCATCATCCAAGTTTGACATACAAAACCGTAATTCATTTCTAACAAACATGGTTACATAACAACTCCAAAATATATAAATTGTATGAGACATATTCCTCATCACAACATCACATGGTACTAGTTCATTGCCTTTCATGAGACTATACTCTTATCACACCAACACAGGATATAAATCATTGTCACAACATAAAGAGGATCACACCTTCATAAGGGATCAAACCAGGCCCAAAGGTCACTAAGACCACTAACATAACTCCTACAAGCACACAATCATCTTTCAACACCTTTGTGGAGGTTTCCACAAATCATCATCATCATACCGGTAGTACAGATGTTAAACATCATTGCATTACGCATATGAGCTATGATATTCCTAAGGTAGCATAGTAGTATCACCATTTAACATTAAGACAATATCCTTAGATCATTTCATGCAAAAAACTAAGAATGATTAACCATAATTACTTAATTTCATTAAGTTAAGTTCAACAAGATAGGTCGAAGTGATGTTATAGCACCTCAAACTAACCATAGGTTCATACACTTACTTAGTTCAAAGCACATCCTTCACACATGACATCGCCATTGGATCTTGGATGAAGACAAGATAAAGCATTACCATCGAATCCCATACCATACTCAAGTATGAACTCATACATAACACAAGGTATAACCATCAGATTTTAGCATTAAACCAAAACCATCAAAACTTAGGGCTCAACAAACCATCTGTTTCCATAAAAGAAAAACCATAGAATCATGCACATAGGAAATCCATCGAATCATGACCTCAAAGGACCATGGAATGTTAACACCAGAGCCACCATCAGTTGTGACCATCAGAGCCACCATTGGTTGTGAACATCAAAGAACCATCGGTTGTGAACATCAGAACCATCAAATCATGAAGCCAGACACACCATCGAATGTGGACCAGAAGAACCATCATTTATGAACCCAGAAGTACCATTGAGTCATGGCCCAGGCACACCATCAGTTGTCAACAACAGGTAGAAAAATACGTCTAAAACTCCAACAAAACCATCATTTGATAGAGGAAGGAAAATCATTGATTAAAAACACTAAGGGTGAGCATCAAGACCATCATTTCTCCATCACAAGAAGGTCCCAAATCGGAAACTAAGTATAATCCATCATTTGACACAAAAATCCAACCATCGAGTCAAGAAAATAAGAGAGAAATTAGCTCGAACACTTAAGGTAGAATCATCACTTGTCAGCATAAGGAGACCAGTGATTGATTCCACTTGAAGAGAGAACCATGACCATTGGTTCTAGAGGGGCATAGACATTGGTTCTAAGCACAACAAGGACCATCAAAATAGAACTAATTCTAAACCATCAATTGACATAAAAAGTAAACCATCAAGTTTCATCACAAGAGAGGAAATCCGTTCAAAACCCTAAGGAAGATCCATCAATTCACAACACATTGACACCATCGTTTCATGAGCATGCAAGGTATTGTGATCCTACTTTAAAGGGGGAAATATGTACATGGACTAGAGGTACATCAAGGAAGGTTATCTACTCTAGAGATACCATAAAAGTTTAAACCCTAGGCAAAGATATCATCCTTCTGCTTAGTACTACATCTTAGAGGAAGATCTTGTACGTGCAAGTCAAGAGTAAGCAATAGATATGGAAAAAGTATAGAACTTAGTACTACGTCTTAGAGGAAGATCTTGTACGTGCAAGTTACGAGTAAGAAATAAATATGGAGAAAGTATAGAACTCACCTTGAAGATAATGAAGAAGGTCCAAACAATAAGGTAGCATGAAGAGAGAGAGAGAAGAAACCCTATCTTGGGTACTCAGTAGGTTCAAGCTAGCTCCTTCTCCAAGAACAAGAAAACCATAGGTCAAAGAAGCAAGAAGGAAGGTGTTCTTCAACCTCTAGCACATGTTCTATCAAGAAACATCATGGATCTAACAAGGAAGGAAGAGTGAGAAGGTAGGGTTGTGAGTAAAATGAAAGAAAGAGGGAGGTCTTACTTTCTTAGGCCAAGAACAAGCTAAGGAAGATCCACAAGCTTGAAAAGAGGGTGGATCAGAACCCTAGGTGCACATGCAAGCAAGATCGACTAAGCTTCTTCTGCCTTGAACTCCTTCTTCTCTACTAAGGAAAAGGGATGAGCTCCAATCAGTAAGGAAGACAAAAAGGGTGAGGTAGTTGTCTAAAGAACTCATTTGCAGTCAAGGAGGGAGGTATATAAAGCTCAGGGTGAAAGAGAAAGGGAGGTAGATGTGTCAAGACATGCATGTCATGTGTCTCATGCCCCAAACAACACTTGCACGCACAACCAGGCCATCCATAGATTGTGAAATCTAAGTTGACCATTGCATGTCAACCCTAGAGGAAACATCGACCTCCAGCAACAAGTGGCCCATTAGTTGTTACCTTCCCTTGGTCTCTAAGAAAAACCCTAGTGTCACCATCGGTTGTTGCACCTCACTTGGTTAACCATCAACCCAGGAGCCTCAAAGATAAACTATCAACCTTCAAGCCAATCAAGATAACCATCGGATCCCACCACCTAGAGGTGGACCATAAGATCCCAACATCCAAAGGGGAAAACCATCGAGTTAGGGCATCTAGGTGAGGAAACCCTTGCCCTCAACCCTATGTTAAATGTCACCACTAAACCAAGGTACGAAAAGGCACCCCAAGGCACAAATATATCACAAATGATATGGAAACATGGGAGTCACAACAAACATGTGAAACATTACAAGTATAACCCTAGATATGGGTAAATTTTACAAAAGCCCTTAAAAGCACATATATAGTAAAACTTACTTAAACAATGTATAAACTGGACCAAACTGGAAACTTAGATTTGTTAGATGATATCAAAGCTCATATTGGGGTTAGATTAAGGTTTTAAGAATTCAGTTACTGTAAGAAAGCATGTTCAACCAAAAAGCAAGGTCAGGGCTCCTACAATCTAGTATTCCCTACAAGAAGGGCAACATGTAGCTTCTAATATTTTTTAGTATGTGTTCCATTATATGTGAACATATGTGCCAGTTTTGGTAAGATAGCTTAAAAAGGATAGCTTAAAATAAACAAGAGAAGGGTGTTTATCATAATTTCTTTATGTCAGTTCCTCATCTCCAATGATTATATGCCCTATCTCAATCAGAGTGAAAGCTAAAAATAGAGTATCCCCTTACGCCTTTGATATTGCTTCCTTGCTACTACAATCTTAATTCCAAGAGCTATTTATGCCTTGTTTGAGCATGGACTTGATATGGAATTCCCACAAAATAGGGTTTTGCTTTCTTTCCCTCTCTAATCACAAACCTTCTATAGAATTCCCTTGAAATAGGGTTTTATAATCTCACCTTCTTTGATCATGAACTTGATATGGCATAGAGTCTTCTCTAGAATTAAATCACCCTATCATTACTCATGTTATTCATTGTCTACTCATTTTTATCTTTTTGCTTCCAGATGGCAAGACGATTTTAGCATAGCACGAAGACAAACTTTGTCATCAAGATGAACAGAATATCAATTCATTCACCAATGTTCAAGAAGTTTAGTGGCATTTGTCAATGGTAGGTTTTGCTAGACTCCTCTAGCTAAAGTTTAAGACCCTCAATGCAAACGTTCTCTACTTCCTATGTACTAATTTCAACCTGAAGAACATGATTTGGCCAACCCTCGGTGGAGAACAATTGATGCTGATGGATGATGATATCCCCAAATGTATGACATCCTTCAGGCACTCTTACTATCGAGGTAAAAGAAAGGGATATAAATTGACCAACATCAGAGTTCTAAAAGTTTCTATAATTGGGTCTAAATCCAATCTAAAGTGTTTTGTCACCATCAAAGAGTTGGACGATAAGATTTTTGAGTCAAAATGATCCCAAATTGATAGTAGGATTGTATGTGATATATGTAATTGCATGCCTTCTTGCCCCAACTAAATGACCCACATCTATTTATTACTTCAAATACCTCGAGTCTCTTCCTAGATTGTGAAACACGAATTTTTCATATTTTTTTTGGTAACCCAGGAGACTCGTAAGGCTTGTATCGAGCCCAACCTGGGGATCTCAACCCCATCCCGTAAGGAGTGCAGCCCGTTAAGTCACATAGAGATCGATTGTGCTACGGGAGAAACAATGTTTCATCTTTCATCAAAGAATATTTGAAAAATCGAAGACATTAAAGAATAACAACTTTGACAGAAGGCCATTGGAAGATATGCACCTTCTAATGATAAGTAAAATTTATTAGTCTATTCCTAATACCATATTGTCAAATTAATACTTAATCTTGTGCATTCTAATACTAGAACATTACAATAGTGACACCTGATCTCATTTGTTGTAATTGTAGATGCATTACTTAGATATGACTTAGAACAATGGATGATCAGTTGCACCACCTACATGCTCCAGGTGGGCTTCTATACCAATCCCTGACCAACTCCTGGAAGGAAAATAACATCTATTTTAACAACATGTCTCAAATTAAAGGCCACTAACAATGGAGACTGATGATGAATGTGTCTACCAGCTAGAACGAATAGATGATGTTGGCAACAATACTGATTTTACAATTATAGAAGACAAGATTCATCAAGTAATAGATATACATGTTTAGATGTTGTTTCTAACATTAAGGTGTCATAATTTGTGAATGGTTGTTCCTATATCTTCAAAGGGTTGTCCAATATCATCTAAGGTGTGTGCCAATATCTTGTAAAACCTTGTACACGGCAGTTGCGTTCAAAAGTAAAACTTTTGGAAATTTCGTTGTTTACTTTGCCAAGAAGAATAAGGAGGTTAAACATCAACTGGAAAATTTTTTGAGATATAGAGATCAGGAAGAAGGGAAATTAGCAAACTATGTTGAGCATTTTGCCAATGAAATCTAGGGGAAGAAGAAGAAGCCATGACATTTTCTCAAACCCTCGAGATCCTAAGAATGAACACGAAGAATTTGAAAATGGAAGAAATAAGACCAATTCACGGTTCACCTTTCCAAATAGATATGGATATCCTTAAAATTGGGACGGATACTAGACAAGACACCATGAAGGTTAGAGCCAATGAAAATAGGGTTTAAGCCAACTTTGACAGTAGGCACTAAGAGAACAAAGTGTTGGGAAATAGGGAGAAAATATAGGAAGCAGAAACAAAATCTTATTACCATATTCCTCATAAACTAGTGGATTGTGTCACCAACTATATAATGGAAAGGATGATTTAGAGGATATACACAGTCCTGGATCAAGCCCAATGACATATTACTTGTTGTTTAAGATGTGTAACAATCTTCTAGTTGCTCTTGGACGATGTTTGTGCAGCTCATTGTCTTCACAACAGACTGTAGACTAGAACAACGTCTGCAGCGGCTGTTGTGGTCTAGCCACAGATAGCAGGCTGACATTCTCCTCCAAGTGGTAGACAATGGCCTCTTGCCTCTAAAGTAGTCCATGCAGACCACCACAAACTCCACATTGTGCTACTAGAGCCAACAAGAAGGAGTTGTCCCCTTCTATCGACGTACTAGTTGTTGACATGTTCTCCCATAATTGATCCTCAGTTATTCTCTCCCTTGATTTCCCTCTCTTTAACAAGTAGGACTTGCTCGAGCTGTCTATTGGATGCCACAGCCAGAGAGTACAAAAATTTTGAGAGAAAGTTCTTCTCAATTGTGTGTCTTGGAAAGCCCCTAGTACCCGTCTCTTTATAGTAGAGGCTAGGTTCAGGGTTCCCGATCAGTGTGGGAGTAGAAGGGTACATGATAATGAATGTTCTAGAACCTACAAACTATGATACTGTCATCTCACATTGAGAAATGGTCATCTCATGAGTGAGACGGTCATCTCTTTTAGCAAGACACTCATTTCATGTAGTTTCCTATTTTGAATCAAATTGGAAATTTGAATTTAATTAATGCACAACATGATGTCAACACTAATCCTTTATGCAACTAAATTTCCCCACGATACGGGAATCTCATGCATGTGATTCAGTCGTCTAATAGCCACAAACTTGTCAACTCACTCACACAAGCTGATCGCCTCACAACCACAAACCAGTTGTCCCGCTCACACGAGTCGTTCATCTCGTGCCCCAGTTCTGGCAGAACTTAGCCAATTTAGTTTCTAATCATCCTAACACTCGAAATAGTCAGTCCAACACTTGAACTTGATTATTTTGAGTCTAGTTAGTTGATCTATTATTTAATTTAATAACTAAACACCGTTAGCATTGAATTTGAACTTCATTCATGAATATACTTCTTTAATCTAAGTTTATGCTATGTGTGTGACCCTATAGGTCCAGAATTATGCTGGAAGTGTAAGTCCATGACAAACTTATTACATCAAAACAAAAGAGAGGTGCCTAGTCACACATCATTGCTATGCAAGTAATTCGAAAAGTTGGATAACAACTTCAACCTAAAATTCGTGATTAGTGTTACTGTGATTGTATAGTTCCTTTGTCTCTGATATCCGGATTTAAATCGAGGCATGGAATTGTCATCCTCTTCAACATTCAATCCATTTTCCTTGAACCAGAGAAGATTGTATGAGATGCATATGTGTTCACATATCACATATTGAACCACATCACCACGGATGTACTTTTCACAGTCTCACATATCAAGAGGCCTTAGATATCAAAATCCTATAGGAGGGACAAATCCCATCTACATCACTCACAGTCAGTCTCCATGTGTCAAAATTGCCCAATCATCACCTTTATGGCAACCTGTATTTCAGGATTACGTTTGCTGATGTCAAAAGTATACCCAACGACATGTGAGGAGTGTAGTGACTTCAAGTCTAAGAACCATAATCACCATCATCACTATGAGAGATGATTTCAACTACCATTCCATGGTGTCCATGTATCACTCTCATGGTGGGTTGGTCTGATACAGTATTCTCTAACACATTTCTATGTGAGACTTGATATCATATATCATGACTAATGAGATTCTGTCATCAATCAACACACACTCTAGTCTTATGTATTACTGCTGTCTATTTTTCATCCACAGTAATATACTACTAGGGACATAACAAGAATGTATTGACTCTTAGCATATGTATGATCTCATTGTTCAAGTCACATACTTGAAGGCATACGTCATTAAGTAACATCATTCTTTAGACATCTACTTATGTATGTGTCATCATCTCATGATTGATACAAACAAAATAGATGGAATTACCTTTATTATTATCAAATCAGATATCTAATGCCACACTCCAATCACCATATGATTGGCTCTTTGGGCATACATACCAACAGACTCCCACATGCACTTAGAGGCAATAACCCATGAATAATATTCTAAGTAATTTTAACATGTCCATCATGTTTCTGTTGTAAAGTGCTTTTATAGCGGGTTTAGCAACATTTTCTTCAAGTCAGTATATTGTAAGTTTTGCATCTCTTCATCGTACGATTACTCAAATGAGACGGAAGTGTTGTAGTATGCTATCTAAGATTTTCAACCTAACTAGTTTCTCCATTTGTGTCATTCATATTTCTATTGTGTTATCAACAGTTGGAACCTCACATAAGTTCACTCATATGAACTTCTTGATACATACAATATCCTCTATTGTTCTCATAACACAGAGATACTCGGCTTCTTTTATAGATTTCAACAACATTCATTAGCTCATAACCCTTTCTAGCTCATAGATCTCGTTTTAATGTCAAACATAAGTTTAGATTACGATCATTATGTCAGTTTAAAAGCTTGCATTGGTGTAACACTTTACACCCAACTCTTCCTTATTACCATAATCAAATAACCAATCCTTTTAATGCTTCACAAGCACCAAAGGATGTTCTTTATTGTAGTCCAGTGACTCTCACTAGAATTTGACATATACCCTCTCATCATGTCCAACTCATACGAGATTTCTAGGTAGGTATATATATTTTCTCATCATATCCAATACATATGAGATAACTGGTTATCCTCTCATCATGCCCAATACACACGAGATAACTACTTATCTTCTCATCATGTCCAATACATACGAGATAATGGCATAAGTACAAAACATTGCATTCAAGATAGATCCAATTGTGATTGAATATGGCATCTATTCCATATATTCATGTTCTTAATAAGAAGTGGGACACCAGGCTTCTGAGAGACTAACTTCATGTAACATGGACAAGTTTTCTCTCATCAAGTCTTGCATGTTGAACCCTTCAACATCTTTCCAATGTATGTGCTTTTACTTAGGTCAAGAAGCTTTCCAGATCTATCTCTATAGATCTCAATTCCTATCACATAGGATGTGTTTCCTAAACCCTTCATATAGAAGATACTTTCCTTGCCATGTTTAACATGTGTAGAGTAAGGATGTTATTCCCCATCATTATGTAGAATATAAATATGCTCCCACTAATTATTTGATAATCATAGATTCCATCTTCATTCTGACACAACTCAAATGCTTTGGTTGTCTTGTCAAATAGAAGTTACCAACTTTGAGACGCTTACTTCAATCCATAGATTGACCTTTGTATCTTATAGAATTTATTTGCATTATTGAATTTATAAAACGTTTAGGTTGTGTCACATATACATCCTCACAATTATTCCATTTAAGGAATATGGTTTTAACATCTATATGCCAAATATCACAGTCATACTAAGCTCTAATTGTAAGCATGAACCTGATGGACTTAACCATGGTAATTGGTGAATGATTTTAACACCTTGAACTAGTTTTGAAATTCTTTTAAACCAATTTACACTTTCATGTTGGTCTTCTTATAAAGACCCCAATGCACCCTATGGATTTTACCCCTTTATGTGGATCTAGCAAGGTCATACCTTGTTGGTGTATGTGGAGTCCATCTTGGATCTCATGGCCTGAGGCCATTTCTCATATTTTGGTTCCCAAATAGCATCTAGGTAGTTTGTGAACTCATCATCTATGATCAACATACCACCTTTCTGAGTCATAATTTGTGAATGGTTGTCTATATCTTCAAAGGGTTGTCCGATATCATCTAAGGTGTGTGCCAATATCTTGTAACACCTTGTACACGTCAGTTGCGTTCAAAAGTAAAACTTTTGGCAATTTAGTTGTTTACTTTGCCAAGAAGAATAAGGAGGTTCAACATCAACTGGAAGAATTTTTTAGATGTAGAGATCAGGAATAAGGGAAATTAGTGAACTATTTTGAGCATTTTGCCAATGAAATCTAGGGGAAGAAGAAGATTCCATGACATTTTCTCAAACCCTCGAGATCCTAAGAATGAATATGAAGAAGTTGAAAATGGAAGAAATAAGACCAATTCATGATTCACATTTCCAAATAGATATGAATATCCTTAAAATTGGGACGGACGCAACACAAGACATCATGAAGGTTAGAGCCAGTGAGAATAGGGTTTAAGCCAACTCTGACAGCAGGCACTAAGAGAAAAAAGTTTTGGGAGATAGGGAGAAAATACTGGCAGCAGAAACAAAATCTTATTACCATATTCCTCATAAACTAGTGGATTGTGTCACCAACTATATAATGGAAAGGATGATTTAGATGATATAACTAGTCCTGGATCAAGCCCAACGACATATTACTTGTTGTTTTAGATGTGTAACAATCTTCTAGTTGCTCTTGGACGATGTCTGTGCAGCTCATGGTCTTCACCAGAGATAGCAGACTGGAATAAGGTACACAGTGGCTACTACGGTCTAGCCACAGATAGCAGGCTGACATTTTCCTCCAAGCAGTAGACAATGGCCTCTTGCCTCTAAAGTAGTCCATGCGGACCACCATGAACTCCATGTTGTACTACTAGAGCCAACAGGAAGGAGTTGTCCCCTTATGTCGATGCACTAGTTGTTGACATGTTCTCCCACAATTGATCATCAACTATTCTCTCTGTTGCTATCCCTGCCTTTAATAGGTAGGAATTGCTCAAGCTCTCTATTGGATACCACAACCAGAGAGTACAACAATTGTGAGAGCAAGTGCTTCTCAATTGTGTGTCTTGGAAAGCCCCCAATACCCGTCTCTTTATAGTAGAGGCTAGGTTTAGGGTTCTTGATCAGTGTGGGAGTAGAAGGGTACATGATAATGAATGTTCTCGAACCTAAAAACTATGAGACTATCATCTCACATTGAGAAATGGACATCTCGTGAGTGAGACGGTCATTTCATGTAGTTTCCTATTCTGAATCAAATTGGCAATTCAAATCTAATTAATGCACAACATGATGTCAATACTAACCCATGATGCAACTAAATTTCACCACGATATAGGAATATCACTCACTTGAGTCAGTCGTCTAATAGCCACAAACTTGTCAACTCACTCACACAAGTTGATCATTTCACAACCACAAACTAGTTGTCCCGCTCACACGAGCTGGTCATCTTGTGCCCCAGTATCGACAGAACTTAGCCGATTTAGTTTCGAAACCTAACACTCGAAATAGTCAGTCCGACACATGAACTTGATTATTTTGAGTCCAGTTAGTTGATCTATTGTTTAATTTAATACCTAAACACCTTTAGCATTCAATCTGAACATCATTCATGAATATAATCCTTTAATCTAAGTTTATGCTATGTGTGTGACCCTATAGGTCCAGAATTACATTGGTAGTGTTTATCCATAATAAACTTATGACATCAAAAGCAAAGAGAGGTGCCTAGTCACACATCATTTCTATGCAAGTAATTCAGAAAGTTGGAGAACAACTTCAATCTATAATTTGTGATTAGTGTTACTGTGATCGTATAGTTCCTTCATCTCTGATATCCGGATTTAAATTGAGCCATAGAATTGTCATCCTCTTCAACATTCAATCCATTTTCCTTGAACTAGAGCAGACTGTTTGAGATACATATGGTTTCACATATCACATATTGAACCACATCACTACGGCTGTACTTTTCTCAGTATCACATATCAAGAGGCCTTAGATATCAAAATTCTATAGGAGGGAAAAATCGCATATACATCACTCACAGTCAGTCTCCATGTGACAAAGATGCCCAATCATTACCTTTATGGCAACCTGTATTTTAGGATTACATTTGTTGATGTCAAAAGTATACCGAACGACATGTGATCAGTGTAGTGACTTCAAGTCTAAGAACCACAATCCCCATTATCACTATGAGAGATGATTTTGACTACCATTCCATGGTGTCCATGTATCACTCTCATGGTGGGTTGGTCTGATACACAATTCTCTAACACATTTCTGTGTGAGACTTGATATCATATATCATGACTAGTGAAACTCTGTCATTGGTCAACACACACTCTAGTCTTATGTATTACTGTTGTCTATTTTGCTTCCACAGTAATATACTACTAGGGACATAACAAGAATGTATTGACTCTTAGCATATGTATGATCTCATTGTTCAAATCACATACTTGAAGGCATACATCATTAAGTAACATCATTCTTTAGACATCTACTTATGTATGTGTCATCATCTCATGAATGATACAAACATAATAGATGTAATTACCTTTATTATTATCAAATCAGATATCTAATGCCACACTCCGATCATCATATGTTTGGCTCTTTGGGCATACATACCAACAAACTCCCACTTGCACTTAGAGGCAATAACCCATGAATAATATTCAAAGTAATCTTAACATGTCCATCATGTTTCTTCTATGAAATTGCTTTTATAGAGGGCTTAGCAACATTTGCTTCAAGTCAGTATATTGTAAGTTTTGCATCTCTTCATTGTATGATTTCTCATATGAGACGGAAGTGTCGTAGTATGCTATCTGATATTTTCAACCTAACTAGTTTCTCCATTGGTGTCATTCATATTTCTAATGTGTTATCAATAGTTGGAACATCACATACGTTCACCCATATCAACTTCTTGATACATACAATATCCTCTATTATTCTCATAACACAGAGATACTTGGCTTCTTTTATTGATTTGAACAACTTTCATTAGCTCATAACCCTTTCTAGCTCGCAGATCTCATTTTAATGTCAAACATAAGTTTAGATTACGATCATTATGTCAGTTTAAAAGCTTGCATTGGTGTAACCCTTTACACCCAACTCTTCCTTATTACCATAATCAAGTAACAAATCCTTTTAATGCTTCACAAGCACCGAAGGATGTTCTTTATTGTAGTCCAGTGACTCTCACTAGAATCTGACATATACCCTCTCATCATGTCCAACACATTTGAGATTTTTAGATAGGTATATATATTTTCTCATCAAGTCCAATACATATGAGATAACTGGTTATCCTCTCATCATGCCTAATGCACATGAGATAACTACATATCTTCTCATCATGTCCAATACATACGAGATAATGAGATAATTACAAAACATTGCATTCAAGATAGATCCAATTGTGAATGAATATGGCATCTATTCCATATATCCATGTTCTTCATAAGAACTGGGACACCAGGCTTCTGAGAGACTAACTTCATGTAACATGGACAAGTTTTGTCTCATCAGGTCTTACATGTTGAACCCTTCAACATCTTTCCAATGTATGTGCTCGTACTTAGGTCAAGAAGCTTTCCAAATCTATCTCTATAGATCTCAATCCCTATCACATAGGATGTGTTGCCTAAACCCTTCATATAGAAGATACTTTCCTTGTCAGGTTTAACATGTGAAATTTAAGGATGTTATTCCCCATCATTATGTAGAATATAAATATGCTCCCACTAATTATTTTATAATCACAGATTCCATCTTCATTCTGACTCAAGTCAAATGCTTCGACTGTCTTATTAAATAGAAGTTTCCAACTCTGAGATGCTTACTTCAATCCATAGATTGACCTTTGTATCTTATAGAATTTATTTGCATTATTGGATTTATAAAACCTTTAGGTTGTGTCACATATACATCCTCACAATTATTCCATTTAAGGAATATGGTTTTAACATCTATATGCCAAAATCTTACAGTCATACTAAGCTCCAATAGCAAGCATGATCTTGATGGACTTAACCATGGTAATTGGTGAAATATTTTAACACCTTGAACTATTTTTGAAACTCTTTTCAACCAATTTACCCTTCCATATTGGTCTTCTTATAAAGACCCCAATGCACCCTATGGATTTTACCCCTTTACGTGGATCTAACAAGGTCATACCTTGTTGGTGTACGTGGATTCCATCTTCGATCTCATGGCCTGAAGCCATTTCTCATATTTTGGTTCCTCAATAGCTTCTAGGTAGTTTGTTGACTCATCATCTATGATCAACTGTGACGTCCTCGGATTTTCTAAAACTTAATCTGATGTGTGACGTCCAAATTGAAACCTCACCTCAGTGAAAATCCCAATTTAAACACCCCACACCAGGCTAAGAAGAAGAAAATTAAGGGAGTCAGAAGGAAACACAGTAGCACATGCACATGAACAATAATAAAACCATACACACATGCTCACCAATACACATATAATTACAACAGGAATTGTTACAACATTTGATGTTACATATTTAATAGCAAACTTATACATATACATGTACTACCACTAAACTATAGGATCTTAAGACAATAGGTCCACCTGTACATCAGCTCGCCACACAACTCTCACTATCCTGGATCTTTAAGAGTATAACCACAACCTAAACAAAAGATTACATGTGGTACATGTCAGCACAATATTCAAGAATATTATACTGAGTACTCCTACGTGTCTTTTATATACCTATCATCATATCTTGGCAATAAGATAAAACTAATACTTGACAGTAATAGAAGAATATAAGAAAAGTGTATACTTGCACAAAGATATTCATTAGCAAAAGAGAACACATATATTTTAAGCACATTTCCATCATATATCTTGTGCGTCTGCCACCAAGTGGCTTTGACGTCTTCAGGCCTTATGATCTACCACCAAGTGGTTTGTGATCATTATACAAACATCATATGATCTACCACCAAGTGGTTTGTGATCATTATGCATGCTCTCTACCACCAAGTGGTTTATGAGCTATATTATGATGGAACATCTATATTATGTTTGCAGGTGTTCATAGCCATAAATATGGAAATTCCAGCAACATATCATACAAGACAATCATTTCAATCAATTCCATATGCCAAGTATTTACTACCATATAACGCAAGCATAATGTGTAATAATCCAAGCAAGAGGTAATGGCATACCTTGATCAAGAGATAAACTTAATCATCACATATTCTTGATGTCATCTAAATCCTTGTTAAGCCTGATCAAGACAGGATCATATACTATCATCAGGTTCTCATCTTCTTACATCTCATCTTAACCCTATTCATGTTCATTAGGGTTTATCTTATCTCATTAGGATATTCCCATCATTACTTGCATTCTTGACTTAGATTTATCTTACTGATGTCATTTTCTAGATTAGGGTTCATTATTTAAACATTAGGTTCCATATCCTTATTGGTGTACATATTAACCCTAGTTTATATACATTATTCAAATTAGGGTTACAACCCATGTATCAAGGTTCATCTTCATATAACATGGATTTCATAAATCATCATCATCTCATAATTAAAACTGAGGTTCCATATACTGATATGAGTGTACTCTGTAAATTTCATCATTTATTGATCGTTTATGTATTTTCTACATTTTTTTCAGGGTTATTAGCCCTAGATAGCCATGTTAATCAAATTACAAGATTTCGATATATCAAAATGACTACAACTAGCATCATATGCATTATAAACATGAATTATGATTTATTGGAATTTTCTCATAATTTTAGGGCATCATTTGATATTTATTATCCATGATATAAGTATAATACATCTTACATGATATCACTATTAATAGTGCATAAAAATCCTGATATTATGGTTGTATGTTGTTCTACGCATTTTTTTGAGAATTTTGATACCTTGTTCATAATTTTCTAATAAACGTACTAATTACTAGGCATTTTCAAAGATCTGAGCATTTATTGAGAATTTACCTTTTCGGACCAATCTGCTGATGCCACATGTCCATTTTAGGGTGCGCTACTTGTTGTTGGGTCGGTCCGATTCAAAACTGATTTCAGTCACTTTGAGGTACTTGGACTGGGTTCACCATCTGAACCACCCACTTCCTTTCCTTTCTCATTTCCACGCGATGGAGTGATGCATCAATAGAGAATAGGCACTAAGAGAAAAAAGTTTTGGGAAATAGGGAGCAAATATAGGCAGCAGAAACAAAATCTTATTACCATATTCCTCATAAACTAGTGGATTGTGTCACCAACGATATAATGGAAAGGATGATTTAGAGGATATACACAGTCCTGGATCAAGCCCAACGACATATTACTTGTTGTTTAAGATGTGTAACAATCTTCTAGTTGCTCTTGGACGATGTCTGTGCAGCTCATTGTCTTCACAACAGACTGTAGACTAGAACAACGTCTGCAGCGGCTGTTGTGGTCTAGCCACAGATAGCAGGCTGACATTCTCCTCCAAGTGGTAGACAATGGCCTCTTGCCTCTAAAGTAGTCCATGCGGACCACCACAAACTCCACATTGTGCTACTAGAGCCAACAAGAAGGAGTTGTCCCCTTCTATCGACGTACTAGTTGTTGACATGTTCTCCCACAATTGATCCTCAACTATTCTCTCCCTTTATTTCCCTCTCTTTAACAAGTAGGACTTGCTCGAGCTGTCTATTGGATGCCACAGCCAGAGAGTACAAAAATTTTGAGAGAAAGTGCTTCTCAATTGTGTGTCTTGGAAAGCCCCTAGTACCCGTCTCTTTATAGTAGAGGCTAGGTTCAGGGTTCCCGATCAGTGTGGGAGTAGAAGGGTACATGATAATGAATGTTCTAGAACCTACAAACTATGATACTGTCATCTCACATTGAGAAATGGTCATCTCATGAGTGAGACAGTCATCTCTTTTAGCAAGACAGTCATTTCATGTAGTTTCCTATTTTGAATCAAATTGGAAATTTGAATCTAATTAATACACAACATGATGTCAACACTAATCCTTTATGCAACTAAATTTCCCCACGATAAGGGAATCACACGCACGTGATTCAGTCGTCTAATAGCCACAAACTTGTCAACTCACTCACACAATTTGATCGTCTCACAACCACAAACCAGTTGTCCCGCTCACACGAGTCGTTCATCTCGTGCCCCAGTTCTGGCAGAACTTAGCCAATTTAGTTTCTAATCATCCTAACACTCGAAATAGTCAGTCCAACACTTGAACTTGATTATTTTGAGTCTAGTTAGTTGATCTATTATTTAATTTAATAACTAAACACCGTTAGCATTGAATTTGAACATCATTCATGAATATACTCCTTTAATCTAAGTTTATGCTATGTGTGTGACCCTATAGGTCCAGAATTATGCTGGCAGTGTAAGTCCATGACAAACTTATTACATAAAAAAAAAGAGGTGCCTAGTCACACATCATTGCTATGCAAGTAATTCGAAAAGTTGGATAACAACTTCAACCTAAAATTCGTGATTAGTGTTACTGTGATCGTATAGTTCCTTTGTCTCTGATATCCGGATTTAAATCGAGGCATGGAATTGTCATCCTCTTCAACATTCAATCCATTTTCCTTGAACCAGAGAAGATTGTATGAGATGCATATGTGTTCACATATCACATATTGAACCACATCACCACAGATGTACTTTTCACAGTCTCACATATCAAGAGGCCTTAGATATCAAAATCCTATAGGAGGGACAAATCCCATCTACATCACTCACAGTCAGTCTCCATGTGTCAAAGTTGCCCAATCATCACCTTTATGGCAACCTGTATTTCAGGATTACGTTTGCTGATGTCAAAAGTATACCCAACGACATGTGAGGAGTGTAGCGACTTCAAGTCTAAGAACCATAATCACCATCATCACTATGAGAGATGATTTCAACTACCATTCCATGGTGTCCATGTATCACTCTCATGGTGGGTTGGTCTAATACACTATTCTCTAACACATTTCTATGTGAGACTTGATATCATATATCATGACTAATGAGATTCTATCATCAATCAACACACACTCTAGTCTTATGTATTACTGCTGTCTATTTTTCATCCACAGTAATATACTACTAGGGACATAACAAGAATGTATTGACTCTTAGCATATGTATGATCTCATTGTTCAAGTCACATACTTGAAGGCATACGTCATTAAGTAGCATCATTCTTTAGACATCTACTTATGTATGTGTCATCATCTCATGATTGATACAAACAAAATAGATGGAATTACCTTTATTATTATCAAATCAGATATCTAATGCCACACTCCAATCACCATATGATTGGCTCTTTGGGCAGACATACCAACAGACTCCCACATGCACTTAGAGGCAATAACCCATGAATAATATTCTAAGTAATTTTAACATGTCCATCATGTTTCTGTTGTGAAAGTGTTTTTATAGCGGGTTTAGCAACATTTTCTTCAAGTCAGTATATTGTAAGTTTTGCATCTCTTCGTCGTACGATTACTCATATGAGACGGAAGTGTTGTAGTATGCTATCTAAGATTTTCAACCTAACTAGTTTCTCCATTGGTGTCATTCATATTTCTATTGTGTTATCAACAGTTGGAACCTCACATAAGTTCACCCATATGAACTTCTTGATACATACAATATCCTCTATTGTTCTCATAACACAGAGATACTCGGCTTCTTTTATAGATTTCAACAACATTCATTAGCTCATAACCCTTTCTAGCTCATAGATCTCATTTTAATGTCAAACATAAGTTTAGATTACGATCATTATGTCAGTTTAAAAGCTTGCATTGGTGTAACGCTTTACACCCAACTCTTCCTTATTACCATAATCAAATAACCAATCCTTTTAATGCTTCACAAGCACCAAAGGATGTTCTTTATTGTAGTCCAGTGACTCTCACTAGAATTTGACATATACCCTCTCATCATGTCCAACTCATACGGGATTTCTAGGTAGGTATATATATTTTCTCATCATATCCAATACATATGAGATAACTGGTTATCCTCTCATCTTGCCCAATACACACGAGATAACTACTTATCTTCTCATCATGTCCAATACATACGAGATAATGACATAAGTACAAAACATTGCATTCAAGATAGATCCAATTGTGATTGAATATGGCATCTATTCCATATATTCATATTCTTAATAAGAAGTGGGACACCAGGCTTCTGAGAGACTAACTTCATGTAACATGGACAAGTTTTCTCTCATCAAGTCTTTCATGTTGAACCCTTCAACATCTTTCCAATGTATGTCCTTTTACTTAGGTCAAGAAGCTTTCCAGATCTATCTCTATGGATCTCAATTCCTATCACATAGGATGTGTTTCCTAAACCCTTCATATAGAAGATACTTTCCTTGCCATGTTTAACATGTGCAGAGTAAGGATGTTATTCCCCATCATTATGTAGAATATAAATATGCTCCCACTAATTATTTAATAATCATAGATTCCATCTTCATTCTGACGCAACTCAAATGCTTTGGCTGTCTTGTCAAATAGAAGTTTCCAACTTTGAGACGCTTACTTCAATCCATAGATTGACCTTTGTATCTTATAGAATTTATTTGCATTATTGAATTTATAAAACGTTTAAGTTGTGTCACATATACATCCTCAAAATTATTCCATTTAAGGAATATGGTTTTAACATCTATATGCCAAATATCACAGTCATACTAAGCTCTAATAGTAAGCATGAACCTGATGGACTTAACCATGGTAATTGGTGAATGATTTTAACACCTTGAACTAGTTTTGAAACTCTTATAAACCAATTTACACTTTCATGTTGGTCTTCTTATAAAGACCCCAATGCACCCTATGGATTTTACCCCTTTATGTGGATCTAGCAAGGTCATACCTTGTTGGTGTATGTGGAGTCCATCTTGGATCTCATGGCCTGAGGCCATTTCTCATATTTTGGTTCCCCAATAGCATCTAGGTAGTTTGTGAACTCATCATCTATGATCAACATACCACCTTTCTGAGTCATAATTTGTGAATGGTTGTCTATATCTTCAAAGGGTTGTCCGATATCATCTAAGGTGTGTGCCAATATCTTGTAACACCTTGTACATGTCAGTTGCGTTCAAAAGTAAAACTTTTGGCAATTTAGTTGTTTACTTTGCCAAGAAGAATAAGGAGGTTCAACATCAACTGGAAGAATTTTTTATATGTAGAGATCAGGAATAAGGGAAATTAGCGAACTATTTTGAGCATTTTGCCAATGAAATCTAGGGGAAGAAGAAGATTCCATGACATTTTCTCAAACCCTCGAGATCCTAAGAATGAATATGAAGAAGTTGAAAATGGAAGAAATAAGACCAATTCATGATTCACATTTCCAAATAGATATGAATATCCTTAAAATTGGGACGGACGCAACACAAGACATGATGAAGGTTAGAGCCAGTGAGAACAGGGTTTAAGCCAACTCTGACAGTAGGCACTAAGAGAAAAACGTTTTGGGAGATAGGGAGCAAATACTGGCAGCAGAAACAAAATCTTATTACCATATTCCTCATAAACTAGTGGATTGTGTCACCAACTATATAATGGAAAGGATGATTTAGAGGATATAACTAGTCCTGGATCAAGCCCAACGACATATTACTTGTTGTTTTAGATGTGTAACAATCTTCTAGTTGCTCTTGGACGATGTCTGTGCAGCTCATGGTCTTCACCAGAGATAGCAGACTGGAATAAGTTACACAGTGGCTACTACGGTCTAGCCACAGACAACAGGCTGACATTTTCCTCCAAGCAGTAGACAATGGCCTCTTGCCTCTAAAGTAGTCCATGCGGACCACCATGAACTCCATGTTGTACTACTAGAGCCAATAGGAAGGAGTTGTCCCCTTATGTCGATGCACTAGTTGTTGACATGTTCTCCCACAATTGATCATCAACTATTCTCTCTGTTGCTATCCCTGCCTTTAATAGGTAGGAATTGCTCGAGCTCTCTATTGGATACCACAACCAGAGAGTACAACAATTGTGAGAGCAAGTGCTTCTCAATTGTGTGTCTTGGAAAGCCCCCAATACCCGTCTCTTTATAGTAGAGGCTAGGTTTAGGGTTCTTGATCAGTGTGGGAGTAGAAGGGTACATGATAATGAATGTTCTAGAACCTACAAACTATGAGACTATCATCTCACATTGAGAAATGGACATCTCGTGAGTGAGACGGTCATTTCATGTAGTTTCCTATTCTGAATCAAATTGGCAATTTAAATCTAATTAATGCACAACATGATGTCAACACCAATCCATGATGCAACTAAATTTCACCACGATATAGGAATCTCACTCACTTGAGTCAGTCGTCTAATAGCCACAAACTTGTCAACTCACTCACACAAGTTGATCATTTCACAACCACAAACTAGTTGTCCCGCTCACACGAGCTGGTCATCTCGTGCCCCAGTATCGACAGAACTTAGCCGATTTAGTTTCGAAACCTAACACTTGAAATAGTCAGTCCGACACTTGAACTTGATTTTTTTGAGTCCAGTTAGTTGATCTATTGTTTAATTTAATACCTAAACACCTTTAGCATTCAATCTGAACATCATTCATGAATATAATCCTTTAATCTAAGTTTATGCTATGTGTGTGACCCTATAGGTCCAGAATTACATTGGTAGTGTATATCCATAATAAACTTATGGCATCAAAAGCAAAGAGAGGTGCCTAGTCACACATCATTTCTATGCAAGTAATTCATAAAGTTGGAGAACAACTTCAATCTATAATTTGTGATTAGTGTTACTGTGATCGTATAGTTCCTTCGTCTCTGATATCCGGATTTAAATTGAGCCATAGAATTGTCATCCTCTTCAACATTCAATCCATTTTCCTTGAACTAGAGTAGACTGTTTGAGATACATATGTGTTCATATATCACATATTGAACCACATCACTACGGCTGTACTTTTCTCAGTATCACATATCAAGAGGCCTTAGATATCAAAATTCTATAGGAGGGACAAATCGCATATACATCACTCACAGTCAGTCTCCATGTGACAAAGCTGCCCAATCATTACCTTTATGGCAACCTGTATTTTAGGATTACATTTGTTGATGTCAAAAGTATACCCAACGACATGTGATCAGTGTAGTGACTTCAAGTCTAAGAACCACAATCCCCATTATCACTATGAGAGATGATTTTGACTACCATTCCATGGTGTCCATGTATCACTCTCATGGTGGGTTGGTCTGATACACTATTCTCTAACACATTTCTGTGTGAGACTTGATATCATATATCATGACTAGTGAAACTCTGTCATTGGTCAACACACACTCTAGTCTTATGTATTACTGTTGTCTATTTTGCTTCCACAGTAATATACTACTAGGGACATAACAAGAATGTATTGACTCTTAGCATATGTATGATCTCATTGTTCAAATCACATACTTGAAGGCATACATCATTAAGTAACATCATTCTTTAGACATCTACTTATGTATGTGTCATCATCTCATGATTGATACAAACATAATAGATGTAATTACCTTTATTATTATCAAATCAGATATCTAATGCCACACTCCGATCATCATATGTTTGGCTCTTTGGGCATACCAACAGACTCCCACTTGCACTTAGAGGCAATAACCCATGAATAATATTCAAAGTAATCTTAACATGTCCATCATGTTTCTTCTATGAAATTGCTTTTATAGCGGGCTTAGCAACATTTGCTTCAAGTCAGTATATTGTAAGTTTTGCATCTCTTCATTGTATGATTTCTCATATGAGACGGAAGTGTCGTAGTATGCTATCTGATATTTTCAACCTAACTAGTTTCTCCATTGGTGTCATTCATATTTCTAATGTGTTATCAATAGTTGGAACATCACATACGTTCACCCATATCAACTTCTTGATACATACAATATCCTCTATTATTCTCATAACACAGAGATACTTGGCTTCTTTTATTGATTTGAACAACTTTCATTAGCTCATAACCCTTTCTAGCTCGCAGATCTCATTTTAATGTCAAACATAAGTTTAGATTACGATCATTATGTCAGTTTAAAAGCTTGCATTGGCGTAACCCTTTACACCCAACTCTTCCTTATTACCATAATCAAGTAACAAATCCTTTTAATGCTTCACAAGCACCGAAGGATGTTCTTTATTGTAGTCCAGTGACTCTCACTAGAATCTGACATATACCCTCTCATCATGTCCAACACATATGAGATTTTTAGATAGGTATATATATTTTCTCATCAAGTCCAATACATATGAGATAACTGGTTATCCTCTCATCATGCCCAATGCACATGAGATAACTACATATCTTCTCATCATGTACAATACATACGAGATAATGAGATAAGTACAAAACATTGCATTCAAGATAGATCCAATTGTGAATGAATATGGCATCTATTCCATATATCCATGTTCTTCATAAGAACTGGGACACCAGTCTTCTGAGAGACTAACTTCATGTAACATGAACAAGTTTTGTCTCATCAAGTCTTACATGTTGAACCCTTCAACATCTTTCCAATGTATGTGCTCGTACTTAGGTCAAGAAGCTTTCCAAATCTATCTCTATAGATCTCAATCCCTATCACATAGGATGTGTTTCCTAAACCCTTCATATAGAAGATACTTTCCTTGCCAGGTTTAACATGTGAAATTTAAGGATGTTATTCCCCATCATTATGTAGAATATAAATATGCTCCCACTAATTATTTTATATTCACAGATTCCATCTTCATTCTGACTCAAGTCAAATGCTTCGACTGTCTTATTAAATAGAAGTTTCCAACTCTGAGATGCTTACTTCAATCCATAGATTGACCTTTGTATCTTATAGAATTTATTTGCATTATTGGATTTATAAAACATTTAGGTTGTGTCACATATACATCCTCACAATTATTCCATTTAAGGAATATGGTTTTAACATCTATATGCCAAAATCTTACAGTCATACTAAGCTCCAATAGCAAGCATGATCTTGATGGACTTAACCATGGTAATTGGTGAAATATTTTAACACCTTGAACTATTTTTGAAACTCTTTTCAACCAATTTACCCTTCCATGTTGGTCTTCTTATAAAGACCCCAATGCACCCTATGGATTTTACCCCTTTACGTGGATCTAGCAAGGTCATACCTTGTTGGTGTACGTGGAGTCCATCTTCGATCTCATGGCCTGAAGCCATTTCTCATATTTTGGTTCCTCAATAGCTTCTAGGTAGTTTGTTAACTCATCATCTATGAACAACTGTGACGTCCTCGGATTTTCTAAAACTTAATCTGATGTGTGACGTCCAAATTGAAACCTCACCTCAGTGAGAATCCCAATTTAAACACCCCACACCAGGCTAAGAAGAAGAAAATTAAGGGAGTCAGAAGGAAACACAGTAGCACATGCACATGAACAATAATAAAACCATACACACATGCTCACCAATCAACATATAATTACAACAGTTATTGTTACAACATTTTATATTACATATGGAATAGCAAACTTATACATATACATGTACTACCACTAAATTATAGGATCTTAAGACAATAGGTCCACCTATACATCAGCTCGCCACACAACTCTCACTATCCTGGATCTTAAAGAGTATAACCACAACCTAAACAAAAGATTACATGTGGTACATGTCAGCACAACATTCAAGAATATTATACTGAGTACTCCTACGTGTCTTTTATATACCTATCGTCATATCTTGGCAATAAGATAAAACTAATACTTGACAGTAATAGAAGAATACAAGAAAAGTGTATACTTGCACAAAGATATTCATTAGCAAAAGAGAACACATATATTTTAAGCACATTTCCATCAAATATCTTGTGCGTCTGCCACCAAGTGGCTTTGACGTCTTCAGGCCTTATGATCTACCACCAAGTGGTTTGTGATCATTATACAAACATCATATGATCTACCACCAAGTGGTTTGTGATCATTATGCATGCTCTCTACCACCAAGTGGTTTATGAGCTATATTATGATGGAACATCTATATTATGTTTGCAGGTGTTCATAGCCATAAATATGGAAATTCCAGCAACATATCATACAAGACAATCATTTCAATCAACTCCATATGCCAAGTCTTTACTACCATATAACGCAAGCATAATGTGTAATAATCCAAGCAAGAGGTAATGGCATACCTTGATCAAGAGATAAATTTAATCGTCACATATTCTTGATGTCATCTAAATCCTTGTTAAGCCTGATCAAGACAAGATCATATACTATCATCAGGTTCTCATCTTCTTACATCTCATCTTAACCCTATTCATGTTCATTAGGGTTTATCTTATCTCATTAGGATATTCCGATCATTACTTGCATTCTTGTCTTAGATTTATCTTACTGATGTCATTTTCTAGATTAGGGTTCATTATTTAAACATTAGGTTCCATATCCTTATTGGTGTACATATTAACCCTAGTTTATATACATTATTCAAATTAGGGTTACAACCCATGTATCAAGGTTCATCTTCATATAACATGGATTTCATAAATCATCATCATCTCATAATTAAAACTGAGGTTCCATATACTGATATGAGTGTACTCTGTAAATTTCATCATTTATTGATCGTTTATGTATTTTCTACATTTTTTTTCAGGGTTATTAGCCCTACATAGCCATGTTAATCAAATTACAATATTTCGGTATATCAAAATGACTACAACTAGCATCATATGCATTATAAACATGAATTATGATTTATTGGAATTTTCTCATAATTTTAGGGTATTGTTTGATATTTATTATCCATGATATAAGCATAATACATCTTACATGATATCACTATTAATAGTGCATAAAAATCCTGATATTATGGTTGTATGTTGTTCTACGCATTTTTTTGAGAATTTTGATACCTTGTTCATAATTTTCTAATAAACGTACTAATTACTAGGCATTTTCAAAGATCTGAGCATTTATTGAGAATTTACCTTTTCGGACCAATCTGTTGATGCCACATGTCCATTTTAGGGTGCGCTACTTGTTGTTGGGTCAGTCCGATTCAAAACTGATTTCAGTCACTTTGAGGTACTTGGACCGGGTTCACCATCTGAACCACCCACTTCCTTTCCTTTCTCATTTCCACGCGATGCAGTGATGCATCAATAGAGAATAGGGCCGCCCGCCGGTGCGACGGCTGGAACTTGGTGAGGAATTGGTGTCATAGGGATGCAGCTCATAATCTTCCAAGGCCACGCTTAGATTCGATACCATCTCCTGAACCTCCACAACTCCTCAAATCCCTAGCTTGGCCTCTAGGTCTTCATTCCCACAAGCTCGTTGCCGCCTGGTTCTAGCTACCAAGGTGGAGCAAAGAGGTGATTTGCCTCTGCTCCTCCTTAGACTGATCCAATGCTTTGGACAGCTTCACATAATCTCAGTGAACTTGACCCTTGCCTTTGCTCGCGGTGAGAAGCTCTCCCTACAGGTCTTCGATCTCCCAGTTCATGAGCGACTGACCTGAGTTGGTCGGTCATGGAAATGACCACTTGAGGCCCAGTGCTCAAGTTTGGATGTTTCCCCAGGCCTTCCCGTTGCTCCTCACTTCTTCATCTTCCTCCAAACTGCCTTCTACCTCCATATGCTACTCCCAACTACAACCTGCTCTTCTCGGTGGGGAGGTGGAGAGGAGCGGGAGCTCAAACTCCCTCCTCGGGTGGCAGCTCGTCCCAAATAAGAGGTCATTGGGGATATCTCGTCAAGTAGCACAAATTATCTCACACAAAGTATCACTCTGATCCACAATCTCAATGTGGGATGAGGTTGGGGCTCATTTCGGCTGTGAACCCATGATTTCCAGTCTGACCGGAGGTAGGGGATGAAGATCCATCCATCCAAGGTACATCCAATGGCTACAAAGGAACCCGCACAACACATGATCTGTGGCTCACTTAAAGAAGCCCCCATTGCCACTAGATCAAATATCTAGGGCTAGGATCCATCCATGCCGACCCAGCCCAACTAAGGGGAGTGTGACATTGGTTGTAACCCACAACTTAGGTCTATAAACATCAAATGTACATTATTTCATGAAATTCAACCCTTCATAACTTCCTCTAGGATACTCCAATTGCTGCCAAATTTTAACCATGGCTTCCTTACCTCTCGAGCTACCATTTACTAAAATATGGTGACAAAACTCATCTATTTGATCATTCTATTAAATTCTTGAAGAAGGCACTAAAAAGAGAAATATCTTAATCATGATGTCAACCTCACATCAACACACCTACTTTGTTAAAAGTTTGGAACTCTTAATATAACTCAACCATGTGATTTCGCTTATGTCATTGATATTTAATGATTCTAAAAGTACACACCATCACATCCTACACACCTTAAATGAAATTCCATCCTCAGAATTAAGCCAGAAATCCAATCTTTCACATCATATACATCTTAAAAGAACTTTCGTCCTCGAAAGTACACCATACTCATACTTCCAGGGAAAACCTTATCTTTCCTTCATCCACATGTGGGCACTATTATACGTGTAACATATCCACAAAGGTTATCCAGAACCATGTACCCAAAGCACTATTAGGAGGTCTACAACCATCTTGGGTGCACAAACACTCCATTCAGAATTGAACTCAAGGTTAAGAAGCTAAGGTTATGTCATTCCATATCTTTTATATTAGGGTCGCATCCTTATCTTAACTCATGTGTTATTATTCAACATCATATTACCATGTTCCCAAGCAGTTAACCCAAGTTAACCCATACATCAAGGTGTCATCAACATTTTATTGAGATAATTATTAGAACATGTTCAACATTAACATATGCCTTTTAGGTGAGAGTTAACTAAAGTTAACCCACTTTATCCATCTAGATAATATCAAGGGGTCATAACCATTATGTTGTGATAACTGTCAAACTATATTTTTCATCTTTATTAAGCACTAAGATTACCTCATGTAACATGTTTCATTCACAAGATCTTATTTCATTACTCATAATAAATTGCAACATTTACTAGTGATTTTATCACAAGATTAACCAACAATATAATGTTGTCATCATTATTCATGTATATGGTTAACTATTTATGCATTCATATTTATTAAAGCATCTCTATGTTTCCATCATATCATGTCTATATATCACATCTTGAGATTAGATCACATGCTTACATATATTATATCATGATTGTGCCAAACAAACTTATACAGGTGGCTCATGTATCAAAACTTTACTTAGGCCAAAAGAGGTTCCTATAACCCATACCATGAGGGTAGTGCCATGCTCAGTCTCTCTGAGCTAACTCAACTCTATGAGTATCTCATATGCATATACTTTATCTTTCCTCTCGGTCAAGTGTTCTTGGATTACCTCATTGGCAGTAGTGATTAACTTCACAAGATCTAGCCACATACACAGCCCAAAACATGCTATGACATCCTCTTCATAGATCTCTACCCATGAAACATGCTTACCCAAAACTCTCTTATATACACCACTAGATTCCTATGTGGAAAATGACCAACCCGAGCATGAGGCTTTCACAGGACTCAAACATAGCTACCTCCTCCAGGGTCTTGGGCTCTCTCCCTCACCAAGATGGAAAGCACTCATATTCATGTTCACATACATATATAACCAGCCTCTCTCTATCTCGAGGGTTTTTGTCTTCCCAAGGACTTCTAGGGTTCAACAAGACTATAGGTATCATGCATTAAGCGACTCAACTCAATCACTCAGGAGTATTCTAGTTTAGGTTATATCATATCGCATAAATCTCATATTTCTCATATCTTGGAGTCTAGGTTCTATGACCTTCTCCATGTAGGTCTCACTCTCACTGGAGTTAACCCTAAAACTGGTCCTAACACTAGAGGTCCTCCTTTGTAAAATAGCATGAGGCTCATGCCGACTCACAACCTTGCCTTAACTTAACATATCTTTTCTCATAAAAGCCTTGTTTCTTGCGTCATCAAAACTCATCTCAAAACTGAACTTAAGTCCTCGAAGACAAACATAGATCATCATAACCATCTTATGTCATCTATGTGAGACTTACATCATATCATCAAAACTTATATCATCTATTCCATCTATCACATATTCCAAACAAGGCTGTAGACATCTAATCTAGAACTACTCTCTCTTCTAGACTGATGTCATTCACTTTCACTTAGGTTGCATGACCACCTCCTACTCGTACATGTGTGGGGACATATTTTTGTAATACATATATATAATAAAATATTATATAGTTTTTCTCTGATAAAACAAGCGTCAGAGAAAACTATTGAGGTTTGATTCGATTGGAATCAAAAACCAAATTCGGAAAATGAGTGTCCCACACATAGTAGAGAGTTCAGTGACATGAAAACTAGTGAAAAGGGTGAGAACAAGGGGTAGACTAGTGTAGCTACTCTAGACAATGTGAGCAATATGTCTAGAGTTTCTCTTCCTTTGATGCACATCATTTCCAAATAGTGCAACGTCCCATACCACTACACTACAAGGAAAGAACGACATCTAAGGACTTGCTAGTCAACAAGCACTAGTCTAGACTTAGTTCTCAGACATCTAGGTGCTAACCTAGAGCCTAGGTCAGATCTAGTCTCTAAAAGAGTACTAATCTAACCCTAAAGATTATTACATTCAAGGTTCTTTTGTTTTGAGTTGCATAATGAGGAAATGTCAGGCTTTGCTATTGTTCATGCTCTGATACCACCCTGTGATGTCCCCAGATTTTCTAAAACTTAATCTGATGTGTGACGTCCAAATTGAAACCTCACCTCAGTGAGAATCCCAATTTAAACATCCCACACCAAGCTAAGAAGAATAAAATTAAGGGAGTCAGAAGGAAACACAGTAGCACATGCACATGACCAATAATAAAACCATACACACATGTTCATCATTCAACATATAATTACAACATGAATTGTTACAACAGTTGATATTACATATTGAACAACAAACTTATACATATACATGTACTACCACTAAGCTACAGGATCTTAAGACAACAAGTCCACCTGTACATCAGCTCTCCACACAACTCTCACTATCCTAGATCTTCAAGAGTATAACCACAACCTAAACAAAAGATTACATGTGGTACACGTCAGCACAATATCCAAGAATATTGTACTGAGTACACCTACGTGTCTTTTATATACCTCTCATCATATTTTGGCAATAAGATAAAACTAATACTTGGCAGTAATAGAAGAATATAAGAAAAGCATATACTTGCACAAAGGTATTCATTAGCAAAAGAGAACACATATATTTTAAGCACATTTCCATCATATATCTCATGCGTCTGCCACTAAGTGGCTTTGACGTCTTCAAGCCTTATGATCTACTACCAAGTGGTTTGTGATCATTATACAAACATCATATGATCTACCACCAAGTGGTTTGTGATCAGTATGCATGTTCTCTACCACCAACTGGTTTATGAGTTAATATTATAATGGAACATCTATATTATGTTTACAGGTGTTCATAGCCATAAATATGGAAATTCCAGCAACATATCATACAAGACGATCATTTCAATCAATACCATATACCAAGTCTTTACTACCATATAACGTAAGCATAATGTATAATAATCCAAGAAAGAGGTAATGGCATACCTTGATCAAGAGATAAACTTAATCATCACATATTCTTGATGTCATATAAATCCTTGTTAAACCTAATCAAGACAAGATCATATACTATCATCAGGTTCTCATCTTCTTACATCTCATCTTAACCCTATTCGTGTTCATTAGGGTTTATCTTATCTCATTAGGATATTCCCATCATTACTTGCATTCTTGTCTTAGATTTATCTTACTGATATCATTTTCCAGATTAGGGTTCATTATCTGAACATTAGGTTCCATATCCTTTTTGGTGTACATATTAACCCTAGTTTATATACATTATTCAAATTAGGGTTACAACTCGTGTATCAAGGTTCATCTTCATATAAAATGGATTTCATGAATCATCATGATCTCATAATTGAAACCAAGGTTCCATATACTGATATGAGTGTACTCTGTAAATTTCATCATTTATTGATTGTTTATGTATTTTCTACATTGTTTTCAGGGTTATTATCCCTAGATAGCCATATTAATCAAATTACAAGATTTCGTATTTCAAAAAGACCATAACTAGCATCATATGAACTATATGAATTATGATTCACTGGAATTTTCTCATAATTGTAGGGCATCGTTTGACATTTATTATCCATGATATAAGCATAATACATCTTACATGATATCACTATTAATAATGCATAAAAAGCCTGATATTATGGCTCTATGTTGTTGTATGCATTTTTTGAGAATTTTGAAACCTTGTTCATAATTTTCTAATAAACGTACTAATTACTAGGCATTTTTGAAGATCTGAGCATTTATTGAGAATTTACCTTTTCGGACCAATATGTTGATGTCACATGTCCATTTTAGGGCGCGCTACTTGCTATTGGGACGATCCGGTTCAACACTGATTTCAGTCGATTTGAGGTACTTGGATCGGGTTCACCATCTGAACCACCCACTTACTTTCCTTTCTCGTTTCCACGCGATCCAGTGATGCATGAACTGAGAATAAGGTCGCCCGCTGGTGCGACGGTTGGAACTCAGTGAGGAATTGGTGGCATAGGGATGGAGCTCGTCATCTTCTAAGGCCACACTTATATTTGATATCATCTACCGAACCTCCACGGCTCGTCATATCCCTAGCTTGACCTCTAGGTCTTCATTCCCACAAGCTCGTTGCCGCCTGGTTGTAGCTACCATGGTGGAGAAAAGAGGTGATTTGCATCTGCTCCTCCTTAGACTGATCCAATGCTTTGGACAACTTCACAGCATCTCCATGAACTCGACCCTTGCCTTTTCTTGTGGTGAGTAGCTCTCCCTACAGGTCTTCTATCTCCCAGTTCATGGGCGATTGACCTGAGTTGGTCGGTCATGGAAATGACCACTTAAGGCCAAGCGCTCAAGTACGAATGCTTCCCCAGGCCTTCCCGTTGCTCCTCACTTCTTCCTCTTCCTCCAAACCAACTTCTACCTCCATATCCTACTCCCAGCTACAACCTACTCTTCTCGGTGGGGAGGTGAAGAGGAGAGGGAGCTCAAACTCCCTCCTCGGGTGGCTGCTCGTCCCAATTAAAAGGTCGTTGGGGATATCTCGTCAAGGAGCACAAACTCTCTTGCATGAAGTATCACTCTGCTCCACGATCTCAACATGGGATGAGGTTTGGACTCATTTCGGCTACTACCCCACAATCTCCAGTCTAACCGGAGGTAGGGGATGAAGATCCATCCATCCAAGGTACATCCAATGGCTACAAAGGACCTCGCACAACGCATGATCTGTGGCTCACTGAAAGAAGCCCCCACTGCCACTAGATCAAATATCTAGGGCTAGGATCTGGCCATGCAGACCCAGCCTAACTAAGGGGCATGTGACACTGGTTGTAAGCCACAACTTAGGTCTATAAACATCAAATGTACATCATTGCATGAAATTCAACCCTTACTAACTTCCTCTAGGATACTCCAATTGATTCCAAATTTTAACCATGGCTTCCTTACCTCTCGAGCTACCTTCTACTCAAATTTGGTGACAAAACTCATGTATTTGATCATTCTATTAAATTCTTGAAGAAGGTACTAAAAGGAGAGACATCTTAATCATGATGTCAACCTCACATCAACACACCTACTTTGTCAAAAGCTTGGAGCTCTTAATATAACTCAACCATGTGATTTGGCTTATGTCATTGATATTTGATGATTCTAAAAGTACTCACCATCACATCCTACACACCTTAAATGAAATTCGGTCCTCGAAAATAAGCCAGAAATCCAGTCTTTCACATCATATACATCTTAAAAGAACTTTCATCCTCGAAAGTACACCATACTCATACTTCCAGGGAAAACCTTATCTTGCCTTCACCCATATGTGGGAACTATTCTACATGTAACATATCCGCAAAGGTTATCTATAACCATGTTTCCAAAGCACTATTAGGAGGTTTACAACCATCTTGGGTGCACAAACACTCCATTCAGGGTTGAACTCAAGGTTTAGAAGCTTAGGTTATGTCATTCCATATCTTTTATATTAGGGTTGCATCCTTATCTTAACTTATGCATAATTATTCAACATCATATTACCATGTTCCCAAGGAGTTAACCAAAGTTAACCCATACATCAAGGTGTCATCAACATTTTATTGAAAATAATTATTAGAACATGTTCAACATTAACATATGCCTTTTAGGTGAGAGTTAACTAAAGTTAACCCACTTTATCCATCTAGATAATATCAAGGTGTCATAACCATTATGTTGTGCTAAATGTTATACTGTATTTTTCATCTTTATTAAGCACTAAGATTACCTCATGTAACATGTTTCATTTACAAGATCTTATTTCATTACTCATAATAAATTGCATCATTTACTAGTGATTTTATCACAAGATTAACCAACGATATAACGTTGTCATCATTATTCATGTATATGGTTAACTATTTATGCATTCATATTTATTAAAGAATCTCTAAGTTTCCATCATATCATGTCTATATATCACATCTCGAGATTAGATCACATGCTTACATATATTATATCATGATTGTGCCAAACAAACTTATACAAGTGGCTCATGTATCAAAACTTTACTTAGGCCAAAAGAGGTTCCTCTAACCCATACCATGAGGGTAGTGCCATGATCAGTCTCTTTGAGCTAACTTAACTCTATGAATATCTCATATGCATATACTTTATCTTTCCCCTTGGTCTAGGGTTCTCAGATTACCTCATTGGCACTAGTGATTAACTTCATAAGATCTAGCCACATATGCACAAACCAAAACATGCTATGACATCCTATTCATAGGTCTCTACCCATGAAACATGCTTACCTAAAACTCTCCTATATACACCACTAGATTCCTATGTGGGAAACAACCAACCCGAGCATGAGGGTTTCATAGAACTAAAACATAGCTACCTCCTCTAGGGTCTTGGGCCCTCTCTCTCACCCAGATGACAGGCACTCATATTCATGTTCACATACATATATAACCATCCTCTCTATATCTAAAGGGTTTTGGTCTTCCCAAGGACATCTAGGGTTCAACAAGACTATAGGAATCATGCATAAAGTGACTCAACTCAATCACTCAGGAGTATTCTAGTTTAGGTTATATCATATCGCATAAATCTCATATTTCTCATATCTTGGAGTCTAGGTTCTCTGACCTTCTCCCTGTAGGTCTCACTCTCATTGGAGTTAACCCTGAAACTGGTCCTAACACTAGAGGTCATCCTTTGTAAAAGAGATTGAGGCTCATGCCGACTCACAACCTTGTCTTAACTTAACATATCTTATCTCATAAAAGCCTAGTTTCTTATGTCATCAAAACTCAACTCTAAACTAAACTTAAGTCCTCAAAGACAAACAGAGATCATCATAACCATCTTATGTTGTCTATGTAAGACTTACATCATATCATCAAAACTTATATCATCTATTCCATCTATCACATATTCCAAATAAGGCTCTAGACATCTAATCTAAAACTACTCTCTCTTCTAGACTGATGTCATTCACTTTCACTTAGGTTGCATGACCACCTCCTACTCGTACATGTGTGGTGACACATTTTTGTAATACATATATATAATAAAATATTATATAGTTTTTCTCTGATAAAACAAGCGACAGAGAAAACTATTGAGGTTCAATTCGATTGGAATCAAAAACCAAATCTGGAAATGAGTGTCCCACACATAGTAGAGAGTATAGTGTCATGAAAACTAGTTAAAAGGGTGAGAACAAGGGGTAGACTAGTGTAGCTACTCTAGACAATGTGCACAATATTTTTAGGGTTTCTCTTCATTTGATGCACGTCATTTCCAAATAGTACAACATCCCATATCGCTGCACTACAAGGAAAGAACGACATCTAAGGACTTGCTACTCAATAAGCACCAGTCTAGACTTAGTTCTCGGACATCTAGGTGCTAACTTAGAGGCTAGGTCAAATCTAGTCTCTAAAATACAACTAATCTAACCCTAAAGATTATTACGTTCAAGGTTCTTTTGTTTTGAGTTGTATAACGAGAAAATGTCAGGCTTTGCTATTGTTCATGCTCTGATACCACTTGTGACATCCTCGTATTTTCTAAAATTTAATCTGATGTGTGACGTCCAAATTGAAACCTCACCTCAGTGAGAATCCCAATTTAAACACCCCACACCAGGCTAAGAAGAATAAAATTAAGGGAGTTAGAAGGAAACACAGTAGCACATGCACATGAACAATAATAAAACCATACACACATGTTCACCATTCAACATATAATTACAACATGAATTGTTACAACATTTAATATTACATATTGAACAACAAACTTATACATATACATGTATTACCACTAAACTACAGGATCGTAAGACAATGGGTCCACCTGTATATCAACTCGCCACACAACTCTCACTTTCCTAGATATTCAAGACTATAACCACAACCTAAACAAAAGATTACATGTGGTACACGTCAGCACAATATTCAAGAATATTGTACTGAGTACGCCTACGTGTCTTTTATATACCTCTCATTATATCTTGGCAATAAGATAAAACTAATACTTGGAAGTAACAGAAGAATATAAGAAAAGCATATACTTGCACAAAGATATTCATTACCAAAAGAGAACACATATATTTTAAGCACATTTCCATCATATATCTCGTGTGTGCGCCACCAAGTGGCTTTGATGTCTTCGGTCCTAATGATCTACCACCAAGTGGTTTGTGATCATTATAGAAACATCATATGATCTACCACCAAGTGGTTTGTGATCATTATGCATGCGCTCTACCACCAAGTGGTTTATGAGCTATATTATGATGGAACATCTATATTTTGTTTGTAGGTGTTCATATCCATAAATATGGAAATTCCAGCAACATATCATTCAAGATAATCATTTCAATCAATACCATATGCCAAGTCTTTACTACCATATAATGCAAGCATAATGTATAATAAGCCAAGAAAGAGGTAATGGCATAACTTGATCAAGAGATAAACTTAATCATCACATATTCTTGATGTCATCTAAATCCTTCTTAAACCTGATCAAGACAAGATCATATACTATCATAAGGTTCTCATCTTCTTACATCTCATCTTAACCATATTAATGTTCATTAGGGTTTATCTTATCTCATTAGGATATTCCTGTTGGCTAAATGGACATCTAATAATCCCTTTGTTTTGATTATGACAAACATTTCATTCTTATTAATCTAACGAGCTACTTGAGTGTGCAGGATGACAAAGTAGCAAGGGAAAATCCAAGAGCTTACTTAGTTTTATTTTCATGCAATGTAATCAATGTTGTAAAACTTGTACAAATATATAATGTACAAGTACTTAGATTTGCATGTAAATCAAGCGTTAGATTTTCCCTAGCCAAATACCATAGTTAGACATGTCATCCCATTTGAATAGAATCACCTTTGCACACTCACACATATAATTAGTGCTTAAATTGAAACCTTGAAACAGGATCATTCTCGGTCGACGAACTCCTCGGCCGAGACACTCTCGGTCGACCATCTTCTCGACCGAGAAAGATCCAAAGTAGCTGTTAGACACAACAGACAAGTTAGTTGGTAGTTGAAGAAAGACGTTGCAAATCACTTGTTCCAGAGAGCCTGTCGGTCGACAAAACTTCGACCGAGTAGGTGTCTCGGTCGACCATTTGTCGACCGAGATGGTCTCTGACAGCAACTGCAGAATAAATTAATTAGCCGTTGTTAAAGCAACAACTTTGTACCTAACGGCTAGTTAAGCACTTAGAAACCCCTAGAAGTTGTCTAGAACGTCCTTAAGCATACTTAGGCCATTCCTATAAATAGGACAAGCCATAGGACACTAGAATTCACTAGTTACACTTGAGAATACACTTGAGCATACTTGAGCAATCTTTTGCAAGCAATTTGAGCACTCTGATCATTGGCCTACATTCTCCTTAGCTCAATCTCGTGTCCTATAGGCTAGATTCTCCTACCCACAGCAATTACAAGTTCACATACTTGGCTAGGAGATCTTACGCTTGATCTAGGCATATCAAGCCTCAGGCTTAAAGGATAAGTTGTAATTTCTCTATTTCTTTCTTGTTCCTATTTATTCTTTGTACTCTCCTTGCTACTCCTAGGGTTGGAGGTTGCGGATTGGAGAGGGTTGACTTCTCGGAGGAGAAGGGGACTTCAAGCTACTTCAAGAAGGCTATCGCACGGGAAGCTACTTCAGAAGGCTGGTGCAACGGGAGTTGGTGCATCTACTTCAAGGGAAGGCTGCTTCGAGTTGGGCGATTACTTCTAGGTGAAGGCTGCTTGAAGGGTTTAGGGAAAAGAGATTGTATTTTATGTAATTCCTTGAGAGGTAATAAAATAAATTTCTTTTCAAATCCCGGTTGGGTAAGCAACCGGGTAGTGGACTGACGGCTATAGTATTTGCTATAGTTGGAACCACTCTAAACCTTGTGTCTCCTTGTCCAATTTTCTCTTTGTGGTTGTTTGAATTCAATAATTGTTAAATTATCTATAAAACTCTATTCACCCCCCCTCTAGTAGTTTTCAATTGGTATCAGAGCAAGGCTTCAAGGAACCCTAACAAGGTCTTGAAGAAATGGGTGATGGAATGCTCAACAACCGCAACATTGAAGGGACTCTTGTTGCTAGGCCACCGGCGTTCGATGGAACAAACTACCAATACTGGAAGAGAAGGATGCAGTTTTACTTCCAAGGTGTCAACTGGGATCTATGGAGAATGGTATCTACTCCTTATCAATTCCCTCAAAATGACTTTGCGGAATGGGATGCAAACACGGTAAAACAGGCCCAAATGAACGCAAAAGCCGTAAGCATTTTATATTGTTCTATTTCTGTAGGAGAATTTAATAGAATTTCAAATTGTGATACAGCGTATGATATTTGGCATAGATTGTCTATCACTTATGAGGGTACAGCCCAAGTTAAAAATTCCAAAATTAGCCTGCTTAAAACAAAGCTTGAACATTTTCGTATGGATCCTAATGAAACTATTAGTGAAATGTTTTCAAAATTCTCTACTATTGTTAATGGTTTGAGTGCCTTAGGAAAACCTGTTCCTGAGGAAGATCAAGTATCAAAAATTCTTCGATCACTTCCTCCAAAATACAAGCCAAAGGTGACAGCCATTGCAGAAGCAAACGACCTCACTCGCCTCAAAATGGAACAACTCATTGGTAATTTAGAAGCCCATGAAGCAGATCTAGAAGAGGAAGAAAGAAGAGAACGTGAACACCAAAGTGGGAAGAAGAAGGATGTGGCTCTCAAAGCCTCAAAAGTTGTCACACAAGAAAGTGAAGAGTCAAGTGAAGAAGAAGAAGAAGCCTTAATCGTCAACGGTAAGAAGTACAAAAGGTTTAAATCTAACAAAATTTCTAGTTCCTCAACTCCCAGGTGCTTTGAATGTGGGAAGAAAGGGCATTTCAAAAATGAATGCCCCAAAGCAAAGAAGGGAAAGAAAAGCTCACATAAGAAGAAAGGAGAAAAAGCCTATAAAGCTGCCTGGGATGAGTCAAGTGACAGTGAAAGCGGAGAAGAGGTGGAATGTCTGATGGCAAGAGAAGAAAATGAAGACTCTCAAGAGGTAAGCCTAGTTGATCTTTCTAAAGAAGAGTTAGTTACTAGTTTACAAGAAACTCATGATAAGTATGTTTATGCCAAGAAGAAACTAAAGAAGGCTATAAAATCAAATAATGAGCTCATTACCAAAGTAGATGAACTTTCTTATGAAAAGAATAACATTGATCTTGAAAATGTATCTTTAAAAACATCTTTAGATGATTGCACTAGAAAGCTACTCAATTTGGAAACCAATGTTGATCTTCTATCAAAAGAAAAGACTGATTTGCTAGCTAAACTACAAGATTATCAAACTCAACCTATCTTGTGCAACCATTCGGACTATGATAATATTGTAAAAGAAAAGGATTCATTATTTTCTGATTTAGACCAAGCAAGAAAAGATATACATAAGAAGATTAATGACATTGCTACGTTGCAAAGAGAACTTTATAAGTTAAGAAGAAAAGATATTCTTGATAACATATTGAAAGTTGGTAATGTTTTCGATGGAAGAAAAGGTTTGGGATATGTTCCAAAGAAAAACCAACCCAAAAAGACCCAAACTATGTTTGTACCCAAGAACACAATGACCAGAAAGAGAAATGAAATTGACTCTATTACTTGTCATTTCTGCTTACGTCTTGGACATTATTGTTTTTCATGCCCCTACAAGACTAAGGAGTCCGACTTAGTTTGGATCCCAAAACCCCAAACTTAGAAGAATGGAATGTAGTTGAGATATGACCAAATGCTTAATTTTGCTATCTATATTGTCTTATCTCAACAAAAGGTGCTATGCTTATTGTTATTATTTTTCTGCATTGCTGAAACAGAAATTCTGTCGGTCGAAGTATTGTCGACCGAGCTCTGGGTCGGTCGAAGTATTGTCGACCGACTGGATGTCTTTAACAAATAAAAATTTTACAGCACCTATTTCAGTCGAAAATTGGTCAACTGAGAAATTTTCTGTGTTTTTGCTTGTGATACAGTAACCTGCTCGATCGACAAATTGTCGACCGAGACAAATATTGGTCGAACAATTGTCGACCGACTGGTTTTCTGTATCAGAACTTTTATATATAAGCACTTAAAAGGTTTCTAACCATATCGGACCATCACATGGGTACCAAAATCTACATTCTAATGCAGGAATGGGTAGTTGACAGTGGCTGTTCCAAACACATGACCGGGAACAAGGACGCATTTCAAACTTTTGAAGAAAAGAAAAGTGGAACGGTCACCTTTGGAGACAATGGTAAGGGAAAAATCGTTGGAATAGGTAATGTTGGAACAAATCTTGAAATTAAAAATTTTCTACTTGTTGATGGATTGCATCATAATCTAATAAGTGTAAGTCAACTATGTGATAGTGGTTATGATGTGTTATTTAACAAAACTTGCTGCAAACTATTGATAGAAAACACCACAAATGTCGTTTATGAAGGAAATAGAGTTGGAAATCTTTATATCCTTAAACCAAACTCTATGAAATCAGTAGTAGGTAAATGCTTGCTTGCAAATGAAAATACCTTACAACTATGGCATAAAAAGCTAGGACATGCTAGTTCCCATGCTATTAAAAAGTTAGTGAAATATGATCTTGTTCGTGGATTACCTACTTTGTCTTTTGATCAAGTTGAAAATTGTGAACCCTGCACAATGGGAAAGCAAACCAAAACATCTTTTAAATCAAAACATGTACTTAGCACCAGTAGATCCTTAGAATTAATTCATATGGACTTATTTGGACCAATGAGGACACAATCTATTGGTGGTAAATGATACTGTTTTGTTATTGTTGATGATTATAGTAGATATACATGGGTACATTTTATTGCAACTAAAGATGATACTATTCATGTCTTTATGCAATTTTGTTCCAAGATTGAAAATCTTTTACAACATAAAATATGTACCATTAGAAGTGATCATGGTGGCGAATTTGAGAATCATACATTTGAGACCTTTTGTACATCTCAAGGGTATACTCATAATTTTTCTGCTCCACGTACCCCACAACAAAATGGTATAGTTGAACGAAAAAATCGATCTCTACAGGAAATGGCTAGGACCATGATGCTTGAACACAACACACCTAAAACCTTTTGGGCTGAAGCTGTAAACACTGCTTGTTATGTGCTTAATAGAGTAACTGTTCACTCTCATTTGAAGAAAACTCCATATGAAATATTACACTCTAAGAAACCTAGAGTTGACTATTTTCATACTTTTGGCTCCACATGTTACATTTTAAATACCAAAGATGATAGAGACAAGTTTGATTCAAAATCACACAAAGCATTCTTCTTGGGATATTCCACTTCTAGCAAAGCCTTTAGAGTATATAACACTATCTCTAGGAAAGTTGAAGAATCCATTCATGTTTCTTTTCATGAAGAATCAAAGTCTGAAAATCTAGATATCATTGATCTCACCAATCAATTCGACAATATAACCATTTCAAATGATAGTGAGAAAATTCCTATATCCGATCCCCAAGTTGAAACACAACCCACACCTAGGCTTATCAAGGATCATCCCCAAGAACTAATTATTGGAGATCCAAATGATAAAGTCAAAACTCGGTCATCCTTCAAAGATGTTGCAAACATGGCTTTTGTTTCTATCATTGAACCTAAGAAGATATCCGAAGCTCTTAAGGATGATTACTGGATAATTGCCATGCAAGAGGAGTTAAATCAATTCACTAAAAATGATGTATGGGATTTAGTTCCTAAACCACAAGATAAAACTATCATAGGAACTAAATGGGTATTTAGGAACAAGCTCAATGAGGCAGGAGAAGTAATAAGGAATAAAGCTCGGTTAGTAGCACAAGGATATAATCAACAAGAAGGAATCGATTTTGATGAAACATATGCACCCGTAGCTAGACTTGAAGCTATTAGGATGTTACTAGCTATTGCTGCCCATAAAAACATTAAGCTATATCAAATGGATGTCAAAAGTGCATTTCTAAATGGCATCATACAAGAAGAAGTTTATGTTGCTCAACCACCTGGCTTTGAAATACCAGAAAAAGGTGACCATGTTTATAAACTTAAAAAGGCACTTTATGGTCTAAAACAAGCACCTAGGAATTGGTATGAACGGCTCAAGACATATCTTTTTGATAATGGTTTTTCTATTGGAAATTCAGATTCTACTTTATTTTTCAAAACATATGCATCTGATTTCCTAGTTGTGCAAATTTATGTTGATGACATTATTTTTGGAGCTTCTAATGATTCATTATGCACACAATTCAGTGGCATTATGCAAAAAGAATTTGAAATGAGTCTCATGGGTGAACTAACATTCTTTCTTGGTTTTCAAATTAAGCAAACACCTGCAGGAATTTTCATAAGCCAAGAAAAATATACTAAAGAACTTTTAAAACGTTTTGGGATGGATCAATGCAAACATGCTACTACTCCTATGGCTACTTCTATCAAAATTGATAAGGATGAAAATGGGGAACCTATTGATGATTCCTTATATAGAGCCATGATTGGTAGTTTGCTATACTTAACTGCTTCTCGACCGGACATTATGTTTTCCGTTGGTCTTTGTGCTCGATTTCAATCCCAACCTATGCAATCTCATTTTCTAGCGGTTAAAAGAATTCTTAGATATCTAGCTGGTACTACTTGTCTTGGTTTATGGTATCCAAAAGGACAATCCCTGGATTTTAAAGCATATACTGATGCGGATTATGCTGGTTGTCGACTTGATCGCAAAAGTACTAGTGGTGGATGTTTCTTATTAGGGAGAGCCTTAGTATCTTGGTTTAGCAAGAAACAAAATACGGTTGCCCTATCTACAACTGAAGATGAATATATGGCAGCCGGGTCTTGTTGTGCTCAAGTACTTTATATGCAACAGGTATTAAGCGATTATGGTTTTAATCTTTCATCTACACCTATTTTTTGTGACAACACGAGCACCATAAACTTAGCACACAATCCTATTTTACACAGCAGGGAAAAACACATTGAAATCCGTCATCACTTTTTAAGAGATCACATCTCAAAGAATCATGTTTCCCTTCATCATGTTGATACGGAAAATCAATTGGCTGATATTTTTACAAAACCGCTTCCACTAGATAGATTCAACAACATTAGGAAGCAATTGCTTATTACTCCTTTGGAAGATGTTTTCTTTGATATCTGCGGTTCTTAAAACGAATCCGTTTACTTGTTTCATTTTGGCTTTCCAATGGACATCTTTTTCATTCGATTTGACGGAATATCTAATTAAGGGGGAGTTTTTATCAAAACAGTTATCTAATTAAGGGGGAGTTTTTTTTTAAAACGGTTATCTTTTTGAAATGACAAAGGGGGAGAGATATATAAAACTATAACTTAGTATTTATGAAAAACTCAATCAATGAGTTTCATAAATATACTCTTGGCTTTACATTGAAAGTTGCTACATTCCCAAATGAACTGGACTTCATGTTCCATAATTCATTGGGAATAATAAGCACACATTTTATAAACAAGAGGAAAAGATACATAAGGCAATCTAAAGGTATGAAATTCATATGTTTTATATTTATTTTGGAAATGTTTGTCATCTTCAAAAAGGGGGAGATTGTTGGCTAAATGGACATCTAATAATCCCTTTGTTTTGATTATGACAAACATTTCATTCTTATTAATCTAACGAGCTACTTGAGTGTACAGGATGACAAAGTAGCAAGGGAAAATCCAAGAGCTTACTTAGTTTTATTTTCATGCAATGTAATCAATGTTGTAAAACTTGTACAAATATATAATGTACAAGTACTTAGATTTGCATGTAAATCAAGCGTTAGATTTTCCCTAGCCAAATACCATAGTTAGACATGTCATCCCATTTGAATAGAATCACCTTTGCACACTCACACATATAATTAGTGCTTAAATTGAAACCTTGAAACAGGATCATTCTCGGTCGACGAACTCCTCGACCGAGACACTCTCGGTCGACCATCTTCTCGACCGAGAAAGATCCAAAGTAGCTGTTAGACACAACAGACAAGTTAGTTGGTAGTTGAAGAAAGATGTTGCAAATCACTTGTTCCAGAGAGCCTGTCGGTCGACAAAACTTCGACCGAGTAGGTGTCTCGGTCGACCATTTGTCGACCGAGATGGTCTCTGACAGCAACTGCAGAATAAATTAATTAGTCGTTGTTAAAGCAACAACTTTGTACCTAACGGCTAGTTAAGCACTTAGAAACCCCTAGAAGTTGTCTAGAACGTCCTTAAGCATACTTAGGCCATTCCTATAAATAGGACAAGCCATAGGACACTAGAATTCACTAGTTACACTTGAGAATACACTTGAGCATACTTGAGCAATCTTTTGCAAGCAATTTGAGCACTGTGATCATTGGCCTACATTCTCCTTAGCTCAATCTCGTGTCCTATAGGCTAGATTCTCCTACCCACAGAAATTACAAGTTCACATACTTGGCTAGGAGATCTTACGCTTGATCTAGGCATATCAAGCCTCAGGCTTAAAGGATAAGTTGTAATTTCTCTATTTCTTTCTTGTTCCTATTTATTCTTTGTACTCTCCTTGCTACTCCTAGGGTTGGAGGCTGCGGATTGGAGAGGGTTGACTTCTCGGAGGAGAAGGGGACTTCAAGCTACTTCAAGAAGGCTATCGCATGGGAAGCTACTTCAGAAGGCTGGTGCAACGGGAGTTGGTGCATCTACTTCAAGGGAAGGCTGCTTCGAGTTGGGCGATTACTTCTAGGTGAAGGCTGCTTGAAGGGTTTAGGGAAAAGAGATTGTATTTTATGTAATTCCTTGAGAGGTAATAAAATAAATTTCTTTTCAAATCCCGGTTGGGTAAGTAACCGGGTAGTGGACTGACGGCTATAGTATTTGCTATAGTTGGAACCACTCTAAACCTTGTGTCTCCTTGTCCAATTTTCTCTTTGTGGTTGTTTGAATTCAATAATTGTTAAATTATCTATAAAACTCTATTCACCCCCCTCTAGTAGTTTTCAATTCCCATCATTACTTGCATTCTTGTCTTAGATTTATCTTACTGATGTCATCTTCTAGATTAGGGTTCATTATCTGAACATTAGGTTCCATATCCTTTTTGGTGTACATATTAACCCTAGTTTATATACATTATTCAAATTAGGGTTACAACCCATGTATCAAGGTTCATCTTCATATAACATGGATTTCATGAATCATCATGATCTCATAATTAAAACTGAGGTTCCATATACTGATATGAAAGTACTTTGTAAATTTCATCATTTATTGATCGTTTATGTATTTTCTACATTTTTTTCAGGGTTATTAGCCCTAGATAGCCATATTAATCAAATTACAAGATTTCGTATATAAAAATGACCATAACTAGCATCATATGCATTATAAAAATGAATTATGATTTACTAAAATTTTCTCATAATTTTAGGGCATCGTTTGATATTTATTATCCATGATATAAGAATAATACATCTTACATGATATCATTATTAATAGTGTATAAAAAGCCTGATATTATGATTCTATGTTGTTGTACATAGTTTTTTGAGAATTTTGATACCTTGTTCCTAATTTTCTGATAAATGTACTAATTACAAGGTATTTTCGTAGATCTGAGCATTTATTGAGAATTTACCTTTTCAGACCAATCTACTGATGCCACATGACCATTTTAGGGCGCGCTACTTGCTATTGGGTCAGTCTGGTTCAACACTGATTTCAGTCGACTTGAGGTACTTGGACCGGGTTCACCATCTGAACCACCCGCTTCCTTTCCTTTCTCGTTTCCATGCGATCCAGTGATGCATGAACTGAGAATTGGGCCGCCCGCTGGTGCGACGGTTGGAACTCAGTGAGGAATTAGTGGCATAGGGATGCAGCTCGTTATCTTCCAAGGCCACGCTTACATTCGATACCATCTCTGGAACCTCCACGGCTCCTCATATCCCTAACTTGGCCTCTAGGTCTTCATTCCCACAAGCTCGCTGCCGCCTGGTTCTAGCTACCATGGTGGAGCAAAGAGGTGATTTACCTCTGCTCCTCCTTAGACGGGTCCAATGCTTTGGACAACTTCACAGCGTCTCCATGAACTCGACCCTTGCCTTTGCTCGTGGTGAGTAGCTCTCCCTATAGGTCTTCGATCTCCCAGTTCATGGGTGACTGACCTTAGTTGGTCGGTCATGGAAATGCCCACTTGAGGCCAAGTGCTCAAGTGTGGATGCTTCCCTAGGCCTTCCCGTTGCTCCTCACTTCTTCCTCTTCCTCCAAACCACCTTGTACCTCCATATCCTACTTCCAGCTACAACCTACTCTTCTAAGTGGGGAGGTGGAGAGGAGCGGGACCTCGAACTCCCTTCTCGGGTGGCTGCTTGTCCCAAATAAGCGGTCGTTGGGGATATCTCGTCAAGGAGCACAACTTCTCTCGCATGAAGTATCACTTTGTTCCATGATCTCAATGTGGGATGAGGTTGGGGCTCATTTTGGCTACTACCCCACGATCTACAGTCTAACCGGAGGTAGGGGATGAAGATCCATCCATCCAAGGTACATCCAATGGCTACAAAGGAACCCACACAACACATGATCCATGGCTCACTTAAAAAAGCCCCCACTACCACTAGATCAAATATCTTGGGCTAGGAGGCGGCCATGCAGACCCAGCCCAACTATGGGGTGTGTGACACTAGTTGTAAGCCACAACTTAGGTCTATAAACATCAAATGTACATTACTTAATGAAATTCAACCCTTAATAACTTCCTCTAGGATACTCTAATTGCTGCCAAATTTTAACCAAGGCTTCCTTACCTCTCGAGCTACCTTCTACTCAAATTTGGTGACAAAACTCATCTATTAGATCATTCTATTAAATTCCAAAAGAAGGCTCTAAAAAGAGAGATATCTTAATCATGATGTTAACCTCACATCCACACACCTACTTTGTCAAAAGCTTGGAACTCTTAATATAACTCAACCATGTGATTTTTCTTATGTCATTGATATTTAATGATTCTAAAAGTACACACCATCACATCCTACACACCTTAAATGAAATTTCATCCTCGGAATTAAGCCAGAAATCCAGTATTTCACATCAACATACTACCTTTCTAAGTTATAAGATATCATTATCTTTAAAACTCAAGTTCTACTAGAACACACCTTGAGTTCCTTCAAGTGAAGAGGATACATTCCTTTTTTACTTACCCTTCTCCATATCTTGAGTGTTGAACATGTGGACTTTAGCTTAGCCTCAAGAATACTTCTTGGCCTTTTGTTAGCCCTTGGACTCACTTCTGCTAATCACCATCACAAATCTATCCTTCATGCATGCTATGGTATCAACATGCCAAGCATTTGATATACTGACTATATGATTCATACAACTATTTTTATAATCATACCCATGGCCAACTCTTGACATGATAGAAAATCCAGTTCTTTCCACATGCTTAATCACATTAAGCACATGGGGCTATGCTAGATCTCCCTTTGTCAATTTTCACTCAAACAACACTCTGGAGACATCATACCTTCATTACTTTATAAGATTCTTAATATGTGTTACCAACTAGAGAATGTACATGTAATCATGTTGTTCATGTAAATCATAGTTCATAAAATAGAGCATTAGGTATTAAAATGTCTATGGCATCATTGGCATGCTTCTAGTGAGCATCCATTTAGCCTTTACGTGCATTTGGAGTGGATTCGTCTGGCTCTGGTCTTTTAAGGACATAGCTTTCTCTCATGTTTGAGAACACTTCTCAAAGTCCTTAACCAGTTTTGGAAGTCAATCCCGTTTGGTTATGTCCTTCTCAAGGACTGATTACAATAAAATATGTTTGTATTTGTCATTTGATTCCCAAAAATATTGCAACTTTTGAAAACATTTTTTATTTTTTTGATTTGATAAGTTAACAATATTAATTAGGTCTTCAATTAATTATCATTCCCACTATTTTTGTTCAAATTGATAACCCTCATGTATCAATTTGAAATATTGCAGCATACAATATTCTAGTGGGCCAAGATTTAAGATAAATCAACTATGGCCAGACCAATGTCGCAATACATAGTAATTATCATGGTAGGCAAGTTGCCAATTTCATCATATGCAATTCTTGGATTGATGATATGTTCAAATCCTTACCCTAATCATCTATATGTTTTTGGGCCTAGACGCTCTAAGAATCACCAGTTAAGCATGACCCAATAGCCGACATGATGATAATGCACCCCGCTTGGGCAGAACCTACATTAATACCATCACACTTCCACGAGATAGACGGCGCACCACGTTTTGGTGTAACGTATGCTTGGTCAATAAAGGTTTTCATGTGTGTTGCTTGTGGAAAGCATTTAAGGCTTAATATTTTAACTGAGGGGTTTTGTATTTATAAATGCATATACTTTATCGAATCACCACATATAAAAAATGTATCATGTAAATCCTATATCCCACAATGAAAACATGTAATAAACAAAAAGTGATGGTTATGGGAAGTTGAATGTATTTCCTTTGAGCACAAGGAATTACCAAGACATAGGTCTACATCATATGTAGAAACTCATTCTTAATGAAGATTCATGCTTGCCAATACAGGTTGATCGATTCAACCTTTGAATTGATTGTCTTGCCTCTTGGCCGATCGTTTGATCATCTTCTCGGTCATATGGTTCTTCTATCCACCATTTGTTGGCTCCTCCAGTTGGTCTATTGGTTCCACCAAGATATTAGTTTAGCTCATCCTTTTGGTCCTCCTCGGTCCTTGAATAGGTTGGCCCTTCTCTGATTCAGTCAGTTGGCATCATCAAAATGTTTTTCTTCTTCATCATAATAGAAAAGTAAACTATCCTACTATTACTTGATTATAGAGAAACAGTGAGTTACATTCGAGGGGATCAAGGGTAGGAAAGAGTTAACTTTACAATGTGAAGATAATATGGAGGCTCAGTATGTAGACCGAGATAAAACATGATTAACCAACCACACAACCATGCATAGATAATAGGGGTTATTGGCCATAACCATGCTGCACATCCACCATCAAAACTCACTTTTAGGGTGATGCATGTAAATTGCATATATATATATATATATATATATATATATATATATATATATATATATATATATATATATATATATATATATATATATATATATATATATATATATACTACATAACATGTCTTTGGCGTCAGTTGTTTAACCCCTTTTAGCGACGGTTCTCAAGCGACGCCTATGTGGGCACCGCGCTAAAGGTCAAACACTTTGGCGTCGGTTTTATAACCGACGCCAAAAGGCTTCGCACCACCGAAAATGTGCCAGCAGGTCACCGATAGGCGTCGGTGATTTATAGTAAGCCGACGCCAAAAGGCTTCACGCCACAAAAAGGGTGCCAACTAGGACACTATCTGCGTCGGTTTGCAACTAACAAACTGACACCATATTCCCAGACGCCACGGTCGTGCTTCCCTGCACGGTCATGTTTAGTACTATAGGCGTCAGTTTTGTACTAATAACCGATGCTTTTTCTGCCACGACCGTGATTTTCTGCACGGTCGGGTTGTTTGTCATATTAGGCGGCAGTTTTATCCAATAACTGACGTTGTAAGCCTTTGATGACGGTGTTCTATTAATAATTGATATCTATGTTCTATTTTATTTTTCTTATCAGTTTGCAGGCCTGCTATGGCTGGCCAGTAGTATGAGAACTTGCAGTTCAGTTTTTTGAGCTGCAGGTTTATGACATTCATTGATATCAGCCTACAAACAGGCCACAAACCTACAAAATCAACAAATATACTTTTCACACAAGTAGATACATTCATACATCAATTCATTTCTCACATTCATACATGTAGAAACATTCAAATAAATGTAGAAACATTTAGACATGTATAAACATTCAGAAATATTCATTTACAAAATATCATTCAACATCGCTATCAGCATCCCAATTATATCTTACAATTGCCACTGCTTGTATGGCTCTTGCCCATTCTTCTCTTACTTCATTTAATACTTCCATTGTATAAGAAGCATGTACATCTTTTAAGCATTTACCTATAGTGTGGTCAGTTTTAAACACCTGCAAAGAGAATGATGTATATATATAAGTAATAATATAAAAATAAGATTGATATATTTCATACTAACTAATGAGACTATATATAATACCTCATGTATGGTATCGATGTCCAATACAGAATATTTGATAATCATCTGCATAAATCGCATCACATAGTATGTGCATGCCCAGCCGTTGTCTTGTGTAGCGCACTGTAAATTGAAACATACAAAATATTAAAAAATACAACTAAGCACAGTTCACATAAATAATATATACATTGTAGTCGGGAACTTATTTTTACGTTCTCCCAAATTATTGGCTGGTTCTTTTTCCTTGGTACCTTTCCTCCAGCCTTTTTGAATGAATCTAAACCCCTACATGTTAATGTAACATAGTAAATTGCATAATTAAATAGTAATGTAATAACATATGTTAACGGATATAAAAATGAAATATTTCTCACCAGAATAATGGCAATCACATTACGTGTCCAATTTTAGTATTCAATGTACTCCCTACAGGATCTAGATAATAAACAGTGAACGTCTCAGGCTGAATAATTAGTAACTCCCAATGCCTACCGCTAGAGGTAAAAAAGTTAAAAATTAATAATTCAAAATCCACAATAAAAATGTAATTTTCTTAAGTCCAAATTATAAGTAAAGTAAACTTACTTGACATTGAATGGAGCTATTATTATTGTCTTATGTTGCTGACCGAAAATTGTAAAAGCATCTATACAATATTGTTGAACACTATCAGGGTCTTTAGCTACCATACTAATCAGTGATGTAATCAAAAATCCCACATGGTCAAATGCAAATTGTTTGCATTGATTTTCGACTAAGTAGCTGCAAAACATGTATTACGTATGCATTAATATATAAGAAACCAGATCACCGGATCTTACACAAGGTATATGGATATATAAACAAGATCTCACCTTATCCATGTCTCTATCATTGATGTGTTCAGCCAATCATATATAAATAGCTCAATAATATCTTGTATAAATAAAGAGCTTTCGTATGATTGACCTGCATAATTTGCTTCTAAAGAAACAATTATAGGGCAATGTATATTATGTGCCCGTAGCCAACATTCCATTCCCCTACAATCAGGACCTAACGGGTATTTTAGGTCAGTTGGAACCCAACTTGGTAATGCAGAAAGTGGAGGTAGAGGCCTAAGTACTCCGGGTGTCTTCTTTTTAACCTGTATATATAATTTTTGATCAATTAACCTCATATATACACATTAACAATCTAAAGTAATGTAAATTTATCTTACAATTTCAGTAGTGTAGACGACATCTGCTTTGGGCCACAATATCACCCCGCCTTCTGCCTTAGCAAGTGTATCAATATCCGGGTGGGCATAAGGCAATGTAGCTTCCCTCTAAACGGGTAATACATGTATCGGGCGCACACGAACGTAGCCCTGTGGCATTGGAATCCCATGAAACGTTGCCCCAAGAAGGGATGGGTAAGCCTGCACCTCTGCAACAACATAGTCTTGCATTCTTAAGCGACATGGATTCAACACCTACAAATTTACGTAAAGAATGTTATACATATATACATATCATCTTGAAAAAACTAGCTACAATGTCATAAACAATACTTACAGCAGACATGTTAGGTGGTGGGTCTATAGGATTACTCTTAGTCTGTGCATCAGGAGAAGAGTGGGTCACCATAGGCTGATTGGAATCCTAAGATGCCTGCCACCGCACTATTTCTTCCTTGACCTTCTCAGCAACTATATCATTGACCTTCTTAGCAACTATATCCTCGACTCTCTTATTCTCCTATACATGGATAAAAGAAACATTAGCTTCTTATTATTGAATTTCCTTTTGCAGTAACATTCTAAAAAAAGAATAGGTTACCTCTTCTTGTGAAAGTCCCACTCTGGGTTTACGCTGGGATGGCCCAAAGAATGCTTTGATGCCCACACCAGCACCTGCACCCCTAACATGTCCTGGATGCTCTAGGTTACCCATAGCAACTATCAATTCATCCCTTGTGCCCTGAGGGATGAACAAGCCTTGTTTCCTCTTCTCGTGCAGCTCCTGCTAATCACCATCAACAGAAATTGGTAAGTTAACACCATAAATAATCCATATTCAAACGATTGGTCTAAGAGTTGTATTTTACCATTTTCACAACTGCCTCAGGAGTTACGAGCTTCTTTATTTCACCCTTCTTGTTTTTCCTCCCATCTATCCAGATATCATGGCGAGGCATGGGTGTGGCACATGTAGTAGAGGACTTCTAAGTAGCAGCAGACTCCGGCTGTAGTCATTGGCGAATGCCTGTATAGCCCTTTGGACCCATAGTGTGGTCATGCACATTCAGTGCACGCCTTGATTTTTGCGCCACACTGAGGGCTTAGTTAGTATGCACATTAATGATTTGGTTAGTAGCACTAAATGTTAATCTTGAATACATGAATACAACGTATATTAATTAAATTGGGAGTGACGTCTAATACTTTGAATTCTTCAGATTTTCTTGAAGCAACAAACATGTCCCAATCTTCATTGTCCAAGAAGTTCCAATGTTCACGGGATGACTTCTTCTTCTTATCACCATCTTTTATGTATTCTCTATTGAGATTTGTCCTATAGTTCCTTAGCATCTTTCCACCGTGTTGTATCACACTTTTACGATGTAGCTTCTCATTCAATGCAAACAGATTCTGTAAAATAGAATTTTTATTAACTAGTATCCAAAAATAGAATTGCAAATAATAGAATTTGTAATCTACAAAATAGAATTGCAAATAATAATAACTCACGCAAAAATCCTTCCATATCAAGTCTTTCTTCTCCTGAGGAACTTTATGCCAATTATCATACTTAACACCATAATGGCTTTGAGTGACAACCCCAAGATAGTTTACAAAATTATTGCGGTTCACTCCAATTGCATTTCCTCCATTATCAAACTCCACAACCAATCTGGATCCACTACCACTTAGCGCTATTAACTTCTTCAACAGAGTGATGCCCCTTTTCTTGTTAAGTGTTTGGTGATGCGCATCAAGTTCCTCCAGTGATTCAGTGGGTACATGTGCATCATCAACCTAAAATTTGACAAAAATAAACACACTGAATTAGCCCAATATAGAAATATGGGATATATGACATAACTAGAAGATAATGAATTTTATAGAAATACAAGATATGTTTTTAGAACTTACATTGGTATCCTCGCCATGCTCATCATGGATAGCATGCTCATCATGGACTTCATGCTCATCATGGGCATCATGCTCATCATGGTCAGCCATCTGAAAATGTCATTAAAAAGGCAAACATTTAGAATTTGTATTAACTAGAAGATAATGAAACATCAAATTTGAAAATGATATTGATATTAAAAAAGCAAACATTTAGCTTCAATAAAAAAATATAAACATGCATGCCTCTAAAATTGTGATCTTTTATCAATTAACAATCCTTCATTGTGATCTCCGCGCACATATAAGTCATCATTCTGATATATAATAAATGTGTGCCACCTATCCCATTCTTGAACACCTAATCTCACTAGTAAGTATATAATGTATATTGGGTTTTCAAGAAAATTTCGGCAGCATTTCCCCACTGTTCTCTAAGTACATATGTACTTAGAGAACAAGCAGGGAAATGCTACTGAAATTTTCTCGAAAACCCAATACACATTATACACTTACATCCTAAGTGAGATTAGGTGTTCAAGAACAGTCCCAAATCGGGGACTATACAAAATTTACTCCTAATGAGTAAATCTTGGATGGGTTTCTAGGCCAACAAACATAATAATAGAAAGGTACATGTTAGGGTTTCATCACAATTAATGTTAGGGTTTCATCACAATTGATGTTAGGGTTTCATCAATGTTAGGGTTTAATCAAATCAAATTAGGATGCTAGAATGGACAAGTTTAAATCTTATTTTAACATGCATCAAAATTTACTGAATTAGGTCAAACATTAGGATTAGAAACACAAATATATGCAAGAAAAATATTTGTTTGTATCCTAGGATTTACATAAAGCATTACATAAAGATTTGTTCATATCCTTACCAATAGCAATCACGGCCGTGGCTGTGTTGGCCTACCACGGCCATACTGGACAACACGGCCATGGTAGGCCAACACAGCCATGGTCGTGCTTGCTATTGGTAAGGAGCTATGGAGAAGGAAAGCTATGGAGAAAGAAGCAAAGAGGCTAGGGATACCTGGAGCTAGTGTGGAGAAGAGCGGCGGCGACCGGCGGCAGTAGTGGCGGCGAGCAGGAGAAGACCAGAGCAGAGCGGCGAGCAGCAGTGGCACCAGGAGAAGAGAAGAGTAGAACAGTGAGCAGCAGTGGCAGCAAGAAGTGGCGGCAGTAGGAGAAAGAGGACGCGGTGGTGGTGGCAGCGAGCAGATCCGCACCAGCAACAGTGGCGGCGAGCAGCAACGGGGGTCGTCAGGCAATTTTAGGCGAGCGGCGATCACAGTAGAAAACTATCTCAATGAAACAGGAAGGAAGGGGAAGAGCCAGGTGATACAGGTCTATTAAGTTTTTCAACTGCGTCGGTTATCTGGAAAACCGATGCCTTTTACCTTTAAGTGTCGGTCGATATTAAAAAATCGACGTCCAATTAGACAATCTTTGCCCTAAATTATTTGGCGGGAACCATTATCAACGTCGGTTATCAAAGGATAACCGACGCCTAAATTGGAACTTTTCGTGCAAATTTCCATCTTATATCGGCGTCAGTTAGTAGTTAAAAAACTGAAGCTGGATGTGATACTTTGGGGCAAAAGAATTTTGCTCGAAAATTGGATTTTGTGGGCGATTTTAGGTGTCAGTTTGGTTTACCAAGCCAACGCTGAATACAAAGCGGTACCCATGTCTGGCTAGTCTTCAAATATAGACGTCGAGGTTCCTAAATATCCGACGTTGAATATTATAGGAATTAGTTTTGTTAAATAACTGACGCCCAGAAAAGCGACATTGAATGTTGTTTCTGTAGTAGTGATAGGATTATCATGGTATTTGCTAGGACAAGAAATTATTTGCATCGCATGCAATACTTAAATGATAAAACAAAAATTGATCATATTGATGATCCTAAAATGTAGTAGATTGATGTGGATCTGATACCACTATTGCAAAATAGGGCACAGATATAGGCATCAGAAACAAAATTTTATTGCCATATTCCCCATAAACCAGCAGATCGCGTCAACACTATATAATGGAAAGGATGGTTTTGAGGATATACCTGGTCCTAGAGCAAGTCCAGCAACATATTCCTTGTCGTTGTAGATTTGCAACTATCTTCTAGTTGCTCGTGGTTGGTGTTTGTGCAGCTCTTGGTCTTCACCATGGACAATAGACTAGAACAACGTCTATAGTAGCTCCTGTGGTCTCACTATAGACTCCAGGATGACATTGTCCTCCAAGCAGTAGACAAGGGCATCCCACCCTAGAGTAGTCCATGCGTCTCGCTCATGGGAGCCGATCGTCTGACAGCCATGGACCTATTGTCTTGCTCATGTGAGCTGGTCATCTCATTCCCTAGTTCTAGCAGAACTCAACCAATTCAATTCTAATCAACTTGACACTCCAAATAGTCATTCCAACACTTGAACTTGATGATCTTGAGTCCAGTCATTTGATCTATTATTTAATTGAATACCTAAGCACCTTTAGCATTCAATCTAAACATAATTCATGAATATACTCCTTTAATCCAAGTGTATCATACGTGTCTGTCCATATATGTCTAGAATTATGTTGGTAGTGTATGTCAATAACAAACCAATAACATCACAAGAAAAGAATGGTGCCTAGTCACACACCATTGCTACCCAAGTAATTTGGCAAGTCAACGAACAACTTCAACATACAATTTGTGAATAGTGGTACCGTGATCATATAGTTCTTTTGTCTCTAATATCAAGATTGAACTTGAGGCATGGAAGCATCATCCTCTTCAACATTCAATCCATGTTCCTTGAACTAGAGCAGAGTGTATGAGATGCATATGAGTTCACATATCACATATTGAACCACAACAGTACGGTTGTACATTTCTCACTCTCACTTATCAAGAGGACGTGGATATCAAACTCATGTAGGAGGAACAAATCCCATCTACATCACTCACAGTCAGTCCCCATGTGTCAAATCTACCCAATCATCACCTTTATGGCAACCCATATTTCAATATTACATTTGATGATGTCAAAGTATACCCAATGACATGTGATGAGTGTAGTGACTTCACATCTAAGAACCACAATCACCACTATCATTGTGAGAGATGATCATGACTACCATTCCATGGTATCCATGTATCACTCTCATGGTGGGTATGTCTGATGCATTATTCTCTAACATGTATCTTTGTGAGTGACATGATATCATATATCATGACTAATGAGATTCTATCATCAATCAACACACACTTTAGTCTTTTGTATTAATGTTGTCTATTTTGCTTCTACAATAATATCTGACTAGGGACATAACAAGAATGTATGTACTCTCAGCATTTGTATGATCTCATTGTTCAAGTCACGTATTTGAAGACATACATCATTGAGTAACATCATTCTTTAGACATCTACTTACGTTTATGTCATCATATCATGATTGAGACAAACATAATAGACAAAATTACCTTTATTATTATCAAATTCGGTATCTAATGCCACACTCCAATCATCATATGATTGGCTCTTTGGGCATACATGCCAAAACAAAGAAGGTTGAGAGGATGAAGAGAGCAAAGAAGGTTCAATGCATAGAGCCTATGTAATCCTTTGTGGATAGGAGGGAGGCTTCTGGGGATGATCAAAGTAACTCAGATAATGATAATGAATTTATCTTCCACTAAGGAACTTTGTTGAGTATCATAAATGTAAGTTTCATAGTTGCATGTATATTTTCTTCCAACGATTCCTTGGACTGGTATTTAATTATAAAAGAACAACTTTTGTAATCTTGCAAAAAACTCTAGAGGTGGAGGAGAAAGCTCCAAAGGTCAAGGAAAATGCTCCAGAGGAGGAGGAGAAAGATCCTACATTGGTGGATGAGAAATTAGTTGTGGAGGAAGATAAAGCACCTATGGTGGTGGAGGAGAAATCAATCAAAAAGGAGGAGAAAGCTCTGGAGGAGGAGGAGACAACTTTGGAGGTGAAGGAGAAAGCACCTAAGAAAGAGAATAAAGCTTCTGAGGAGAATCCACCTTTAGAGAAGGAGGGTATTTTCAATGAATTTTTCTTCTAGGCTTTTTATTTGTTCCATCTATTCAATTGCTTGCTCATCGTTGTTCCCATATTTATTTACATGTGTGCCAGAATTTATTCACAACTACATCATTGCTATCATCTTCTTTTTTTAGAAAGCATTTGAGGAGGAGAAAAAGAGAGATGTTGATGAAAAACCACCTATGGTGGTGAAGGATAATTCAATTGAGGAGGTGGATAAAGCACCTACGATGGTGGAGGAGAAATTAGCTAAGGATGAGGAGAAAGCTACAAAGTAGGAGAAGAGAGTTGCCGATGAGAAAGATCTGGAGTTGGAGGAGAAATCTCTAGAGATGGAGGACAAAACACATGAGAGGGAGAATAATTATACTGATGAGAATACATATGTAGAGTTAAAGGGCATTGTCAATTAATCGTTGAATGTAATTTCCTACAAGGCTTTTTATTTGTCCCACTCGTTCCATTATTTTTTCATTGTTGTTCCTATTTTCATTTACATGTGTGCTAGTATTGACTGACAACTACACCATTTCTATTGTCTTATTTTGTTTAGAAAGTAGTTGAGGAGGGATGATGAGAAAGCACCAACAATTTTGGAGGAGAAGAAGATATCATCTTTCAGAAGAGCTCTAAAGGTGGAGGATAAAGCTCATATGTGGAGGACAAAGCATTTCAGAAAGAGACAAAATCTACTGACTACAATGCATCTAAAGAGTTGGAGGGCATTTTTAATGGAATATTAATTTATATTTCATATTCATATTTGTATTTGTTCCATATGTTCCATTGTTTGCTCACCATTATTCTCATATTCATTTACAGGTGTTCCAGTATCGATTGACAATTGCACCATTCATGTTATCTTGTTTTGTTTCAAAAGCATCCAAGGAGGAGAAGAAGAGAGTTCCTAACAAGATAGAACCTATGTTGGTGGAGGAGAACAAGAAATTTTTTGATAAGAAAGCTCTGGAGGACAAGAATAAAGCTCCAGAGGTGAAGGACAAAAAACCTGAGAAAGAGAATAATTTTGTTGATGAAAATGCATATGTAGAGTTGGAGGGCATTATCACCAAATCATTTAATGTAAGTTTTCTATTAGGATTTTTTTTTCATCTATCCATTATTTTCTCATCATTTTTCCCATATTTGTTTACATGTGTTCCAGTATTGATTGATAACTGCACCACTTGTGTTATCTTGTCTTGTTTAGAAAGAACTCTAGGAGAAGAAGAAGAAAGATGCTCATGAGAAAGCACTATTGTGGTGGAGGGAAGGAAGATAGTTGTTGAAGAGAAAGCTTGGGAGGCAGAGGAGAAAGATTTGGAGAAAGAGGATAAATATTCATAGGTGGAGGCCAAAGCACTTGAGAAAGATAATAAATGCATCTACAAAGTTGGAGGGAATTGTTAATGAATTGTTAAATATAAGTTTCCTATTAGACTTTTTAATTGTTCCATCACTATTGTTTTCTCACAATTGTTCCCATATTTGTTTACACACATGCTAGTATGTATTGACAACTACACCATTTATGTTATCTTGTTTTCTTTAGAAAGTATCTAAGGAAGAGAACAAGAAAATTGTTGACGGGAAAGCACCTATGGTGGTCGAGGAGAAGAAGAGAGTTGCTAAAGAGAAAGCTCCAGTGGTGGAGGAGAAAGCTATAGAGGAGGAGGAGAAAGCTCTGAAGGAGGAGGAGAAAGATCCATAGGTGGAGGACAAAGAATCTAACAAAGAGAAGAAATTTGTTGATGAGAATGCATATGCAGAGTTGGAGTGCATTGTCTATGAATTGATAAATGTAAGTTTTCTGCTATGCTTTGTATTTGTTCCATTTGTTCCATTGTTTATTCACTTGTTCTATTGATTTTTAACTTCTACACCAGGTTTTGTTCATGTCTATGCTAGTATCGTTTAACTCACGTGCCTCTATTTCTATATTGTTGTACCGGTGTTGAATAATAGATGCATATTCGATTGTAAATTGAAGGATAAGGATATTTAAGACAAAATTGCTAAGGATGGGGAGAATAGGCATATTCAAAAAGCAGCTAAGGAGCAGGAGAAGAAGAGGATAGTTGTTGAGGAGTAGGAGAAGAAGAGAAAAGCTACCGAGAAGAAGGTGAAGAAGCGGATAGTTTCCCACGAGTAGGAGAATAAGAAGAAATCTATTAAGGAGAATTAGAAGAAGAAGAAAGTTGTAGTGATGTAGGTTGAAGCTAGACGGAAAAATGTTGAGGATGGAAAGAAGAAGCAAGTTATTGAGGGAAAGAGGAAGAAAGCTTCTATTGATTATGAGAGTGAATCTGACGAGCCTTAAACGTGGGTCCAAGAATGGAGTCATGTCTAGGTTATCGTACTTTTAAAATTATAATACATGAATGTTTAAGATGTCTGCAACTAGCACAGGGTCGAAGAAGTTTGGGGTCAAACACAGGGATAGGAAGAATGAAGCTTCAGAACTCAAGGTTTACTTGTTTAAGCACATCAAAAGGGGTAAAAAGATAGAGTTTTTGTAAAATGAAAGAATCTTAAAGAATTAAACTAAAAGCCTATCTCCAAAGGGAGTTACCAGAAAGATTAAAGTTTTAGGGTTAGCAGTTTTATTAGAGGTTTTGTATAATAGAAACTGAGGAGATAAATTCATTGTTAAGGTAAAGTATGAAGGAAGAAAACTTAAGCATAACAGGTAGCAGCAGAAAACACCCAACATTCTCTTCTCTCAAATAGGATGTCTCTAACCATGTACCAATTCCCTCTCTCAAGGGTAGTGGACATAGACTAGAGTGGTGAGATAAGCCGAGGCAGCCCTAATCCTGGGTACTCTTATACTCCTGGATCAGACCAAACTCTAGAGTTGAGACTTCCCTCTCTCAAGGGAGTCCAACCGAGAAACATGATTCGATATCTAGTCAAAAGCATGATCCAACAGAAGAGACTAGAGTTTAGATTCTATAAAGAAATCATCCAATAAAAAGGAACCATACACAAAACAATATGAGATAAAATCCACAGATTATATTAAGCTTAGATATATGAAGAGGTTTTAGTTACAATGCATAAGTAAATGAAAGTAAAATGTTGAAAAAGGGAAGATAGGTGTCGGCCTCCTTGATGTAGGAGGTTGACATACAGCAGTGGACCCTTAAGGCGTGGCTAACCCAGTATTGGGAAGGAGCCCTATCAGGATACACCTGTGTTAAGATCTTGATAGTATCGGGTCTTGAGCCAGAACAGGTAATGGCATATCGGGAAAGGACTCCCTACCCGATATGGCTGTGTTGGATGGCCAGTCATGTCAGGTGGCACACCGTGACGGGTAGTCCATATCAGGTTCGGTGTCGTGTCGTGTAATACACATGTCAGGTTAGCGTCACTTAGGTTCTTGGGTACCTTGTATCAGGGGTAGAAGGGCGAGCCATCTCGGGTTGAGGACCAACTAGGAACCCGACATGTGGAGGTGGCCCAGACAGTCATATGGTGTTGTTGTGGCTACCGGGACAAGAATCTAAGTGAACTCCTCCCACCCCTTTTGGGTCGGGGGTGTGCTCACCTAGTATTTCTCGGCACGCCTGGGAACTCGGGGCACTAGCTCCTTTTTACTCACAAAGTTAGCTCTCCTCTCCTTATGACCCATCCCATTGAAGTCCTGTAGCTGCTATTTACATGCAGTGGCTGGTGGGGGTTGCGGCCCTCGTTGGGCCACATGTCCTTCATCTACTCCGTTAATGTGGCTTTGAGAGAGGGCCGACACGTCCGTCACCCGACATGGCTGGTGGTGTCCCATCATGTGTCAGGCTGAGAGTAGATCGCACTCGATTGTGTTAGGTTGAGGCTCTGGCGGGCTACTGCTCCAAAGGGTGGCCTTATCGCGCGATAGACTCCATCATGTTTATGAGTTGTGGCGGGCAAGGCTCCATGTCGGGTAGATAGTGTACCGTTCGTCAGAGTCTCCCCACGTGACGCACCCATGTCGGGTTGCTGTCGTATCAGGCAGCGACAGTGACAGGTAAGGGGCGTGTCACTCGTCAGTAGAAGGGTCGGGGCAGCTTGCTTGTTGTGGATGGGGCCGGTACGGGCCTATTAGCATTCTTTTGATGGGAAAAGAAAAGGAAAAACTCTGCAAAAGATGGGAAATATTATTAGGAGCATAGTGTGGGTTATTTCTATTCAAATAATAAGATAAAATGGAGAGGAGGACATGTTTAGAGGCAGTTTTGATAGTGAAAAATGGCTCTAACAGCCATAAAATGGGTGTTATCAACTCCACCAAATTAGCATTTTGATTGTCCTCAATCAATCTGTATCTACTTTAAAACTTTTTTTGTGATACTTCTTCAAAGCCATACGTAGTCTTCGGACAAGGGGTTAAAAGAATTTTTGCAATGCCATGAGGAAAATTATGTCTAATACAAGCAACAAACTTTTATTTTTCTTGCCTTATTTAAGAAAAAAATTTCTCTTCAGCTTCGATGAGACTTTTGGTTCATGGTTTCAAAGTTAGCTTTCACACCAAATAGCTTGGGAGTGGAAGGTGGGATTTTTGGGGAGGATTAAGGCTTTTTGGGTTTTTCTTGCTTCCCATCGGTCCATCTAGGTAAGGGTCTATTAATGGGCAAGTGGTCCCTGCAGTCCAAGCCAATTGGCTTTAGAGTAGTGATTTCACATGCTACGTACCACTGCCCTGAATCTACCATGCCTAAAGATGGGTACTTTTGGAAAGACAAGTGTGGGAATTTTTTTTTGGGCACAACTCTCATGCTTTTATTTACTCTCATAAGGCTTTCCTCTCTTTTTGGGGTGTTTGATGGGTAGGAAAAAAGGGGGCTCGCTGTTTGGGAAACTTTTTCCTTCACATGCACATCTCTTAGCTGTTGTGAGATTATTTTTTGAAACTGGCGTAGAAAAGTAGTAGCCTTTGTCGTTTGAGACTGAATTTTCAAAAGGGAAAAATAGAAATATGCACCACCTTAGTTACAGAGATAATGAACTGGAAGAAGTTGTACCAAATTTTTACTATAAAGATTTTTGTACAGTATGTATTGTTCTCTATCAAACATATGTATGTATATACAGAGCATGGTAAGAATAATAGAAAGGCAAAAAAAGGAAAAATGTTGAGTACCTCCCTCACTGATGCTATGGAGTACCCACCCCAAACTTACCCCACACTCTATCCCAGAGTTGTGAGGTGAATAGGAAAGGATAAGCATAGATCAGTGAGTGTCCAATAGTGGTGGGCTCCCTCAGCAAATAAGATTTCCATGACGTACTCTCCGCATTGGTTGTGGTAGGCAATGTCGTGGAGCTTATATGGTGTCTTCTTGAGGGCCACCGCATCGTGGATCCAATGTATCATGTAGATGTCGTAGTTATTTGATTGTGGGACTTGTTGTAGACTGCGGCGGTAGAATTGTAGATCGTGCCATTTAGCCAGCGGGTTCTCCATATATGGCTTGATCAAAGGCGCCACCTCGAGATAGTATTTCCTTACTAAGCGCTCGAGGATTGTCACCGGCGTGGTTGTACACTCCATCAGGTTGTTGCTATTGGCGTCGGAGCTGTTGTAGAAGAAATTGACACATAGATGGGTGTACACCATCAGGAACGTCCAGTGGTTGTCATGCAGAATGGGTAAGAAGATGATGCGTGAAAGACACTTCTTCAAGTGTAGATGGAAGAATTGGTGTGCTCCTAATTCATCAGCAAGGCATAAATTGTCGAACAACATCGGATGGGCGATGTGAGTGTGTTCAAACTTCTCTTGTAGAATTGGGATGTAAGCTAATGTCACCGTCATTGCTAGACATCCTCCTGCCTCAAGTGGGCATCGTGCCAGATTTTGGTTCTCAATTTCTAGATCCTAGTGTTTTCATAGGCATGGAGCCTCATCTCTTTGAGTTCCTGAAGCTAAAGAAACCTTTATTCTCCAACCAGCTTCTGGTCCATGTTGAGGTGCTTGATCGCCCAGAACGCTTTGTGCTCCAATTCAAAGGGAAGATGGCATGCTTTTCCATATATCAAGCGGTAAGGTGTGGTGTCCAGCGGCGTCTTATATGCAGTTTTGTATGCCCAGAGAGCATCATCTAGTTTAGATGACCAGTCCTTGTGGGACTTGCCAACTGTCATTTCTAAAATCTGCTTTATTTACCGATTAGAGACTTCAACCTATCCGGATGTCTGTGGGTGGTATGTCATTGCAACCTTGTGACGTACATCGTACTTACATAAGAGGGATTCAAACTGTTTCTCTGCAAAGTGAGAACCTTCATTAGTAATGACAGTTCTTGGCACTCCGAAGCTTGGAAAGATAATCTTGGTAAAAAGCTTTATTACTACTTTGGCATCACATGTTGCAGTGGGCACTACATCAACCCATTTAGATACATAGTCAACCACAACAAGGATATATTTGAAACTGTAGGAGTAAGGGAAGGGTCCCATATAATCTATACCCCATACATCAAAAATTTCAACTTCTATCCAATCCAAAAGCGGCATCTCATTTCAGCAAGATATCTTTGTAGTTCACTAACATTCATTGCAAGACTTCACAAAAGCATGTGCATCCTTGAATAGAGTTGGCCAGTAAAATCCTGACTAAAGGATCTTAGCATCAATCCTTTTGCCCCCCAGGTGTCCTCCATAAGGAGAGGAGTGACACTCAAAAAGAATCTTGGGGGCTTCCTCCTCAGGTATACATCTTCTGTATAACCCATCGGCACAGTGCCTAAACAGTAGAGGGTCATCCCAGTAGTAGTTCTTTAAATCAGAGAAGAATTTCTTCTTCTGATTGTAGGATATATCTGGTGGCAGTTGTTTATAAGCAAGGTAATTGCAGAAGTCTGCATACCACAACCCCTCAGGGTTGGCTGTCTGGGCAACATAGTTTGATTCATCGGCATAACTTTCATTGATTGGGAATGTGTGGTCATGTTCCACCCTGATCCTTGAGAGGTGGTCGGTGACTACATTCTCAGAGACTTTCTTATCCTTTATTTCATGGTCGAACTCCTGCAACAACAACGCCCAACGTAGTAATATGGGCTTCACATCTTTCTTTTGCATTAAGTACTTGATGGCCCCATGGTCGATGTGAACTATCACCTTAGATCCCACGAGGTAGGATCAAAACTTGTCAAAAGCATATACAATGGCCAACATCTCCTTCTCAGTAGTAGTGTAATTCAGTTGTGCCTCATCCAGGGTCTTACTTGCATAAAAGATCATGTGGTGCTTTTTGTCTTGCTTCTGGCCAAGAACTGCACCAATAGCAAAGTCACTGGCATTGCACATGAGCTTGAAAGGAAGATTCCAGTCAGGGGACTGGAGAATGGGTGCAGAAACTAAAGAATCTTTTAGAGTGGATAATGCTTTCATGCACACATCTGTGAAGTCGAACTTCACATCTTTCATCAAAAGGTTGGTCAGGGGCTTGGCTATCTTCAAGAAATCTTTAATGAATCGTCGATAATAACCAGTGTGACCTAAGAAACTTTGGACACCCATAACTGATGTGGGCGTAGGGAGGTTGGCAATTGCCTCAACCTTAGACGGATCGACCTCAATACCTATGTTGGACACCTTGTGTCTAAGAACAATACCTTCCTGAAACCATGAAATGGCATTTTTCCCAATTGAGAGTGAGGCTCTGCTCCTCACACCTTCTCATTACTAGAGATATGTTGTTTATACAGTCATCGAAGGAGCATCCATATACACTGAAATCATCCATAAACACTACCACTTTATCCTCAAGCATATCTGCAAAGATGGGACTCATACATCTCTGAAATGTGGTAGGTGCATTACAAAGCCTGAAGGGCATCCTCATGAAGGCAAAAGTACTGTAACTACAGGTCAAAGTGGTCTTTTCCTGGTCATCGGGGTGGATAAGGATCTGATAGAACCCTGAGTACCCATCCAACCAACAAAAGTAGGAATGATGGGCCAGGCTCTCCAGCATCTGATCAATGAACGGAAGGGGGAAATGGTCCTTGTGGGTGGCGGCATTGAGTTTTTGATAATCGATGCACATCTACCAGCCGGTAACCGTCTTGGTGGTGACCTCAACTCCGTCATCTCTCTTGACCAATGCCATACCTCCCTTCTTCGGAACCACTTGGATGGGACTTACCCACATACTATCGATGATGGCATAGATTATGCCAGTATCTCAGAGCTTTACCACTTCCTTACTAACGACTTCTCAGAGCTTCTTGTTCAACTTTCTCTATGGCTGGGCATATGGCATGGAGTCCTCTTCTAGATGGATTTTGTGCATGCACACAGAGGTAATTATCCCCCTTAGGTCTTTAATGGAGTACCCTAGAGCCTTCCTCTGCAACCTCAATTCTTCAAGCAACTGATCCTTATGACCATCGGTCAACTCCGAGTTGATTATTACCGGATTCATCTTCTCTTCATCTAAAAAGTGGTATTCTAGGCCTCTTGGCAGAACTTTCAATTCACGCGGGGCATCATTTTCTTGTTCATTGGCGGGGTCTTTTTAGAGTGCAACGTACATGACCGTCTCCACAGGATCTTCATCTTTGGGCGTACCCTCAACTTACAGGAAAGCCAGTAGTTCTTTGAACTCTGGGTCTATGACCACTTGTGCTTCACCAGATAAGGTGCACATACGTGGGTCCATGATGGCCTTCTCCTCCTTTAATTCATTGCATAGTTGTTGGTAGCTTTCAGCAAAATAATAAGACTCAAAGAATGTAGGGGCTTTCATACAATCTCTGATGTTGAAGTCGATATGGTCTCTTCCCAACCGGATCGTAATCATACCAACCTCCACATCGATGAGGGCCTGGCCGGTTGCTAGAAAAGGTCGCCCAAAGATGATAGGGTAGCTAGGATCTTCTACGATGTCGATCAAGACTATATCACATGGAATAAAGAATCGTCCAACTCGAATGGGCACAACCTCTACTACTCCAACTGGCCTTGTAAAGGTGTGATCCTCCAGCTAAATCTGCATATTGGTGCTCACCAAATCGGTGAGCCCAATCCTTTTAGGGAGGGATAAGGGCATCAAGATGATGCTTGACCCCAGATCTGTTAAACCTTTACGGGTTATGCTATCCTCAATTTGAAAGGGGATGACAACAGCTCCAGGATCTCTTTTCTTCGATGGCATAGTTGCTATGAGAAAGGAACTAGACATCTTTTCCAGTTTTACTATCTCTACATCCTTGCCTCTCTTCTTCCTTGATATCAGATCCTTTAGAAACTTGGCGTAGGTAGGCATCTCTTCAATGGCATCCAAAAAAGGGACGTCAAGGTGTAATTTCTTTATTGTGGCCATGAACTTCTCATATCTCTTTTTTAGCTGGACCCTCATCAGCTTATGGGGGAAGGGTGCATGAGGTGCGTACTTGTTGGGGTGCTCTTCAAAAGAGATGTCTTTGCTTTCTTCTTTGGTCACTCTTCTTTCCCTTGCTGGGACTTCTTCCTCAACCTCTTCTGGGCTGGCTTCTTTGGCAGGTGTTGCTGTTGATGTTGATTCCTTCTCCGAGGCTGGTTGAACTACGGTGTCCGACCTTAGAATGACCATTTTTGCAGTCTCATGTCCTCACAAACTGGCTTCAGTGTTGGAGGGGAAATGCCCCACTTGATGGTTGATAGTTTGGGCGAGACTCACAAGCTGTTGATCAATTTGTTTATTATGTTGTTGGAGCTCCCCAATCTTGGTTGAAAATCCTCCCATTTACTACTGCATCAGTTTCAGTAGGGTTGTACTATCCACAGAAATCTTATGCATCTTCTCATTGAGGTCATTTTGCTTTTTGGCGAAGGACATCAACTCTGTCATCATATATGGTCTTTGTTTTTTATTCTGCTAAAAAGTCTGCTGCTACTGGAATACCGTCTGACGTTGCTGATTCGGAAATCCTCCTGAGGGATTTTCACCTACCAGCTAATGAGAGTTCTCAGCAGCACCGATATTCCCATAAGAGAATCAACGATGGTCAGGTCATTAGTATTGAACAAAGCTTACATTCTCTATATTGTCCTCATCAAGATCTCCCTAAACGACTGTGTGTGAACAGTAGTCAGATATGTGGTCTGGTTCTCCACATGTGACGCATCTTCTCACAACTTCATGTTGAACTTTTCCTTTATATCCCTGTTCCTTGAGGGTTTGAACATCAGTTACTATTTTGTCAAGCTTAGCTGCAAGGGCTTCCATTGCCATGGACTCTCCCAAAGTGGTATGGCTCATCGAATCTCGGTCGCATTCACCATCTTGCTGATTTGTGGCCATGTTTTCGATGATTTCTCTGGCCCTCTGAGAACTTAGTTCCAAGAAATCACTACCAGCTGCAGTGTTCAAGGACTTCCTTTCGGCGGGACACACCCCATTATAGAAAGTGGTGATAAGCTTAGGTTCAGAAAAACCATGATGTGGGCATTCACGTTGGTAGCTCAAAAACCTTTCCCAAATCTTCTGAAGATTCTCTGAAGGCTTCTAGGGATACCTCATAATCTTGTTTTGATATTTGATTGTCCTTTCAATAGGAAAGAACTTAGAGATAAATGCATTAGCAAGATGCTCCCACTTCCATCCTGAAGACTGGTGTACCATTCCAACGCCTTATCCCTCAGCGAGAAGGGGAAGTACTGGATGTAGATATGTGTTAATGGAACCCTGTTAATCTTGAAAGTGTTCCACGTCCTCTTAAACGTCGTCAGATGGTTGTACGGGTTCTCATTGATGGTTTTCCTGCCAAACCTATTGTGTTGGAGAAGCTAGAGGAAAGAAGGCTTCAGCTCAAAGTTGGTGATGTTGAGGGGTTGCGTAATAACTGGATTTCTTTCTTCATTTGCCCGAACTTGGACAAATGAGTGCAGAGAGTGGGCTTTGGGAGGTTGGTTAGCCATTACTTGCTAGAGGCAAGGATGACCAAGAAAAAGGGAAGAGAAGTACCTGGAAAGCAAGGAAGATATAAAGGGTATTAGTGTGTTGTATAAATATTATGTGCAGTAAATATTTGTAGTGTTATATGCATATGTGCAAGGTTTTTGGAAAAGTGCAAGCAGAACCCAAGTTCATAGAATGGTTTTCATTTCCTATCCCGGCAACGGCACCAAAAAGTTGACGAGCCTTAAATGTGGGTCCAAGAATGGAGTCATGTCTAGGTTATCGGACTTTTAAAATTATAATACCCGAATGGTTAATATGCCTGCAACTAGAACAAGGTCGAAGTAGTTCTGGGTCAAACACAGGGATAGGAAGAATAGTGTTTCGGAACTCAAGTTTTACTTGTCTAAGCACATCAAAAGGGGTAAAAAGGTAGAGTTGTTGTAAAATGAAAGAATCTTAAAGAATTAAACTAAAAGCCTATCTCCAAAGGGAGTTACTAGAAAGATTAAATTTTTAGGGTTAATAGTTTTTATAGAGGTTTTGTATATCAGAAACTGAGGAGATAAAGCCATTGTTAAGGTAAAGTAGGAAGGAAGAAAACGTAAGTATAATAGGCGGTAGCAGAAAACACCCAACATTCTCTTCTCACAAAGAGGATGTCTCTAACCATGTACCAATTCCCTCTCTCAAGGGTAGTAGACATAGACTAGAGTGGTGAGATAAGCTGGGGCAGCCCTAATCATGGGTACTCTCATACACCCGGATCAGACCAAACTCTAGAGTTGAGACTTCCCTCTCTTAAGGGCATCCAACTGAGAAACACGATTCGATAGCTAGTCAAAATTGTGAACCAATAGAAGAGACTAGAGTTTAGATGCTATAAAGAAATCATCCAACAAAAAGGAACCATACACAGAACAATATGAGATAAACTCCACAGATTCCAATACGCTTAGATATATGAAGATGTTTTAGTTATAATGCATAAGTAAATGAAAGTAAATGTTAAAAAAGGGAAGATAGGTGTCGGCCTCCTTGATGTAGGAGGTCGACATACAACAGCGGACCCCTAAGGCGTGCCTAATCCGGTACCAGGTAGGATCCCTATCGAGATATGCATGTGTCTATCTCTTGATCGTGTCGGGTCTTGAGTCACGACGGGTAAGGGCATATCGGAAAGGACTCCCTACCCGATAAGGCCATGTCGGGTAGCTAGTCCTGTCGGGCGGCACACTATGATGGATAGTCCATATCGGGTTCGATGTCGTGTCATGTAATACACATGTCGGGTTAGTGTCACTTAGGTTCTCGGGTTCCTTGTATCGGGGGTAGAAGGGTGATTCGTCTCGGGTTGAGGCCCAGCTAGGAACCCGGCACGTGGAGGTGGCCCAGACAATCGTATCGTGTTGTTGTGGCTACCATGATGAGAATCTAAGTGAACTCCTCCCGCCCCTCTCGGGTCGGGGGTTCTCTCACCTAGTATCCCCTAACACACCTAGGAACTTGGGGAACTAGCTCCTTTTTGCTCACAAAGTTAGCTCTCCTCCGGTTCCAACTCATTCCATTGAAGTCATGTAGTTGCTATTTATAGGCAGTGGTTGGTGGGGTTGCGGCCCTCATTGGGCCACGTGTCCTTCGTCTGCTCTGTTAATGTGGCTTTGAGAGAGGGCCGACACGTCCTTCGCCCGACACAACTGGAGGGGGGCCATCATGTTTCGGGTTGCGAGTAGATCAAACACAATCGTGTCGGGTTGAGGCTCTAGCGGGCTGCTGCTTCGAAGGGTGGCCTTATCGCGTGATAGACTCCATCAAGTTGACGATTGGTGGTGGGAAAGGCTCCATGTCAGGTAGATAGCATATCGTTTGTCAGAGTCTCCCCGCACGATGCACCCGTGTCAGGTTGCTGCCATATCAGGCAGCGACAGTGATGGGTAAGGGGCGTGTCGCTCGTCAGTGGAAGGGCCGAGGTAGCTTGCTTGTTGTGGATGGGGCCGAGACGGGCCTATTAGCTTTCTTTTAATGGGAAAATAAAAGGAGAAACTCTATAAATGATGGGAAATATTGTTAGGAGCATAGTGTGGGTTATTTCTATTCAAATAATAAGATAAAATGGAGAGGAGGACAGGTTTGGAGGCAGTTTTGATAGTGAAAAATAGGCTCTAACAGCCATAAAATGGGTGTTATCAGAATCAAATGATGATGATCAGCTCATCATGCACAAAAGAATATCATAGGTCAATAAAGAAGTAATAATTATTTATATGTTAATATAACATGCTACGCAAGCATTACCATTGCTGCATTACTTTATTTATTAAATCTGGTGTCATCTTGACATTTATACAAAAAGAGACTTTGGTCATCTGTCAAAGTTTGATGTTCATGGAGGAAACTATGACAAATGAAAAGGCATTAAGAGAAATCATGGTATTTCTATTCTTGATTTTATTGGCACAACTCTGAAGAAGCCAAGGATACCATACTCAACCGCCAAGGACAACATACTCAATCAGGGCCCAAAGCCCCCTATTTAAGATGTTTCTAAGATCATATGTGATTTTGTATGGAATGTGAAGGTAAACATGAGGTTACCCGGACCTCTATGAAAAAGGGATTATCAAACTTTTTGACAAAGATATATACACTCTACGATCAAGGGAATGGTTAGTAGATAAAATAATTGAAGCATGTGTCCAAGCAATCAACAGGAAAGAGGTGAAGAGAATGTCAGGTAAAATGAAATGTGCTTTCCTCCCATTCTACTTAAGTGTAAATTATTTCATTTTACCTACAATGATGAAAGCCTAAATCAACATTTTTTAAACATCTGGTGTGTATTTTATTATATGTAGAAAAATTATTAATTAGATTTTAGTAATAATGATTATGAGAACAGTCACAACATCATCTTGAATTCTCTCTAATGGAACATCTATGTACATTTGATTATTTCAAGGAGGGAAACTTGGATCAAACTGAATGTGATTATGTGTGTCATTCATCTATTCTATTAGGATCTACTTGGTTTTGTAATTGTTGTTGATGGACTGTAATGGATTGCAGTTTTTTGACCTAGTTGGAAGTGAGAATCAATTCTATGTGGTCTCTATAGATATACCACCGATGAAGTTTCCTTGTACTTGATAGAGTGAAAAGTCAAATTACTTTTGAAGTGGATAGAAAACTTCTTGGAAAACAAATGCATAGAGTAATAAGTCCCTACTTTGAGATTATAAGATCGAACAAATATATAGACCAATGGGAGTTCCAACTAGCTAATGTTTAAGAGCAACCACATCATTTTAGTTGCAAACTATTTTTTATACTATACATGCAGTATTAGAAAGGACACATCTCGTAGGAGAAGTACACAGAGTGGAGATGAGGTTACTTGGCATCACTTTGAAAGAACTTGGTTGTCGGCCTTCTTCTATCCAACAATAACAAGGAGAGGGGCATCATAATAAAGCATGCCTTTATAAGAGATCCAGTTAGAATGCCAATACAAATTTTGTTGCCCCCACCAAGAGCAGATGTGACACACATACCAAACTATTGTAACTCTAAAATTCAATTGTTGTATATGATGTTTTGATAAAATGGCATAGATTTTTTTACAATATTGGATATCATTGATTTCAACATTGGAGAACAGAAGATGTCAATAATGGAACACAAACGTTTCAATAATGACACAATAAATAAATCATAAAATAAGGTTAAAAGATGTGTTGGTGTTCTTTAAGCAGGGTGCCAATATTATGTATGTTGCATGCCAATATTTGTGAATTTCCATGATAATATTCTCAAAATGGCCAATGTTGGTATTCTTTAGGTGGCGTGTCAGTATTCATGATATTTTGGGTCAGAATTCTCAAAGATTTCAATGCCATTATTTTCAAAGTGACCCGTACAAGTATTTTCTAAGTGGACAGTGCCCAAATTCTTCATGCGGTCAGGTGCCAATATTGTCAAAGTGGCTAGTGCCAATATTCCTTGTGTGGCTAGTTTCAGTATTCTTCCAATGGCCATTTCCAGTATTCTTTGAGAGTCCAGTGCCCGTATTATTTGTATATTGAGTATACCAATCATCAATTCCTAAGTCAAAACTAGTTATCATTTTTTTTCCTATTCACCTCTTTGGCAACAAATATTTGTTATTGTAATGTGCTTCACTTTCTCCACAATTGGTTTCATTGTCTTCCTTGAGTTAATCAGTCATGCACAAACTTTTATCAACTTGTCTCTGTACCCATTTAGAGAAGGGGTTGGTACATCTTCAAGTGTAGAGAAATCTTAGAATTGATCATCATTTTGAGAACTATTTTCCATGGTTAATTGTGCCTCAGAGCATAACAAGTTAATCTCACTATCTACCATCTGGTAAGCAACATCATTTGTGCAAACTAAAGTTGCTAGATGAACCATCTTTCCTGACAGATGTTGATAGTGTTCCCATATTTGGATGGTTTGAACTTTGCTCCACTATTTTTTGAACTTTGCTTCTAAGATTGTAAATATATCAGGCATGTACACCATAGCGGCCTTTTTCGTAATTGGGCTGTAGGAAAAGCTATTTTTGGTCACTTTGTCAATGGTTTGAAACTCTTGTTTTTTTTCATTACTCCTCCTACTTTCCACCATCCTATTAAAGAGTGTAAAGAACTGATGAAGATTGTGATTTGGTTGTAGGAAGAACATCATAATGTTGTTGCATGATGGACTGAGGTGGGTTTTTTCCATTCCAACAATAAAACGTTCTTTTACCCAAGTTGATGACTATTGCTTTTGACAACCATATATTTTCTCAATCCAACAATGAGGACCATCCGTTAAGCATTCTTTAATCATCTTTCTCCATGAAAAATTGAATTCATTCTCACATTTAGTATCATACATGAGGAAAGTAAGATGGTTGCACAAATCAAGAGTAAACAATTGAGATAGGTTCTTCTAAGCATTTTGTAATATATGCCACATACATAGTTCTTGGAACATATCAGGGAGAACATTTTTAATAGTCATAGTTATGTCTTGATTGGTGAAAGTAGTTAAAGGCACCTTTTCTGATATGCAATTAAGAATATTGTTAAATAACCATTCAAAGGATTCAATGGTTTCATCATTAAGAAGGTCACCACCAAAAATTACACCCTAACAGTGGTGGTTAAAACCAAAAATTAATGTTACGTAGCAAAATAACATGTTAGTTTAGTACCTAATAGATGTGTGTGAGTATTGATAGAACAGTAGTTGTAAGGACCCTGACCTTCATTTTGGGCTTACCCTATTTGCATTGCCTAAACCTTGTGTTTAGATGTTTTCTAATCACCTGAGTTGTGGTTACGGCTTGTTTGTGCTTTGTTGAGAGGTTGAGGTGCAACTTGCAAATTACCCAAGTTTTAGGGTTGGTGTGCAAGTTTGTCACCTTGAGAGATGTCTTCCTCTCTCCTTGCATCCTCTAGAGTTGAGAGGATGAGTTGGGAACCTTGCTTGAGTTTCTTTGGGCCTCATTTGAGCTTGTTGAAGCTTAGGCTTGTTGTTGGGCTTTCTTGGGCCTTGTTTGAGCTTGGTGCCACCTCCTTGCTTGGTGTATCGAGCAAGGGTGTATCGGCCAAGAGTGTGTCGGGCAGTGGTGTATTGGCCATGGCACCATGTTGGGTGATACACACCCTTCTTGACATAGCATCGGTTGTGTCACCCTTGGTGACACTTGTTGCTCTTTGCTAGCAAGGTGGCATAGCTTGGACAAGTGGTGGTCTGGGCGAGCACATGTGGAGCATCCCTCTAGTGGATACCCACTTGACCCCCTTGTATATATACCCTCTTCTTTGCTAGCTTGTGATCCCTTTAGCTCCTTAGTTGCTTCCCTTCTTCCTTTGGTGACCGATACCCCCCCTGGTGGACCTTGGTGGCCGATATCCTCTGGTGGAGCTTGGAGGGTGACATCCTTGGCAGCCATAGATCTAGTCTTCTTCTTCCTCTAGTGGTGTCTAAAACCCTAGAGTGTCCTTGCTCCTTTCCTTCTCTTACGGTGAGTATTGTTTTCTCTCTTTCCTTGGCACTTTCTCCTTCTTAGTTGTCTTTCGGCCATGGTGGTTATGAGCTTCTCTTCTCTCCTTATGGTGGTCGAAGGTGGTGCCTTGGTGCTTGAAGTGTGGAGCTTGGAGCTTGGAGCTTTTGAGCTTGAGGAGTGTGCTTAAGGCGGGTTACATAACTCCTAACTCTAACTATACTACTTCCTTACCATGTTGCTTTGTTATATGCTATCTTGATCGGCCATGTTATTTTGCTAGATATGTTTCTTGCTTTAATGGTCATGTTGTTGCCCTAGATGTACCATGGACCTTGTTGGACGCACTTTGGATTAGGGTTCCTTGCACAAAACCCCTCTCTCTTAGTTGTTGAGAGGTGAGCCTAGGGTCTCCTAATTCAATGGTGTGTTGTGGTGTGTTCTTAGGGAAAAACCCATTTCTCTCTTTGGTCTTGAGAGGTGAGCTTAATCTCTAGTTGTGTGGGAAAAACCCCTCTCTCCCTTAGTTTTTGAGAGGTGAGTCTACACTCTAGTTTCTTGAGCAACACCCCTCTCTCTCACCATGGATTTGAAAGAGTGAGCCTTTGGTTGGGTGTTGACCTAGTTGTTGGTTGGTTTGTCGATATGGTGATGATCTACCTTGCTGCCCGATATGTGATAGAGGTTGTGCAAGACCCCTCTCACTTATTTGTTGAGAGGTGAGCCAACACTCTTGATCTTTTAGGGTTTGGTGGTTGTCTTGAGGTTGGAGATGACCAACCCATCAGGATGTGTAACCCGATATCCCTTGATGCCCGATATCATTTTGTGGGGAGGTGAAACCCGATATCCCTCTCCTAGGGTTGAGCTTGGATAATATGTTAGATGGGTGTCCTGTTGACCCCCTTTGGCCGTTATGAGTCTTTACCCAAGATGCTGCCTTGCCTGATAGACTTGGATGCCCGATATGTCTGATGGTCGTTATCAGGATAGTAAGGTGATGTTGTGTTGGCTTTGTCCTTTGAGCGATATCAACCTATCACATGGATAGCCCGTTATGGGTGTTATGCACCTTATTGTCCCTTACATGATATCGACCCTAATTTTTGTGTGGATGGGCCGTATCGGCCTGCTATGTGCTTTCCCGGTATCGACCTGCTATGAGTAGTGTGCAAGGGTGTTATCCCGTTATCGACCTTAGGGCATTATCAGGATGTGGTGTTAGCCCGTTATCGACCTGCTATGAGTAGTGTGCAAGTGTGTTAGCCCATTATCGACCTTAGGGTGTTATCAGGATGTGGTGTTAACCACGTGAGCTATTAGCCGTTATGGGAGTGTGCTGCCCATTATCGACCTGTTGGGATCAATTAGCTAGACGATATCAGATAGCCATGGGTGACAACCCGGGAAGAGTGTTAGCTGTGAGCCCGTTATGTGAAGTGACTTGAGTTTGCCCGTTATCGGTTTGTACATAGATGGACGTTATCCCAAGATAGATGTTAGCCGGATACATGGTTATAGACGATATCCATGTTGGTGTTTTGTGATGTTAACGATTTTGGTAAGGGCTCTGATAACCTTTGGTGAGGGTTGTCCCTTACCCAATATATCTCTAGTGAGGGTTGTGATGCTTTTGGTGAGGGTTATCCCTTACCCGATATACCTAGGATAAGGGTTGCATCCCATGTTCTTTTGGTAACCCTAATGCTTGCTTTGATAGATATATGTGAATGATTATGCATAGGCATGTTCATCTACGTTGTATAAGTTAAATATCTCATAATAATGTAATGAGTTAAAGATGTTCCTTGTAAAAGTACCATTGTTTCTATATGATTATGCTAACCATGCAGGTTCCATGTGTATGGATATGAAATCAGGTAATAGCCATGGTGGTTGTATGATAGTGATATGATATGGAACATCAAGGGTTATGATGAACCCAGTGATATATGATGGGTGTTACCCATGGAATGGCAATGTGTGCCTTGATGATGGGATTGAGTCCCTGTGATGTTGATCCTTGAGATAGATCTTGATGATTGGCAAGAGGCCAAGTGATAACATGTAATGTTGGATCCTTGTGATGGATCAGGATGATGTTGATGGCTTTGAGAATAAGAGTGACAATGTAACACATGGTAATGAGATCTATGTTGTTTACTTGTGTTATAATTTACATGTTACATAACTTGGTTGAATCTTGGAATTCACTTAAAATGTGTTAATTAACAATTGATGAATCTGTCATATAGTTTGCCCTGGCCATAGATCCATCATCGTCAGGAGTTTGGTGATGGTGAAATAGGTTCTCCTAAGGGATAACCTGGAACGTATATTGTTGAATATGTGGGGTGCGCCTACGCCCTAAGTAGTAGTGCATGTAGAGCATGGTGAACAGGCCCATGGCTCAGGATTAGAGCATGGTTTCAGGCCCGTGGCTCAGTGTGGCTAGAGCATGGTGAACAAGCCCATGGCTCAGGATATGTGATAGAGCATGGTGAATAGGCCCATGGCTCAGTGATGATGGAGCACAGTGAATAGGCCCGTGGCTTGGTTTTCTAGTGATGATACATGTACCAAGGTGGGCTAGGCAGAGGGTAGCCTGACCCTGTGTGGTTGAGGCCACTTAAGCATGAGACTGTGGTCCTACTTGTTGGTTCTTGTGCACTGACCACAAGGAAAAGAGGTCGTAGAACCCGGCTCTCCCATTGACCTTGTATGGCAATTGATTGTAACCAAGCGGTGGTCAGTTTGGATCTGAGTGGTACGACTCACTTCCTCAGGGCATAATAAATCGTAATCCAACCGTATAGTATATTTTCTTAGGATAAACATGGAACATTGGTTGAGACCTTGTTTGTATAGTTGTCCTAGTTATATCTTGCAACTAATTACATGTTCCTCAGATGTTATGATAAGATCCTATAAGACTTATCTTGTCAATCATGTTCCATATATTATCTGTTTATATGCCTCTTAGATATCCTGGTAAGATGTTATAGAGATAGTTGTGCTCAGTATGTTGCATATATGATCTTCTTATATCAGTTACCTGCTTTGTCTGTTCTATCTCTCCTGAGGTTTTATAGTTCGGTGGGGAGTTATGTTTCTCACTAGAACTATGTGACTCACCCTGTTGGTTTAAAACCTTTTTAGGTGGAGACGCTAGATGTGGTGGTGATTGTGGTGTTGCAGTTGAGCAGCAAGAAGAACAGTAGAAGCTAAGAGATGGATATGTTGCTTTTTTGGTTGTTTTGTAGTAGAGTCCTAGAGTCATCATACATGTACTCTCAGGTCCTTGGAGGTGTTTTGACGAGGTTTCACGATTTATAGTTGATATGGCTTTCTTATCCTATTGTTGACCTGGCTAGGTCTGTTATGTACATAAACAGGTGATGAACTCTTATGCTTATGGGGCAGCTAGATCCTATGAGTTGTGGACATGTATCAAGTTTATGTATATTTATATAACATGTTTCTTTATAGGATGTGGATCTGGTTGTAATAGTTCCTTCTTTATCTGCTTTCTGCAATCGGTTTTAATTAAGCCCTATTTTTGGTAATACGATGTTTATGACGGTTCCGTACATTTTCGCATGGTGTTTCGCTATCTTTGTGATGGCGGGATGTCACAGTAGTGTACAAATTTTAGAGTAGTAAAAGTGCACCAATTTTAGAGTAATAGTGTACCATTTTTCATAATAGTAGTATACAATTTTTCTAACTAGTATTGCCCTAATTTTTAGAGAAGTATTGCACCAATTTTAGAGTAGAAGTATTACACCAGTTTTTGAGTAGTGCCTCAGCTTTTAAAGTAGTACTGCACCAATTTTGGAGTAGTAGAATTGTACCAGTTTTCAAAACAGTTATGCACCAAATTGCCTCGGTAATACCTAATGGTCGATAGCTCTTGTTTGTCCAAAAAATTGTATCAAAAGAAAACATGTCACCAAATAAAACATAATCAATCTTCATCATCCTATCAACCTTGAATATGTTTGTAATTTTCTCCTCATTATGGACCTCAATGTCATAGTAATATGATGGTTTGGAGTAAGCTTTACTATGGAAGTACACTTGCAAAGCAGTGGCTTCACCAGCTCTCATTTCCTTTTGTCTCCTCCGCCTCAAATGGTTCTTTAGCTCTAGATGAATAAATCCAATTCTCTCACCTCCACCAACAATTGATGACATTACATCATACAAATTCCTTAACCTAATACCACCATCGTCGTTGATCTTTGTTATAGTATCTTGCAATTCATAAACAAAGCAGTTGGATGTAAGGAAGTGAGAAAATTCATGCAGGTGAAGTGGATGGTTATGTTCCAACTTTCCAAGTAATTATCTTATAGACATTAAGCTTGTGATCAATCTTACAATTAATTTTCACTTGGCACACTGTCCCTTCTTCTCTTCAACGCCTCTTAATTCTAGTTTGGGAATCTATTGATTTTTCTACAATTTAAAAACTAATTTTAGGTCCAATGTTATTTAGCATACTTCCCTTTTGAAATCCTTTTTTATTGCAGAAAACATACTAAATATTTTCTTGATCCATGTTCTGCCTCCACATTTCTTCTCCAGTTAATTATGGTAGAAAAACCTTTTTGGTGATCATATTTTTTATAGAACACATGCACTTTGTCATGCAAGATGCATTCAATGTTTTCTAGTATTCAAGATTATCAAGTTCATTTGAAATGATGTATAAGAATAAGATAAATAAGATATAGAACACAATAAAGTATGTAGCAAAATAATAGTGGAATACAATAAACATGAAAGGAATAATGGAAACGTCAATAGATAACAATGGAATACTACCACATATGTGATTCATGTTATTGGATACAATAAACTAATGAAGTAAATGTAATGAAGTACAACTGAAATGCTACCAAAGAAATATTGAAACATGCCACCATGTAAAAATAGAATACAAACAAATAAATAGTGAAATAAATAAGAAAGTAATAATGGTAGAAAAAAATCAACATGTAATAGTGGAACACTGCCTCAGAAAAATTAGAACACTAGCTCAGAAATATTAGAACTCAGGTGAAAGGTATAATGGAACACGCTAACATGTAACTGTGGAACACCTAAATATTTTAATAATGAAACCTTACCTTAAATGTGATTTCTATTACTGGGTGCTCTGAACTAATGAAGTAAAAATGAAGCATTGCCGAAGAAATATTGGAACACTCCACCGTGTAAAAATAGAAGAAAAGCAAATCAATAGTTGAACAAATGTAAAAATTGTAATGGAACATGCCAACATGTAATAGTAAAACACCTCGACATTAATAATGGAATACTACCCTAGGATACCAGAACATATGTGAAGGGAATAAAAATAGAGGCAATTGAGTTTAGGTAAATTCATCACAATATGATGCATAATACAACTCAATGAGCATCATGCATCATACTATGTTGGACCTACAAGAGCAAAAACTTTTGTATGATGGAGGCAATTGAGTTGTACTCAAAAGTTATGTTGGTACCTTTTTCCTTACAAGTTGAGGAACATGTACTAGAGGAATATTTTTGTGATTTATGTTACTAGATACTATGAACTCATAAAGTAAAAATGAAATGTTGTTGAAGAAATATTAGAACACGCCACCATGTAAAAATGGAACACAGATAAATCAATAGTGGATCAAACATGTAAGGAATAATGGAACATGCTAGAAAGTAATAGTGTAATGCCTCAACATTAATAATGAAAAACTACATCAAGGTACCAGAACATATGTGAAGGGAATAATAATTGAGGTAATTGAGTTTAGGTAAATATATCACAATTATCATGTCTAATGCAACATAGTAAGCATCTAACAACATACTATGCTCACCTTTCAAGAACAAAAAATTTGTGTGTTGGAGGAAATTGAGTTGCACTTACACTTTGTGCCGACAAGTTTGTTCTTACAAGTCGAGGAGCATGTTACCTAACACACACTACATTATATGATTTACATTACTGGATACTATGAATTGATGAAGTAAAAATAAAATGTTGCTTAAGAAATATTATAACAAGTCGCCATGTAAAAATGCAACACAAACAAATTATCTGTGAAACAAATGTGAAAGGAGTACTGGAACAAAAAAGCCAGCAGGTAAAAATGGAACACTACCTCAGAAATATTGAAACTTAGGTGAAAGGTATAATGGAATGCGCCAATAGGTAATAGTGGAACACCTCAATGTTAAGAATGGAACAATACCTCATATGTGATTTCTATTACTGGATACTATGAACTAATGAAGTGAAAATGTAATGAAATGAAAATTGGACGTTGTTGGGGGAACATTGGAATAGGACACCATGTAAAAGTGGAACACAAACAAATCAATAATGGATAAAACATGAAAGGTATAATGGAACATGCCAGTGGATAAAAGTGGTACACCTCAACATAAATAATAGAGTATTACCTCAAGATACTAGAACATATGTGAAGGAAATAAAAATGGAGGCAATTGAGTTTAGGTAGATTCATCAAAATATCATGCATTATGCAATGCAGTGAGCACCAGACAACATATTCTATTTGACATGCAAGAACAAAAACTTTCGTATGGTGGAGGAAATTGAGTTGTACTTAAAAATTATGCTAACACATTTGTTCTTACAAGACGAAGAGGATGTTATCATAGGCATATTGCATTATGTGATTTATGTTACTGGATACAATGAATTGATGAAGTAAAAACAAGATGCTACTGAAAATATATTGGAACATCCCACCATGTAAAATGGAACACAAACAAGTCAATAGTGGATCAAATGTGAAAGGAATAATGAAAAAAAGCTATAAAAATGGATCTACAATGTTACCAATAGTGTAATAGATGTAAAAGAATAATGGAACACACTACCAATAGTGAATGAGATGTGAAATATCTAATGGAGTTTAGTAGACAACAAATGGGTCACATAAATGTGAATGTTTTCATAAAAGACTAACCATCAGAGACATTAATATGAACATCATCATAAATTCTCCTCTTCATTGATCTCAAAAGAGATATAGATCTAATTCAGATCTAGTTGGACCTCACAACATCCTCTGACTTCAAATTAGGAATGTCAACGCAATAGGGAGTTGTGTCTTTCTGTGAGAAATTAGATTAGGGCTTAACTTTGAAACCAAATTTTTTACAATTATGTGAGTAATAATGATAGGGCTGATCTTTGACACCAGCATTTTTACAATTAAGTGAGTAATCATGATAGTGTTGATCTTTGAAAGTATCACTTTTAGGATTCTATGTGCAATCATGCCAATCATTAACCAATTCATCTTCCTATGATATTCCTTGCCAGCCCTTCTCTTGAGAACCCATCACACCCATCTCATTGAGATCTATGTCAAAAAAAGATGTATTAGCAACAAGACTTTATTGTTGGATATGTTGTCGTGATGATGGCATAAAGGTGAATAATCCTTGTTGAAGTTCATCGGTTAGTGATCCTTGTTGAAGTTCCTTCAAAACCATGTTCATCTCATTCATGGGTGTCAGACGTCTTCCTAAATCCTGGCTCAAAAATATACATTATGCATCCTTAAAATGACCCCAGTTACAATCCAGCCTTCCGTCAAAAAGCATCTCGCTGCGAGGTGGTAGCATGCCTCCTGGGTACCATCAAGTTGGGACCTGGTAGTGGCAGTCCGGAGGAGGGAGGCGGTGATCCTCTAAAGGGGGGTTGTGGGAGCCTGGAGCATGGCTAGTGGATCGATCTTCGCTTATAGGGCATCGTGTGTGGACGAGGGGGCATGATGGGTTACACTCTGAGCGAGTTATTTTTATTGGTATTAAGAGGGTGTATTTGATCTGTATCAGTCATTGGTTGGATGATCCTAAGATAGGATGGTAAAGAAAAATTGTAAATGGCATATATATATATTTATATATTTATATTTATATATATATATATATTTATATATATATATATATATATATATATATATATAATTTAATATTGTATGATAGAAATGTTTATGCGGACCGAATCTCAGATTTTTGAGTCTGGGTTAATTGTGGTGCGGACTCAATTAGGATTAAAAACATAATGGGCCTAAAATATAAGCCCAGTCTGCCGATTTTGAGCACCATGGCTGAATGACTGAGTTTGGGTCTGATTTGATGGGTTGAGTAGCGGGCCGAGCCAGCCAACCCTGTCCGGTGCTCCACCATATTTACCACCACGCAAAGTCGTTTACTGAGACACGCCGTCACGCGCGTTTGCACATGCTGGAATTAATCCAACGGTTCCCGCTGGAGTGGCTGCTGGCTGTAACTTGATCTTTTCTTCTTCTTTTGCGTCTCCTGACATATGACTTTCGACTCCCCTCGTCCCCTGGCAAGTTCCACGAAACCAAGACCATGCCGTGCTAACGATGGGAACGCACGGTTTGTCTGAAACTAAGAGCTGCTGCATTTCCCTCCACCACATACCTTGGATATAGGCTGGCCGGGTTTGCTCTTCCGCTGACCTCTCGCCGGCCGGCTTTGGCTAGGCGTCACAGCGTCTGCCCTGCCGGCTGGCTACACGGCCGCCCTCCGGGTCCCACAATCCATTGAAACCCTCCGGGTCCCACAAACGATGTGACCTTTACGGGGAGGGAGGGAGGGGGACTTAAACATTCCACTTGATCCGACCCTGACAATAGAAGTTTCCCCTATGTTGTTAGATGGCTCCCTCCAAAACAGGCATAATGGTCTAAGATATGGGTATGTATAATATTACAACTTGTGCTATTCAACACAAAACTAATTGACCACATAGCTTATAAGCCACATGACCTATCCAAAACTCAGCGGTATGAAACTATTCTAACATCTCCCCTCGAATGAATGCAGTCACTTTTTGTGTACTTATAATTTTTTTTTAGGTAGGATATGGTCATCACACTTGCCTCGTGGGGTTCACTCTGATACTATATTAAAATGTGTGGTATTCAATCCAAAACCGACAATAAGTGAAGGGACCACACACCTTATCAGCCACATGTTCTGCCAAGTGCTCAGCGGTATGAGACTATTCTACCGTATGTCTAATAAAAGTAGTGAAGTTGTACCGTTGAGTGTCGTGTACTAGTCTCATAAGTCAACTTCTCAGTTGGGGTCAATTCTTTTATATAAGAGGGCTAATGTGTACTTATTCATAAGACTTGGAAGAGGACATAGAGAACCACACGCGTGCATGGGCATGCCATGTTGGGCGACGTTGAGAGTTAGTTTGTTGGATGTGTTATTTGAGTTCGTAATGCAAAAGTCGTCCGACTACATCCTACTAAATAAGTTTAGAGTGAATCTCCTATGATTTGTTATTCCTAACTAAACAAAGGAGCAAACTGCACCTTGTGTTAGATATTGCCATCTGTAATACGAACAAAATCACAATCCTACCATTTAACCCTCACGATCTGCTGCTCCTGGTTTGATGAGGAGTAGGCTACACCTTACAACAGATGATGCCACGTTTTAAGTACATTTAATCCACACCCCACTATGTGATTTGCTGTTAGAAGTGTACATAGATGATCAAAGGAGTAGGTTACACCTTGCATAATGAGGAGTAGCAGATCCGTCCTCACCATTTAATGGGCAGGGACACGTGTAACTTGATGGAAGGAGTAGGCTGTTCTTACTAAAACAAGGAACAACAAATCTGAACTAAGAGAGAATGGTCTTCGATTTAATTTTGTAAAGTAAACAATTTTTTTTTATATTTGAACCAATTGTATTTTTATATTTGAGACATAACTGGTTTAAGATAAGGGGTCATGTCTATAAGTTTAATAATAGCAGTGAAGTTGTACCGCTGAGTGCCGTGTAGTGTGGTAAGACGTTGGGGTCAATCCTTACACATAGGAAGACTAATCTGCACTTGTTGATAAGGTATGGAAGACCGCACACACATGCAAGCACAGGGATGCAATGGTGTCCATAACAATTCTCAACTTGGGGACTAGTAAGATTTTTTACCACACCATTGGTTGGAATACCAGGACTTGTGTGCCAATGTAATTCCTTCTTGACCAAAGCATGACGATCAATGCCAAAATTATTTTCCCAGTAGGTCTTCTCATCATAAATTACGTTCTTTTCTCATTGATTTGCTTTCTTAACCTTATACCTTCTCTACTAGTAGAATCCATATCTCTCCTCATCTATCCCTAGGATTTCAAGAAGAAGTAAGGTTAAGACATCTTTTTCCAATTGAAGTACATATAAGGCCAACTAATGATATAAATATGAAAATAGCCAATAAGGTGTAGCTCGGGTTGTAAGGGAACACGCTTCCCAAAGAAGGGATCTGGGTTTGAAATCCTGGTTGTGCACTTCAGAAACAAATTATCTTGTCGTGTAGGCTGGCCCGTTACATGATTTACATGCCCCTAGTGAAGCATGGTAATATGACAAGTTAGTGAACATCAACTCAAGGAGGAGAAAATATTATGAAAACTACTTTACGCTACAAGTAAATCTAAATTATATACACCTACCCTACAAGAAAGATCTCTTCTCTTCCCATAGTTTGAAACACTACTAGATACGGAAGATTTTGGAAGAACCACACCATCTTTGATAGTAATGGAAACATGTGGCTGAGATAGGTAATACCTAGATGATGGATGTCTAGAACCAAAATGTAGGTTAGGACATGGTAGTACCAATTGATAAATCTAAGCATGTGTTTGATTATCCAACCTAGATAAACAAATTCCTTCTAGCATATAATAATGCTCCTAGTTAAGTGGAATGCTCGAACAATTCAACATTATGAAAATGTAAATAAGTTTTGTAACCTAATTTGGATTCCAATACTAGGTACCAATAGATTTGCATGCATACAATTATGTAAGGTACATGGTGTCATGCAAGTACATAAAGTACATATAAATGGTTATGTATGTACTCAAAAATATAAGAGTCCATTTTATGTATGAGACGTAAACTCTCTTTTAAGGATGGGTGTTGAGACACTTTGTAGGTCATCCCAGGTGAGGGAAAAGACCTTATGAAGGAGGAATAGTGTAAAATCAATTGGGCTAGGATATGTTCCTAGAAAGCCTAACATCCTAATAATAAATAAGAAACCATACTAGAACAAACACCTCTTATAAAAGATGAGTTGAACAACCTAGTTTTTTAATTTTTTAGAATTTGGAGTAACTCCAGATATAGGGATCGAGGACCTTAGAGTTAATTTTCTTCTCTATGATAGTCCCTGTTGTTGGTCAACTTTGTCCTAGGGTAACTTGACTGACAGGCTGCCTGAGGATTGAACTACACAATGTCTGTCGAGTTAACAAAAATGCAAACACGACTGACAACATTGTTGTATATCTGATAAGTGGGTTCAGTCAGTCAATTTTCTCCCTCTTAACTAGAGAAAATCGACCGAAAACCCCTCATTTGTGTTCATCCTCCAACCCTAGACCCTCTGTAACGACCCCACCTCCCAGTAACCCCCAATTAAGGGAGACCCGAAGGTCAGAGCCGTTATCTAATTAACAGGATCAAAGGTTCGACAAATAATCAGTAATAATTAATAAACTTTACCAACTAAACTGAAAACTGGTATAAAATAAAACTTTTCTTACCTTGGAAAAATTGGGATTTCTAAACTTCTATCCATGAAGATGTTACTCTAACTAATCCTCCTGTGTACGTTACTTCTCATTTAATTCCATATATGCCACTTTACTGTTTGTTCTTTTCATTTGTACCTAAAATGCCGACAAACAAAACGTCGGTCAGTATATCGAAATATACTGGTATGTGGGGACAACCAAAAGTTTGCACATATGGATAACAATTTAAATATCACAATAAAATTATTTAACAAGCCCATTTACATTTTCCAGTATGACATTCTCCACCTCTTTTGCCCTAACCCTGGCATACCCACCTTAGGGTGCCCTTTTGCCAATGACTTAAGGCCACCTTCTCAATCCCGAGCTTGGTGCCTGGGGGTCACCACTCATGGTGCCCACTAGTCATGCAATATCATAGGCCACCTTCTTGGTGCCTGGGGTCACCACTCAAGGTATCCATTGGTCTACCCATCTGGGCCTGACTCTCTTGGCATCATCCATCAGGGTGGCATGTAGGTGCGAGAATACATACTTCTACTATTAATGTGATAATCATAGTGACTTTATGATTTGCAAGTATGAACATCCAAACAGTTTAGTTGCAGTCAATGCGATTAACCATCCGACAAACACGTGGGAAACTAATGCGGTTATTCATAAGCGTAACCACATACCTGATCCAGAGCAACTCGATTGTCCAAGCAATAAGGATAAAGAATCAATCAACAAGCAATCAACAATATCCTGAAATTAATGCATGACATCCAAGTGTTATAGTTTATCCAGAACATTCTAAAGCTAGACTTGGATTCCATCTTAGGTTTTCTAGACCACATTAGGGTTTTATTATGGTTTTTGCCTCCATAACGCTTTTATCATATTAAATGCTCTCTTAGTTCATAAACCCTAATTTCAACACCATAAGCCCAATTAAAGTTGATTATTTCTCTTTTATACCAAAACTACCTTCGTTATCCTTTTAATCTATTTCAAGGTCATTCGACTCAATTATCACCTTTAGTTTCTTTCGGATTAACAACTCATAATTCATGATGGTCTAATTCCCATATGAACTCTATATAGTATTACTTCTACCTTGATTCAATCGAAAACCCAAATTTCTATATTAAGGTTATCTTTCCACAAATTAGTGACTTTAATGCTCAAAATAGCATATTCCAACCTTAATCATGAAATTAGTCAATTAAAGCCATTAAAAGTCGAATTTACCAACATTAGAGTTTCAAGGCCCATTAAAGAATTATTCATGCACATTAAACTCGAAATTAAACTAATTACATGCAAATTCATCCTTTTCCAATCTTATTGATCCTTTTTATCATTAACAGACTAACATCAACTTTAAGCATCTATTAAACCCTACTAATCACATTAAACATATCAAAATAGGGTTCTTTAAATATTAATACATTTAAAGTTGACATCTTCCATTACTTTTTGAATTGTACTAAGGATCAGTCTTCAATTATATTTTTAATGGATTCCTCTTATTTTTTTGAGTAACTTTCATATTTTATGCGTTCCAAACCGAGCCACGGATAATTAGCTATGAATTTAGAAAACATACCTATTTTGGACCAATCTGGGAGCGCCACGTAACCATCTCCATGCAACGTTGGATTGTTTGGGAAACATAATGAAATGACGATGTTGCCCCGGGTTAAGTCAGCCGGCCCTTCATACTCCTGGAGGGTATAACTGTCCATCGCCCCCCCCCCCCTCTTCCACCTAGTGCGCGCCCTAGCGCTGCTGCGGTTGCAGAAGATCGGGGAGGGTCTTCTCCGCCTCCCTACGGCTGGAGCTTGCTGCCCAGACCTTGCTCTGACTCCGCAACACCCCTGCGCATGCGGGGAGACTCCAGGTTGCAGTCAACATGCCCGATCTGAGGGGAGCCAAGCCCCCGTTTGCTACAGGTTTGTGAGCTTTCAGAAGCTGCTGTGCGAAGACAGGAGTACAGGAAAATATATACGACTCTTCCTGGGTTGTCATGGGAACTTCGTGCTTCCCTCGAGCCCCATCGCTGCTCCCATGTTGTCCTAGAGATAGTATTACCTCTCATCGTTAGGGTTTACATGAAGAGGGATATGGGAGAGAGAGAAGGAACTTGGGGATTCTCTTTGAGTTCGAACCAGGGGTCTACCCCTTTTATAGGGGAGGATATCCTCGCCCTAAGATGCCTATCTAAGAGGAAACAAGTCCCCTCCTAATAGGAATCACATTCCTTCAAGGAGAAGTATTCTTCTCTCTCCTCATAACCCCTTTGATATCCTTTATTTCTTGGATATTTAGGAATATGAAAATTCCTTCTCAATATTCTCTTTGCTTTTTAATCCATTAACCACGAGATTATATTTTCCTTTAAGTAGAAAATACCTCTCCTTTTGCAAAGCTACAAAAACCATTAATATTATATCATATTATGATCTTATTTTCTTTTATAGGTATTTTCTCTTTCTTCTTTCTCCATTGGGACTCCTTGGATCCCAAGAAACTGTAATAATTCGAAATTTCTTTTTAAGGAATACTCCTTATCCTTAAATGCATCAATATGTATTATTTCACATTATTTCTCATTATCTTGTTTATTTCTTATTAAAATAGTTCTTTTTGAGGATTTCTCATTATTTCCCTTTTATTTTCCTCATTGATATTCCTTTTATCATAAGAAATCCTTGGGATATGAAATTCCACCAAGGATCACTTAATTATACCTCTTTTTACTTATTTTCCACATTTCATAAATATTTTCAATATCTTTCTTAATAAAGAAAAACTATATTAATATTTTCTTTTCTTATTTCTTTTCTTTGAAACTTTGGACTCCTTGGTAACCAAGGAACCCAAGAGGAACAAAATCCCTCCTTGGATTTGCCTTCTAGAGGTTTCTACCTCTTTCTTTTCTCAAATTCTCAGTTATTCATTAATTAATTGAATATCCTTGTTATTGGGCCCAATAGCCAATAAAGCCCGCAAATAAATCAACAAGGCTATTTTAAACGAAAATCATGCATCCATTCATTATTTGTTAATTTATCTTTCATATGAGAAATTATATTTCTCAGCAAATGAACCCAAAATTGGGGTTGTAACATCCTTCCCCTCTTATGAGAATTTTGCCCTCAAAATTCCATCAAGCAAGCAAACAAACAAGATAATCCATTCTTATGTCCATCAGGGCTACCCTGTGGCTTTACCCTATCCATGGTGTTTTCCAAGAACCTTCATCATCTCATATTCTTCCATCTGAGTTCTTTCTTACCTTGGTATATCGTACCCTTATAGGTGACTCAGGACATTTCAGCCTCTCAAAAGCTGAATAGGTTCAGGGCTCAACACATGGCTTGGGTACCTCACATAGTGCTCTAGATCGGACTCACATTACACATCATGTTATCCTGAGGGGAAAGGTTAAACACAACCATCCCCACCAATCCATCTCAAATGGACCCATATATCGGGGATTCAGCTCTCTCAGCTGTAGCTTAGAGGGGTTGGATTTTCACATTATATTCCTCCACAGTGAACTGCATGTCAGTCTGCTTTGCATCAGCTCGTGACTCATGTCACCACTGGGTTCTCTCTCAGCCATTGCACGATCAAAGTGACTTCATCTTCACACACCTGGGGTTCTTTTCTGACCTTTGCGAGGCCTCCTTCACAAACATCATCATAATGAAGTGGTAACCGACACAACCTCCCTATAGAACTTCTTGCATCCCGATAAAGGCTATGGTGGTTAACATTACATCTTAAGAACTGTCTCCATGTATCACCCTAAATGAGCACGCATGCTCTCTTCATACCCTCTAGTTCAGATCATACTGTCCATTAGTATGGGGTGAGAAACTGTACAAACACTGAGCTCTTCATGTATCTACTTCCACCTCATGGAAGTGATTCTTTGGGTCACATCAAAACTTTTGAATTCGCATCATGGTGTAGTTGAACCATCTCTTTTCATATGTAGTTCAACCAGATTTGTCCCTTGACAAAACTCTTCCTTTCTCATGTCATCTAGGTAAGGCAATCTACCATAACCCATATTGTATCTTGACCTTCTTGGTCTAGGAGAAACTCACAACCTCCATAATGATGAACTCCCATTCCTTCTCGGGAACTCTTTATACTTTATATCCATGCACTGGGTTAATGGTGTTCGTCCTTCACCTCCTGGCTTGCATGGCCACATGCTACATGCAACCTTGCAGAAAGCTACCATCACTTACTATTTTGTAGTATCAAGGTGTATCATGATCTTAAAACAATGATCTCCTGTATGTCATGATTCTTCGAGATTGATACCTCAGGAACCCTAAACTACTTTCATCAAGGTTTTATTACCTTCCTATCCAAAGAAGAGTATCTGAGGTGCTGTCCTTTCACTACCTCAAGGACTAAACTGGCTAACCAAACGACCATTAATTTGTTCAACATATCAAAACACATCTCCTTTCCAAACTTAGGGTTAGCCAAACAACCTCCACTTCTTGTAGTTCCAGCTAAACTAGGAAGCTATACCTCAACCAGAGTATTTATCACTACTTCACATTCTTAGGTATAAGGTAAAGTGACGATATACATCTCCATGTATTATACTTATCATCTCATCTCAAACTCTAAGTTGGTCTCCATCAAGAAACTCTGAGCTCATCCTCATGGTGATTCAACTCAACTTTGCATGACTTGCAATCTCTACACAGCTCGTGATAAAACATCCTTACAAGATGATTTCCTTAATACTCTTAATGTTAGTAAACCATCCATGTATTATTCTCTCCACAAAGGTATGTTATCATCTCTATCCTCATACCTTGTAGCAACGTTCCAACTTACATCATCTTTATCCTTGGTGTAAGGCATGCGTACTGTCCTATCTCTCACTCCCATAACAAGAAGAAATAAGCATATGGCTGCAGTCCAAATACAGAGTTCTTCCTATTCCAAGAGTAGAGATGGTACAGCCCACCTTGCCCGTACACTTTCAAATCCAAGTTGAAACGTGCAGCTTATGTCTCTATATCACAAACATCATGATATCCACACTACTTCCAGGGAAGACTGGTCTCGGACTTACTTGGTCCAAGCATAATCCTAGGTCATCTCCTCTAGGTCTATAGGGTGCCGATACTTTTGGTGTCATCCCTCTTCCCTTATGCATCCAGAGAGTGCCCTACACATCTGCCTTTTGGGTCCAATAAGTTCATGAAGGTGATCAATCTCCTAACCCATGGCCCTCAGACAATGATAGTTGTTACCTCCCGACCCTATGGTCATGTGCAACTAGGGAATTAGGCAACTCCTTCTTCCATCGGTCTTATCCCTACCTGACCCTTGGATAGACTTAGGATTCTAACATAGTACATGTTCAACTTAGAACCTTACCCAATCTTTCATCATCTCTCTCTGCATTCATGACTGACTTTCATCCTTTCTCAGGGTTCATGGCGACCTGCCTACCTTGGTCAGGCCCCATATTGGTTACCTTCATGGTAACACATCCATATGCACCTAGAGATGGTTATCTATGGGTTTACTGGTTCGTTCTTGTACCATGTACTTTTCACTTAGCTTCTCAAGATCCCATGAACCCTCTTTAGGTTACCTCAAAACCCACAAAACTGGTATACACCCTACCAACGGGTCCTTCTCCCAGGATGGGAGGAAACTACACCTGGATAACAAAGGTCACAAGCATCCTTATGTTTAGGGTCTGCATCTACATGAGCTTGCTTAGCCCTGGCAAGCTACTAAGGCACAACTAGATACCTACAAAGCCAAGCTAGGTCACACCTGCCCTCATACTCAACATCAAAACAACTTATTCGTGAGGGGTTCATCCAACATACCCTTACCTTAATGGGTTTCCTTTACCTCTACACATTAAGAGTACCATGCTCGAAACTATAGAGACTCAAATCTCACCATGAGCATTGGATACACTGCTTCCCCTCTTAGGCCTAGGATCCCTATATTATCCTTTGGGTATCCTACTACATGCTCAAACTCTTAACCATGAACCAAGCATATCCCAGGTATGTCATGTACTTCCATGATCCTTTCATAAGAGCAACACCACAAGGTCGAGTCCCCCTCAAGGACAACCATCTAGGTATAAATCCTCACAACTGGTTACTTAACCCTCCTCAGGGTTTAAGGTACTCTTTACCTCATCCAGCAGGTAGTCACTTATACCATGGGTACCAGAAGGTTCTTTAAGATATTATCAGCCTTCAGGGATCAAACATAAGGCAACCGCTATCATCCACTTAGGTCGCATCATCCTCAATTCCCCATTGAGCCTCATGTTTAAGCTTCCAACCCTTTTTGCTTGGTTACTGCTTTCTCTTTCTCGAGCTAACTTGACTTCCATCCATACTACTCGAGGTCCTCTCTCTCTAAAGGCTCATGCTCACAAGCATACCCCTATGTGGGTGAAGCTGGTATTCAACTCATGTTCGGCTCTAGATTATCCATATGCTTACCTCGTAAGCCATCCATTGTGCCCTTCTGGCCAGGGTTTCAACCTACTACCGTACCACTGACGTACTCTGGGTGCAAGATATATCCTTCTTGCAACACCCCATAAGGTTTATATATGTTCTTCTCTAACCTCATCCATGAAGGAGATATCCACTGCTCAGCCATGCACGACCCTCTCCAGGGTTGGGTCACCAAAGGAACTAGGTCATCTAACCTCTTATGGCATCCCAAAGGCATACCCAACCAAACACTAGGTCAACCATTACATCCAACTCATCATGTCATCTCTCTCTCAAACCTACGCTTAGGGTTAGGGTTAACATCATCCTTAGAGGATGTGCTAGGTCTCTACTTCTAATGGAGGTCTCTACCTCCAAGACTAACTCTCTCTACATATCCTACTGCCAAGGAGGTCTATCCTCAAGTCTCTCCTGAGGGCAATGACAACTCATGTCATACGACCTAAGCAAGTATTTATTCTTTTACGCTTACTCTATTAAGCTTATGTCCATGACATCTTATTTACATGCTTTTTATTAATTTGGTGGAGGATTCCTTAATCCTTATCAATCCTACCCATACCTCGAGAGGGTGAGGAAAACCCTAATCCTTAAGGTCCTTAATAGAATTTGAGTTGAGAAGGGATGAACAAGATGAGAGAGTCCTAAAGGTATCTTATTTTGATTCATACCCTAAGACTTTGACCAGGCAGTCACAGGGATCTGGGAGTCCTCGTATTCCGACTATCGGTGCGGAGGAAAATATTGCCAGCCCCCAGTCGTGATCCTTTTCTAGACACCTCTGTCTTTCGGATAATCCTCTAATAACTCCCTTGGGTTCTACAGAATTTGTAAAATTTAATAATTATTAAAGATTAGATGAGGAACCTATGCTCTGATACCAATTGTAATGACCCCGCCTCCCAGTAAACCCCAATTAAGGGAGACCCGAAGGTCAGAGCTATTATCTAATTAACAGGATCAAAGGTTCGACAAATAATCAGTAATAATTAATAAACTTTACCAACTAAACTGAAAACTGGTATAAAATAAAACTTTTCTTACCTTGGAAAAACTGGGATTTCTAAACTTCTATCCATGAAGATGTTACTCTAACTAATCCTGCTGTGTACGTTACTTCTCATTTAATTCCACATATGCCACTTTACTGTTTGTTCTTTTCATTTGTACCTAAAATGCCGACAAACAAAACGTCGGTCAGTATATCGAAATATACTGGTATGTGGGGACAACCAAAAGTTTGCACATATGGATAACAATTTAAATATCACAATAAAATTATTTAACAAGCCCATTTACACTTTTCAGTATGACATTCTCCACCGCTTTTGCCCTAACCCTGGCATACCCACCTTAGGGTGCCCTTTTGCCAATGACTTAAGGCCACCTTCTCAATCCCGAGCTTGGTGCCTGGGGGTCACCACTCATGGTGCCCACTAGTCATGCAATATCATAGGCCACCTTCTTGGTGCCTGGGGTCACCACTCAAGGTGTCCATTGGTCTACCCATCTGGGCCTGACTCTCTTGGCATCATCCATCAGGGTGGCATGTAGGTGCGAGAATACATACTTCTACTATTAATGTGATAATCATAGTGACTTTATGATTTGCAAGTATGAACATCCAAACAGTTTAGTTGCAGTCAATGCGATTAACCATCCGGCAAACACGCGGGAAACTAATGCGGTTATTCATAAGCGTAACCACATACCTGATCCAGAGCAACTCGATTGTCCAAGCAATAAGGATAAAGAAGCAATCAACAAGCAATCAACAATATCCTGAAATTAATGCATGACATCCAAGTGTTATAGTTTATCCAGAACATTCTAAAGCTAGACTTGGATTCCATCTTAGGTTTTCTAGACCACATTAGGGTTTTATTACGGTTTTTGCCTCCATAACGCTTTTAACATATTAAATGCTCTCTTAGTTCATAAACCCTAATTTCAACACCATAAGCCCAATTAAAGTTGATTATTTCTCTTTTATACCAAAACTACCTTCTTTATCCTTTTAATCTATTTCAAGGTCATTCGACTCAATTATCACCTTTAGTTTCTTTCGGATTAACAACTCATAATTCATGATGGTCTAATTCCCATATGAACTCTATATAGTATTAATTCTACATTGATTCAATAAAAAACCCAAATTTCTATATTAAGGTTATCTTTCCACAAATTAGTGACTTTAATGCTCAAAATAGCATATTCCAACCTTAATCATGAAATTAGTCAATTAAAGCCATTAAAAGTCGAATTTACCAACATTAGAGTTTCAAGGCCCATTAAAGAATTATTCATGAACATTAAACTAGAAATTAAACTAATTACATGCAAATTCATCCTTTTCCAATCATAATGATCCTTTTTATCATTGACAGGCTAACATCAACTTTAAGCATCTATTAAACCCTACTAATCACATTAAACATATCAAAATAGGGTTCTTTAAATATTAATACATTTAAAGTTGACATCTTCCATTACTTTTTGAATTTTACTAGGAATCAGTCTTCAATTATATTTTTAATGGATTCCTCTCATTTTTCTGAGTAACTTTCATATTTTATGCGTTCCAAACCGAGCCACGGATAATTAGCTATGAATTTAGCAAAAATACCTATTTTGGACCAATCCGGGAGCGCCACGTAGCCATCTCCATGCAACGTTGGATTTTTTGGGAAACATAATGAAATGACGATGTTGCCCCGGGTTAAGTCAGCCGGCCCTTCATACTCCTGGAGGGTATAACTGTCCATCCCCCCCCCCCTTCTTCCACCTAGCGCGCCCCCTAGCACTGCTGCGATTGCAGAAGATCAGGGAGGGTCTTCTCCGCCTCCCTACGGCTGGAGCTTGCTGCCCAGACCTTGCTCTGACTCCGCAGCACCCCTGTGCATGCGGGGAGACTCCAGGTTGCAGTCAACATGCCCGATCTGAGGGGAGCCAAGCCCCCATTTGCTGCAGGTTTGCGAGCTTTCAGAAGCTGTTGTGCGAAGACAGGAGTACATGAAAATATATCTGACTCTTCCTGTGTTGTCGTGGGAACTTCGTGCTTCCCTCGAGCCCCATCGCAGTTCCCATGTTGTCCTAGAGATAGTATTACCTCTCACCGTTAGGGTTTACATGAATAGGGAGATGGGAGAGAGAGAAGGAACTTGGGGATTCTCTTTGAGTTCGAACCAGGGGTCTACCCCTTTTATAGGGGAGGATATCCTCACCCTAAGATGCCTATCTAAGAGGAAACAAGTCCCCTCCTAATAGGAATCACATTCCTTCAAGGAGAAGTATTCTTCTCTCTCCTCATAACCCCTTTGATATCCTTTATTTCTTGGATATTTAGGAATACGAAAATTCCTTCTCATTATTATCTTTGCTTTTTAATCCATTAACCACAAGATTATATTTTCCTTTAAGTAGAAAATACTTCTCCTTTTGCAAAGCTACAAAAACCATTAATATTATATCATATTATGATCTTATTTTCTTTTATAGGTACTTTCTCTTTCTTCTTTCTCCATTGGGACTCCTTGGATCCCAAGAAACTCTAATAATTCGAAATTTCTTTTTAAGGAATACTCCTTATCCTTAAATGCACCATTTTCCTTGGTCCTGGGTCTATATAAGACCACAAATAGATCCCTCTCAACTCCCGAATCAAGACCCTACCCTCTTTTGCGCTCAAGGAAGCCCCAGGAATCATCCTCTTAGGCCATTATTTCTCACGGCTTAATGCATGAACATTGCCTCTTAGCACCAAATGCTTCTCGAGTAGCTGGGGAGATTCTCCTAGTCTCCAACAACTTATTCAAACCTTCATATCACCCCTAAGAAGGTAACTCCACTTCCTTAAGTCTGGTATCCCCTGGCTTTACTAACCTAGAGCTACCCTTTTTGACCACCACACATCCTATTGTAGGGCTTGGTAACCTCGCCAGTCTTGGTTGAAGACAACCCAACCCAGGGTTGTGGACCTCATGTCCTGAGGATGAGAGTCAACCATGGAGTTGACTACATGGTCTCTTGTCTTAGTGTGAGTTTAGGAAGAAGAATTCCCACTAGGAGTTTGCTAGACTATGCCAAATCATGTTTCAAATCCCATCGCAATGCAAGGGAAGTCTGGTAAATTCCCCATCATTAATCCAACCGTGCGCAAACAATAATTGTTTGGGTGACATGGTGGGGTGTGATTTACCCATATGTTATAGTTGTAAAAATTGTAGAAAGTAAGCCATATCTTCAAATATAATCAAATTATATGTCAGTCTTTTCAAAAAAATGTGTAAAATCCGAAAATAATGATTTTAAGATATCTTAGTTTTGGATTGAAAAGTATGTTTTGGATATATAAATTTAAGATGATGTAGTGAAAGAATTAATGTTGATAAATAGATATATATATATATATATATATATATATCTTTTTTTTTAAATCAATACTCTGTGACATAATCTGATCTTATCTAGTAATAATGAAATTTCATGATAATTATAAGATTGGAGATACTTTGATAAATAATTGGGTTTCCTAATGAATGTGTTAGTAATGTGATAAACTTATGATTTTGGAGTCCAGTTCTAATTCAGCCCCGAGTTGTGACCCGTATGACCAACACTACACCCTAGTTCACATAATTTTGCATATGTTTGTGACAATTTGGAAATATGTGCTCTTTGAAAAAGAGCAACATGAACATTGCAAGCCAGTTGAAACAACTAGACCATAAAGAGAAAATCATGTTTTTTTACATTAGGTATAATTTTACACATTTTCTCTATGTAATGATCTGTTTTTTCATGAGAATTAACTACATGAATTAGCAAAATCATACATGCTAGATGGCGATTTATTGTGGCATGTGTTGTCCTAACAATTATACATCGTCCATATTTTGATGATGACTTAACCATTCCATTAATGCTTACCTAATATGTCTATTTGAGATCAATTTTAGGTATTAGGTACACGAAGAGGATGAAATTAGCAACCCCTAGTTTGCCAGAAATCAAGTCAGAATCAATGCAAATGAATGTTTTAAAGATTAAACAGTATCTCTATTAGAATCATGTTGTAAATCATTTTTATTTAATGTATGACTTGTAACTAAGATTAAATGAAATTTTGAGCACTTAATTCTAACATTAATCACTTTTTGTGCATTTGTCAAAAGTGATTACAGACTAGCTTGTCAGCCGAGTTCGTCATGGTGACAACTCAACCAACAACCAATGTGGCTCTTGGCAATACCCAAGGTAAAGCGAGTTCATCATGGTGGCAACTCAACCAACACCCTATACTTTGACTTGTCATATAATGTTGTTGTTTGAGTTTCCCAAAAGTTAACTCAGCCAAGAACCAATTTAACTCTTGGAAATACCCAGGGCTGGGCAAGTTTGTCCTGGTGGCAACTCGAACAAGACCATGTACTTTTACTTGTCATATAATGTTGTTAATTGAATTTCCCAAAAGGTAACTCAGCTAACAATATTGTACGGTCTAGTACAGAATAGTGTTTCTAGTTGTTAGAGTGTTGCAAAACTCAAAAATAACACCCAAAATGGATAGAATTCGATACTAAGTGTCTCTACTAGTTAATAGGCAGTTGTAACTATAAAAAGGAGCCCTTGGACTTCATTTCAAGTGTACCTTATATGCTCCCCTTCTATAGTTGAATGTTTTAGCCTACGAGATCCCCTAATCTCCCTAAAGCTTATTTACTAACCTACATCCAATTTGAGTGTGTTAGGATCCTTGTAAGAGAGATACTCCAATGTACATATTGTGAAACTCTCCACTCCTCTTCCCAGAATCTCTCTAGAAACTTGGTGATTTGAAGGTGATATCCTTGAAGAAGGAGGTGATATCCTTGAAGAAGGAAGGGTTGATCAAATATTGAAGATCTTCTACAAGAATGGGTAAGACCTTAGCAAACATAGAATATTCTTGGTAGGTAGATAGGTAAGACCTTTGTAGTGGTTATTGCCTCCTTAACCCTAAAAGGAATGCTAGTTTATCCCTTATGATTGAAAAGGGTGGTCTATATGTTGTAACTCTTATAATGGAATATAAGAAGTGTGACATGGTTGAAAATCCTAGAAATTGACCCCTCTAGGTAGATGATGTACATTTCCTAGTTTGGAGGTTCAAACCACTATACATCTTGGCTTTCTTTTGGTGCTTTCTCAATCTCTCTCTCCCTTTCTTTGCAATATTGCAATATCTTTTAACAAATATCTTGAAGGTCTATTGTGTTTTTAAGTGTTTTTAGCTCTACTCACCCCTCTTAAAGCCCATAGATCCAAAAATTGGTATCGGGGCTTGGTCTTCTCCAACTAAGTACTCCAACAAGTAGAGAAGATGGATGAAAATCTTCTAGGATCTATCAACGTTGAGGGTGGTTTCTGTTGGGAAGTATGCATTAGATAAAGCAGCGAAAAAAATTAACTTGATATATTCCCCTTAAAAAGTAGATCGCATCAACAACTATGTAATGGGAAAGAGGGCTTCAAGGTTTATACCTGGTCCTAGATCAAGTCCAATGACAATCCCTTGCAGCAGTGTGCGACTTTCTTCAAGTTGCACCCAAACAACTATGAGCGTCAGCCTCCTAGTTGATCACCATGAATGGCGGTTGACTGCATCCTCCTAGAGGGTAGCAATGGCCTCCTCACCTCTGTAGTAGTCCACATAGACCACTAGGAACTCTTATCATTCTATATTAATGGACAAGAAGGAGTTGTCCCATCTAGTCAGCATGCTAGTGCCAAATTGCTCTCCCAATTGTCTCTCCTTTGCTATCCCTTCCTTGATAGTTAGGACTTACTCAGGATCTCTCAGTTACTACAAAATAGAGAGGACAACAATTGTCAAATATTATTAGTGTGTCCCAAGAAGGCCCCTAGTACCCCTTAATTTGTAGGAGGGATGGGGTTAGGACTTCTAGTCTAAGTGGGTGTTGAAAAGATGGAATTTTGTGAATTTTCAAGAATCTACAACTATTTAAATGGTCTGATCACAATTGAACCGGTCGATTCACATCTGAGTTGATCAGTTCAACCCTTACACTGGTCGTTTTACCATGTTTCCCAATTGTAATTGTATTATCAATTAATATCTGATTAATGCACAATATGATGTCAACATGAATCCTTGATCCAATCGAAATGATCGACCAACTAATCGGTTCACAAACTAAATCAGTTGATTCATAGATCTGAGTCGATTGGTTCACTTGTTGAATCGGTCGTCTCAGTCATCTGATTGCCAATCTTGGTTCAATTGACCTGACACTTGAATGACTCGGTTCAACACTTGAACTGGTCGGTTCACAGTCCATTCAGTTAATTTTTAGCCATTGTTGTTGAAAGTGAATACCTAAACACTTTAGTAATCAAGTTAAACATCATGCATGAATAAACTCCTGTTCTAAGTTTATCCTATGTGTGTGACTCTATAGGTTCCAAGTTATATTAGTAGTGAATGTTCATAATTGATTTATGACATCACAGGCAATGAGTGGTATCTAGAAAGACATCATTGCTACCCAAGAAATTGGAAAGTTGGATAACAACTTCAACCTACAATCTATGATTTGTGTTACATTGATCGTATAGTTCTTTTGCCTCTGATTTCTAGGTTGAACTTGATGCATGGAATCATCATCCTGTTGAACATTCTATCCATGTTCCTTGAACTACAACAGATTGTTTGAGATATATATAAGCTCAATATCACATATTGACTCACATGCACATGAGCATGCATTTCTCAATCATCCCCATGTGGCCAGGATATCATACTCCTATAGGAGGGATAAATCCCATCTACATCACTCATAGTCATTTCCATGTGTCAAATGCACCAGCGCATCACTTTTATGGAAATCTTTATTCAAGGTTATAGTAGATGATGTGAAAGTACATAAAACTACATGTGATCAGTGTAGTGACTTCAGATCTAAGAGCCACAATCACCACCATCACTACTAGAGATGACTATGACTACAAATCATGGTCTCCATGTGTCACTCTCAAGGTGGGTCTGCCCGACACACTGTTCTCTAACAAGTATCTATGTGCTTGTCTTGATATCACATCATGACTAATAATATTTTGTCATCAACTAACACACACTAGTATTAAATGTTATTGTTGTCTATCAACCTTCCAAAATAACATCTGACTAGGGACATAATAAGAATGTATATACTCTTAACATTTTTATGATCTCATTGTTCAAGTCTTCAACCCAAAGACATATGTCATTGAGTAATGTCATACTTTAGACATTTAGTATGTTACATCATTATCTAATAACTGAATAAAATAGAATAAATGGAAGATTGCCTTTATTTTTAATCAAATCATTTATAAGATATGCCATTAAAATCATCATATGATTGGATCTATCAACATACATATCAAAAGAATCCCACTTGCACTTGGAGACAATCATGCATGAACTTAATCCCAAGTGATCTAACATGACCTTCATTCTTCTGTTGTGAAAGTGCTTTTTCGAAGGGGTCAACCACATTACTCTCATTTGGTATTCTACAAATCTTCACATCTCCTTGTTGTACAATTTCTTATATATATGACACCGCCTTTGTAAATGCTTTGAACGTTGATGTGATCTGGGTTCCTTAGCTTGTGTAATAGCTCCATTATTGTCATAATACAACTCAATTTCATCGTCGATGCTTCGAACCACCTCAAGTTATGAGATGAACTTCTTGATCCAAACAACCTCCTTTGCTGCATTGGATGCATCAATATACTCAGAATTTGTTGTATAATCCACAATGGTCTCTTCATTGTAACTCTTCTAGCTCACAACTTTGTTGTTGAGGCAAAACACAAATCTTAATTGTGATTGATAATCATCTTTTCCAGTTTGGAAGCTTGCATCAGTGTAACCCATTACCACAAAATCTTCCTCACCATTGTAGATAAGGAACTTGTCCTTAGTTCTTCTCAAAATATTTAAGGATGTGCTTAACGATAGTCTGTGATTACCACCATGATCTCACTGATATCTTCTCATCATACTCAAGGTATACAAGACATATGGACAAGTATATATCATTGCAAACATGATAGATCCAATTGCAGATGCATATCCAATCTTACTCATACACTCACTTTCTTCACAAGAATTGGGACATTGAGCTCTAGAGATGATGACACCATGAGATATGAGTAGGTTTCCTTTCTTTGAGTTCTCTAAGTTGAACCTATTTAATACTTTGTCAATGTATGTGCTCTGACTTAGCCTAAGAAGCCTTCTATATCTATCTCTATAGATATTGATTTTTAAGATATAGGATGTATCACCCAAGTGCTTCATAGAGAATGTACTTCCCAGTCAGGTATTTACCATATGTAAAGTTGGAATGCCATTCCCCATCAATACTATGTCATCTACATACAATATGAGGCATACAATTATGTTCCCACTGACCTTCTTACACATGGTTCATCTTCATTTTGACTCAAGCCAAACTCCTTGACTGTCTTGTCAAAATGAAGATTCCATCTCCAAGATGCTTGCTTCAATCCATAGATTTACCTTTGCAACTTATATACTTCATTTTCATCCTTTGGATTTATAAACCCTCATGTTGTGTCATGTACACATACTCAAGAATATTTCCAGTAAGGAATGTGGTTTTGACATCCATCTACCGAATCACAAAGTCATAATAAGCTATAGTGGCAAGCTTGATTATTATGGACTTAACCATGGAAAAAGGTGAAAAAGTTCCATCATAGTCAACACCTTGAACTTGTTTGAAACCTTTTCCAACCAATTTGCCCTTATAGGTTTGTACATTATCATCCATGTCAGTCTTCTTCTTGAAGACCCATTTACACCATACGGGTTTTACCCCTTTAGGTGGATCCACCAAGGTCCATATCTTGTTGGTGTACATGGATTTCATCTTAGATCTCATAGCCTCAAGCCATTCCTCAGACATTGGTTCCTTAATATCTTCTAGTTAGGTTGTTGGATCATCATCTATGACCACCTCATTGTTTTCTTGAGTCACAAGATAACCAAATCATTTAAGCACAAGGTGTGGCCTACTAGATCTAGGAGGTTCTTGTGTTACATGAGGACCTTGAGATTCCACAAAAATTTATGAGTCTCCTTGTTCCTCTTATTCCTCTACAAGTTCAATATTTTCTTGTTGGTCTCGAACCTCTTCAAGTATTACTTTTCTCTAGCCAATTACTTTGCAAATACATTCCTTTTCAAGGAATGCACCAGTCCTAGCAACAAACAATTTTTTTCCATATGGAGTACAAAGTGGTATTCCCTCATTTCTTTGGGATATCCAACAAAATATATTTATCTGATTTGGGTCCAAGCTTTCAGGAAACATTATCTTGACATAATCTCCACATCCCCAAATCTTCATAAAAGACACTTCAAGATGTTTCCCATACCATATCTCATATGATGTCTTTTGAACCGATTTAGATGGTATACAATTAAGTGTAAATGTTTCGATTTCTAGAACATAAACCTAGAAGAAAGTCAGAAGATCAAAAAATTCATCATTAATCGCACCATATCTAGCGATGTGTGATTCCTTCTTTCTAATACAACATTGTGTTGTGACATCCCAGGTGGAGTCTAATGAGATACAATACCACGGGCTCACAGAAGGTCCTCAAACTCTTGGCTTAAGTATTCTCCACCTTGATTAGAACGAAATGCCTTAATACTTTTACCAAGTTGGTTTTGTATTTCATTCATGAAATCCTTGATCTTGTTAAGGGATTCTGACTTATGTTTCTTCAAGTAAACATAACCATACCTATTGAAGTCATCAATAAAGGTAATGAAGTACTGATAACTACCTCCAACATTTGTTGATCTTAAAGGGCCGCACACATCAATATGTATGTGTCTAATAGATCGCTTGCCCTCTCTCTATTACTAGTGAAGGGAGTCTTTAACAAATTTCCCAACTAATATGATTCACATGTCTCTATTGATTTGAAATCAAAAGGGTCCAAATAACCAACTTTATGGAGTCTGGAGATGTGTTTCTTATTTATGTGCCCTAGATGACAATGCCAAAGGTATGCTTGGTTTAAGTTATCGAGTTTTTTTTCTATTATACACACTTGATTGTAGATCTATCAATTGTAGACCATAAGACATTGAGGCACTTCCATAAAAGATCTCATCTTTACTAATAGAACATTGACAATTCTTTATAAGAAATTCAAATTCATTCTTGTCCAAACAAGATACATATATGATATTGTTATTAATGGTAGGCAGATAATAGGAGTTCTCCAACCCTATTACAACCCCACTTGGTCAAGATAACTCATAGGTTCCTACTACACTAGTAGTAACTCTTGCTCCATTAGCAAAATGCAGTTCAACCTCGCCTTTCTTTAAAGTCTGCATCCTTTTAGATCCTTCACATTTGAGAAAATGTGTGATCCACATCTGGTATCCAGTACCCAAGATGAAGAAGTAGTGAACATAATCTCAGTTACATATATACTATAAGTACATATCTATATCCCTTGCTTTATCTTCCTTGGTTTCCTGATGAATCCAAATTCATCATGATTTTCAGTCACCATTTTGGGCCCAATTCGACTAAATACATTCAATTTCATCTCCTTAAATCTTATAATGTGCAATTTTGCATGGTTGATCAAATTATCAAGTTATGAACTAGTTATATATGAATTTCATGCAGATCATGCAGGTCAAGGTGAGGTTCAACCATCAAATGGAACTCACATTCACTCATGATCCTCTCAACCACGATCTTGACCAAATGGTCTTGACTAAAGGTCTTGATCCATTTGGTCTGCTCAATCAATGTTGACCATTCAGTCTCAATCCAAATGGTTTCATTCATTTGGTTTTGCCCTCTCGGTCTTAGCCATTCATCCACACGATATTGATCCAGTGATCCACCCTCCTTGAATACAATCTCAAGACTGTGTGAAGCTTCATGGCATCAAGACCATGAGGAGGCAATCGGTCTCCAAATCGATCAAGCATCCTATCTAAAACTGTTTGGTGGTACACGGTCTCAAGACCATTAGACAAGCAAACCATGAGACCGCTCAGACGAGCAAGACCGATCGGAGGCAGCAAATCGTGAGCAACCAAGACCATTTGGAAGTGAAGATCGATTGGAGTGGAGACCGTTTGGAAGCTAAGACCAGTTGGAGTAGAGACCATTTGGAAGCTAAGACTGTTTGGATGGAATGTAGAAATTACTAGGGCAGTGACTGTTTAAAAAACCGATCAAGAGCAAATGATCATGAAGACCGTTAGGACCTGAAGAACGTTAAGGCCACGAGACCAGTTGGGCACAAGACCGATTGCCCAAGACTATTTGGGTGCACGTCGAAACCGTTAGAAGCCAAGACCATGAGGAAGTCTCACGATCCTAAACTGTAAGAAGACTGAACAATTTCCAAAACCGTTAAAGCAAAATTGTGAGTATATTAAAAGATCTCCAAGACCGTTTGGACATGACCACATGGGCTGCAAATGGTCTTGAGACTGCACAAGCCCAAACGATCCTCAAACTGTGAGAAGGAAATAGTCTCCAAACCGTTTAAACTCAAGACCATGAAGAAAACACTACCAGGTCCAAACCATTCAAGACCAGGACCCATGCCTATAAATAGGACCAATAGGGTCCTCATTTGGGCATCAGACCCAGGACACCAACAGGATGCCTGAACGCAGGTTCGATCCCGATCATCCACACCATTACCACTTCACCTACTGCTCCTGCTGCGAGCAAGCAGGTCAAGACGAGAAAGAAGGTGGAGAAGAATATCTGCCCAGTCTACCTTGGTGGTTCTTCCTCCTTGTCCAGATCTTCTCTGAGACGACGTAGAAGACCGCATCATCTTCATCGAGTTGCGACTACCTTCTGCATCATGCTCATGGCAAAACCTTCCTCTCTCTTATTCTTCTTGTTTCTCGCATCATGAGCGAGTAGTTCCTTTTCGTTGGGGTACAGGGACTAGCCTCGCTGCCTATGCAAGCATGTTCTCTTATTAAACATTCCATGGCAATGCATATAACTTTTCATTTCATTGTTAATCATCAATGTTTGTAGATTGATTACATGCTTGCTTTTATCTTGTTCTTCCCTATGTTGCGAGAACTTCTATATGTAGAGTGGAATGTCGATTAATGAGGTTAACTCCCAAACTAGAAATAGAATGGGATTCCTTGAGGTCGTAAGTGTATGATCTATGAGGGGATGAGCCATCTAGCCTACGGTGACACTTTTGTGGCCTAAACATCCCTCATGGACGGCCACAACTTCAGTTGGATATTTGTATCATCGTCGTTAATCATCGATGTTTGCCTATAGATTAATCACCTGCTTGCTTGTGGATTAGCACAGTTCACTCCCTGATTAGAAATAGAAAGGGAATCCTTGAGGTCGTAAGTGTATGATCCGTGAGGGGACGAGCCATCTAGCCAACGGTGATGCTTCTGTGTGCCTAAGCATCCCTCAGGGAGGGCCACAACTTCAGTTGGAAATCTGTATCTTCATAACCATAAGTGCATGATCTAGATGGTGACGAGACATCTAATGGCTAAGGGGATTCTTACGCGAGCCTAAACATCCCTTGGGGAGGGTTCACATCAGTTCTATTTGGATAGTTATATCTTGCCTGGATGTTTGATGTTTGGATGTGTTTGCATCTATAGTGGTGGTGAAACCCAATACCATCCCAACGATTCCATATCATTATTCTAGATCAACTTTAATTCTGCTCTTTACTTTCTTGCATTTAGTTTAATTAACCTCAATTCAACCAATCGTTTTAAATCTTAGCCTTACTTGAACTAGACTGGACTAGCAACGATTCTTAAAATTGTTGTCCCTTGGGATTTGATCCTTAACTATACTATGATAAGACTCATCCACTTATGGGTGGTATTATTGCACAAGGTTTTGGTAAAAGCTCAGGGATTCCAACCCTGAGTGAATTTGTTAGTGCGATAATAAACCACGTCAAACTCTGGCGTCGTTGTCGGGGATAACGGAATCAGTTAGTCAAATATAGTTCTTTTGAGGCTAATCTAGGATTTTTCTTTTTCTTTTGATACTATTGATCATTTACTTGAATTCGGTTATACTCCATCAATCTCACTTCTGAAAAATCTTTCCATCCCAGGTTCCAACAAAGTCTAGTGTATGCACCACTCGAATAGTCCCGGTCTCACTACTAGCTTTGATCTTGAGATAGACAGAACTTTTCATCGTCACAACAGAGAGAACCAAGAAAGAATGGCTCAAGAGGAGGAAATAGCCTGAAGGGTAGCTCAAGCCCTTACTGCACAAAGAGATAGGCTTATGCAAGAAGCTAGAGCTGCAGTTGAAATAGAGATCCGAGCAGCACAAGCAGCATCGCAAGCAACAAAACTGTAGAAGGACCTTAGAGAATTATCCATTCCTAAAGCTGCTGACGTTCACCACCCAATACAACCTCCTCCTATCAATGCTCCAAATTTTGAGATAAGGGCACATTGGTCACCTTGCTTCAAAACAACCCATTCTATGGTAAGCAAGGAGAAGATAGTCAGGAACATCTTCTGAGGTTTATTGATCTATGTGATATGACAAAGCAAAATGGAGTCTTAGACGATGCCATATGACTCCGTCTTTTCAAGTATTCTCTTGCTGATAGAGCCATAAGCTGGTACAATTCCTTACAATGTGAACCCATCACCACTTGGGAACAACTTCAAAACATTTTTCTGGAAAAGTTTTATCCTCCTTCTCTCACCTATGAAATTAGAGGTCGAATAACAATGTTCACTGAGGTCCCTAGAGAATCCCTAGCTGAAGCATGGGAAAGATACAAGGAGCTTCTATGCAAGTGTCCACACCATGGAATTCCTAGGAATCAACTCATTGAGATCTTCTATAGGGGTGTGGATGATGATATCAAGATGTTTTTAGACTCCTCGTCTGGAGGAAACTTCATGTGTTAGAGTTATGACAACGCATGGAAGGTTGTCACCCTTAGAGCTGAAAATCAATCTAATTGGGGTAGGTCTGTAGGCAAAAGAGTGTTGAAGGTAGGTATGGCTGAAGCCATTCCTGAGTACAAGTCTATCACTGAAACCCTCAAACTCTTAGTTGCCAAGAAAGACCATATTGAATCATCCCTTGCTGCCTATGAAAGAAGACACTCACTCCCACAACCACAAGAATAGATCAAGTCAACTTCATTGTTCTATGAAGCATGTAAAGGAACTGATCATTCTACGCTATCCTGTAATGTTCTTTATTATGTTGTTCTAAGCAACGTCTATGGCCAAGTAGATAATAGTCAAATGGAAAATCTTAATGCTGTCAACACCATCCCTAGTCAAGGATATTACAATCTGAATCAGAATAGGAATCATCATGGTTTTCAATACGTAAATCCTTCAGGAGTGGCAAACTCGCGACAACTTGGTTCAAATAATTAGCATCGAGGCTCACTAGGATTCTAGTATAATAAACAACAAAATTTTAGAAATCAAGGGAACATTAGTGGTAACTTATAGAACAGGAACTACAACAATTATCATAATAATTCTTAGTTCAATAATCCATACCAAGTCCCTTATCAAAAACAAAGACAACAAGCCAGTCCCATCTCTCCTGATGACAAGCTGTCATCCATTGAGAAGATGTTACAATCACAACAGACTATGATTGCTAACCAGCAAGCCCATTAGAAGGCTATTGAATCTCAACTAGGTCAACTCGCAGCTAGCACCGACTGGAACCTTTGCTGGCCAACCAGAGAACAATCCTAAGCACCCAGGACAACTAAAGGCTGTCACCACTAGGTCCTCGAAATATTATTATGATCCTCCCATCGAGACACTTGTAGTGATTACTGACGAGGGTGACTCTGTGGTTATCCAAGACTCTACAACACCTGAGTCCCAACCAAAAAGGGCAGTAACTGCTGATAAAACGGGCAAGGCAAGTTTTGAAGAACCTACCGTTACAGAAGCTGAAGAAACACCTAAGCCGGACGTGCCAGTGTACAAGCCTCATATACCTTTCCCAGCACGTTTGAGGCAGACAAAGCTCGACACTCGATTCAACAAGTTCAAAGAAGCCATGAAGAAACTCCATGTTGATATACCCTTTCTTGATGCACTGGCTGACATACCAGCATGGACAAAGTACTTAAAGTCTCTCCTTATAAGGAAGTATAAAACTGAAGAATATGAGATAGTCAAGTTAGCAACCACCACTTCCGACATTATTCAGAGCAAGATGCCAAAGAAGCAGAAATATCCAAGATCCTTTGGGATTTTATGCAATATCAGCGACTCTTCATGTAAGAAAGGATTGGCCGATCTTGGTGCTCGCATCTCTATCATGCCACTTAGCCTTTGTAAAAGGCTAGGGTTTGCTGAACTGCTCCCAACTGGCATGACCATACATCTTGTAGATAACACCGTGACTCTTCCCTTGGGAATCATTGAAGATGTACCTATCAAGGTAGGCAAAGATTCCTCTGTTCCATGCGACTTTGTCATTATGGACATAAAATAAGATGTCAGATACCCTCCCATATTTGGTCGTCTGTTCTTTGCCACTACGAGAGCTCTGATTGATGTTCAAGTAGGAACCTTACTTCTCAGACTAGGCAAAGAAACTCTCGAGTTCAAAGTTCTTGCAAGTATGTGAAGACCAAGCAAGCAAGAAGAAGTCTACTTGATTGAGTGCATAGATCAGATGTCACTCCTCACATAAGAGGATTATGAATAAGAAGATCCCTTAGAAGTGACTCTGACTAATCCAAATGTAGAAAGTTCAATTTACGAATGAATGAAAAATTTTGTTCATCACCTCGACACGGCTGAAGAAGATCCTCAAGCCAAATTTGAGGAGCTCAGGGATGTAAATGCTAGTGAAGAACTGAGTGAGAAACCAGAAGCCCCTGAAATGAAACCCCTACCCAAGGGATTGAAGTACATTTTTCTGGATGATCTCAAGGTCTGCCCAGTCATCATAATTTCTGATCTAATGACAGAACAAGAAGATAAACTCTTGAAAGCATTAAAGGAAAGAAGAAAATCCATTGGCTACAAGATGAGTGATCTCACTGGGGTAAATCAGGCGCTTTGCATGCACAAAATCCCCATGATGGAAGATCACAAGCCAACCATTGAACATCAAAGAAAGCTAAATCCAAACATGAAGGAAGTAATCCGTCGAGAAGTCATTAAACTGCTCACTACTAGAATCATTTATCCAATATCTGATTTTCCATGGGTGAGTCACGTGCATGTTGTCCCGAAGAAAGGTGGAACTACTATGATATGGAATGAAGACAATGAACTCATCCCTACACAAACAATCATCAGGTGGAGAATGTGTATTGATTACATGAAGTTGAATAAGGCAACCCGAAAGGATCATTTCCCGATGCCATTTCTTGATCAAGTCTTAGAAAGGTTGGCCCACCAAGAATATTTTTGTTACCTCGATGGTTACTCTAGATTCTATCAAATACCTATACATCCAGATGACCAAGAGAAAACAACTTTTACTTGGCCGTTTGGAACATATGCCTTTAGAAGGATGTCGTTCGGTCTCTACAATGCGCCTGCAACTATCCAACATTGCATGGCGGCCATATCTGCTGGTCTCACTGAAACTATCATGGAAGTTTTCATGGATGATTTTTCTATATACAGAGATTCGTACGTCTCATGCTTGAAGCACCTCTCCCTTATCCTTAAATGATATGAAGAAGAACATCTTGTGTTGAACTGGGAGAAGTGTCACTTTATTGTAAAGGAAGGCATTGTCCTTGGTCATAGAGTTAGCAGCCGAGGGATCAAAGTAGATAGAGAAAAAATCAAAGTGATTTCCAAACTCGCTATCTCAACAAATGTAAGAGAAGTTCGCACTTTCCTTGGTCCTGCAAGCTTTTACAGATGGTTTATAAAGGATTTCTCCAAGATAACCAAGCCGATGATGAATTTGTTGCTAAAGGATGTTAATTTCCATTATAACGAGGAATGTGTCAAGAGTTTCAATAACCTGAAGCATGCCCTTACAACAACACCCATCATAAGAGCTCCCGATTGGGATCACCCATTTGAAATTATGTGTGATGCCAGTGATTACGCTGTGGGTGCTGTTTTAGGCCAATGTATAGAGAAGAAACATTATGTAATCTACTATGCATCTAAGACCCTCGATGAAGCTCAGAGGAACTGCGCGACTACTGAAAAGGAACTCCTTGCAGTCATGTATGCCTTTGACAAGTTCAGATCCTATCTCATTGGTTCAAAAGTCATTTTCTATATAGATCATGCTGCTATCTGTTACCTCCTGGCAAAGAAAGATGCTAAGCCCAGGTTGATTAGATGGATTCTCCTCTTGCAAGAATTTGATCTGGAAATAAGAGATAAGAAGTGTACAGAGAATGTTGTCGCAGACCATATCAGTCGTATTCACACTTTGGAAACTGGGAAGATCCTGATTAATGATTCTCTTCCATATTACTAGCTAATGAAGGTTTTAGAATCTAACCCTTGGTACTCAAATTATGTGAACTACCTTGTCGTAGGTATCATCCACCCTAAATGCACCAGTAATGCACTGAAGAAATTCATGCATAATGTAAAGAAACATCACTGGGATGAACTGTATCTCTTTAAGCTTTGTGCCGATAGTCTCTACAGATGTTGAATCACCAAGGAGGAAGCCCAACTCATTTTAGAGCAATATCACTTAGGCCCAGTTGGAGGCCATATGAGTTCTAAGAAAACTTCTTTGAAAGTTTTGCAATGTGGTTTCTTTTGGCCAACCATATCCAAAGATTCCTACAACTTTGTTCTATCATGTGACAAATGTCAGAGAACGGGTAACATAACAAAAAGAGATGAGATCCCACTCAAGTTGTGGCAAGAAATTGAGTTTTTTTATGTTTGGGGTGTGGACTACATGGGTTTGTTCCCATCTTCACATGGATTTTCCTACATCCTAGTCACGGTTGATTATGTCTCAAAATGGGCAGAGGCCATACCGACCATCACTAGTGATTCCAAACATATCATAAAAATGTTCAAGGATATTATTTTTACCTGTTTCGAAGTCCCACTAATCGTGATATCTGACGGAGGATCTCATTTTCTAGAAAGAAGTTTTGAAGCCTTGCTGAGGAAATATGGTGTAACACAAGGTAGCCTCACCCTACCATCCCTAGACAAGCAGGCAGGTAGAGGTCTCTAACCATCAACTCAAGGCTATCTTGGAAAAGAAAGTAGGTCGCAACTAAAAAGACTGGTCAGTGAAAATAAAGAACGCCTTGTGGGCCTACCGCACTGCTTTTAAGTCTCCTCTCGGAACTACACCATTTCGTTTAATCTATGGAAACTCATGCCACCTGCCTATAGAACTCGAACACAAAGCATGGTGGGCAATCAAACAACTAAATTTTGACATGAAGAAAGCATGCGAAGCTAGGATTCTGCAACTTCAAGAGCTGGAAGAACTCCAGATGACAGCTTATGAGAATGTACAAATCTACAAAGAACGCACCAAACTTTGGCACGATGGTCATCTAAAAAGAAAGGACATTCAAGTCGGAGACCAAGTTCTACTATTCAAATCAAGACTGAGGTTATTCCCAGGAAAACTCCATTCTCACTGGTCTGGACCTTACATTGTCAAGAATATCTACCCGCACGGTGCTTTCGTTTTATGGAGCGAACAGTCAGGAGAATTTGTGGCTAACGAGCATTGCTTGAAGAGATATTTCACCTCAACCAACATAGGCACAGAAGCAATGATGGATCTTACCAATCCAACATATCCACCAAAAAATTGAAGGACTCACGTCGAGCCATTGACGTAAAACAAAGGCACTTGTCGGGAGGCAACCCGATCAATAACCTCATTTTACAGTTAGTTTTGAATTAGAAAATTTCCTTAATTTTGTTTTTACTTTTTAGAAATTTTTTCAATAAATAAAAAGTGCATCGTGAGATGCTATCTTAAGTTCTGACTAGTCTTCAAATTTGAGATTTTTAGATGGAGGATACACGCTAATTGGAACGCAACCACATCTGGTGGTCCAACCGGCATGAATTTTCCCCTCCATCTCTGATTTAGAGTCTGCTCGGGACGAACAAATTTCTAAGTTCGGGGTGGAGGGTGGGTTGTACGTATTTCACTTTCCACCTACACCTATCCACTTCAGACTTAAGATTTCATCCAATTTTGATCAAAATTTTCAATATTTTTTATGTTTTCAAAGAAATTGAACAAAAACTTGATGTATTTTTGACACTTTTCGTTTCAATAATAGCCATTACCTAGCTGGATAGTTTTTCTCTCTATGTTTTTATTTTCTTCATTATACCCTCCTTATTGGAAACAAATCCTCAGAAGGGCAATTTTCTAAAAACTAGCCTTTTGATTGAAATCATCTTGTGAAGCTTATGAATCCTAACATCATGATCCTTCTGCAAAAAATGGAAAGTGTCTGTCAAACTGATAGAGATCAAACACATCGTGTTTCCGAATTGATAAGTGGAATAATAACATGGAATCTCCACCGGATCCTCATCAAGTCATTATTTGAGAAGAGTATGATAAAGAGAACCACCTGGTGTACTGAATTGTAAATCAACTTGCATTCTAATTTGAACTCTCTTCTACACTTCTTCAATCATCTTCATACCCCTCCATCCATCAAACAGAAATAAAAATAGCCAAAATAGTGCCAAACCCTAAGTTCAAGGTGGAACACCACCTCCCTCTATCCTCTTCTTCTATACCCCTCTCTAATAAAAAGGGGCGTACCACCAAAAAAATATGCCAATGTGCACACAAAAAGAAGATGCAATCTCGAGTCAAATAGAGGAGAGATTCACACACAAAAAATGCAATCAATGAAATTGCAATCATAAAATATAAAAATCTCGAGTCGAATAGAGGAGAGATTTATTTCTTCCTTCCATACCACCATTCACTCCCTTTTCTACCTAAAGGCACAATGAATGCCTCCAGTATCCTAAAATACACCAGTGTTAGATCAGCTGTACACTTTTTGTTCTGCGGGTATCTCTGGACTCTTACAAAACTCTTAGAAATGCTAGTTGTTGGAAAAAGTGAGGAGGAAGTGATGTTGGAAAAAAAACTCGGGAACGAAGATGTGGTAAGATGTGCTCAGTGATCTCAGGAAGTTGAGATGCTTAGTTATACTGAGCATAAAGGAAACAATCGTGATGTGAAGAGGAAGCAATCACATGATCCTAAAGTATTCATTTGGCAACTGTTTCAGATTTTTTGTTACTTGAGGATGAGAAACGTTTAAGTTTAGGGTATTTTGATGAATCCAAATTCATCACGATTTTCAGTCACCATTTTGGGCCCAATTTGACTAAATACATTCGATTTCATCTCCTTAAATCTTACAATGTGCAATTTTGCTTGGTTGGTCAGATTATTAAGTTATTAACTAGTTTTATCTAAATTTCATGTAGATCATGCAGATTAAGGTGAGGTTCAACCATCAAATGGAACTCACATTCACTCAAGATCCTCTCAGCCATGGTCTTGACCAAACAGTCTTGATCCATTCGGTATGCTCAATCGATCTTGACCATTCAGTCTCAATCCAAACTGTTTCATTCATTCAGTTTTGACCTCTCGATCTTAGCCATTCCTCCACACAATCTTGATCCAGTGATCCACCCTCCTTGCATACGGTCTCAAGACTGTGTGAAGCTTCATGGCCTCAAGACCATGAGGAGGCAATCAGTCTCCAAATCGATCAAGCACCCTATCCGAAACTATTTGGCGGTGCACGGTCTAAAGACCGTTAGACAAGCAAACCGCAAGACCGCTCGGACGAGCAAGACTGATCAAAGACAGCAAACCACGAGCAACCGAGACTGTTTGGAAGTGAAGACCAGTTGGAGTGGATACCATTTGAAAGCTAAGACTGGTTGAAGTAGAGATCGTTTGGATGGAATGCAGAAATTGCTAGGACAATGACTGTTTCCAAAACCGATCAAGAGCAAACGATCGTGAAGACTGTTAGGACCTAAAGACTATTAAGGCCACGAGACCGGTTGGGTACTAGATTGATTGCCCAAGACCATTTGGGTGCACGTCGAAACCGTTCGAAGCCAAGACCATGAGGAAGTCTCATGATCCCAAACTATGAGAAGACTGAATAGTTTCCAAAACTGTTAAAGCAAAATCATGAGGATATTAAATGAACTCCAAGACCGTTTGGATGTGACAGCATGTGCTGCAAACGGTCTTGAGATCGCATAAGCCCAAATGATCCTCAAACCGTGAGAATAAAATGGTCTCCAAACCGTTTAAACTCAAGACCGTGAAGAAAACACTAGCAGGTCCAAACTGTTCAAGACCTGGACCCAAGCCTATAAATAGGACCAGGAGGGTCCTCATTTGGGCATCGGACCCAGGACGCCGACAGGCTTCCTGAACGCAGGTTTGATCCTGATCATCCACACCATTGCTACTTCACCTGTTGCTCCTGCTGTGAGCAAGGAGGTCAAGATGAGAAAGATGGTGGAGAAGAAGATCTGCCCTGTCTACCTTGGTGGTTCTTCCTCCTCATCCAGATCTGCTCCTAGACGATGTACAAGACCACATCATCTTCACTGAGTTGTGACTACCTTTTGCATTATGATCACAGAGGAACCTTCCCTTTCTCTTATTCTTCTTGTTTCTCGCATCATGAGTGAGTAGTTCATTTTTGCTGGGGTGCGGGGACTAGCCCCGCTGCCCATGCAAGCATGTTCTCTTGTTAAACATTCCATGGTAATGTATATAACTTTTCATTTCATTGTTAATCGTCAATGTTTGTAGATTGATTACCTGCTTGCTTTTATCTTATTCTTCCCTATGTTGCGAGAACTTCTATATGTAGGGTGGAATGTCGATTAACGAGGTTGACTCCCAAACTAGAAATAGAATGGGATTCTTTGAGGTCATAAGTGTATGATCTGTGAGGGGACGAGCCATCTAGCCTACGGTGATGCTTCTATGGCCTAAAAATCCCTCAGGGAGGGCCAAAGCTTCAGTTGGATATCTGTATCGTCATCGTTAATCATCGATGTTTGCTTGTACATTAATCACATGCTTTCTTTCCGATTATCATGGATGACTCCCTGACTAGAAATAGAAAGGGAATCCTTGAGGTCATAAGTGTATGATCTGTGAGGGGACGAGCCATCTGGCACACGGTGGCACTTCTGTGTGCCTAAACATCCCTCAGGGAGGGCCAAAACTTCAGTTGGAAATCTATATCTTCAGAATTGTAAGTGCATGATCCGGATGGTGACGAGACATCTGATGCCTAAGGTGATGCTTACACGAACCTAAACATCCCTTAGGGAGGGTTCACAATAGTTCTATTTAGATAGTTATATCTTTCCTGGATGTTTGATGTTTGGATGTGTTTGCAGGTGTAGTAGTGGTGAAACTCGGTACCATCCCAGCGATTCCATATCATTAATCTAGATCAACTTTAATTTTGCTCTTTACTTTCCTACATTTAGTTTAATTAACCTCAATTCAACCAATTGTTTTAAATATTAGCCTTACTTGAACTAGGCTGGATTAGCAACGATTCTTAAAAATGTTGTCCCTTGGGATTCGATCCTTAACTATACTGTGATAAGACACATCCGCTTGTGGGTGGTATTATTGCACAAGGTTTTGGTAAAAGCTCCCGGATTTCAACCCAAAGTGAATTTGTTAGTGCGATAATAAACCATGTCAATTCCTTAACCCTCTCCTTATTTTGAGTGCAGAAGATTTGGACTTCAGTTTAGCCTCTAACACTTCTTAGCCTTGCCTTTGTCCTTGGATTTTATTCCACTGACCACCATCACATGTTTGCCCTTCTTCATTTGTGGTTCGGCATTTATTGTAACTACCTCGCCTCCCAGTAACCCCCAATTAAGGGAGACTAAGAGGTCAGAGCCGTTATCCCAATTTCTGGATCAAAGGTTTGACAAATAATCAATAATAATTGTCAAATTCTACCAAACTAAACTAAAAGGCTGTAATAAAATTAAACTTTTCATACCTTTTTCAAAAACTCAGATATCTACTTTTATCCACATGGAGTCTATTCTAACTAATCCTCCTTTGAAATTTAATTCATATTTAATTCCACATATGCCACTTTATGTTTGTTCTTTTCACTTGTACCTAAAACGCCGACAAACAAAACGTCGGTCAGCATAAAGATGGTATGTGGGGGAAACAATAATCGTGCAACTATGATGACAACATATTGTAGTCAAATATTATTTGACAAACAAGTTTATGTTTTCAACATAACTACTCAATCCATACATATCCCAACCTCTGCGTTGTCCCTGCAGTGGACCTGGATGCTACCTTCCTCATGGTAGATCCCCATTAAACCCTGCATGATCCTACCTAATAGGTAGATCAATATCTAGGGTTGAGTCGCATGGCACTGCCCATAGGTATCCCAATCCCTAACTCATGGTGTGCTAAAGAGTCGCATGAAACTACCCATCGGTAGCCCAATCCCTAACTCTTAATAACCTGATGGTCCCACTTAATAAGTAGACCCTTTACCAGGTTACCCTTTTCATCATTAGCAAAGCCACAGAGGAGGACCAGGATCTTAGCCAGTCATGTATACATTCTTATGGTGATAGTCATAGTCACTTTATAGTTGCATGAAATAGAAGTCATCCAAGTATTTATTTTTAGGCAACCGATAAAACAACTGAGAATCACTGTGAAACTAAAGCAATTAACCATAAGCGTAACCACATACATGTTAGGCTATTTTCAGATAGAATAATCCAATCAAGAAATCCAAATAAGCAAGCAAGCACATTATGATATCTTGAAATATGCATACAATTTCCTATTATTAATCATGTCATCAAGATCTACTAAACCTAGCTTGCTTCCTAGGGTTTCTAGTCCACTTTTAGGGTTTTCATTGCAATTAGGGTTTCCCTTCATCTCTTACTATTTTAAACCCTAATTTTATACAATTACTCACAAACCCTAATTTCTCATCTATTCATCATGAAAGATACTAAGGTTATCTTTTAACAACATATAACCCTGATATCAAAAAAAGCATAATTAAACATCAATTAAGTCCATTAAGCCTCTTTTACATTAAAGCTACCATTTTTATCCTTTTAATCCATGAAAAGATCATTATGCTCATTTATCATCAATTCATAGTTCATTAGGGTTTAAATCACACATGAACTCTATTTGTCATTAATTCTACCTTTATCCATTAGAAAACCCTAATTACTACATTAAGGGTATTTATCCACAATTAGGAACCTTTATACTCAAAAAGCTCAGAATCATCATATCTTAGCTCTATTCATGATTTTGAATAATTAAAACCATTAAGAGTCACATTTACTAATATTAAGGTTTCAAGGCCCATTAAAGTTTATTTATGCACATGAAATCCTAATTAAACCAATTACGTGCAAAGTTCATCCTTTGTGTTCTTAATGTACCTTTTTGCAATTAATAGGTTAATATCAACTTTAATCATCAATAAAACCCTACTAATTCATTAATTACCTCAAAATAGGGTTTCTTAATCTTTAATTCATTAAAGTTGATAAGTTACACTACTTTCTCATTATAAGAGGAATTAGCCTTCCAATATATTTTTATTGCATTTCTTGAGTTCTCATGATCAAAATTCATATAAAATGCACATCCATCCGAACTACAGTTAATTAGTTATGAATTTTGCAAGGATTACATGTTTAGACCAATCAGCAAGCGCCACGTGCTCCTCCTCCATGCAACGTTGTTGGTTAGTTTGAAAACATTTCGAAAAGACAAAACTACCCTCAGTTAAGTAAGTCAACTCTTCATCCCATGAAGGGCAAAACCGTCCAACATGCCTTCACCCTTCTTCAACCTTGAGTAGCCTGATTGTTGTCGCCCTAGCCGTCGAGCGCAGCCCTTGGCACGGCTCTTGCTCCCGATCCTGGACCCAAAACTCACCGGAGACCGCAGCCTCGCCTCCATCGTGCTCATGTGCACACATGGCGCCCTCAAAACACGGCACAGATGGTCGGTTGCTCGCATGAAAAGGCCACAAAGTGTGGATGCTCTTGCAGCCGTGCTGCTACTGATGCACATGGATAGGGAGGAGGGATGGCCACCGAGTGTCTCCCTTGATGTCGTGGAAGTATTGTGCTTCTCTCGTACTCATCTACTGTTTCTCATTGCTCATAGATGTGTTATTCCTCCACCTTAGGGTTTGCTTTACAAAGAAGGATAAGAAGAGAGGGATATGTGAAACTCCCTTGAACTCAACCCTGGGCTCTACCCCTTATATAGGGGAGGGTATTCACCCCCCAAGATGTGTATCCAAGAGGAAACAAGTCCTCTTCCCATTTGGAAACAATTTCCTTTAATTAAAAAGTAACTTCTCTCTCTTCATTATCCATTTAAATATACTTTGTTCTTTAGATATTACGAATTCGAAATTCCTCTCACCTATTCTCTTTATTTCTTGACTTTTAACCCATAGGCACGAAATTCTATTTTCATTTAGTAGAAAATACTTCCTTTTTAGCAATGCCACCAAAAAGCATTAATAATGTATCACATTATCCTCTTATTTTGCATTTTTGGTATTTTCTCTTTCTTTCTTCTCCATTGGGGCTCCTTGGACCCCAAGAAACTCCAAGATTTCGAAATTCCTTTATAAGGACACTTATTATCCTTCTAGATGCATCTATATTCATTATTTCTCATTATCTTGTTTATTTCTTATTAAAATATCTCTTTTTGAGGATTTCTCTTTATCTTTCATTGGCATTCCATTTAACATTAGGAATCCTTTGGATATGAAAATCCACCAAGGATAACTCAATTATGCCTCTTTCCACTTATTTTCCACATTTTATCATTGTTTTCAATTTCTTTCTTAATAAAGAAATAATTAATTGATCTTTTTTTTGCATTATCTTTGCAACTTTGAACTCCTCAGAACCCAAGGAATCCAAGAGGCACTAAATCCACCTTTGGATTACATAATTTTTCCTTCTAGAGATTTCTACCTCTTTCTTTTCTCCATTTGATATTAACAATGGAATTCCTTTTATCCTTTCCTTGTTATTGGGCCCAATAGCCAATAAAGCCCACAAAACAATCATCAAGGCTATTGTAAACGAAATCCATTTATTCAAAACAAATTATATCTTTATTTTTTCAAATATCTTTAATATGAGAAATCACATTTCTCACCAAATGAACCCAAACATTGGGGTTGTAACATCCTTCCCCTCTTATAGGAATTTTGTCCTCAAAATTCCATCAAGCAAACAAGCAATTCTGGATAAGATTTTTCCATGTCCATCATTGGCCCCTATGTGGCTTTGCCCTATCCATGGTGCTTCCAAAGAACCTTTATCATCACATATTACTTTCTCTGAGTTCTTTCACCTTGGCATCTATAAACCTCAAGGTGACTTAGGTCATTTCAGCCTCCCTTGGGGCTCACTAGGTTCATTGCTCCGCACATGGCCCGGGTACCTCACATAATGCTCTAAATTGGACACATGGAATTCATCACACATCACATTATCCTGAGGGGTAAGGGAAAACTTAACCTTCTCCACCAACCATGTCAAAAGAACCCATGCATCGGGGACTCATCTCTCTTAGCTATAACTTAGAGGGGTCGGATTTTCATGTCACATTTTCCCCCACAGTGAACTGCATGTCAGTCTACTTTGCATCATCCTACAAGTCATGTCATCTATGGGCTCCTTTCAGCCATTGCATGATCAAAGCGACTTCATCTGCACACACTGTGGTCCTTTCTTGACCTTTGCGAGGTCCCTTCACCAACATCATCTTAATGAAGTGCTGACTGACACAACCTCCCTTACAGAGCTTCTTTACAACCCGATACTGGCTATGGTGTTTATCATCACATCTTACAAAGGACAAACACTATCTCTATGTATCACCCTGAACGAGCACACATGCTCTCATCAGACCCTCTAGTCTGGATCGTACTAACCATTAGTTAGGGGTGATAAACTATACTAACATTGAGTTCTTCATGTATCTACTTCCACCTCTTGGAAGTGAATCTTTAGGTTATACACAATAACTTTTGAACTCGCATCATGGTGTAGTTGAACCATCTCTTTCATGTGTAGTTCATCTGGATCTGTCCCTTGACAGTACTCTTTCTTTCTCATGTCATCTAGGTAAGGAGATCTATCCTAACCCATATTGCCTCTTGACTTTCCTTGGTCTAAGGGAGACTTCAACATCCATAGTGATGAACTCCCTTTCCCTATCAGAACACTTTATCCTTTATATCAATACACTGGGTTACTGGTGTTCATCCTTCACCTCTTGGCTTGCATGGCAACATACCACATGCAACTTCATCTTAAGCATCCAAAGTACTACTGTCACTTATTATCTTGGTGGTACCAAGGTGTACCATGATCTCCTGCATGTTATGATTCCTCAGAAACCCTAAACCACACTAATCAGGGTTTCATCACTTTCCTTTCCAGAGAAGTGCATCTAAGGTGCTACAACCATCCTTTCATTGCATCAAGGCCTAGGCTGGCTAACCAAACAACTACTAACTTGTTCAACAGATCTTGTTACATCTGAGTGTTAGCCCAAACATATCTCTTTTCAAACTTACGGTTAACCTAACAACCTCTTCTAGCCTCCATCTAAACTAGGCAGATGTATCTCATCTAGAGCATCTATTACCACTTCCCATCCTTAGGTATTAGGTAACGTTGAAGACATACACCTCCATGTATTCCACTTATTATCTCAGCTCTAAGTCTATCTTCATCAAGAAAAATCTGAGCTTATTCTTTTGGTTATCAACCTAAACCTTGTAACACTTGCAAATTTCCATATAGCTCAAGATAAAAACATCCTCATTATTCCTCTTAGTGTTTGCAAACCATTCATGTATCGTTCACTCCACCATGGAACGTTATCATCTCTATCCTCATACCTCATAGCAATGTTCCAACTCACATCATCTTTTATCCTTGGTGTATAGCATGTGTATTGTCCTATCTCTCACTCCCATAACAAGAGGAAATAAGCATTTGGCTGCAGTCCAAATATAGAGTTCTTCCTATTCCAATAGTAGAGATGGTACATCCCACCTTTCTAGTACACCTTTAAATCTAAGTTGAAATGTGCCACATATGTCTCTACATCACAATCATCTCGATATCAAAGTTACTTCCATGGAAAACTGGTCTCTAACTTACTTGGTTCCACATACATTCCTTGGTCATCTCCTCTAGGTCTATAGGGTGTCGGCACTTTTGGGGTCATCCCTCTTCCCTCATGCATCCAGAGAGTGCCCTACTCATCTACCCTTTGGGTCCCATGAGTTCATGAAGGTGATCAATCTCCTAACCCATGGCCCTCAGACAATGACAGTTGTTACCTCCCAACCCTAAGATCATGTGCAACTAGGGAATTAGGCAACTCCCACTTCCATTGATCTTATCCCTACCTGACCCTAGAATAGACTTAGGATTCTATCATAGTACATGTTCAACTTAGAACCTTACCCAAGCCTTCATCATCTCTCTCTCTGCATTCATGGATGACTTACATCCTTTCATAGGGGTCATGGCAACCTGCCTACCTTGGTCAGGATCCATATCAGTTACCTCCATGGTAACACATCCACATGCACTTAGAGATGGTTATCTATGGGTCTACAGGTTCATTCTCATACCATGTACTTTTTGCTTAGCTTCTCATGATCCTATGAGACCTCTTTAGGTTTCCACAAAACCCACAAAACTAGTATACACCCTACCAAAGGGTCCCTCTCCCAGGATGGGAGGAAACTACAACTCTTGACAACAAGTGTTGGCTAAATGGACATCATTGAATCCCTTTGTTTTGATAATGACAAACATTTCATTCTTGTCGATCTAACGTGCTACTTGAGTGTTGTAGGAATAAGGTGGATGACAAAGATTTGGAAGATCTATATGATAAATTGCTTTAATTTCATGAATGTAATCAATTGTAAAACTTGTACAAACATATAATGTACAAGTACTTAGACATCATGTAAATCAAGCGTTAGATCTTCCCTAGCCAATCACTACACTTAGATAGGTCATCCCCTTCAATAGTGTCACATATGCACACTCATACATACACTTAGAACTTCATTTAAAACATTGAAACAGGGTCAATCTCGGTCGAAAAAATCCTCGACCGAGACACTCTCGGTCGACAAACTCTTCGATCGAGAAAGACCCAAGTAGCCGTTAGACATAGCAGACAAAGTAGTTGGGAGTTAGATCAGAATGATATATACACTTGACTCCAGACAGTCCCTCGGTCAACAAAATGTTGACCGAGTCGACAAAACTTCGACCGACTGGGATTTCGGTTGACAATTTCTCGACCGAGAATGCCTCTATCTGCACTTTTCAGAATTAATTAACTAGCCATTGCTAAAGCAACTAAATTGTACCTAACGACTAGTTAAGCATTTGGTACCCCCTAGAAAGTGTCTAGAATGTCCTTAAGCACTTGTAGGTCATTCCTATAAATAGGACATGCCTTAGGACACCTAAACACACGTATATACACTTGTGCTATACTTGAGCTTATACTTGCAAATTGGCAACCTGTTTTGAGAAATTGAGCAACACTAGCATTGGCTACTCACTTCCCTTGCTCTAAATTCGTGTCCTATAGGCTAGCATCTCCTATCCACTAAACCTACACTTCAATACTCATTGGTTAGGAGATCTATACGCTTGATATAGGCAAATCAAGCCTTGTGCTTCAAAGTGGTAATTGTAATTTCCTTTTCCTTTCTTGTTCACTCTTATTGCTTGTACTCTCCTTGCTACTCCTAGGGTTGGAGGCTGCGGATTGGAGAGGGTTAATCTTCTTGGTGAAGAAGGATGCTTTGGACTACTTCTAGAAGGTTGGTGCAATGGGAAGCTACTTCAAGAGGAAGGCTACTTCAAGGGGGAGCTTGAAGTTACTTCAAGAAGGCTGCTTCAAAGTTGGTGCAACTACTTCAAGGTGAAGGTTGTCCAAAGGGTGTAGAAAGTATTGTAATTTTATGTAAATTCCTTGAGAGGTAATAAAATTTAATACTTTCAAAATCCCGATTGGGTAAGCAACCGGGTAGTGGATTGACTGGCTTAGTATTTGCTAAGGTTGGAACCACTCTAAGCACCTTGTCTCCTTCTTATTATTTCAATTGTGGTTATTTGAGTTAAATTATATTAAAATTATCATAAAACCCTATCCACCCCCCCTCTAGTGGTTTTTAAACAAGGTAACAAACATCCTTAGGGTTTATATTCACATGAGCATGCTTAACCCAACAGTTACTAAGACACAAGCAGACCACCTACTAACCATGCTAGGTCATACTTGTTCTCATCCTCAACATTGGATCAAGATCATACCTTCCCATGTCATCACTTAGCTGTGGGGGTTCATCAAACATACCTTAAACTTAAGGGGTTCCCTCTCCTATAACCATGAGGAGTACCATGCTCGAATCTATAGAAACTCAAATCTCATCATGAGCATCAGGTACATCACTTCCCCTCTTAGGCCTAAGGACCCTAGGTTCATTTCTTTATGCAACAGTTGTCCAACTGCATGCTCAACCTTTAACCATGAACCAAGCATGTCCAAGGTATGTCATGCGCTTCCCATGATCCTTTTATCCGAGCAACACCCCAGAGTTGAGTCCTCCTCATGGACAATCAACAAGGTACAAGGCCTCACAACCTATTACTAAACCTCTCCAGGTCTAAGGAACTCTTCTTCCTATCTCAGAAGGTAAACACCTACACCATAGGCACATAGGTACCAGAAGCCTCATCCTCTCTCTAGGGTTTGGTTCCTCTAATGGCAACCAAGATATCAACAACCTCTGGGGATCAAGCATGGGGCAACCACTATCATCCACTTAGGTCACATCATCCACAACTCCCCACTTTTCCCAGAGTCCAGGCTTCCAACCTTCTTGCTTGGGTCCTTCTTTCTCTCTCTAGAGCTAACTCCACAAGTAGCCTTATACTAAAGGTCCTTTCTTCATGAAGATGCGTCAAGCTTACAAGCATACCCTTACGTGGGTGAAGCCTCTCTTCAAACTTATGTTTTCTCAAAGTTATCCATAACTCCTCTTACTTATCTCATAAGCTATCCATCATACTCCCTTGGCCAGGGTTCTAGCCTACTGTCAGCACTACTGACATACTCTGGGTGCATACTATGCCATTCTCATATATCCCATAGGGTTGTCCATATGTTCTTCTCTAACCTCATCAAAGAAGGAGCTATCCTTTTCTCTAACATGCACGACCCTTCCCAGGGTTGGGTCGCTAAAGATGCTAGGTCATCCAACCTCTCATGGCTCATATGGCATCCAAGGCATGTCTATCCAAACACCTGGTCTACCATGAAATCTAACTCATCATGTCACCTCTCTATCTAACCTTCATTTAGGGTTAGGGTTAACATCATCCTTAGAGGATGTGCCAGGTATCCACTTATAATGGAGATCTCTACCTCCAAGACTAACTCTCTTTACTTATCCTCCTGACAAGAAGGTCTAGCTTCAAGTCTCTCCTGAGGGCATGACAACTTATGTCATACGACCTAAGCATGTATCTATTCTTTTATGCTTAATCTATTAAGCTTACGTCCATGAAAATTTGGTGGAGGATTCCTTAATCCTAATCAACCTTACCCATACCTCAAGAGGGTGAGGAAAAGAGAGAAAACCCTAATCCTTATTATCCTTAACAACATTTGAGTTGAGAAGGGATGAATCAAGGTGAGAGAGTCCTAAAGGTATCTTATTTCGAGTCTAATCCTGAGACATTGGCCAGGAAGTCACGCTAATCTGGGAGTCCTCGTATTCTGATTAGCGGTACGGAGGAAAATCTTGCCAGCCCCCAGACGTGATCCTTTTCTAGTTCAGAAATTCCTCTAATAACTCCCTTGGGTTCTACAGAGTTTGTAAAATTTAATAATTATTAAATATTAAATGAGGAACCTATGCTCTCATAATTGGTATTGATTATTATTCCACGACTCCACGTCTAGGGATCCGGGCAATCTGGTCTCCGACGCGCGTTGGTCGTCGTCCTCCTCTCTTTAGCTTTAGGGTTTTTCTCTTGCAGGTCCAAGGATAGCTGTGGGTATTAGATCCTACCGATTGGCTGTTCTCCGCCAGGATGGAGGACGATCTGGTGGCACGGTGCGAGAAGATGCGGATCACGGAGGCAGAGGCGGAGATTGTAGAGGTTCACGACGACGGAGGGCTGGCGACGGCAGAACATGTCGAGTTGGCTTTAGTGGCGTGGATCTGGACGGACAGGTCGTATAACTTCACAGCTATGAAATGAACCCTAGCACAAGCATGGGGATTGGCAGATGCAATGCTCTTCAAGTCCATCGATCCGGTGACATTTGTGATCTAGTTCACGAATTGGAAAGACAAAGTGAAGGTGCTCGAGGGTGGCCCATGGAATTTTGACAATAAACTACTGCTTGTGAAAGAGGTCGATGCATCAGATCAACCGGGGAAGATTCAGTTCAGAACTTGTGACATCTGGGTTTGGCTATACAATTTTCCTCTCAGGCTAAGGTCAACGAAAACAATAAGGAGCATAGCGGAGAAGATTGGTCCTGTTTTGAAGCTAGACTGCGATGATCTTGGGTGGGAAACCTCGACAAGGGTTAGGGTGACGATAGATGTAACCAAACCTATGAAACGAATCCAAAAGGTCAGAGGAAAGGAAGGGGCAGTGTCGATCGTGGAACTGAAATATGAGCGGCTTCCAAACTTCTGTTTCTTGTGCGGATTACTCGGCCACAACGACAAAGATTGCATGGAGTTCGACGAAGAAGAAGGTTCCAGTCGGGAGTGGGGTTCTTGGCTACGGGTGTCACCGCGGAAGTAGAGAATGTCAGTCGTAGAAGAACTCCTTGGCGGAAGGAAATCGGGGTCGCAGAAGACATTATTCTTTTGTACTCACACCGGGAGTATTAGCAGAGGGGATAATGTTAAGGCCGCGGCATCGGCTGGGTTGTGGACGAGAGAGCAGGTCGACGAGGCGCACACCGGGCTGCAGGGTGAAGGACAGAAATCTAAGGAAGCAAGGGGTGGGCAGGAGATGGAGGTGGAGATGTCTGCACAGCAAGGGGAAACCGAGAAAGAGGGTTGTCGACTAGGTGGAGAGGATAAGAGACGGTATACTATGGAAGAGCTATTGGGAGTGTTCAAAGAAGCTAGCACAGACCGCTGCCAGCGTTCAGTGCAATCAACGAGGGTGCCGGAAATGGTTTCTAAGGGGGGAGGGGCGGGAGTAGGATGGGCGAGGATGCTTTGCCGAGGCAGGGTGAGGGGAAGGAGACGGACATGATTGAGGTGGTGGGGAGGATGGATATGGTACGGTCAGCGGCGCCGTGCAACGCTGCTCCAGTGGAGGGCTGTAGAAAACCAGCGGAAGGGGTGGGCGAGGGCGTCCGTGCAGCGGAGGTGATCGGGGAACCAAATGATGGAGGAGTAGTTGGATGGAAGAGTGGGGGTGTGGGCAAGACATTGCACACCCGCAAGGTCATACTTTCGGTTGATCTTGCGAGGTATCCGGGGAAGGAGGGGGAGGAGCTTGAATGTGAGAGGAGGAGATGTGCTACTGAATGGAAGGAGAGGGTGCGAGAGAATAGGGTGAGGCTGCGAAGAGGAAGAGAAGATGAGGGAACAAGCTCGAGGAAGGGATCTATACAGAGGGTCATGAGGAAAAACATACAGAAGTGGAACTGTGAAGAAGAATCAAGGCCTAGCAATGAGGAAAATAACAGGGAGATAGAATTTTCGATGTTGGTCCATGAAGACGCAAATAAAAGACAGAAAGCTAATACAGATTCAGGCTCGGTGGAAACTTTGGGTGCTGTAGCACATCAAGTAGTGGGAGTTGGGATGCACCAACCCCGTGAACATCCATGAAAACCCTCAGTTGGAACTGCCAAGGGTTGGGTCGACCCAAGGCAGTGGATGCGCTCCGGGCACTATGCTGGAGTGAGAGACCCAACATAGTTTTTGTTATGGAAACTATGATGGAGGATAGGCTTCTTGAGAATGTGAAAAGAAAGTGTGGGTTTATTGATGGGATATGTATATCTTGCTCTGGGAGAGCCGGGGGTCTTGGTCTTTGGTGGAAGGACATACATGTAGATGTTATCAGTTTCTCGGATAGGCATGTGCAGTATAAAGTACAGGATGAAAAAACTAATTTTAGCTGGTATGCTTGTGGTATTTATGGATGGTCAGCACAGGATCAAAAATACAAGACCTGGGATTTAATGAGACAGATTTATGGGAGTTCATATGGCCCGGTGGTGTTCTATGGTGACTTAAATGAAATCACACAAAATTCTGAGAAATGGAGAGGACCGCCAAATCCAGAAAGATTTATGAGGCCCTTCAGAGAAGTTATTGATGACTGTGCTTTACTGGGCATTGGTTATGAAGGTAATATTTTCACGTGGCGTAGGGGGAGGACGATAGAGACTCTGGTAGAGGAGAGGTTAAACAGGTTCCTGGTCAGTGATGAGTGGCACAACAAATATACTGGGAGCTCGGTAAAACATCTCCCTTTCTATATGTCGGACCATGCCCCCATCATTTTGTCTACGGTGGTAGGAGACCCGGTTAGAAGAAAGTGACAATCGAGATTTTTCTTTGAACCTATGTGGATGTCGGAGGAGAGTTGCAGCACGGCGGTAAAAGAGGCTTGGAAGGAAGGGGAAGGGATGACGCTGAGAAGGAAGATTGAAGTGGTTGGGGGAGTTTAGAAAGATGGGCATCCATGAGGTTCGAGGGAATCAAAAGGAAAATCAAGGAGACAACAAGATGTTTGGGAGAGGAACAAAAGAAGTGGCCAGATGGGGAGGTTTTAAGAAAATGCAAACAGCTGGCAAATGATTTACAAAAACTCCTTAGAGAAGATGAGACATTTTGGTGAGCTCGGGCAAGAATCAAAGAGTTGAAAGAAGGGGACAGCAACACTTCATACTTCCATCATAAAGCATCTCAACGGCATAAAAAGAATACAATCATTGGTCTTAAAGATGAGCATGGGATATGGAAGACAGCTGATGAGGAAATTCTAAAAATTATTGAAAGCTTCTATAGGAATCTTTTTCAGTCAGAAGGTGTTGTTGATGCTGAGATGACTATGGCTGGGATTCAGAAGAAAATAGACGATGGGACAACAACGCTTTTAGAGAAAGAGCTATCCAATGAAGAAATAAAAAGGGCTGTTTTTCAGATGTCACCTAATAAAGCTCCGGGGTCAGACGGGATGAAGCCCATGTTTTACCAAAAATTCTAGCACATTATTAGGGAGGATATTGCAAATCATATTAAAGGGTGGTGGAAAGGTGAGTGTTCTATGAAGGACTTCAATGATACTCTGGTTTTTCTGATTCCAAAGGTGAAAAAACTGAGGGTGGTTGGGCAGTTTCGTCCTATCAACCTTTGCAATGTGGTCTAAAAAATTGCGACTAAGGTCCTATCCAACAGACTAAAACCTCTGATGGACAACATCATTTCTACAAACCAGAGTGCGTTTATACCGGGCCGAATGATCACTGACAACGCTTTGATTGCTTACGAGTGTTTTCATGCTATGAAAGGAGGGAAGGGAGGTAAGAGGGGATAGTTTGCGTTGAAGCTGGACATGTTGAAAACTTATGATCGGATCAAATGAGTCTTTTTAAAGAAGGTGATGGAAAAGTTTGGTTTTGGTGGCAAGTGTATTGATAGAGTTATGGACTGTGTCTCTTCGGTCTCTCACACCTTTACTGCCAATGGGGAAAGATCTAATACCTTTAAGCCGTCCCGCAGACTTCGCCAAGGTGACCCTATTTCTCCATATCTTTTTATCTTTTGCACAAATGGTTTCTCCACCCCACTTAACCTCGCGGTTAGTGCAAATGCCATCCATGGCATGCGCATTAGCCGGGCCCCCACGGATCTCACATCTCTTCTTTGTAGATGACATTATTCTTTTTGCTATAGGGACACGGAATGAATGCTTGAAGATAGCTGAAATTATCAGCCAGTACGAGCAAGCATCGGGGGAAAAGGTCAATCTATCCAAGTCCGAAATTGTCTTTAGCAAGAAGGTGACACAGAGTAAGAGAGATGAGATCAAGGGTCTTCTGGGAGTTAAAGAGGTGGATAGACAAGCGGCCTATTTGGGTCTTCCTACAGCCATTGGGAGATCAAAAAAGACTGCTTTCTCTTATATCAGATAGAGGGTGGGAAATAAGCTTTTGGGATGGAAGGAAAAGCTTCTTTCTAAACCAGGAAAGGAGTTCATTATCAAGGCGGTGGTGCAGGCGATCCCAACCTATGTCATGAGTGTCTTTCAACTTCCGGTGGGCTTGATCGAGGATCTTAACTCCATGGTGGCGAGGTTTTGGTGGGGAGCTAAGGTGGGGGAGAGGAAGGTGTCTTGGATGAGCTGGGAAAATTTATGCAAGTCAAAGAAAGAGGGTGGAATGGGTTTTCATGACCTATCTACCTTCAATCAGGCCTTACTTACAAGATAGCTATGGAGGATCCTCACAAATCCTGAAGCTCTAATTTCAAAGGTATTAAAGGCAAAATATTTTCCGAACCATTTCTTGGTGGATGCACGGTTAGGCTTGGCGCCCAGCTACACTTGGTGCATCCTCTGGGGCGCCAAGTTCCTCCTGGTGTAGGGCCTCAGATAGAGGGTTGGGGACGGAAAAGGCATCGAAATTTGGGAAGACAGATGGATCCCGGGAAGGGAAGAGCCTCTCTCTAGTCAGGGATATGGGAATGTTGAAGTGCCCACAAAAGTTAATGAGTTGATGTTGATGACGGGGAGAGGATGGGATGTGGATAAGTTACTTGACCTGTTTCCTAGGGAGATCGCAACAGAAGTGAAGGCAGTTCCTCTATCTATAAGGGAAACAACAGACGAGGTCTTCTGGTGGCCACAACATGACGACATCTTCTCAGTTAGGTCTGCATATTGGCTAGGGAGACTGGGGTGCAGGGGAGTTAGAGAAAGGAGGACGGTGGTCCCACATGCTCTGTGGCGCATCATATGGGGAAAGAGATGGCCTCCAAAATTAGCGCATTTTCTTTGGTGTATTGCTACCGGCGGATTGGCTACGAAGGGACGCTTGTTTGATAGACATATTACGGATGATGTTGTTTGTCCCATTTGTGCTACGCAAGTTGAGTCCATTCAACATATGTTGTGTCACTGCTCGGGGGCAGCCATTGTCAGGTAGGAAAGCTGGTTGGGTGACGTAGGGAGGCTAGGGGAGTCTGGGAATATTCATGTTGATATGGTGGAGTTGTTTTAGTCATGTACGGAGGAGGAAATGGATGAGGTTGCTGCTGTTTGGTGGACAATGTGGACGTGTAGAAACAATAAAGTCTTCAAGGAGGAGCCTCCGGAGCTATGACCGATTCTTTAGGCATACCGAGCGCTGATAGTGGACTATAGGAGAGAGGCGGGGAAGGGGGTTGAGACGGCGGGGGGCGAGTGAGGAATGGAGGGAGGGATGAGGAGGAATGGGTTTGGGGTCGGCAGGGGGTGGAACGGTCTTGGGTGTTTTTACACTCGGATGCAGCAGTGGTGGATGGCGAGAAGAGGGGGCTCAGGGTTGTTTTATGGTACGGGGAAGGTGGCTTTGTGGGAGCCGTGCAACATCATGTAGTAGCCAGTTGGGAACCGACAGTAGCGGAAGCCGTAGCGGCTAGAATGGGGATTTTGTTGGCCAAGGAGATGATCCATCCAGACAAGAAGTGGGTACTGTGTTCTGACTCCCTCTCTCTTGTGAAGGCGCTAAAGGATCCAAGAAGAAGATTAGACTATCTAGGTCTCATTGTTGAAGACATTCGGAGCATTGCTGCTTGTTTTAGTTGTTTCCATTTTTTCCATGTTAAGAGAGTCCATAATTCACTGGCTCACTTTATTTTTCATGATGCTATCGACTCTGGGGGTCACTCTATTAGACATGGCACTATGCCAAGTCAATGGTGGGGCATCGCTGAGAGCGATGGTTTCTTTGTACCTTGATTGGGTTTAGAAATGAAAGGCGTTTGTTTTCAAAAAAAAATTAGGAACCTACGCTCTGATACCAAATGTAACGAGCTTGCCTCCCAGTAACCCCCAATTAAGGGAGACCAAGAGGTCAGAGATGTTATCCCAATTTCCGGATCAAAGGCTCGACAAATAATCAATAATAATTATCAAATTCTACCAAAATAAATTGAAAGGTTGTAATAAAATTAAACTTTTCATACCTTTTTCAAAAACTTGGATATTGTAACATCCCTGACCTGGGTTATGAACTAACCCTAGGTGTTTTTCTTAATTATGTAATTAGATACTTGTGATTATCTTTTGGTATGTAATTAAAGCTTTTGAGGAACATATAATTCTATTTATGTCCCTTTTGAACAATGTTATAATATTGTTTTGTAATATAGGGATCTATGTGCAAATTACACAATTAAAAGGGGTTAACTTGCAAATTGCACGTGTTAAGATGTTCCTTTGGTGTTGAGACATCTTAAGAATAAATATGATGAAGTATGATGGATTCTCCAAGTTTGGGCACTAAGATGCAACTTGTGGAGCAATCCTTGTACTTAAAACCCTAGTTTTGGTGTAAAGTGCAATTTACCCAAAATATGGGGTGCAACTTGTAAAATACACCTTCTAGAGTATCTTTTATGACTATTGGCATAATTTAGAGTAATAATGATGAATAGGGCACTTCAATTGAATAATCAAATAAGAATGATAACCCTTATAAATTAAATAATCAAGTTATAAGCCTAATAACCCTTCTATATGTGCAACTTAGTAAAAAGTTGGCTTTCTTCACCTTTAGACCTTGAGTTTAAGATGAGTTTTTCATAAGTATGTAATGGAGAAACGTGGCTTATAAGAATGGAAGGAACTAGATGACAAATGGAGAAACAAGTTGTCCTTATGTTGGATTTTCACCCAAAGTATATATACACCTTTTCTCACTTAGCAAGGATCGTTTCCTTCACTTCCCTTCTTATCCCCTTGCTTAGACCGACTTATCATAGAGATCTGGAGAAGAGGAGGACGGCTAAGGAGTTCTAGGTAAGCTTTGGTCATCTTCTTGCTCGGATTCATGGAGGAATTCATGGTGCAAGGTTGGTTTTATGGTCTACCTTACTTGTTTCTTCTTTCTAGCTGATCTTTCCCAACCAATTCTTGGAGAAACACCCATGTCCGACCTGTGGAGCTCAAGATTCCATTAGAGTCCTAGAATCTTGAAATCTTGGAGCTCTAGGAATGACCTTAAGGCGGGTTTTATAACTCTAAACCCTTAAACTTTGTTATACATCTTTCTTTCTTGCAAAAGTAGCTTGTTCTTCTTTTCCCCATCCTTCCTTGCTTTCTTGCAACTAAAACCACAAAGAACAGACCTTGATCTGGAGGTAGAAGAAGATGGGCGTCATTACCAATGTTACTTTATCAAACGGTCTTGCTCCCCCCCTTTTGGCCAAACGGTTTGCAAAACCGTTTGGGGCAAACGGTTTGCAAAACCGTTTGAAGGGCAAACGGTTTCACAAGGTCGGTTGGAGAAAACGGTCTCCAAGACCATTTGGGTGAGTTGACCAAGCTTTGACCGTTTGGGATTCCTGTTCATAATTATGTTTTTTGATAACCCTCCAAATTTGAGGGATTAACTCCAAAGGAATCGTGAGTTGAAGGCAAATCAATTAGGTAAACCTAAATGGATTAAGTGCTGATTTCCAACCTGATTAACTTGACCTTTTTGAGAAAACGGTTTCAAAACCATTTTAGTGAGTTGACCAAGCGTTGACCGTTTGGGATTCCTGTTCATAATTATGTTATTTAATAACTCACCAAATTTGATAGGTTAACTCCCAAGGAATCGAGAGTTGAAGGCTAATTAATTAGATAAACCTAAATGGATTAAGTGCTGATTTCCAACCTGATTAACTTGACCTTTTTGAGAAAACGGTTTCAAAACCGTTTGAGTGAGTTGACCAAGAATTGAACGTTTGGGATTCCTGTTCATAATTATGTTAGTTAATAACCCACCAAATTTTATAGGTTAACTCCCAAGGAATCGAGAGTTGAAGGCTAATCAATTAGATAAACCTAAATGGATTAAGTGCTGATTTTTCAGCTTGATTAACTAAACTTTTTGGGCAAACGGTTTCAAAACCGTTTGACGGCGTTGACCAAGCGTTGACCGTTTGAGATTCCTGTTCATAATTATGTTGTTTAATAACTCACCAAATTTGAGGGATTAATTCCAAAGGAATCATGAGTTGAATGCTAATCAATTAGGCAAACCCTAATTGGATTATGTGCTGACTTTCAACTTGATTGATTTGACTTTTTGGGTTTTCTTGTCCAAACGGTCTCAAGACCATTTGGGGGTCACCCAAGACCGTTTGAAGGTCTAGGGTAAAGTATGGATATGTGTTTGAAGATCCAAAGATGTGGTATGAACCCTAATCGGCTAAGTGCTAATTTTGCAAGTGATGAGTTGATTGTTTTGGGTTGATTGGCCCAAACGGTCTCAAGACCGTTTGGGGATCACCCAAATGGTCTCAAGACCATTTGGGGATTACCCAAGACCATTTGGAGGTCTGGGGTTAAGTATAGTTGACCAATTGAAGGTCCAAAGGTACACAATTACAAAGCAATCAATTGCAGATTTGATGATCAACTCAATAGATCAAACCCTAATGGTTTTTCACTAGAATCCAAGGGTTGGGTGTTCCAAACGGTCTCAAGACCATTTGGAACTCATCCAAATGGTCTGAAGACCGTTTGGAGGTCACCCAAGACCGTTTTGAGGTCTAGGGGTGAGTATGGTTAAGCAATTGATGATCCAAGGTTACTAAGTTAAAGTGTAATCAATTGCTGATTTGGTGATCAATCCAATGATCCAAACCTTAATTGATTGACTTGGATTTTGATGATATGATGGGCAAACGGTCTCAAGACCGTTTGGAGGTCATCCAAACGACCTCAAGACCGTTTGGGGTCAGGTCATACCCAATTTGGATGATGGATCTATGGTTTCAAAGTAACTAGTCTTACATTGATTAGTATTGAAGGATCATCGATTCCAAACCTTAATTCAATTGAATCAAACCCTAATTGATGAACAATTGAGGGTTAATTAAGGGTCAATTCAGTTGAAGGTTGACCTATTAAACTCAATTGAGGTATGAGTATAGGTCCAATTGATGATTGGTTCCATGAATTCAATGATTGAAGTAATCAACATTGGAAACCCTAATTCAATTGGATATCTTATGTAATGGAGGTCCAATGTGATTGAATCTTTGAGAATTAAGATGATGAATGTTCTATTGATCCAATAATTATTAGTAATGACAAACAATGAAGGCACAAAGGTTGAAACCCTAATAGTACCTAAGTGACTAGTACCAATTAAAGGGAGAATTCTTAATTGCTTATAGGATTAATAGCTTGATACACTATGTTAACCATAGTAGTTTGTACTTGATTAAAGGGTTGATGTGACCTAATCAAGTTGAAAGAATGAAAGATTGGAATATATATATATATATATATATATATATATATATATATATATATATATATATATATATATATATATATATATATATATATATGAATCATGTAATGATCTTCTGTACCACAACCGTGTAAGGGAGCACGGCCGTGGTAGCCTTAACTTGAATGACCGTGCAAGGGAGCACGGCCGTGGTAGCCTTACTTTGCACAACCGTGTAAGGTGGCACGGCCGTGGTAGCCTTAACTTGCACGACCGTGCAAGGGAGCACGGCCGTGGTAGCCCTACTTTGCACAACCGTGTAAGGTGGCACGGCCGTGGTGGCCTATGAAGAAATTGAAAAGTTTTGGTATTGTGCTGACATTTTTATATATGCATGTCCTTATTTGTATAAGTCATACAGGTTGATATTATGAGGTGATCATAGCCAGGTAAGAGTTATGATGTCATATTCCTTGAAAACAATTATAAGCTTTTAGAGTAATGATATGTGAAAAGTATATACATTGCTTCAATCATTGTCATGTTGTTAGATGACTTGATGCTTATATGTCACTTGGTAGCAAGTGTTATGATAATCTGAGGGTTTGAATAACCATGTTCCTGAATCATATGATAAGATGGTTAAGAATTAATATCCATATGATAACTGATGTGAATTAAACTTGATACATTTAGTATTCTTCTTTTATAGTAGTGTTTTAATGATTAATGATTGAGAACATGCTTGATGCTAAAAGAATGCTAAAATGTACCTAAATAATCAAGTATAATCATATCATGTAGAGCCCTGATCATAGATCCATCATTGTCAGAAGCCAAGTGATGGAGAAATAGGTTTTCCTAAGGGAACTCCTGGAACACATACTTTTGAGTATGTGGGGGATTATGGATGCGAATATCCTTACGTCATGGTGTAGGAATTGATGTAGATGTATCTTAAATCTATCAACCCTTCACTATATGTTTATGTCGTGATGATGTATCACTAATCTGCCGAGGGAATCTTTAATGCCGCATCGATGAGAGATAAACAAGAGATCTTTCGATGACAAAGAGAGTACAGAACGCCACTGTAACTCTAATAGCGAAGTACTAGAATACCCTGGTAAGATATTGTAGTACAGACACGAGATGTCCTGCATGTTGATCCTCACACTGATTGAGGAAGATGAGGTCATAAGAATACGGCTCTTTTGATGACCTATGTATGATACCGATGCGACTTAGTAGTGATCGGTTGGAGTATGAGCGGCTTACCTCATCTGCGCAGGGCATAATAATGATTGGAAATCATAATCAGCCGTGTAGCATAACTGCTTAGGTTGAACTACGAGAAGCAATGACTGATGTTACATTGTTTATAAATGTTCTAGTCAAGTAACTAGTATACATGTTTTTCATATTCCTTATTGATATGATTGCTTAAGTAACTATTGTCTTACTTAATACCAAATCTGTTGTTGAATGCCTTAAAGATTATATTACTTATGTTAATCCTTTATTGCTATAACAAAGCTTCTGGCGAAGAGTTATAACTCTCGCTGGGACAATTATAGAAAATTGTCTCACCCCCGTGGGATTCGACTTTTTAGGTGGACGTCGAGGACAGAGGAACCAATCTGAGGGTGGGAAGTATCAACAGCAGCAACACCAGGGGAAACAGTGAATCTCAGGTGGAGATACTGACTATCGAGTCTCATAGATAGTATGTCTTATGTCGTCTCTGTACTCTCAAGTCCTAGGAGTCTGTAGGTCTGAGGTTTTTGGCTTAGTGCCTCCAGATTTTGTATCTTGCCTTCTTCAGATAATAAGGCAATGGATGTATGTAATCACAGAGATGTAATGTCAAGCTATGATGTAAATAGTTTACCTTGTTTTCTTATAAAGGAGTTATGGTTTAAAAATCTCTTTCCAAAAAGTTTTAATTTTCAGAAATTTTCATAATTCTGCTGCTAATAATTCGCTTCCGCATTAGTTAATCTCATTTTCCGCGACGGGTCGTCTCAATTTAGTGGTATTAGAGCTCTAGGTTTGCTGATTCTATAGAGACATAGGACTTAGGATGTCGAGTCTTTTCTTAGTGTTTTCCAGTATATCTAATAGTGTCTTCTTCTCCTCAGGTGAAGAAGATAAGTTAAGGATGTCTGGACCACATGAGGAATATGTGGCAGAGAGTAGTGTTGCTGCACCATGAGAATGTGCAAGGAACTAGGCGATAGAACAACCTGTACCTGATCCACCCCAGTTCAATCCAACTAACATGGGGAATCCAGCCGTCCAGACCTTGTTTGGGCAGTTTATGACTGCCATGACACGCATAACAGATAGGATGCCCATGCCTACACCTAGGGCACCTACCCAACCTGAAGGACAAGGAATCGGCAAGACGTTTGAACGACTTCGCCGAGTTGGAGCAATTGAGTACTTTGGAACGGCTGATCCCGCAGATGCCGATCCGTGGTTGATCGAACTAGAGAAAGCTTTTAGAATCCTAAACATCTCAGAAGCTGAGAAGGTTAGACATGTTGTCTATCTTCTCAAAGGGAGTGCTGGGCATTGGTGGACCATGGAAGAGCAGAAGAGGCCTGGTATGGAGGTTGCATGGGAAGTCTTCTGACGAGAATTTATCAATAGATATTTCCCTAAAACGTTCCTGGATGAGAAAATCTTTCAGTTCGAGAGGTTGAGGCAAGGTCTGATGAATGTTAGCGAATATGATGCTAAGTTCATGGAGTTTTTGTAGTTTTGTCCGCACATGGCTGCTACATATGAAGAAAGGATCAGGCGGTTTGAGAAAGGGTTGAACGTTGAGTTGACTACTCCCGTGTCTGCCCTAGAGAACCAGGAGAGGTTTGCTACCTTCATTGGGTCAGTCCGAAGGATAGAGAGGTCTGTAGCAGAGAAGAGGCAAACCCATAAGAGATATCCTCAGTTCCAGGGATCTTCATCTAGAGACTTCAAGAAGCCTAGATTTTCTGCGCCTACACCACCACCACCTAGAGCTAGTGCTCAGACACAGTGGACACCGAGTAGAGGTAGAGGACAAAGCCTACCACTACAAGGGGCTCACAGTTCAGCATCTATGTCGGTTACAGGACCACCCAGACCACAAAAACAAGATAGAAGTTTTTATATATGTGGCAAGAGGGGGCATCTGATGAAAGACTGCAGAGCTAGACCAGTGAGTGTAACCCAACCGCAGAGGCAGAGTCAACAAGGATCGCAGAGGAGATAGTTTCCAGGAGGAGCTAGAGGACGTGCACAAGCATCCCAAGCTAGATCGTCAGCACCGAATCAACCACAAGCAACAACAAGATTCTATGCAATGAATCCACATGATGCAGTGATCAACCCTCGAGTTGTGGCAGGTCAGATGAAGTTATTATATTCTGATATGTCTACATCCTGCATTGTATCTGTTTTGATTGATCCGGGTGCTACGCACTCCTTTATCACTCGAAGGGTGATTCGTAACTGCAATATGACAGTCAGTCATAGAGCAGATAGCTTGTTGCTTGAGACTCTGTTGAAAGGGTTTGCTGTGTTGCAGGAGGTATGCTCTTCCTGCATCCTTTTCTTTTCTGAACACCGCATTCAAGTGGATCTTATACCACTTGAGATGCAAGGATTTGACATAATCCTTGGGATGGATACCTTGGAAAGGTATAAGGTTGTTTTGGATTGTGAATCCAAGCAAGTTGTGTTTGTTGATGAAAGCGACACATGGATCTTTCAAGGAGAGAGAAAGATTCTACCCACTTGTCTTGTGTCAGCTATGGTTGCTGAGAAGTTGATGAGGCAAGGATGTTATGCATTCTTAGCCCATGTGGTAGATACTACCATGGAAAGCCCTAACCCTGCTGAAGTTCCTGTAGTCAGGGAATTTGAAGATGTATTTCCTGAAGAACTTCCAGGTGTACCACCGCCTCGGGAAATTGATTTTGAAATCAATTTGATCCCAGGCACACAACCTATAGCACAAACACCATATAGGATGGCGCCTGTTGAGATGGCAGAACTCAAGAAACAGCTGCAGGAGTTGCTTGAGAAGGGTTTCATCTGACTGAGTACTTCGCCTTGGGGTGCTCCAGTTCTCTTTATTAAAAAGAAAGATGGATCAATGCGGTTATGCATCGATTATAGACAGTTAAATAAAGTAACAATAAAGAATAAGTATCCTCTGCCGAGGATTGATGGTCTTTTAGACCAGTTGTGTGGTGCAACTATCTTCTCAAAGATAGATTTGAGGTCAGGATATCATCAAATCCGTATTAAGGACAGTGACATACCCAAGTCTACCTTTAGAACAAGGTATGGTCACTATGAGTTCACAGTTATGTCATTTGGACTAACTAATGCGCCATCTGCATTTATGGAACTCATGAATAGAATCTTCCGACCTTTCCTCGATCAGTGTGTTGTTGTCTTTATAGATGACATTTTGATATATAGTAGAGATGCTCAGTAGCATGAACAACATCTTCGTCAGGCTCTAACTTTGCTAAGAGAACACAAGCTATATGCTAAGTTTAGCAAGTGTGAGTTTTGGTTACCGGAAGTATCTTTCCTTGGACACATGATATCTACCTCAGGTATTCGTGTTGACCCTAAAAAGGTAGAATATGTCCTATAATGGGAACAATCGAAGACACCGACAGAAATCCGTAGTTTCTTAGGGTTGGCTGGTTATTACCGAAGGTTCATTAAGAACTTCAGTTCCATAGCCCTACCTTTGACTAAGTTGACCCAGAAGGATGTTCCTTTTGTTTGGAGTGATAAGTGTCAGCAATCCTTCCAGTTGCTGAAGGAGAGGTTGACAAGTGCACCTGTACTTGTGTTACCTGAGCAAGGCAAAGGATACATAGTTTTCTGTGACACCTCCAAGAATGGACTCGGATGTGTGTTGATGCAGGATAAACAAGTGATTTCTTTTGCTTCTCGAAAGCTTAAGAAACACGAGGAGAATTATCTGACATACGATCTGGAGCTAGCTGTTGTAGTTCATGCCTTGAAGATCTGGAGACACTATCTCTATGGAGAGACATTCCAGATTTTCACTGATCATAAGAACCTAAAGTATATCTTCTCTCAGCATGAACTTAACATGAGGCAACATCGTTGGATGGAGTTAATCAAAGACTATGATTGTACAATTGATTACCATCCAGGGAAGGCCAATGTAGTTGCAGATGCTCTGAGTAGGAAATCAGAAACACTAGCCTTACATAGGGCACAACTAAACTCTTTAGTATGCTCTAGGAGAGATATGCTTATCTCCTTAAGGCAAGACAATGTACAATTGAAGGTGTCATTGTTAGACAGGTTGTTACTGAGATGCATATAAAACCTACTCTGAGAGAGCAGATCAAGGAGGCACAACAAGTTGATGCTGCAGTTCAGCAGATCAGATCGGAGTTTGGTGATGAGAAATGAGATGGTTTCCATGACTTTGATGACCAAGTAGTCTGTTATCATGGGAGGATGATAGTGCCAGATGTGGATAACTTGAGAAAGTTAGTCCTGGAAGAAGCTCATTCTTCGATGTAGGCTATGCATCCAGGAAGCACCAAGATGTATCAAAACTTGAAAGATATGTATTGGTAGCCTGGGATGAAGAAGGATGTTGCTGAATTTGTTATGCGGTGTCCTGTGTGTCTACAAGTTAAAGTTGAACACCAGAAGCCGGCAGGGACAATGCAACCATTGCCCATACCACAGTGGAAGTGGGATCACGTAACCATGGACTTTGTTGTTGGCCTACCTAGGACAAGCAAAGGGTAAGATTCCATTTGGGTAATAGTTGATAGGTTGACAAAAACAGCGCATTTCTTACATGTCAAAACAACCTATTCTGCTGAGAGGCTAGCACAGTTGTATATTCAGGAGATAGTGCGATTGTACGGAGTTCCAATCACTATAGTTTCAGACAGGGGTCCCCAGTTTACGAGTCATTTTTGGGAACGACTTCATAAAGCTTTGGGCACCCAGTTAAGGTTTAGAACAACCTTTCATCCACAGACTGATGGAAAGTCAGAAAGGACTATACAGACCTTGGAAGACTTGCTGAGAGCATGTGTTCTTCAGTTTACAGGGAGTTGGGATCTGCACCTAAGATTGATAGAGTTTGCCTACAATAATAGCTATCAACATAGCATTGACATGGCACCTTATGAAGCTTTATATGGTAGACGTTGTAGATCACCCCTATGTTGGTATGAAACCGGTGAATATCAACTGTTAGGTCCTGATCTTGTACAACAGACCACAGAAAAGATCAAAGTGATACAACAACAGATCAAGACTGCACAGGATAGGAAGAAATCTTATGCTGACAAGCATCGTAGACCTTTGGAGTTCCAAGTTGGAGATAGAGTGTATCTCAAGGTCTCACCTTGGAAGGGAATTCTGAGGTTTGGAAGGAAAGGGAAGTTAGCTCCTAGGTTTATGGGGCCTTATCTAATCATTGAATGGATTGGAAAAGTAGCCTATAAACTAGAGTTACCCCCAGAGTTACAGAGGTTACACCCTGTGTTTCACGTTTCTATGCTAAGTAAATGTCACCCTGATACTGAGTCAGTTCTACAACCTATGGAGGTAGAATTGAATGATGACATATCTTATGAGGAAGGACTAGTGTCAATCCTTGATAAAAGAATTAAAAAGTTGAAAAAGAAAGATATAAGTCTTGTTAAAGTCCTCTGGAATCACCGTGGTGTTGAAGAAGCCACTTGGGAACTAGAGGAAGAGATGAGAAGGAAATACCCTACTCTTTTCTCTTAATATGTTTTGTTGATTTCGGGGACGAAATCCTTGTAAGGGGTGGATAATTTGTAACATCCCTGACCTGGGTTATGAACTAACCCTAGGTATTTTGCTTAATTATGTAATTAGATACTTGTGATTATCTTTTGGTATGTAATTAAAGCTTCTGAGGAAGATATAATTCTATTTATGTCCCTTTTGAACAATGTTATAATATTGTTTTGTAATATAGGGATCTATGTGCAAATTACCCAATTAAAAGGGGTTAACTTGCAAATTGCACATGTTAAGATGTTTCTTTGGTGTTGACACATCATAAGAATAAATATGATGAAGTATGATGGATTCTCCAAGTTTGGGCACTAAGATGCAACTTGTGGAGCAATCCTTGTACTTAAAACCCTAGTTTTGGTGTAAAGTGCAATTTACCCAAAATATGGGGTGCAACTTGTAAAATACACCTTCTAGAGTATCTTTTATGACTCTTGGAATAATTTAGAGTAAGAATGATGAATAGGGCACTTCAATTGAATAATCAAATAAGAATGATAACCCTTATAAATTAAATAATCAAGTTATAAGCCTAATAACCCTTCTATATGTGCAACTTAGTAAAAAGTTGGCTTTCTTCACCTTTAGACCTTGGGTTTAAGATGAGTTTTTCTTAAGTATGGAAGGGAGAAACGTGGCTTAGAAGAAGGGAAGGACCTAGATGAGAAATGGAGAAACAAGTTGTCCTTATGTTGGAATTTCACCCAAAGTATATATACACCTTTTCTCACTTAGCAAGGATCGTTTCCTTCACTTCCCTTCTTATCCCCTTGCTTAGACCGACTTAGGATAGATCTATGGAGAAGAGGAGTATGTCTAAGGAGTTCTAGGTAAGCTTTGGTCATCTTCTTGCTCGGATTCTAGGTAAGAACAGACCTTGATCTGGAGGTAGAAGAAGATGGGCATGATTACCAATGTTACTTTATCAAACGGTCTTGCTCCCCCCCTTTTGGCCAAACGGTTTGCAAAACTGTTTGAGGCAAACGGTTTGCAAAACCATTTGAAGGGCAAACGGTTTCACAAGGTCGGTTGGAGAAAACGGTCTCCAAGACCGTTTGGGTGAGTTGACCAAGCGTTGACCATTTGGGAGTCCTGTTCATAATTATGTTGGTTGATAACCCTCCAAATTTGAGGGATTAACTCCAAAGGAATCGTGAGTTGAAGGCAAATCAATTAGGTAAACCTAAATGGATTAAGTGCTGATTTCCAACCTGATTAACTTGCCTTTTTTGAGAAAACGGTTTCAAAACCATTTGAGTGAGTGGACCAAGCGTTGACCGTTTGGGATTCCTGTTCATAATTATGTTATTTAATAACCCACCAAATTTGATAGGTTAACTCCCAAGGAATCAAGAGTTGAAGGCTAATCAATTAGATAAACCTAAATGGATTAAGTGCTGATTTCCAACCTGATTAACTTGACCTTTTTGAGAAAACGGTTTCAAAACCATTTGAGTGAGTTTATCAAGCGTTGACCGTTTGGGATTCCTGTTCATAATTATGTTATTTAATAACCCACCAAATTTTATAGGTTAACTCCCAAGGAATCGAGAGTTGAAGGCTAATCAAATAGATAAACCTAAATGGATTAAGTGCTGATTTTTCAGCTTGATTAACTGCACATTTTGGGCAAACGGTTTCAAAACCGTTTGTGGGCGTTGACCAAGCGTTGACCATTTGAGATTCCTGTTCATAATTATGTTGGTTAATAACTCACCAAGTTTGAGGGATTAATTCCAAAGGAATCATGAGTTGAAGGCTAATCAATTAGGTAAACCCTAATTGGATTATGTGCTAACTTTCAACTTGATTGATTTGACTTTTTGGGTTTTCTTGCCCAAACGGTCTCAAGACCGTTTGGGGATCACCCAAACGGTTTCAAGACCGTTTGGGGGTCACCCGAGACCATTTGAAGGTCTAGGGTCAAGTATGGATATGTGTTTGAAGCTCCAAAGATGTGGTATGAACCCTAATCGGCTAAGTGCTGATTTTGCAAGTGATGAGTTGATTGTTTTAAGTTGATTGGCCCAAACGGTCTCAAGACCGTTTGGGGATCACCCAAGACCGTTTGGAGGTCTGGGGTTAAGTATAGTTGACCAATTGAAGGTCCAAAGGTACACAATTACAAAGCAATCAATTGCTGATTTGATGATCAACTCAATAGCTCAAACCCTAATGGTTTTTAACTAGAATCCAAGGGTTGGGTGATCCAAACGGTATCAAGACCGTTTGGAACTCATCCAAATGGTCTCAAGACCGTTTGGAGGTCACCCAAGACCGTTTGGAGGTTTAGGGGTGAGTATGGTTAAGCAATTGATGATCCAAGGTTACTAAGTTAAAGTGTAATCAATTGCTGATTTGGTGATCAATCCAATGATCCAAACCTTAATTGATTGACTTGGATTTTGATGATATGATGGGCAAACGGTCTCACGACTGTTGGGAGGTCATCCAAACGACCTCAAGACCGTTTGGGGTCAGGTCATACCCAATTTGGATGATGGATGTATGGTTTCAAAGTAACTAGTCTTACATTGATTAGTATTGAAGGATCATCGATTCCAAACCTTAATTCAATTGAATCAAACCCTAATTGATGAACAATTGAGGGTTAATTAAGGATCAAATCAGTTGAAGGTTGACCTATTAAACTCAATTGAGGTATGAGTATAGGTCCAATTGATGATTGGTTCCATGAATTCAATGATTGAAGTAATCAACATTGGAAACCCTAATTCAATTGGATACCTTATGTAATGGAGGTCCAATGTGATTGAATCCTTGAGAATTAAGATGATGAATGTTCTATTGATCCAATAATGATTAGTAATGACAAACAATGAAGGCACAAAGGTTGAAACCCTAATAGTACCTAAGTGACTAGTACCAATTAAAGGGAGAATTCTTAATTGCTTATAGGATTAATAGCTTGATACACTATGTTAACCATAGTAGTATGTACTTGATTGAAGGGTTGATGTGACCTAATCAAGTTGAAAGAATGAAATATTAGAATACATATATATATATATATATATATATATATATATATATGAATCATGTAATGATCTTCTGTAGCACGACCGTGTAAGGGAGCACGGCCGTGGTAGCCTTAACTTGCACAACCGTGCAAGGGAGCACGGTCGTGTTAGCCTTACTTTGCATGACCGTGCAAGGTGGCACGGACGTGGTGGCCTATGAAGAAATTGAAAAGTTTTGGTATTGTGCTGACATTTTTATATATGCATGTCCTTATTTGTATAAGTCATACAGGTTGATATTATGAGGTGATCATAGGCAGGTAAGAGTTATGATGTCATATTCCTTGAAAACAATTATAAGCTTTTAGAGTAATGATATGTGAAAAGTATATGCATTGCTTCAATCATTGTCATGTTGTTAGATGACTTGATGCTTATATGTTACTTGGTAGCAAGTGTTATGATAATCTGAGGGTTTGAATAACCATGTTCCCGAATCATATGATAAGATGGTTAAGTATTAATATCCATATGATAATTGATGTGAATTAAACTTGATACATTTAGTATTCTTCTTTTATAGTAGTGTTTTAATGATGAATGATTGAGAACATGCTTGATGCTAAAAGAATGCTAAAATGTACCTAAATAATCAAGTATAATCATATCATGTAGAGCCCTGATCATAGATCCATCATTGTCAGAAGCCAAATGATGGTGAAATAGGTTTTCCTAAGGGAACTCCTGGAACACATACTTTTGAGTATGTGGGGGATTATGGACGTGAATATCCTTACGTCCTGGTGTAGGAATTGATGTAGATGTATCTTAAATCTATCAACCCTTCACTATATGTTTATGCCAGGATGATGTATCACTAATCTCTCGAGGGAATCTTTAATGCCGCATCGATGAGAGATAAACAAGAGATCTTTCGATGATGAAGAGAGTACAGAACGCCACTGTAACTCTAATAGCGAAGTGCCAGAATACCCTGGTAAGCTATTGTAGTAGAGACACAAGATGTCCTGCATGTTGATCCTCACACTGATTGAGGAAGATGAGGTCATAAGAATCTGGCTCTTTTGATGACCTATGTATGATACTGATGCAACTTAGTAGTGATCGGTTGGAGTATGAGCGGCTTACCTCATCTCCACAGGGCATAATAATGATTGGAAATCATAATCAGCCGTGTAGCATAACTGCTTAGGTTGAACTACGAGAAGCAATGACTGATGTTACATTGTTTATAAATGTTCTAGTCAAGTAACTAGTATACATGTTTTTCATATTCCTTATTGATATGATTGGTTAAGTAAATGTTGTCTTACTTAATACCAAATATGTTGTTGAATGCCTTAAAGATTATATTGCTTATGTTAATCCTTTATTGCTATAACAAAGCTTCTGGCGAAGAGTTATAACTCTCGCTGGGACAATTATATAAAATTGTCTCACCCCCGTGGGATTCAACTTTTTAGGTGGACGTCGAGGACGGAGGAATTAATCCGAGGGTGGGCAGTATCAGCAGCAGCAACACCAGGGGCAACAGTGAATCTCAGGTGGAGATACTGACTGTCGAGTCTCGTAGATAGTATGTCTTATGTCATCTCTGTACTCTCAGGTTCTAGGAGTCAGTAGGTCTGAGGTTTTGGCTTAGTGCCTCGAGATTTTGTATCTTGCCTTCTTCAGATAATAAGGCAATGGATGTATGTAATCATAGAGATGTAATGTCATGCTATGATTTTAACAGTTTACCTTGTTTTCTTATAAAGGAGTTATGGTTTAAAAATCTCTTTCCAAAAAGTTTTAATTTTCAGAAATTTTCATAATTCCGCTGCTAATAATTTGCTTCCGCATTAGTTAATCTCATTTTCCATGATGGGTCGTCTCAGATATCTACTTCTATCCACATGGAGTCTATTCTATCTAATCCTCCTTTGAACTTTAATTCATATTTAATTCCACATATGCCACTTTATGTTTGTTCTTTTCACTTGTACCTAAAATGTCGACAAACAAAACATCGGTCAGCATAAAGTTGGTATGTGGGGGGAAACAATAATCGTGCAACTATGATGACAACATATTGCAACAAAATATGATTTAACAAAAAACTTTACGTTTTCAACATAATTGCTCAATCCATAAATACCCCAACCTCTGTGTTGTTCCTACAGTGGACTTGGATGCTACCTTCCTCATGGTAGATCCCCATTAAACCCCACATGATCCTACCTAACAGGTAGATCAATATCTAGGGTTGAGTTGCATGGCACTACCCATAGGTAGCCCAATCCCTAACTCATGGTGTGCTAAAGAGTCGCATGGCACTACCCATAGGTAGCCCAATCCCTAACTCTTAATAATCTCATGGTCCCACTTAACAAGTAGACCCTTTACCAGGTTACCCTTTTCATCATTAGCAAAGCCACAAAGGAGGACCAAGATATGAGCCAGTCATGTATTCATTCATATGGTGATAGTCATAGTCACTTTATAGTTGCATGAAATAGAAGTCATCCAAGCAGTTATTTTCAGGCAACCAATAAAACAACCGAGAATCGCCATGAAACTAAAGTGATTAACCATAAGTGTAACCACATACTTGTCAGGCTGATTTGAGATAGAATAATCAAATCAAGAAATCCAAATAAGCAAGCAAACACATAATGAGATCCTAAAATATGCATAAAATTTCCTATTATTAATCATGCCATCAAGATCTACTAAACCTAGCTCGCTTCCTACGGTTTCTAGTCCACTTTTAGGGTTTTCATTGCAATTAGGGTTTCCCTTCATCTCTTACTATTTCAAACCCTAATTTTATACAATTACTCACAAACCCTAATTATCTCATCTATTCATCATGAAAGATACTAAGATTATCTTTTAACAACATATAACCCTAATATCAGAAAGAGCATAATTAACCATCAATTAAGTCCATTAAGACTCTTTTACATTAAAGCTACCATTTGTATCCTATTAATCCATGACAAGATCATTATTCTCATTTATCATCAACTCATAGTTCATTAGGGTTTAAATCACACATGAACTCTATTTGTCATTAGTTCTACCTTTATCCATTAGAAAACCCTAATAACTAAGTTAAGGGTATTTATCTACAACTAGGAACCTTTATACTCAAAATAGCTTAGAATCATCATATCTTAGCTCTATTCACAATTTTGAATAATTAAAACCATTAAGAGTCACATTTACTAATATTAAGGTTTCAAGGCCCATTAAAGTGTATTTATGCACATGAACTCCTAATTAAAACAATTACATGCAAAGTTCATCCTTTTTGTTCTTAATGTACCTTTTTGCAATTAATAGGTTAATATCAACTTTAATCATCAATAATACCCTACTAATTCATTAATCACCTCAAAATAGGGTTTCTTAATCTTTAATTCATTAAAGTTGATAAGTTACACTACTTTTCGAATTACAAGAGGAATTATCCTTCAAATATATTTTTATTGTATTCTTTCAATTCTCCTGATCAAAATTCATATATAATGCGCATCCATCCGAGCTACCGTTAATTAGTTATGAATTTTGCACGGATTACCTGTTTAGACCAATCAACAAGTGCCACGTGTTCCTGCTCCATGCAACGTTGCTGGTTAGTTTGAAAACATTTCAAAAAGACAAAACTACCCTCATTTAAGTAAGTCGGCTTTTCAGCCCGTGGAGGGCAAAACCGTCCAACACGCCTTCACCCTTCTTCAACCTTGAGCAGCATGATTGCTGCCGCCCTAGCCGACGAGTGCAACCCTTGGCACGGTTCTTACTCCCGATCCTAGACCCAAAACTCACCGGAGACCACAGCCTTGCCTCTGCCGTGCTCATGTGCACACATGGTGCCCTCAAAATGCGGCTAAGATGTCTGGTTCTCGCATGTAAAGGCCGCAAAGTGTGGCTGCTCTTGCAGTCGTGCTTCTATTGATGCAGATGGCTAGGGAGGAGGGATGGCCATCGAGCGTCTCCCTTGACATCGTGGAAGTATTGTGCTTCTCTTGTACTCATCTACTGGTTTCTCATTGCTCATAGATGCGTTATTCCTCCACCTTAGGGTTTTCTTTACAAAGAAGGAGAAGAAGAAGAGAGGGATACGTGAAACTCCCTTGAACTCGACCCTGGGCTCTACCCCTTATATAGGGGAGGGTATTCACACCCCAAGATGTGCATCCAAGAGGAAACAAGTGCTCTTCCCATTAGGAAACAATTTCCTGTAATTAAAAAGCAACTTCTCTCTCTTCATTATCCCTTTAAATATACTTTGTTCTTTAGATATTAGGAATTCGAAATTTCTCTCACCTATTCTCTTTATTTCTTGACTTTTAACCCATAGGCACAAAATTCTATTTTCATTTAGGGTCTGACTGATTTGATGTAAGTATAATTTTCTTGGAACTCATTTTCCTGGAACTGAATTTACATTTCAAGAAAATGAATTCTAGATGATTGGTTTGGAACATGAGTTATCTGGAAAAGAATACAAATAAATTAGATTCCCTTTGATGATTTGATGCTAGTTTTGTATAACTAAATCTTTAATGAATTCAAGAGCCCCAGTCCCAGCCCATAAGTCATGGCTCCCTGGACATCATCATTGTGTTATTCTATTGAGCAAATGAATTAGAAGAATACGAAGAGGTGGAAGTAGTTGTAGGTGTAGCGGGAGTAGAAACAACAGCAGCAGCCATGTTGCCCACCTCAACGGCATTGTTCAGATCTAAACTTCGACAAATCTATATATAAGAATCCAATAGCAATATCAATCGTTATCAAGACTTTTTACCCCCATAAAATGTTAGCAAATCCATCGCTCTTACCTTTTGGTGTAGGGTTGAAAAGAAAAGGGTTGATTGCTTCTATTTGCCCAATAGTATTACTGGTATAGTGATGATGCTTAGGAATGTCGATGAGTTCCTTGGCCACGAACAAAGACAAAGGAGATAGCACAATGACGGTTGGTGTACTTTGGTCACTTGTCTTGTCGAGGTGCCGCTCTACGCGAGAATAGGGAAGAGGGAAAAGACAAGTTTTGGAGCCAAACTCATTTTTTGGTTGATTCCTATGGAAGTCTAAGACACCAAGCTATATATATTGTTGGAAGTCACTGAAAAAGTAGGGAAGTCAAGTTCCAAACTTCCTCCAAACCAGTCCAGCAAAATTAAAATCGGAACTCCACTTCCAGCATTTTCAGGACATTTTACACCAAACCAGTCAGACCCTTAGTAGAAAATACTTCCTTTTTAGCAATGCCACCAAAATCATGAATAATGTATCACATTATCCTTTTATTTTGCATTTTTGGTATTTTCTCTTTCTTTCTTCTGCATTGGGGCTCCTTGGACCCCAAGAAACTCCAAGATTTTGAAATTCCTTTATAAGGATACTTATTATCCTTCTAGATGCATCTATATTCATTATTTCTCATTATCTTGTTTATTTCTTATTAAAATATCTCTTTTTGAGGATTTCTCTTTATCTTTCTTTTTATTTTCCTCATTGACATTCCATTTAACATTAGGAATCCTTTGGGTATGAAAATCTACCAAGGATAACTCAATTATGCCTCTTTCCACTTATTTTCCACATTTTATCATTGTTTTTAATTTCTTTCTTAATAAAGAAATATTTAATTGATCTTTTCTTTTCTTTTTGCATTATCTTTGCAACTTTGAACTCCTCGGAACCCAAGGAACCCAAGAGGCACGAAATCCACCTTTGGATTACATACTTTTGCCTTCTAGAGGTTTCTACATCTTTCTTTTCTCCATTTCATATTAACAACGTAATTCCTTTTGTCTTTTCCTTATTATTGTGCCCAATAGCCAATAAAGGCCACAAAACAATCATCAAGGCTATTGTAAATGAAATCCATTTATTCCAAACAAATTATATCTTTATTTGTTCAAATATCTTTAATATGATAAATCACATTTCTCACCAAATGAACTCAAAAGTTGGGGTTGTAACATTTATCAACATGACAAGCAACATAGATAGTAGCTTAACCATGTTACTCGAGTGATAATACTTGATAAACTGATTATATGAGTTAGGAAATTATTGCAATATCATATATATGGCCAAATCTTGACCTAAAGGAAATCCCAGTCTTTCTAGATTTTCCACATGTGCAATCATGTTGAGAACATGAGGCTCTATTGGATCTCTCTCTATCAATTTGCACTCAAACAACGCCTTACATACATTATACTTTTCTTATTTTTCATGTTGTTTATGCAAATAATAGTTCATACAACCCATGATAAGGTCTTTATGTCAATGGCAACATTGAAATTCTTCAGGTAAGCATCCATTTCATCCTTAGGAGAATATGGAGTGGTTTCATTTGGAACTAGTTTTTTAGGGACATAGAGAATGCTTGTTAAACTCTTGAAGTAGTTATGAAAATTTATCCCCTTTAGATTGTCCTTCTCTAGGACATATCACAATGATTATATATTTTCCATTTAAATCTACAAGAGAAAAATTTGCATTTTGACAAAACAATTTTGATTTGATTTGATAGTATTGACGATATTCAACTAGGCCTTTAATTAATTATTAATCCGACTATTTTCTTCAAATTGATAGCCCTCACTAATAACTCAAAAGATTTCAATGCACAATCTTGTAGTGAGCGAAGATCCTAAACAATTAAGTCAATACCTAGCCAGAGTTGGTGCTCATGACCAATTATTAAGGTAGGCAATGGTTTCCAATTACATCTCATGTAGTTCTTGGATATATGGTACACACAAATCCTTGCCATATTTCATATCTATGCTTCTAGGCACTTAATCCTATTAAAGTCACCTAGTTAATCTTGATCCATAAGCCAACACAATAGAATATGCACCCTTCTAGGGCAAACCCATATATCTACTGTCACACTTCTACAAGATAGACGGTGCACCATGCTAGGGCGTTCCCACGCTTGGTCAATCAAGCTTTTCATGTGTGATGTTTATGGAAAGCATCTTAGGATTAATATTTATTGAGGGATTTATATTTATATATATACATTTACATATCCAATTGCCACACACACACACACACAGATATATATATATATATATATATATATATATATATATATATACATATATATATATATACATATCCAATCACCATATATATATATATATATATATATACATATATATAGAGAGAGAGTGAATCAGGCTAGAATACACTCGAGCATATTCAGAGAAGAATACACTCAAGTAGTTTTTCATGATGCAATATTTTTTTAAATCTAATTCATTTATCTTCTGAAACATCATGTGAATAGCTCATACACAAAATTTGAGCACATTTGGACATTTATAGGTTATGTTATAAAGACCGCAAAAATTATGCATTTCAAATAAGTTTCGTGCATCGATTTTGTTGCCCTTGGATGAGTGACTCACACTCATCCAAATGGGCTCAAAATTTATATGTAGACTAGTTATAGTATGACAGGTAAGATCAACGGTTTACTTTTTCCAAAAAATAGTCTTAATATGCAAACTCACTTGAGTGTATTCGTGCGATCTGTACACACAAGTGTATTCTATCCTGACTCTCTCTCTCTCTCTCTCTCTATATATATATATATATATGTATGTATATGGGGATTTATTCGTTACCCGCGTGGGTAGCCTAATTTTTCGCTACCCGCACATCCAAAAGTGTAACTATACGGTACATAAAAGTAACTCTAAGATCAAAAGAGTAACTATATGACTAAAAAAGTAACTACATAGAAAATATACAGTCAGTAAATATATGGACGTATTTTTTTATTTTGGTGGGGCAAATGATATTATTTTTGAATGCAATTTTTTGGGGAGCTAGATAAAATGCTCCTCTACAATTGCAAATTAAAAAAAAAAGTAACAAGAAGGGTGTGCGGGTATTAAAGATGAGCCATATATATATATATATATATATATATATATATATATATATATATATATATATATATATATATATATATATATATATACATATCCAATCGCCACACATATATATGAGATTTATTTAATACCCACACGGGTAGCTACCCGCCCACCCTTCTAGTCACTTTTTTTTCAAATTTTGTTTTTTGCAATTATAGAGGAGCATTTTATCTAGCTCCCCAAAAAATTTCATACAAAAATAATATCATTTCCCCACCAAAATAAAAAAATACGTCCATATATTTACTGATTGTATATTTTATGCGCAGTTACTTTTTTTATCTTAGAGTTACTCTTTTTTCAATATAGTTACTCTTTTGATCTTAGAGTTACTTTTGTGTACCATCTAGTTACACTTTTAGATGTGCGAGTAGCGAAAAATCAAGCTACCCGCGTGAGTATTAAAGATGAGCCCATATATATGTATGTATGTATGTATGTATGCATGTATATATATATATATATATATATTTATTTATTTATTTATGTATTTATATATATATGCAATTTACATGTGTCGCCCTAAAGTCAGTTTTGGTGGTGGATGTTTAGCATGGTTATGGTCAATAACCACTAGTTTGACTTTAGCTAAAATGAAGATGAAATATGTGATTACAAAAGTTTATAGAGAGCATATTTGTATTCCACATAATGATGGAGAATGATATTATTATACTACAAATATTAAAACCTTACAAGGAAAGTACCCTCTCTATGAAGGTTTCAGACGAAGAATCCTATGTGATAGGAATTGAGATCTATAGATATAGATCTGGAAAGCTTCTAGACCTAAGAAAGAGCACATATATTGGCATGATGTTGAGAGGGTTCAACATGCATGACTCAATGAGAGAAAATCTATCCATGTTCCACGGGATTAGTCTCTCAAGAGCCCAGTGTTCTAGTTCTTCTGAAGAATGGGAAAACATGAATAAGGTACCACATGCATTCACAATTGGATGTATCATATATGAAATTTAATGTACTCATCTTATTGTCTCATATGTATTGGACATGATGAGAATATATTAGTCATATCCTAGTGAAGTTGACCAGACTGCCATAAAAAATGACCTTAAGTACTTGAGAAGCACTAAAAGGATTAGTTCCTTAGTTATGGTAATAAGGAAGAGTTGAGCGTAAAGAGTTACACCAATGCAAGCTTCGAAAATTGACAAATAAATTAAAGATCTCAATCTAAATTTGTGTTTGACCACAAAATAGAACTGTTAGCTAAAAAGTTCCAAGCTAGAGAGAATTTCTAAAATATACAATAGAAGTTGAGTATCTTGGTATCAAGGACACAATAGAGGATATTCTATGGATCTCGAAATTCATATAGATAAACTTGTGAGAGGTTCCAACCACTAATGGCACAACAAAAATATTGTGACAATAAATGGATTTACTGGATAGGGAAAGAATTCTCAGATAACATACTATGGAAATTTCATCTCATACAAGAATTCGTACAAGGAGTATATGTGAAAACTTGCAAAACAACAACTTGAAGCAAGCATTGTTGACCCACTATAAAAACACCAACACATCAGAAACACGATGGGGATGTTAAGATCACTTGGAATAATATTCATGGGTGATTGGCTCTAAGTGAAAGTGGGAGTCTGTTGGTATATATGCCTAGAGAGCCAATCAACCATTGATTTTAATGAGGTATTAGATATTTGATTTGATAATGATAAAGGTAATTCCATCTATTACATTTGTTTCAATCATGGGATGATGACATAGACATAATAGATGTCTAAAGAATGATGTTACCCAATGACATACGTCTTCAAGTTGACGATATGAAAAATAAGATTATATGTATGAAAAGAAGACAAACATTCTTGTTATGTCCCTAGTCAGATATTATTGTGGAAGCAAAATAGACAACAATAATACATAAGACTAGTCATGATATGTGATCACACCAAACACATAGGTACATGTTAGAGAATAGTGTATCAGAGAGACCCACCTTGAGTGTGATGCATGGATACCTAAGAATGGTAGTTAGAATCATCTATCATAGTTATGGTGGTGATTGTGGTTCTTAGAACTAAAGTCACTACACTCATCGTATATCGTTCAATGTATTCTGACATTATCCAATGTGGCCTTGAATAAGGGTTATCATAAAGGTGATTCTCAGTTTCTTTCTGACACATACAGATTGAGTGTGAGTGATGTAGATGGGATTTATCCCTCCTACATGATATTTATATCCTTGTCACTTCATAAGTGAGAATGAGAAATGTATGGCCATACTCATGTGACTCAATATGTTATATTTGAGATCACATGCATCTCAGATAGTCCGCTCTAGTTCAAGGAATAGGAATCAAATGTTGAGAGAATGATGATTCCATGCCTTGAGTTCGATTGAGTATTAGAGACAAAGGAATTATACGATCATGGTAACACTAATCATGGATTATAGGTTGAAGTTGTTCTCCATCTTTCCAAATTACTTGGATAGCAATGATTTGTTGCTAGAACCGCTCATTGTTTGTGATGTTATAAATCAGTTATGGACATTCACTGCCAACGTGAATTGGGACCTATAGGGTTACACACATAGGATGCACCAGAATAGGAATTTATTCATGAATGATGTTTAACTTGGTTACTAAATTGTTTAGGTATTTCATTTAAACAACAGCGGTTGAGAATCAACTGACTTGACTGTGAATTGACTAGTTCAAGTGTTGAACCAATCGATTCAAGTGTTAGGTCAATTGGAAAGAACATTGGCTTAACAATGCCTAAAACAAGGCATGAATTGATCGGTTCACTTAATGAACCAACCAATTCAAAGTCTGAAATGAACAGTTCATTAGTGAATCTCCCAGTTCAATGATCAATATGATTGGATCAAGGATTGATGATGATGTCAGGATGTGCATTAATCATCGCATTGAAAGACAATTTGTTTGTGAATAGGAAGCATGGTGAACCGACTAGTTCAAGTGTTGAACCAATCATTACACATGTGAACCAAACAATTCATCATTCGTTCTTCCAAAAAATTCATAAAAATCCTTATGTTGAACTCCCTCTCAGACTAGAACTTCTGACCCTGACCCTCCTATAAATAGAGGGTAGTCGAGGCTTTCTAGAGATACAATGATTCTCTATAACAAGTATTTGTCCTCTATAGTTGTGGTAAGTAGAGAGCCCAAGCAAGTCCTACCCATAAAAGGGAGGCACAATAAGGGAAAGACAACAAGGGAGAGAAAGTCGATGTTAGCACATTGACCAGAAGAGACAACTCATTCTTGTTCATTCCAAAAGAAAGACAGGAGTTCCTCGTGGTCTGCATAGACTACTATAGAGGCGAGGAAGCCTTTGCCACCTACTAAGAGGATGCAGTCCACCACTATCTGGTGATCAACCAGGAGCCACTATCGACAGTTGTCCAGGTGCAACTTAAGAAACAAGCACACTACATCAAGCATTATCACTGGACTTACTCCCAGACTAGGTATATAGATATTTTGCAACCTTTTCCTTTTGAGTTCATAGTTCTTGGCACGATCTACTATTCAAGGAGAATATGGTAGAAAAATCATTGTTTCTGCTGCCATACCTGATGCCATACTTCCCTATAGTGGTTTCAAAGCAAGGTTTATTACTATGCTTTCAATTTTAATTGATGTGATCAAATTTTGGTTTTGTCATTTATTGAATATGATGTGAAAATTCAAATGATTAATGTGCATATCCAATTAAATACCACATACAATACTACAAATATAAATATATATATGATATATATGCAATTTACATTTGTCTCCCTAAAATTAGTTCTGGTGGTGGACGTCAGCATGTCTATGGTTAATAAACCCCTAGATTTGTGTGCTTGGTTGCATGGTTGTTTTTCCTGTTAATATCTTGACTTGCATATCGAACCTCTCTATCCTCTTCCATATGTAAAAGTATTAGTTATTTCCTTCTCATACTTCCCTCAAATGTAACTGAAGGTTTCCTTATTATAATGTAATGTGATACATAAGATTAGGATAGTTTTAATTCTTATTATGGCAAAGAAGACATTCTGCACAATATGAGCAGCTCATTTCAAAAGTTGGACCAATCAACTGGAGAACAAAGGAGGCCTTATGATAGGAGGAGATGAGCGATTGGCTGGTGGCCCGACCGATCGACTGGAGGTGTCCATAAGTCGCTTGGATTGGATACCAGATGACCGATCACGAGACGAACCGATCGGTTCAAGAGTTGATAGACCAAGATTGGTTTCAACGCAAAGCTTCATCAACAACAAGTTGTTGCATATGATGTTGACCTTAGGTGGTAGTAGTTCCTTGTGGCTCCAAGGAATTACAATAGTATGGCCATAACCATTGCTCATGTTTTATAATTGCATATGACGTTTACTGTTAAAGAATGTATATGATATGTAATATAGGTATGTGATGATTGTATATGTATATATATTTATATAAATTTAAAAAACCTCAATCAAACATATTAAGTGTTAGAGTTATTCCATATGCAACACATATGAAAAATTTAATTGACTAAGTGTGGGCACGCCAAGTGTGGAGCATTGTCCATCTCGTAGAAGTGTGATGATAGTCATGTGGGCCTGCTAAGAAGGGTGCATTAATATCATGTTGGCTTTTGGTCAGACTTAACTAGGCAATCTTAATGAGATTTAGTACCTAGAAGCATGCATATGGACTATGCAAAGTGTTGTGCATATCATCTGTCTAAGAATTGCATGAGATGAAATTGAAAACGTTACCTAGCATAATGATTGATTATAGACGTTAGCGTTGGTCGGGTAATAGCTCAATTATTTTTTATCTTAGCTCACTAGAAGATTACACGTTGCAATCTTCCAAAAGGATATGTGAGGGTTATCGATTTGAACAAAAACATGGGAGCAACAATTAATTAAAAGCATTATTAATATCATCAAACTTATCAAATCAAATCAAATCCAAATTATTTTGACATAACTTGCAAAAAAATTGTAGAATCGAATGGAAAACACAACCAAATTTTCTTTGTAATTAGTCATTGAGAAGGACAATATGAAAGGGAATAACTTTCACGATTGGTTCAGGATATTGAGAATTATTCTCATTCAAGAGCATAAGCTCTATGTCCTTGAAACACAAGATCCAGATGAACCTGCTCCACTGTGCCTAAGGCTGAAAAGGATGCTAACTAGAAGCATTTTGAAGATTTCATATATTCCAAGTGCCTGATGATGTGCTCAATGAACTATGAGTTGTAGAGGCAACATGAGAACATGTATGTTATTGATATGGTAACACAATTTAAGAACATGTACCTAGATTAGGTAAGGCAATAGAGATATGATGTCTTCAAGGTGTTGTTCAAGTGCAACATGGTAGAAGGAGATTCAGTAGGTCCCCATGTGCTCAAGCTAATTGGGTATGTGGAGAACCTTTCTAGAGTGGGATTTCTCTTAGGTTAAGAGTTGGAAACGATTGTGACTCTGTAGTCACTACCATAGTCATATAACCAGTTTGTCATGGACTACAACATCAATGATTTTGACAAGCCATTGTCAGAATTACTTGGCATGTTGAGAACAGTTGAAGTGAAGCTGAAGAAAGACAAGTCCAAGTCTATGACGATGATTAACATAGGCAAAGGGAAGTCCAAGGATAAAGGAAAATCTAAAGATAGTTTTAATGCTAGCCAGAATTCCAAGTCTTTCACACTTAAAGCAAAGGGAGGGGTGACCAAGGGAGGCAATTTTCACTATTATCGCCAGCCAGGACACTAGAAGAGGAATTGCCCTTCTACTTGGAGGAACTAAGGAAGAAGGAGGAGATAGAGATCTCCACTTCAGGACCTGAGAAGAAGTAAGATAGAATTGTGCAACACAAGAGTTTCTTCATGGAATTCATCTAAGCCTAGAGGGCATGTAATATAATTAGTGAATTTCTATGACGTATCTGCCATTTATCAAAAACATCATGAATCTTGCATTGGCAAGAATATTATGACTATATTTGATTTCAAAGATAAGATTTTTATGGAAATGGTTGCAATGTCTCATAGTTTATATATGATAGTTCTAGAGACAATTATATATATTGAATTACTCAATTACTCAAACAATGAATACCTATAGCGTTGTCATCTAGAGCACATAAATGAGAAATGCATTTATAAAATCCATAATGATGGTTGGCTAGACCATTTTGGCTACTGAACCAATAGAAACATGCAAATATTAATGGGCTATATGATAAAAGCGTCTTCACTAGATGTAGTGAGAGAGAAACTATTCCATTAGGGCTCATACATACTAATGTATATGGACCTTTTAGAATAAATGCTTGAGGTGGTTAATGATACCTTATTATGTTTACTGATGATCTTAATAGATATGGTAGACTGTATTTAATGACATACAAATCTAAATCTCTTCAAGTGTTCAAAGATATCATAAATGAAGTACATAACCCACATGATATAAGTATCAAAACACTTCATATATGATTGATGTAGAAAATACTTTGAACTAAGAGTTTGAGTAACTTTTAGGAGATGGTGATAATGTAGCACAATGAACTCCACCTGAAACATAATGATGTATTAGAAAGAAGTAATCACACCTTGTTATTCATAGCCTAATCATCAATAAATATAGTTGATCTTCCAATTTCTTTTAGTCACATGCTTAACACTAAAACAATGTATCGTCTAAAATGGTCTGAAAGACACTATATGAGATATGGCATGGGAGGTGTCCCAATATGTCATTATAAACATTAGGATTGTAAGCTTGCACAATATATTTGTTTCTAAAAAGTTTTGTCAAAAAATGTTGTTTTGTTGGATATGACTTTTATATTACTATTTGAAAACAAAAGTGTTTGTTGTCGGGATGGCTGGATTCCTTATGAGGAATTTAATTCTAAAGGGATCATTAGGAGACAAGTAGAATTGGTAAGTATTCAAGACAATAAGAAAATACTGAACCCAAAGAGGTATAGTGGAAACAAGGAGAATCACAAATTGTTATGGAATCTCAAGTTTCTTATGTAACACCAAACCTCATAAATCTAGTAGCATACGCCTTGTGCATTAAATATTATGATATCTTATAACTTTGAAAGGTGGTGAGTAATGAATGCATATTCATCTTGATTTTCATTCATCCTTTTTATAACCAATTTGATTCAATACTTTCAATTTAACTCTTAAATCTCACATATTGCAAGTTCTCTAAATAAATCTTATTATTATGATTTTTTATCAAAATTATATTGATTTGATGCAAGTATAAATCAAGTTCTATCATCACATGGAATTCATCAAAGAACGTCCCACTTTTGATCTTGACCAAACGGTCTACTCTAACGGTTCTGACCTTTCGGTTTCAGATATTCACCCACACGGTCTCAAGACCATTTAAGCCCATTCGGATTCAAGAACGCATGAGCCTAAAACGATCCTGAGACCGTTTGAGTCCATACAGTTTCAAGACCAAATGAACCAAAACGGTCTCAAGACCGGATGTCGTCTAACGGTTTCAAGACTGTTTTGACCTAGGACCGATTGGATACTCTAAACCGTTTGGGATGAAGACCGTTTGAATAATCGAAACTGTTTGGATCAAGATCGTTTGATCATTCAAGACCGCTTCGACCAAGACCGTTTGGAACCATTCGGTCCCAAGACCGTGTGGACCCATTCGGTCCCAAGACCATTTGGAGCCATTCGATCCCAAGACCGTTTGGAGCCATTCAGTCCCAAGACCAGTTGTGCAGCCAAAACCGAATGGAGATAGAACCCAAGACCGATTGGATCCTAAATGTTTCAAGACCATCTAGGTCCATTCGGTTTGCAAAAGACATAAGACTAGTCAAAGGAATATCGTTAAAGTCAAGACCGTTTGGTGCCATTTGGTTTCCAAAACTGTTTGGCCATCCAAACAGTCCCCAAACCGTTTGACTAAATAGTTTGAAGCAAAATATCTCCAAGACCGTTTGAATGTCAAGCGGTCTTCAAAACCGTTTGGACGTCAAACGGTCTCCTAACTGTTTGGGGCCTAACTGACACCAAAAGCATGAGGGCCAATCCCGTCCTTATAAATAGGACCACAAGGGTCCTCATTTCAGGGGGCAGCACGCCGACAAGCTGCCAAAGGTCTGATCCAGTCTCAACTTCCACATGCCCACATGCTCCTCTTGGCACCGAGCAAGGAGAGAAGGAGAGAGAGAAGCTGAAGAAGAAGGATTGCCCAGCCTGCCTTGGTGCTTCTTCCTCCTTGTTCAGATATGCCCTGACATGACGTAGGAGACTGCATTATCTTCACTGAGCTGCGACCACCTTCTTCATCATGCTCATGGCAGAACCTTATCTTTCTCTTATTCTTCTTGTTTCTCACATCATGAGCGAGTAGTCTTCTTTCGCTAGGGTGTGGGGACTAGCCCCGCTGCCCATGCAAACATGTTCTTTTGTTAAGCATTCCATGACAATGTATATAACTTTTCATTTCATTGTTAATCGTTATGTTTGTAGTTAGATTAATTGCTTGTTTTCATCTTTGTTCTTCCTACGTTGTGAGAACTTCTATATGTAGGATTGAATGTCGTTTAACAAGTAGACTCCCAAACTAGAAATAGAATGGGATTCCTTGAGGTCGTAAGTGTATGATCCGTGAGGGGACGAGCCATCTAGCCTTCAGTTACGCTTCTGTGTACCTAACGCCTGTATAGGGGGTTCACAACCTTATTTCAATTTTGTATCTATTTGTTAATCTTTGATGTTTTCTCATATATTAATCTCCTTCTTGCTTATCGATTACTACGGTTGACTCCCAAACTAGAAATGGAATGGGATTTCTTCGAGGTCGTAAGTATATGATCTGTGAGGGGACGAGCCATCTAACCTTCAGTGATGCTTCTGTGTGCCTAACGCCTGTGTAGGGGGCCCACAACCTTTGTTGAATTTTTATATCTTCGGAGCCATAAGTAAGTGATCCAGATGGTGATGAGACATCTGATGCCTAAGGTGATGCTTACGCAAACCTAATGCCCATATGGGGGGGTTTGTAGCAGCTCTATTTGGATAGTTATATCTTACCTAGATGTTTGATGTTTAGATGTGTTTGTATGCGTAGCGGTGGTGAAACCCGATATCATCCTAGCGATTCCATATCATTGATCTAAATCCAATTTTAATTCAGCTTTTACTTTCTTGCAATTAGTTTAATTAACCTCAATTCAACCAATCATTTGAAATATTAGTCTTAACTCGAACTGGATTAGACTGACAAGGATTCTTAAAAACGTTGTCCTTTGGGTTCCATCCTTAACTATACTGCAATAAGACTCGTCCTCTTGCGGGTGGTATTATTGCACTTTGGTTTTGGTAAAAGCTCGGGGATTTCAACCTCGAGTGAGTTTGTTAGTGCGATAAAAATCCCACGTCAAATTCTGGCGTCGTTGTCAGGGACAACGGAATCAGTTAGTCAAATACAGTTCTTTTAAGGCTAATCTAGGATTTTGTTTTACTTTTGATACAATCGATCATCTACTTGAGTTTGAATCTACTTTGTGAATCTCATTTTTAAAATCCTTCTATTTTCAGGTACTTTAGAAGGATTAGTGCATGCACCATTTGAATAGTCCCAGACTCACTGCCAGCTTTGATCCAGAGATTGATAGAACCTTCCACTGACAAAACAGAGAGAACCAAGCAAGAATGGCTCAAGAAGAGGAGATAGCTTGAAGGGTGGCTCAAGCCCTTAATGTACAGAGAGAAAGATTCATGCAAGAAGCTAGAGCTACGGTTCAAGAAGAAATTCGAGCAGTACAAGAAACAGAACTACAAAAGGATCACAGAGAATTCTCGATCCCCAAAGCTGCTAATGTTCATCATCCAGTACAACCTCCTCCCATCAATGCTGCCAATTTTCAGATTAGGGCACATTGGATCACATTGCTTCAAAACAACCCATTCTATGGCAAACAAGGAGAGGATATTCAGGAACATCTTTTGAGGTTTATTGATCTATGTGTCATGATGAAGAAAAATGGATTGTCCGATGATGCCATTCGACTCCATCTCTTCAAGTATTTCCTTGTTGATAGAGCTATAAGTTGGTACAATTCGTTGCAAAGTGAAATGCCCATCACCACTTGGGAACAACTCCAAAATGTGTTTTTGTAAAAGTTTTACCCTCCATATCTCACATATGAAATTAGAGGCCGAATAACAAATTTCACTCAAGTCCCTGGAGAAACCCTTGTTGAAGCATGGGATAGATACAAAGAGCTTCTATGTAAGTGTCCACACCATGGAATTCCTAAGAATCAACTCATCATAATTTTCTATAGGGGTGTGGATGACGATATCAAGAGATTCTTAGACTCCTCATCGGGAGGAAACTTCATGCGTCAAAGTTATGACAGCGCATGGAGGGTTGTAACCCTTAGAGCTAAAAATCAAGCTAATTGGGGTAGATCTGTAGGTAAACGAGTTTTGAAAGTATCTATGGATGAAGCTACTCCTGAGTTCAAGTCTATCGCTGAAACCCCCAAACTCTTAGTTGCAAAGCAAGACCATATTGAATCATCCCTTGCTGCATTTGGAAGAGGATGTTCACCCACTCAACAAAAAGAACAGACTAAGTATGCTTCCCTATTTTGTGAAGCATGTAAGGGCACAAATCATTCCACCTTGGCATGCAATGTTGTTTACGACGTTGTCCTAAACAATGTATGTGGTCAAGGAGATAATAGTCAAATGGAAAATATGAATGTTGTTAACACCATCCCTAGTCAAGGTTATTACAATCCGAATCAGAATAAGAATCATCTGGTTTTCAATATGGAAACCCCTCTGGAGCTGTGAAATCACATCAATTTGGTTTGAACAACCAACCACGAGGTCCACCAGGATTTCAGTATAATCAACAATAGAATTTTGGAAATCAAGGAAACTTCAAGGGAAACTTTTAGAATAGGAACTTCAATAACTATCAAAATAGTTCTCAATACCAGAATCTTAATCAGCCTCAGGGACAACAAGTTGTTCCCTTCTCACCTGATGACAAATTGACAACCATTGAGAAGATGTTACAGGCACAACAAAATATGATAGCTAACCAACAAACCTTGATAGCTAACCAGCAAGCACATCAGAAAGCTATTGAATCTCAACTAGCTCAACTTGCCGCTAGCATAAAGCCACATGTTGGAGCATTTGTGGGCCAGCCCGAGAATAATCCTAAGCACCCTGAACAATTGAAGGCTATCACAACCAGGTCAGGAAAGGATTATTCTGATCCTCCTATCAAGACACCTGTGGTTATTACAAATGAGGATGAGCCTGTGATCATTCAAGACTCAACAACACTGGAGTCTCAACCAGAAGAACCAGTGATTGTTGATAAGACAGACAAGCGAATTTCTGAGAAACCAATTAAGGAAGAAACTGAAACACCAAAACCTGATATCCTTGTATACAAGCCTCGTATTCCTTTTCCTACTCGTTTAAGACAAACCAAGCTTGATACTCGGTTCAATAAGTTTAAAGAAGCTATGAAGAAATTTCATGTTGACATACCCTTTTTGGATGCACTGGCTAAAATACCAGCTTGGACAAAGTACTTAAAGTCACTCCTGACCAAGAAATATATAACTGAAGAATATGAGACAATCAAGTTAGCTAAAACCACTTCGGATATCATTCATAATAAGATGCCAAAGAAGCAGAAAGATCCATGATCTTATGGGATTTCCTGCCATATTGGTGATTCTTCATGAAAGAAAGGACATGCAGATCTTGGAGCTAGCATCTCCATCATGCCACTCAGCCTTTGCAAAAGGCTAGGGTTTATTGAACTTCTTCCAACCGACATGACCATACAACTCGTAGACAATTCGATAAAATGCCCGTTAGGGATTATTTAGGATGTACCTATCAAGGTAGGAAAAGACTCATATGTTCCATGTGACTTTGCATCATGGACATAAAAGAGGATGCCATATATCCTCTCATCTATGGACGTCCATTACTCGCCACTGCAAGAGTTCTAATTGACGTTGAATCAGGAACCTTGCTGCTTAGATTAGGGAAGGAAATGCTCGAATTTAAAGTTTTTGAAAGCATGAGAAGACCAAGTATGCAAGAAGAAGTATATCTAATAGATTGCATGGAGCATATGTCACTTCTAAATCAAGAGAATAATGAATCTGACGATCCATTAGAAGTCACTCTAACAGATCCATCGGTTGATGAACCTATTGATGAACAAGTAAAGGATTGCATCGTATCTCTCGACTCTGCAGAAGAAGATGTTGAAGCCACGTGGGAAGAACTCAAAGTTGTGGAAGCTACTGGAGAAACATGTGAAAAACTAGAAACTCCAGAGATGAAGCCCCTGCCTGAGGGACTAAAGTATGTGTTTTTGGATGACCTCAAGGTTTGTTTAGTAATAATAAATTCCGATCTTATGACTGAACAAGAAGATAAACTCATGAAAGAATTGAAGAAGAGGAAGAAATCGATTGGCTATAAAATGAATGACTTCAATGGGGTTAGTTAAGCATTGTGTATGCACAAGATCCCTATGATGGAAGATCACAAGACAACCATTGAACATCAATGAAAACTAAATCCAAATATGAAGGAGGTAGTCCATAAAGAGGTCATTAAACTGCTCACCGCTGGAATTATCTATCTGATATCAAACTCACCATGGGTGAGCCCGATGCATGTAGTCCCGAAGAAATGTGGAACAACTGTGATACGAAATGAAAATAATGAACTCATACCCACTCGAATAGTCACTGGGTGGAGGATGTGCATTGATTACAGAAAGTTAAACAAGGCAACTCGAAAAGATCATTTTCCAATGCCTTTTCTTGATCAAGTATTGGAGCGACTGGGTCATCAAGAATACTTCTATTACCTCGATGGCTAATCTAGATTATACCAAATACCCATACACCTAGATGACTAGGAGAAAACCACCTTCACCTGCCCATTTGGAACATACACATTTAGAATAATGCCATTTGGCCTCTGTAATGCACCTGCAACTTTTCAGCGTTGCATGGCTTCCATATTCGCTGGTCTAACCGAAACCATTATGGAAGTTTTCATGGATGATTTTTCTGTATACGGAGATTCTTTTGACTCATGTCTAAAACACCTCTCCCTCGTTCTCAAACGTTGTAAAGAAGCACATCTCGTGCAAAATTGGGAGAAGTGTCACTTTATGGTGAAGTCATTGTCCTCGGCCATAGGGTCAGTAATCGAGGAATTGAAGTAGATAAAGCCAAGATTGAAGTGATTTCCAAGCTCTCTGTCCCTATCAATGTAAAGGAAGTTTGAGCATTCCTAGGTCATGTAGGATTCTATAGACGATTTATAAAGAACTTCTCAAAAATAACCAAGCCAATGACAAATTTGTTACTAAAGGATGTTGAATTCAATTTTGACGAAGAATGTGTTAAAAGCTTCAACACACTGAAGCATGCCCTTACAACCACACCCATCATTAGAGCTCCTGATTGGGACACCCCTTTTGAAATCATGTGTGATGCAAGCGATTTTGTTGTAGGTGTTGTCTTGGGCCAATATATAGAAAAGAAACATTATGTGATCTATTATGCATCAAAGACCCTCGATGAAACTCAGAGGAATTATGCTACTACTGAGAAAGAACTTCTGGCAGTCGTGTATGCCTTCGAAAAGCTTAGACCCTACCTAATTGGTTCAAAGGTCATTGTCTACACATATCACACTGCCATTTGTTACCTTATGGAAAAGAAAGATGCAAAACCTAGGCTAATTAGATGGATTCTCCTATTGCAAGAATTTGATTTAGAGATAAGAGATAAAAAAGGTATAGAAAATGTGGTAGCAGATCACCTCAGTCACATCCACACTTTGGATACCGAGAAGATTCCAATTAGTGATTCCTTTCCATATGATCAACAAATGAAGGTCTCAGAGGCTATACCGTGGTACTCAGATTTTGTGAACTACCTCACTACTGGGGTTATTCATCATCAATGCACCAAAAATGCACTCAAGAAATTTATGCATGATGTGAAACATTACTACTGGGATGAGCCACACCTTTTCAAACTATGTGTTGATGGTCTATATAGACGATGTATCGTCGAAGAAGAAGCACAACTTATTTTGGAACAATGTCACTTAGGACCGGGGGGAGGACATATGAGCTCTAAAAAGACTACCTTGAAGGTTTTGCAATGTGGATTCTTCTGGCCAACCATATTCACAGATTCCTATAACTTTGTCCTATCATGTGATAAATGTCAAAGATCTGGAAATATAACAAAGAGAGATGAGACGCCGCTAAATCTATGGAAAGAAGTAGAGATATTCGATGTTTGGGTGGTGGACTACATGGGTCCATTCCCATCTTCTCATGGATTCTCATACATCCTAGTGGCGGTGGACTACGTCTCAAAATAGGTTCAAGCCATACCAATTGTCACTAGTGATTCCAAACCAGTCATCAAATTATTCAAGAATATTATTTTTCCCCATTTTGGTGTCCCACGCACGATGATATCCGACAGAGGTTCCCATTTTATTGAAAGAAGCTTTGAAGCATTGCTAAGAAAGTATGGTGTTACTCACAAGGTAGCCTCACCTTACCATCCACATACAAGTGGACAGGTGGAGGTTTCTAATCATCAACTCAAGAGTATCTTGGAAAAAACTATAGGCCGCAATCGGAAAGATTGGTCAGTGAAAATCAACGACGCATTATGGGCCTATCAAACTGCTTATAAAACTCCCCTCGGGACTACACCTTTTCGATTAACATATGGAAAGGCTTACCACCTTCCAGTAGAACTAGAACACAAGGCATGGTGGGCAATAAAACAACTAAATTTTAATATGAAAAAAGCTAGCCAAGCCAGGATTCTACAACTCCAAGAGCTGGACGAACTCAGGATGACAACTTATGAGAATGCATGAATCTACAAAGAACACACCAAACTTTGGCATGATGGTCATTTAAAAAGAAAAGACATACAAGTGGGAGACCAAGTTCTTCTGTTCAACTCAAGGTTGAAATTATTCCCGGGGAAACTCCGCTCTCGCTGGTCTGGACCGTACATTATCAAAAGCATCTCCCCACATGGTGCTTTCTCTTTATGGAGTGAAAAGTCGGGGGAATTTGTGACGAATGGTCATCGTTTGAAAAGATATTTCACCACATCTGACATAAGCATCGAATCAATAATAGATCATTCCAATCCAAGGGAACCACCGTGAAGATGAAGACTCAAGTCGAGCCATCGACATAAAATAAAGGCACTTGTCGGGAGGCAACCCGATAAATAAATTCATATTTAGTTTTAATTTTGAATTAGGATTTTTCTTTAATTTTGTTTTTACTTTTTAGATAATTTTACACCAAATAAAATTTCATCGTGAGATGCTATTTTGAGTTCTGAATGGTCTTTTTGTTTGAGATTTTTAGATGGAGGAAATGCGTTGATTGGAACGGAACCACGTCCAGTGGTCCAAATGGCATGAACTTTCCCCTCCATCTCGGATTTAGAGTTTGCTTGGAATGAGAAAAATTCTATGTTTGGGGTGGAGGGTGGGTAGTACGTATCTTACTCTCTGCCCACACACATTTTAAGATTTCATTGCCACAAAATTTTCAATTTTTTTCAAAATTTTCAAAAGTTCCCAAAGAATTTGAATAGATACTTGATGAAAATTTGACATGTTTTCAATCTCTATGCATTTATCATTATACCCTCATTATTCAAAGTAGATCCTCAAAAGGACCTTCTTTTGTAAACTAGCCTTTTGATTGAAATCAACTTGTGAAGCTTATGAATCCTAACATCATGATCTTAATGCAAAAATTGGCAAGTGTCTGTTGAATTGATAGGGATCAAACATATCATGCTTCCTAACTGACTAGTGGAACAACAACATGGAATCCCCACCAGATCCTCATCAAGTCATTATTTGAGTAGAGTTTGATAAAGAGAACAACCCGGTGCACTGAATTATAAATCAAGTTGCATTCTGATCTGAACTCTTTTCTACACTTCTTCTATCATCTTCATATCCCTCTATCCATCAGAAAGAAACAAAAATATCCAAAATAGTATCAAACCCTAAGTTCGGGGTGGCACACCACTTCTATCTATATCTGCTTCTTCCGAAAAGATATTTCACCACATCTTACATAAGCATCGAATCAATAATAGATCATTCCAATCCAAGGGAACCACCGTGAAGATGAAGACTCAAGTCGAGCCATCGACATAAAATAAAGGCACTTTTCGGGAGGCAACCCGATAAATAAATTCATATTTAGTTTTAATTTTGAATTAGGATTTTTCTTTAATTTTGTTTTTACTTTTTAGATAATTTTACACCAAATAAAATTGCATCGTGAGATGCTATTTTGAGTTCTGAATGGTCTTTTTGTTTGAGATTTTCAGATGGAGGAAATGCGTTGATTGGAACGGAACCACGTCCAGTGGTCCAAATGGCATGAACTTTCCCCTCCATCTCGGATTTAGAGTTTGCTTGGAATGAGAAAAATTCTATGTTTGGGGTGGAGGGTGGGTAGTACGTATCTTACTCTCTGCCCACACACATTTTAAGATTTCATTGCCACAAAATTTTCAATTTTTTTCAAAATTTTCAAAAGTTCCCAAAGAATTTGAATAGATACTTGATGAAAATTTGACATGTTTTCAATCTCTATGCATTTATCATTATACCCTCATTATTCAAAGTAGATCCTCAAAAGGACCTTCTTTTGTAAACTAGCCTTTTGATTGAAATCAACTTGTGAAGCTTATGAATCCTAACATCATGATCTTAATGCAAAAATTGGCAAGTGTCTGTTGAATTGATAGGGATCAAACATACCATGCTTCCTAACTGACTAGTGGAACAACAACATGGAATCCCCACCAGATCCTCATCAAGTCATTATTTGAGTAGAGTTTGATAAAGAGAACAACCCGATGCACTGAATTATAAATCAAGTTGCATTCTGATCTGAACTCTTTTCTACACTTCTTCTATCATCTTCATACCCCTCTATCCATCAGAAAAAAACAAAAATAGCCAAAATAGTATCAAACCCTAAGTTCGAGGTGGCACACCACTTCTCTCTATATCTGCTTCTTCCATACCCCTCACAAATTAATAGGGGTGTACCACCAAAAATCCAATCTTGAGTCGAATAGAGGACAGATTTGCATATAAAAGATGCCAATGCGCACATAAAAAGAAATGCAATCTCGAGTCGAATAGAGGAGAGATTCGCACAAAAATACATGCAATAAATGAAATTGCAAAAATAATAAAAATCTCGAGTCGAATAGAGGAGAGATTTACTTCTTCTTTCCATACCACCCTTCACTCCCCTTTTTACCGAAAGGCACAATTAAAGCCTTCAATTCCCTGAAAAACACCAGTTTCATATCAGATGCACACTTGTCATTCTGCGGGGATCTTTGGACTCTTACAAAACACTTTGACATGCATGTTGTTGGAAAAAGTAAGGAAGAAGTGATGTTGGAAAGAGAACTCAGGAACGAAGATATTATGAGATGTGTTATGTGGTCTCAGGAAGTTGAGATACTTGGTCATACTGAGCGGAAAAAAAATAATCATGATGTGAAGAGGAAGCAGTCACATGATCAAAAGTATACACTTGGCGACTATTTCAGATTTTGTGTTACTTGAGGACGAGCAACGCTTAAGTTTGGGGTGTTTGATGAATGCATATGCATCCTAATTTTCAGTCATCCTTTTTATAACTAATTTGATTCAATACTTTTGATTTATCTCTTAAATCTCACATATTGCAAGTTCCCTAAATAAATCTTATTATTATGATTTTTTATCAAAATTATATTGATTTGATGCAGGTCTAAATCAAGTTCTATCATCACATGGAATTAATCGAAAAACCTCCCACTTTTGATCTTGACCAAACGGTCTGCTCTAATGCTTCTGACCTTTCACTTTCAGATATTCACCCACAGGGTCTCAAGACCGTTTAAACCCATTCGGTCTCAAGACCGCATGAGCCTAAAACGATCCTGAGACCATTTGAGTCCATATGGTTTCAAGACCAAATAAACCCAAACGGTCTCAAGACCGGATGACGTCTAACGGTTTCAAGACCGTTTGGACCTAGGACCGATTGGATACTCTAAACCATTTGGGATGAAGACCGTTTGAACAATCAAAACCATTTGGATCAAGATCGTTTGATCATTCAAGACCTCTTCGACCAAGACCGTTTGGAGCCATTCGGTACCAAGACCGTTTGGAGCCATTTGATCCCAAGACCGTTTGGAGCCATTCGGTCCGAAGACCAGTTGTGCAGCCAAAACCGAATGGAGATAGAACCCAAGACCGATTGGATCCTAACAGTTTCAAGACCGTTTGGATCCATTCAGTTTGCAAAAGATACTAGACCGGTCAAAGGAAGATCGTTAAAGTCAAGACCGTTTGGTACCATTCAGTTTCCAAAACTATTTGGCCATCCAAACGGTCCCCAGACTGTTTGACTAAACCGTTTGAAGCAAAATATCTCGAAGACCATTTGAATGTCAAACAGTCTTCAAAACCATTTAGACATCAAATGGTCTCCAAACCGTTTGGGGCCTAACTCACACAAAAAGCATGAGGGCCAATCCCGACGCTACAAATAGGACCACAAGGGTCCTCATTTCAGGGGGGGCAGCTCGCCGATAGGCTGCCAAAGGTCTGATCCATCCTCAACTTCCACATGCCCACCTCCTCCTCTTGGCACTGAGCAAGGAGAGAAGGAGAGAGAGAGAAGGTGAAGAAGAAGGATTTCCCAGCCTGCCTTGGTGGTTCTTCCTCCTCGTTCAGATCTGCCCCGGCACGACGTAGGAGACCGCATCATCTTCACCGAGCTATGACCACCTTCTTCATCATGTTCATGGCGGAACCTTACCTTTCTCTTATTCTTCTTGTCTCTCACATCATGAGTGAGTAGTCTTCTTTCGCTGGGGTGCGGGGACTAGCCCCACTGCCCATGCAAACATGTTATTTTGTTAAGCATTCCATGGCAATGTATATACCTTTTCATTTTGTTGTTAATCATTATGTTTGTAATTAGATTAATTGCTTGTTTTTATCTTTGTTCTTCCTACATTGTGAGAACTTCTATATGTAGGATTGAATGTCGTTTAACAAGTAGACTCCCAAACTAGAAATAGAATGAGATTCCTTGAGGTCGTAAGTGTATGATCTGTGAGGGGATGAGCCATCTAGCCTTCAGTGATGCTTCTGTGTACCTAACACCTATATAGGGGGTTCACAACCTTATTTGCATTTTATATCTACTTGTTAATCATCGATGTTTGCTCATATATTAATCGCATGCTTGCTTATCGATTAATGTGGTTGACTCCCAAACTAGAAATAGAATGGGATTTCTTCGAGGTCGTAAGTGTGTGATCCGTGAGGGGATGAGCCATCTAACCTTCGGTGACGCTTCTGTGCGCCTAACACATGTATAGCGGGCCCACAACCTTTGTTGGATTTCTGAATCTTTGGAGTTGTAAGTAAGTGATCTGGATGGTGACGAGACATTTGATGCCTAAGGTGATGCTTACGCAAACCTAACGTCCGTATGGGGGGTTTTGCATCAGCTCTATTTGTATAGTTATATCTTTCCTGGATGTTTTATGTTTAGATGTGTTTGTATGCGTAGCGGTGGTGAAACCCGATATCATCCCAACGATTCCATGTCATTGATCTAAATCAAACTTTAATTCAGCTTTGACTTTATTGCAATTAGTTTAATTAACCTCAATTCAACCAATCGTTTTAAATATTAGTCTTAACTCAAACTAGATTAGACTGACAAGGATTCTTAAAAATGTTGTCCTTTGGGTTCCATCCTTAACAATACTGCGATAAGACTCGTCTGCTTGCAGGTGGTATTATTGCACTTTGGTTTTTGTAAAAGCTGGGGGATTTCAACCCCGAGTGAGTTTGTTAGTGCGATAAAAATCCCACGTCAGTGAGTTCGTCATAGATAATGATCCAACAAGCTATATAGAATCTATTGAGGCACCATAATTTGAGAAATGGTTTGAGAACATGGGATCAAAGATGGACTCCATGTACACCAACAATGTATGGCCTTGGTGGATCCTGCTGAAGGGGTAAAACCCATAGGGTGCAATTGGGTCTTCAAGAAGAAGACTGACATGGATGGTAGTGTACATACCTATAAAAGTAGATTGTTTGTAAAGGGTTTCAATCTGGTTCAAAGTATTGAACATGATGAAATCTCTTCACCGATTTCCATGGATAAATCCATCAGGATCATGCTTGCCATTGCAATTTACTATGACTATGAGATTTGGCATATGGATGTTAAAACCATGTTCCTTAATGGGAATAATTATGACAATGTGTGTGTGACACAACCTAAAGGTTTTATAAATCTATTAATGCAAATAAAGTTTGTAAGGTACAAAGGTCAATTTGTGGATTGAAGCAAGCATCTTAGAGTTGAAATCTTTGATTTTACATGATAGTCAAAGAGTTTACTTTAGTTGAAATGAAGATGAAATATGTGATTGCAAAAGTTTAGAGCATATTTATATTCCAAATAATGATGGGGAATAATACCATTATACTATAAATATTAAAACCTGGCAAGGAACATACCTTCTCTATGAAAGCATCCTATGTGATTGGAATTAATATCTATAGAGATAGATCTGGAAAGCTTATTGACCTAAGAAAGAGCACATACATTGGCAAGATGTTGAAGGGGTTCAGCATGCAAGACTCAATGAGAGAAAATCTATCAATGTTCAAAGGGATTAGTCTCTCAAGAGCCTAGTGTCCCAGTTCTTGTAAAGAATGGAAAAACATGAATAGGATTCCACATGCATTCGCAATTGGATCTATCATGTATGCAATGTAATGCACTCATCCTATTGTCTCGTATGTATTGGACATGATGAGAAGGTATCTCTCAGATGCTAGTGAAGGTCACTAGACTATCATAAAGAATGTCCTTAAGTACTTGATAAGCACGAAAAGGATTAGTTCCTTAGTTATGGTAATAAGAAAGAGTTGGGTGTAAGGGGTTAGACCAATGTAAGCTTCCAAAGTTGACAAATAACATTAAAGATTGCAATCTAAATTTGAGTTTGATTGTAAAATAGAACTATTAGCTGAAAAGTTTTAAGCTTGTGACAGTTCTAAATTCTATAATAGAAGATGAGTATCTTGGTATCATGGACACAATAGAGGATAATGTATGGATCTAGAAGTTCATATAGATGAATTGTGAGAGGTTCCAACCATTGATGACATAGTATAAAGATTGTGACAATAAATGAGTTACTAGATAGGCAAGGAATCTCAAATATCTTATTAATGCAATTCCATCTCATATGAGAAGTTGTGCCACGAGAAAATTGTGTAAACTTGCAAAATATTGACTTGAAGCAAGCATTGATGCCCACTATAAAAGCACCACCGAAGTAGAAACATGATTGACATGTTAATATCACTTGGAATAAGATTTTTGGGTGATTGGCTTTAAGTGCAAGTGGGAGTCTGTTGGTATATATGCCCAGAAAGAAAAATATGAAGATTGTAATGAGGTATTGAAGGAGAGGATCTGCACTCCTCCTTTGGAAGATTTATCATTACACTTAACATCCAAGGCTTGTAATCCTGGGTTGGAGTTAATTCCCTTGTCCTTCTAAAAATAAAGGGTGATTTTTGAAGTAAACAAAAAGCTTATATATGGGAGAAACAAAGATGCGTTATTGCAAATACATTGTTTACCACATTTTGCATGTTTAGACAACCATTTATGTGATTTTAGGTATAACAAAAAATGTGGGGTGGAGGACAAAGAATGTAATAAAGGAATTCAACCCTTCTAGTCAATGTTAATAATTGGTCGTGTGAAAGTTTACACCATGCATCTTAATTTTCATGGCATCTACCTAGAGTTCGCTAGGGCACATCAAATAGAGATACTAGTGGCCAAGGTGACATAAGTGGTTTCCTAAGGCCTTTCTTGTCCAAATGAAACCACTTAAAGGCTATTTTAACAAATGTTAGGTCCATATTTGGTCAAAAATAAACCAATTTGAGTCTTTTTATGTTTGATATAGGTATGATTTTACCTTATTCAAGTCAAAATTGGCTCAATTAGTTCTTATTTGGTAATAAAAACTCTAATTTGGAATAAAAGGTCTAATTTTGGGGAAATTAGGTATTACATGGCTATTATCACTACAACAAACATACTCATTAGCGGCCTTTCAGAAAATCCACTAAAAAAAGCCAGTAAACAGGTTTAGCGACATTTGTTGACATTTAAAAAAATGCCTCTAGCACCAATGCCACTAGGAAGATAGCGGCTTAAGTTGTAAAAGCCACTAAAGGTTTGTCTTTAGTGGCTTCGAATAAATGCCACATAAAGGCCACTAAACCATCATTTGGCATTTATAAAAAAGCCACTATTCATCAATTGGCTTTTATACAAATGCCACTATTTTGTATTATGTTGGTGTATGAAAATGTTCTTATTGAGTTTAATGGCGTATAAAAAAGCCATTAATGACTACTAGTTCTGTATTACTACATTTTCATGGCTTTTAGTCATTCAGTTTTCAACTCATTATCAGGTTTTCTAATTGAATGCCAATTGCAACCAAACTCAATTTTTTGAAATTATGAATATTTTTTATTTATAAACAAATGACAATTACATGGGGAGGACATTTTACCTTACCCCTTATATTGAATACAACACCAATGACATACTTTCATACAACAATTTTCTATACAGTACAATAACTTCTGATTGAAGGAACTTGTCTTCAATAGAACAAACATACTTGCAGCCTACATGACAACTTCCACATCTTCAAATGTATCTTTCTAGTGGATTCCCATCAACCACTCAGCCTCCACCTGCAAGCCAACTTGTCATTTTGGGCATCATCTTACCTTCTTCCCGGCCAATTGTGCCTCAAGGGTTGTCGTCTACTTTGCATAGTTCAGTAAATGTACAAGGAGTAGTGGCTAACGACAATCAACAACAATTACATGGATTGAGTATAGCACAGTTGATTCAGCAGCCCATTCAGCAAGCACCTTCTCATTCTAGATTAAGTAGACCAACCAAAGGACTGAATCAAGTTTCTCAATGGCCTCCCTTCATAATGCACCTCTACAAAATACAAATCCAGCATTAACAAAAAGAAGTATCAACCACTTCATTTTACCATCAAAATAATGCCATACATGCTATGGTGCCTATGATAAGCACACTGAAGCCCATGACCAACTTTCCTTCAGGATCTATCCGGCTAAAGGTCACTGAAGAGTGGAAATTATAAGCATCAACTGGAACATTCAAATCTAAATAACAAATTGATCGATGTATAGCCACTTGACTTAGAAAAAGAAATAACAAATCAGCTGTAAACCAGCATCTAGAATAACAAATCAGCTGGAAACCAACATCTAGAATAACAAATAAACTGGAAAACCAGCAACTAGAAATGCAGCAAAAAAGAAGGGATCTAGCACATGAAGATACCTCTGCTGATTGGAATGACTTTTGCTTATCAGGGAGCTCAATAGTAGTTAGCCCCCCAGATTTCATTCTTACATGGCAACAAAGGGTAGATTACAGATAAACAAGCAGCCATTCTCAAGAACTTGCTCATTTTCATCCTACAAATCCATTAGAGCCTACAACATCAAACCGCCACTATCAATTTCAAGATTATCACATTTAGCACCATGTATAGGAAATAAACAAAAAAAATCCATACCTATAGATCAAACTATTGGGATCGGCCATCCCCCATTCTAATTCTTGAGCTTCATTCACATCATCAAGAGGTATTTGCACTCGCTACAGCCATACTTGAACAGTACAAATCTGTTGATAATCACACCACTAACACAGAAATATACCACATGCTCAATTAATAGATGTGTTGAAACAAATGTGATGATCCTTATAGAAGAAAATAATTTACCTACTGACTCATCTCAACAATGCCACCTGCATTATCAACAATAGGTCCAAACATATCCATAGTCAATAAATATGCAGCAGTACTCAACATCCAGGTAGAATCCACCAAGTGGCCTAATACAGAGCAGCTGCAACATCCATGTCGAATCCACCAACAGACTAACTGACAGTACATTCGTTCATCAAATTAAAAAGAAATTTACATTCCATCTCTATCAAAGCAATGTTCATGTTTGCTTATTCATCAAATTAAAAAGAAATTTACATTCCATCTCTATCAAAGCAATAAGAGAACTAACTTCAATAATTATGAGTGATGTTTGCTTATTCAACAGAGAACAATATAAAAACTCCCCAATAGATGAAATTCCCTTGGCAATATGTATGAAGGCATGTGAAGAATGAGACATAATAACAAGGTAAATAATGATTCCTTCTCTACAAAAAATGTGTGGAATATGCAATGGTAAATTCATGAGTTAATTATTAAACAGAGATGTAGAAAAGATGTGCACCCAAACATACTTGTCCTACAAGGAAGCCGAGAATACTCCTCGGAAGCATGTAGTTATTAGCCAAAGATGTGGTTGCCACAGGTCATTGTACAAAGTTCAATGCTTCCCTCAATGTAGAAGGAAATTCCACCATCTGACCTATAAACCAGTCATTATCTCACACTACTACAGAAGTGCCTTTTAGTGTCGGTTGTTTAACCCCCTTTGGCGTCGGTTTCTGAACGACGCCTATGTGGGCGCCGCTAAAAGGTTGGACACTTCAGCGTTGGTTAAAAAACTGACGCCTATTTAACATAAAGGCGTCGGTTTATTATAAAACACCGACGCCAAAAGGGTTCGCGCCACAGAAAACAGTGTCATCTAGGACGCTTTCTGCGTCGGTTATATACTAAACAACCGACGCAGAAAAGTGTCCTAGATGACTCCCATTTCCTGTAGCGCGAACACTTTTGGCGTCGGTGTTCAACAAAAAACCGACGCTGTAAGTCTGTGCTGACGGTTATCGGTAAATAACCGACGCCTATATCTATTTTTTTTTATAAATCTGTTTGCAGGCCTGCTGTGGCTGGTCAGCAGGATGAGAACCTGCAGTTCAGTTTTCTGAACTGCAGGTTTACGACATCCATTGATATCAGCCTACAAACAGGCCACAAACCTGCAAAATTAACATAAAAAGATTCACACAAGTAGATACATTCAGACATCAATTCAATTGTCACGTTCACACATATAGAATCATTCAAATACATGTTTTAACATTCAGAAACATTCATTTACAAAGTATCATTCATCATCACTATCAACATCCCAATTATATCTTACAGTTGCCACTGTTTGTACAGCTATTGCCCATTCTTCTCTTACTTCATTTAATGCTTCCCTCGTATATGGAGCATGTACATTTTTTAAGTGTTTGCCTATAGTGTGGTCAGTTTTAAACACCTGCAAAGATAATGATGTATATATATAAGTAATAATATAAAAATAAGATTGATATATTTCATACTAACTAATGAGACTATATATAATACCTCATGTATGGTATCGATGTCCAATGCGGCATGTTTGATAATCATCTACATAAATCGCATCACATAGTATGTGCATGCCCAGCCATTGTCTTGTGTAGCGCACTATAAATTAAAACATACAAAATAATACAACTAAGCACAATTCACATCAATAATATATACATTAGAGTCGGGGAGTCGGGAACTTACTTTTACGTTCTCCCAAGACAATGGCTGGTTCTTTTTCCTTGGGACCTTTCCTCCAGCATTTTTGAATGCATCTAAACCCCTACATGTTAATATAACACACTAAGTTGCATAAGTAAATAGTAATGTAATAAAAGATGTTAACGGATATAAAAAATGAAATATTTCTCACCAGAATAATGCCATTCTCATTACGTGTCCAATTTTAGTGTTTAATGTACTTCCTGCGGGATCTAGATAATAAACAGTGAACGTCCCGGGGACAATAACTAGTAACTCCCAATGTCTACCACCAGAGATAAAAAGTTAACAATTAATAACTCAAAATGCAAAATAATAATGGAATTTTCTTAAGTCCAAATTATAAATAAAGCAAACTTACTTGACATTGAATGGAGCTATTATTATCGTCTTCATTTGATGACCAAAAATTGTAAAAGCATCTATACAGTATTGTTGAACACTATCAGGGTCTTTAGCTACCATACTAATCAATGATGGAATAAAAAATCCCACATGATCATATGCAAATTGTTTGCAATGATCTTCGATTAAGTAGCTGCAAAACATATAGACGTATGCATTAATATATAAGAAACTAGATCACCGGATCTTACACAAGGTATATGGATGTATAAACAAGATCTCACCTTATCCATGTCTCTATCATTGATGTATTCAACCAATCATACATAAACAGCTCAATAATATCTTGTATAAATAAAGAGCTGTCGTATGATTGACCTGCATAATCTGCATCTAAAGAAACAATTATAGGGCAAAGTATATTATGTGCCCGTAGCCAACATGCCATTCCCCTACAAGCAGGACCTAACGGGTATTGTAGGTCAGTTGGAACCCAAGTTGGTAATGCGGGAATTGGAGGTGGAGGCCTAGGTGCTCCTGGTGTCTTCTTTTTAACCTGTATATATAATTTCAGATCAGTTGACATCATATATACACATTAACAGTCTAAATCAATGTAAATTTATCTTACAATTTCAGTCGTGTAGAGGACATCTGCTTTGGGCCACAATATGACCCCGCTTTCTGCCTCACCAAGTGTATCAATATCTGGGTGGGCATATGGCAACTCAACTTCCCTCCAATCGGGTAATACATGTATCGAGCTCACACGAATGTAGCCCTGCGGCATTGGAGTCCCATGAAACGTTGCCCCAGGAAGGGACTGGTAAGCTTGCGCCTATGCAACAACATAGTTTTCCATTCTTAAGCGGCATGGCTTCAATGCCTACAAATTTACGTAAAGAATGTTATACATATATACATATCATCTTGAAAACATATCATCTTGAAAAGACTAGCTACAATGTCATAAACAATACTTACAGCAGACGTGTTAGGCGATGGGTCTCAAGGATTACTTGCAGTTTGTGCACCAGGAGAAGAGTGGGTCGGCATAGGCTGATTGGAAGCCTGAGATGCCTGCCACCGCAGCAATTCTTCCTTGACCTTCTCAGCAACCACATCGTTGAGCTTCTTAGCAACTATATCCTCGACTCTCTTATTCTCCTATACATGGATAAAACAAATATTAGCTTTTTATTAATGAATTTCCTTTTGCAGTAACATTATAAAAATAGAATATGTTACCTCTTCTTGAGAAAGTCCCGCTCTGGGTTTGCGCTGGGATGGCCCAAAGAATGCTTTGATGCCCACACCAGCGCCGGCACCTCTAACACGTCCAGGATGCTCTGGGTTACCCAGAGCAACTGTCAATTCATCCCTTGTGCCCTGAGGGATGAACGTGCCTTGTTTCCTCTGCTCGTGCAGCTCCCGCTAATCACCATAAACAAAAATTGGTAAGTTAACACCACAAATAATCAATATTCAAATGATTGCTCTAAGAGTTGTATTTTACCATTTTTGCAGCCGCCTCAGCAGTTTCAGGCTTCTTTATTTCACCCTTCTAGTTTTTCCTGCCAGCTATCGAGATATCATGGCGAGGGAAGGGTGTGGCCGCAGACTCCTGAGTAGTCGCAGACTCCTGAGTAGCCGCAGACTCCGCCTGTAGTCTTTGGCGAACGCTTGCATAGCCTTTTGGACCCATAGTATGGTCATGTACATTCAGTGCACGCCTTGCTTTTTGTGCGTCACTGAGGGCCTAGTTAGTATGCACATTTATAATTAGGTTAGTAGCACTAAATGTTAATCTTGAATAGGTGAATACAATGTATATTAATTAAAATGGGAGTGACGCCTAATACCTTGAATTCTTCAGATTTTCTTGAAGCAACAAAATTGTCCCAATCTTCTTTGTCCAAGAAGTTCCATTGTTCAAGGGCTGACTTCTTCTTCTTATCACCCTGTCTTATGTATTCTCTGTTCAGATTTGTCCTGTAATTCCTAAGCATCTTTCCAGTACGTTGCATCACACTTTTACGATGCAACATCTCATCCAATGCAAACAAATTCTGTAAAATAGAAATGTTATTAACTAGTACCAAAAATATAATTGCAAATAATAGAATTTGTAATCTACAAAATAGAATTGCAAATAATAATAACTCACGCATAAATCTTTCCATATCAAGTCTTTCTTCGCCTGAGGAACTTTATGCCAATTATCATACTTAACACCACAATGGCTTCGAGTGACAACCCCAAGATAGTTTATAAAATTATTGCGGTTCACTCCAATTGCATTCCCTCCATTATCAAACTCCACAACCAATTTGGATCCACTGCCACTCAGTGCAAGTAACTTTTTCAACAGAGTGATACCCCTTTTCTTGTTAAGTTTTTGTTGCTGCGCATCAAGTTGCTCAATTGCTTCAGTGGGTAGCTGTGCATCATCAACCTAAAATTTGACAAAAATAAACACACTGAATTAAGACAATATAGAAATACAAGATACATGACATAACTAGAAGATAATGAATTTTATAGAAATACGGGATATGTTTTTAGAACTTACGTTGGTATCCTCGCCACGCTCGTCATGGATAGCATGCTCATCATGGACTTCATGCTCATCATGGACATCATTCTCATCATGGTGAGCCATCTGAAAATTTCATTAAAAAGGAAAACATTTAGCATTTGTATCAACTAGAATAAGGAAAACATTTAGCATTTGTATAAACATACATGTCTCTAAAATTGTGATCTTTTATCAATTAGCAATCCTTCAATGTACAAGTAATATAAAAAACAATGATTGTTCACATTCTAGGCCAACAAACACATGTGATGTCATTCTTATATATAATAAATGTGTACCACCTATCCCATCCTTGAACACCTAATCTCACTAGTAAGTGTATAATGTGTATTGGGTTTTCAAGAAAATTTCGGCAGCATTTCCCCGCTGTTCTCTAAGTACATATGTACTTAGAGAACAAACGGGGAAATGCTACCAAAATTTTCTCGAAAACTCAATACACATTATACACTTACATCCTAAGTGAGATTAGGTGTTCAAGAACAGTCCCAAACCGGGGATTATCCAAGATTTACTCCTAATGAGTAAATCTTGGACGGGTTTCTAGGCCAACAAACACAATAATAGATATCTACAATGAAGCCGGACTCCATACAAACAGTATATAATTTAGTGATTGTTCATTCTAATTTATATCAATGTACAAGTAATATAAAAAACAATGATTGTTCACATTCTAGGCCAACAAACACATGTGATGTCATTCTTATATATAATAAATGTGTACCACCTATCCCATCCTTGAACACCTAATCTCACTAGTAAGTGTATAATGTGTATTGGGTTTTCAAGAAAATTTCGGCAGCATTTCCCCGCTGTTCTCTAAGTACATATGTACTTAGAGAACAAACAGGGAAATGCTACCAAAATTTTCTCGAAAACTCAATACACATTATACACTTACATCCTAAGTGAGATTAGGTGTTCAAGAACAGTCCCAAACCGGGGACTATCCAAGATTTACTCCTAATGAGTAAATCTTGGACGGGTTTCTAGGCCAACAAATAATGTGTTGTCATTCTTATACCTAAAATCCTAGTTCTTCAAATTAGGGTGATTATTGATGTCTTTAAAAGCATGATTGGCAATTTAGGGAAAAGTTCATCATTTAAATTCCAAGCATTCACATGTGTGCATTACAGTTCATCATTAAGCAAGAAGGGTGATTAGGATTCTCAATATACTCAACAATAAAATAAGTTAAACATGTGTGCATTACAGTTCATCATTTACATTCCAAACATGTCACATGTGTGCATTACAGTTCATCATCAAGATATCTATAACTTACTTAAACATTCAATTATGAAGTAAATATACACTTAATTAAGAATAGCATGACACACAAAGTTGCAGTCAACATCATTATGTTTTGTTCTATCATGGACTATCAGATTGGTATATCACATATGTATCAGTACATTATTAAATAAACACAATCAGTAAATAACTTTTAGCAAAAAATCCACTAGACGTGCAGCCTAGACGTGCCCTGGAGCCGCCCAAGCATCTGCCCAGAGGCCTATCTAGGCAGGGCACCTGGGCTTGGGACCCTAGGCGTGCCCTGGCACCTACTTAGGCGCTGCCTGCGTGAGTTCTAGGTTGGCGGCGGCAGAGAAAAGCAAGACAGAGGACAAAAAAGGTGGTGAAGGTTTGTGGGTTACCTTGCACGAGGACAACACGAGTAAAGCTGCTTCTACCGGGCGGAGGTGACGACGACAACACCGTAGCTGCTTCTACTGGCGGCGACGACTAGAGGAGAGCAGGGGCGGTGGGCAACGACCGGCGGCGACGAGCGGACAGCAGCAGTAGCAGGGGCGGCGGAGAAGAAGGGCGCCGGAGAAGAAGGACGCCGGAGATGGGGCGCCGGAGAGAAGCGTCGGAGAGCAGCAGCAGCAGAGAAGCGCCGGAAAGTCGCCGCAACAGGGAAAATCGCCGCAATAGGGTAGCAATGAAACAGAAGAAAGGGGAAGAGTCGGGCGATCGCGGGGGGTTATAAGTTCCCAAATAGCATCGGTTGTTTACAACAACCGACGCCTAAACATCTTTAGCGTCAGTTGGTTGAAACAACTGACGTCCAATTGGACGATATTTTCATGGAAATTTTTGGCGGGAACCACCTTCAGCGTCGGTTAGAGAGGGATAACTGACGCTGAAAATGACACTATTTTTTTATCGAAAAATGGATTTCGCGGGCGACTTTAAGCGTCGGTTGTTTATAAAAAACCGACGCTTAATACAAAGCGGTACCCGTGTCTGGCTGGTCTTCGAATATAGACGTCGGTTTTATTAAACAACCGACGCCTTATATGTTAGGCGTCGGTTTTCCTTAATAACCGACGCCCAGAAAAGCGACACTGAATGCTATTTCTGTAGTAGTGTCACATATTTGACAAGGCTGCAACTGGGTTGTCTTGGATTGTATTCAGCCACTATAGTCCTCCCTATAGCTAAAAACTAGTTTGGTCTTGGTTGGCTCCACTTCTAACCTGATCATGTCCAGTTCAAGAACATGAAAGTAACTATACATAAAAAGGCCTGGAAAGTTTGTATTTTCCTCAATCCACCACTTTGGGTGCACCTTTGGAGTTATGTGTGTTAATCGGAAAGAGTTCAAGGATAGGAATGCAGAACTGCAGGGCTTTTGGCAGTATTTGGCTTAAAGTAGATGCAAAACAGAGCATGCACAATTCATATTATATACAGAGGAAGCCTTGTCACCCCTAATGGTGCAAGCCTCATAGACAGATGGACCTCCAACAAAATCTAGCATATGCAAAAACACATGTGATTGTTCAACTATCACAACAGCTGGAGTGGTCACTTGAAGGCAATTTATAAAAAATTACAATTACACTTACAAAGTGACATGTTGAATAATCTTCCCTCTTCAGCTCATCCTTCTCTTCTAATTGAGCACTCAAGACATTTTTCTCCACTCTAAGATTCTCCAATGGAAACTGAAATGATATGTAAATAAGTTTGGTATCTTTAAAAATCAAATGATGGGCATAGAAGCACTAAATCATGGGTAGAAATAATGATGGTAACTTCTGGTTCACTTGTATGATATGTATCATTATAAGTTAGTAGCATACCATCTTTGTGCACACTTAGCATCAATAGAATGTCTGTCATGCCCATGGAAAGCTTGAGACATGCATTCAACAAAAGGAGTCTTTGAAATTAAATGCAACTCGATCTTCACAAAAATGTACATGTATACATGTCCCTTTCCAGCATCAAGATAGAACTGTAACACAAAGGGGTAAAGATCAACCTCCAATTACAAAGTGGATTACATAAAAACAACTATAGCTCTCCTCTCTTTAGATAGTATCCAAGAATGCATACTATAGCATGATGATTTTGTGTTAGCTTAATGACACTGAAAGACACCAAAATAAAATAACTTCATGGATGACAAAGGAAAAAGTGAAAAATGTACCTAACTCTTAAATTATGGTTAGGTTTTAGTTAACTTGTATCTCTTAAGAATTCAAAAACCCATACATATGCTAAGTAGTCAAAATTCAAAACTTACATCAGCTATTGATGGCTTGTCCGACTGCCCAGGGCTCCCATGGGACGCATCCATTCCTAGTATAATAGTTGGCTCTTAAGAGATCTTTGGCATGGATGGAGGATGCTCAGCTGTGGTGAACTTCTCTGCAGGCTTATTCAAGATCTCATTCGTTGTGGAAACATTAAGTGCGTTGTCAGTAAAAAAAATTATGTATTTCGTTTTACTAATTTAATTGAAATACATAAAAGATTTTACTTATAACTCCCTTCATGTTTCCACAACGAATGAGATCCTGAATATGCCTACGGGTGTCACATTGCGCAGAGAAGTTCACCACAACTGAGCATCCTCCATCCATGACAAAGATCTCCAAAGTGCCAACTATTATATTAGGAATGGATATGTCCCATGGGAGCCCTGGGCAGTCGGACAAGACATCAATACAGAGGTTGTCAGCTCTCGAGATTGACCTTTAATTAATCTCCGAGTACAGAGCTGCAGTTAGCAGAGGATCATTACCATAGATATTGTCTTTTAGGGCCTGCATCACAACCACATGTTACAGAAAGGGTATTATTTTAGATGGAGGGGGTAAAGGAAAAAAGACAAATATACAAATGTTGTTTTAACAATTAAGGGAACAAGGAGGAACCCACATTACTAAGAACACCCATTCTTTCTTGAGGCTTCTGCCTAGACTTCCCAATCAGAGAAGACCTATGAAATGTTGATAATGACTTAGTTTTCCTCTACAAAATGCAAAAATACCAGGCTATATTATACTTAGTACCAAAAACAAAACATTCAAAAACAATGCAGTGAGAAAACAGAACAACACTCGTACAAGTAACGCACCTCATCTGTACCCACAAACAAGAATCTAAAACACTGCTCATAGCTAAAAACCACAAACCAATCATAATGCGTGTATCATCCATAATACTAAGATTCTCCATAACAAAATTAAAAGTAGGACAAAACAAAATAGGATTGTTCTTTGGCAACATTGTCTATGACAATGGACATGAAACACCATTACTTTGGATCGGCATGTACAAATAACAAAGTGGATTACATAAAAACAACTATAGCTCTCCTCTCCTTAGATAGTATCCAAGAATGCAATTAAATTTAAACTTCATGTCCTGCAACAAATGGAGACGACTTTAGATACTATTTTTGTTTTCAATTATGTAACAGTATAAGCAATACTTTATGCTGACCTTGGCAACATATGTGTTTTTGGCCATGCTATGACGTTGCCAATAGCATCATCAACAGATTGATATTGATCATAAGGTCTAACCAGAGGATCATTTCCCAACAAAGCAACCTCTACATAAACAACAACAAATGATGAGCCTAAATTTCACCCCCCACCCTTTTCATGGGGTCAACCTTAGAGACTCGACCGAATGCAATTCTAGCATCTGGATCTGTAAAACTCAACAGATACACATCCTACAAAAAAATACAGTTGACATAACAAATTTATATAAACGTAAAATGAAGTGCAATTCATAGTAATACAAACATACTTGTCCCTTCTGAAATGATGAATGTCTTATATGGAGTGGAGTTTGCATTGATAAGTTTTTCTGCACAATTATTTTATTTTTGTCATAAGTCCATAAAAGTCAACATGGAAAATAATTGATACCACACATCTTGTATAAAAAGTATTCATACTTGGCCAGTGCCAACATGCTGTGCTTGACTGTTTCCTGCTCTAATTACGGCAAGTAACTCCTCTAATTTTTGGTTGAATTCATCCTTTTGTTGTTGAAGTTTTGCATCAAATTCCAACCGTTGTTCTTCAAGCTTATCCTGGAAATGCTTCCTTTGTGCTTCTTCAGCTTCTCGAGATTTATGGTTATTGCCCCAGATATCAGAAGGTAATGGTCCAAGTCCAAAACCACAAACATATCCTAGTCTCTCTTCTCCCATAACATTCCTATAAATTTCATCTGATGTAACATCAGGTTGTTTTCTTCGCAGCTCTTCTCCTACCTCAGAAAATTTTTCCTACATACAACAAATCATACGAGATGCAATTTATACCAAATATATACCTCTTTGAAATTAGTAAATGTAACATAATACTATAGGATATTATGTGTTGTACCAAAATTTTGGCAGATTCAACATCAACTATGCTCCCATCTTTTTTACGATGAGTTTTCTCAAAAAAGATTATGGAATCCACTTCTCCGCCTATTTCCTTCTCCATCTTTATCATTCAAACAAGGTTATTGTAAACATCAAATTAATGGATGCCATCAAATTATCTAAATGGATCACAAAAATTACTAACTTACATCATATTTCAGACATGCAAATGACTTGGTTCATGTTGTGTGGCTAACCTTTTGAAATTTTCTGCTTGTCTTGTTAGTAATAGACTTCCTCTGTGGAAAACATTGCAGTATTATGCATAGTAATTATCTATGTGGTACGGTAAGTATCAACAAATAGAAAAAAATAATATTACCTTTCCTTTATTACTCCTCCAATAATCGACAAGAAATTTCCAATGCGACTTGTCCACGTGGGGAACAACTTGTTCAAGCTGTTGTTCGTATGGACTATCTTCTACGAAGTATAGTCTCCTTAACTCGCACTTGTAGTCCTTCCATTTCTTTCCTAGTCTCTTCATTGCCCACTCCTTCAGATCTGAATCCATTGTGAATTTACTCTACCGACATAAAGGATATCAATTAGATGCTTCATTTAACCATTTAAAAATAAAATTTAATAATATACCTTCACAAATTCCATATAGAATCTTTTTTATTTGCTGGAAATTGTCTCCAATCCTCATAGTTTAGTGGACAAAGATTGGGATCTCTTGCAATGGTTGTCAGAAAACTTGATAAGTGACTTTGGTTTTCACCTACTGGTTGTCCAAATTGATTTTTCTCAATGGGAATTGGATCGTCGGGCTTTCTTTTCCAAACTTTCAAACATTGTGTTCGGCCACATGCTCGATGTTTTTGACCTAAGCATTCATTCATAAAGGATAAAATATATATATGCATAATTATATATGATTAAATGCAGCACTATAAATACAATGATATGAATGAAATGATTACCTAGCCCATCAGAAGGTGTTGTTGTAACATACAATGACTCAACATGGTGATCAAAGATGTTATTTTGGTCCATGTTATCAGGAAATACATTGCTATTTTGGTTACTGGCAGCTCTATTCTCTACAATTCTTGAATGAATAGACACAGAAGCATTGACATTAGGCACACGGGGTAGCTGTGAAATTCTTGATCTTGTAACTTTATCGCCACTTTCTTTATTTTGCTGATTTTGGAACCTTGTTCCCATCTCCTTTTCAGTTGTACATGTTTGAGAGTCTTGGGGAGACGTGGCTGATTGGGCATTTTTGGCAGAGCTAGCAGCAGTTTTATTGAATTTGTTTGCTCGATGTTTTTGACCTAAGCATTCATTCATAAAGGATAAAATAAATCTATGCATAATTATATATGATTAAATGCAGCACTATAAATACAATGATATGAATGAAATGATTACCTAGCCCATCAGAAGGTGTTGTTGTAACATTCAATGACTCAACATGGTGATCAAAGATGTTATTTTGGTCCATGTTATCAGGAAATACATTGCTATTTTGGTTACTGGCAGCTCTATTCTCTACAATTCTTGAATGAATAGATACAAAAGCATTGACATTAGGCACACGGGGTAGCTGTGAAATTCTTGATCTTGTAACTTTATCTCGATGTTTTTGACCTAAGAATTCATTCATAAAGGATAAAATAAATATATGCATAATTATATATGATTAAATGCAACACTATAAATACAATGATATGAATGAAATGATTACCTAGCCCATCAAAAGGTTGGGCATTTTTTGCCATATTAGAGTCTTGGGGAGACGTGGCTGATTGGGCATTTTTTGCAGAGCTAGCAGCAGTTTTATTGAATTTGTTTGCTCTATCATTACGAATTTCAGTTGGAAGGGAAGCTAAAATTTTTTTGGAGCGATTTGAGGTTGACATGTTCAAAGATTGCCAACAAGCATGTCGAGTAATGCTAGGAAAATGAGTCGCCGTACAAGAGTCATTGTTGTTGTTCTTATCATTGCTTGCGGCTGTCATGTTATGGCAGTTGTCACTGTATTGTTCTCTCATCTTGAGTATATCAAGTCACATAAAAATGGTCACATTTAGAAAAATATTGAACAACATAATAACAATTTTATTAATAATATTTGAAAATGAAACTCATATATTTAAGCAAATATAATTATAAACAACAGTAGAGACAAGGATAAATATGAATAAGAATAATGTCAGACATGCAAAATTGATACACCTAGCTCGAGCACAATTTGAGACAGAAAATTAAAGAGATACATTGAGCCAAAAAAAGGATTATTTAAGTCAATTATTAATGACAAACAAAAAGAAACATTGGCTACTATTTTGTAATCTTCTCATTCAAAACAGTCATCATCATCACTTTCATCATCCTGCTAAATTCGGGATTGGTCTTTTTCAGTTGTTGAACTAGAAACAGTAATTCCTTCCACATCCAATCTAGCTATGTCACAATCAGTATCTCCATCCTCTGATGTCATTGATGGCCCATCTCCAGTTTCACCTTGCACATAAGCTTCAACATTCTCAATACAAGATTGTTCTTCCATGTTGAACATATCACGTGGGGCAATCTTTACAGCAAAATGCCACCCTTTTGCAGTGACATCTTCTACATAAAATACTTGTCCAACTTGAGATGCCACTACAAATGGTTCTCCTATAGTTTGAAGGCATCTCACATTAACAAGAGTCAACCCATGTTCATCATGTTTTATTCCCCTCGTTGAGTAGATGTCCACCCAATCACACTTAAATAATGTCACCCTAAAGTGTTCATAATAATTGAGCACAATAACATCCTTCAAAACACCATAGTAGGTTACATCTCTAGTAATTGGATTGCGGTCAATGGTTTTAGAATAACAATCAGTCTTAGCTACCAGAAAGACTCCACTATTTTGTGTTGTTCGATTTGCATCTTTTGCCTTGGTATGAAATCTGTGACCATTGACAACATAGCCCTTGTACTTAATGGCCAGTTGATGTGGACCTTGAGAAAAAGCTTGATTTTATCATCTACCATATCTGTTCTTAGGAGTGTCTCAATCTAACAAAAGAAAAGTTTGTTAGACTTTATTCATGAAGCATAACTAATTTAATTACCACAGCTTAACTTACATGTTCCTTAAAACATCCATCAAATGAGTTACTATGTATTCTCTGAACCTCCTTTAAGGACTTTTGAGGATGTTTTTGCCTAATGATATCATAGTGCATCCTGAATACAAAATATGTGCAATATGTTATTGGAATATGTTATAGAATTTTATTAATAGAAGACAGTTGATACTAACTTACTTAATGTAGGGTTCAATTGCTTCACAATTGAATAGTACATACTTATGGGCTTGTTTCAATGTATGTTCGTCCAAGACACATGTTACCATTTTACCAATACCACGACCTACTGTCGAGAAAATAGACCAATCATCACTGTCAAGTGTTGGCTAATTTTCCAAATTTTCTTTGTCAGTATTGTTTCTATTTGGCTGATTTAACTTTGTTTCAACTCCATCCAAGTATCTTGAACAAAACGTTAGACACTCTTCAGCTATATATCCTTCTGCTATTGACCCTTTTGGATATCTTTTATTACGAACATATCCTTTTAGGGTCATCAGATACCTGAAAACAAAGTTGAGGAAAATATTATGATAAATTACATTCCAATAGGTAAAGTCATCATGACGTGTGAAATGCTACCTTTCAATTGGATACATCCAACGATACTGAACAGGGTTGGCTATCTTAGCTTCATAAGAGAGATGGACTGATAGATGCACCATTATGTCAAAAAAACATGGAGGGAATATCTTCTCCATCTCACAAAGTGTAATAGCTATTGCATTTTCCAATGAAGAAAAATCAATTGGATCTATGAATTTAGTGCACAAACTTTGAAAATAGCGACAAAGATTAATAATACATGACTTAGCATTCTTACTGGGCAAGGACACAGTGACAGCTAATGGCAAAAGTTGTTGCATCAGCACGTGATAATCATGACTTTTCATTGGTAGCATCTTCTGATCCTTCGGCCGTGCACATCTAGATATATTAGACGCATACCCATCTGGAACTTTGACAGATTTTAGGAGGTTGCAAAATAATATTTTTTCATTGTATAGCAAGCTGGAGGTAGGATGGTATATTTACCAATAGTTTTTGGATGAAGTGGAAATTTGATTCCCATATCCTCCAAATCCTTCCTTGAATTCAAGTTGTCCTTACTTTTATCCTTTAAACCTAGCAATGTTCCAACAATACTCTCACATATATTCTTCTCAATGTGCATGACATCGAGATTGTGCCTTACAATGTTAGTTTTCCAATATGGTAGCTCAAAAAATATGATTTTCCTTTCCCAATTGTGTGTTGAATCCTTACCTCTTGGCCTTTTCTTACCAATTATAGTTGTTCCGTCCTCCAATTGTGACAAGATTTGAGCTCCAGAAGGAGGTTTAGGTGGACACCTAAATTCTTGCTCACGGTCAAATGCCTTTGCTTCTTTTTGGAATCTGTGGCTAGTTGGCAAAAACCTACGATGTCCTCTGTAGCAAACTTTATGGCTATGTGGTAACCAATGTGAGACAATATCTTTATTACAATAGGGACATGCTTTGTAGCCTTTAGTACTCCAACCAGATAGATGTGCATATCCTGGAAAATCACTAATTGTCCATAATAAAGAAGCACGCATCTAAAAGAATTCCTTAGTTCCAGCATCATATGTATGTACACCAGTATCCCATAGCTCTTTCAACTCATCAATCAATGGACGCAAGTACACATCTATATTTTCGGGTGAAGCTAGTCCAGGAATGAGTAGGGACAACATAAAATATGGTTTCTTCATGCTCAACCAAGGAGGTAAATTATATGGAATAATCACAACAGGCCATGTACTGTAAGAAGTACTCATTGTCCCAAAAGGATTAAATCCGTCAGTTGCAAGTCCCAATCAAAGGTTTCTAGCATCTGCAGCAAATTCTGGATGCATCACATCAAATGTTTTCCATGCAGGTGAATCAACCGGGTGTCTTAACTTGTCATCTTTTTCATATTCTTCTGCATGCCACCTTATTAAGGATGAGGTTTTTGATGACATGAATAACCGCATTAGGCGGGGTATAAGTGGAAAGTGTCTGAGCACATTGATAGGTATTCTCTTGGGTTTTTTTGCAAGCTCGTCATCATCATCTGGGATTGTAATCGGTTTCCATCTTGATGCTCCACGTGTATCATAGACATCTTTATCAGCAAAATCCTTCCAAAACAACATGCAACCATTTGAACAAACATGAATCTTCACATAATCTAAGCCCAACCCCGTAATCGTCTTTTTTAGCTCATAAAATGAATTAGGTAATTGTTCTCCTTCTGGTAGCATCTTCTTAAAGAACGTAAGAAACATAGATGATGCTTTCTTACTCAAGCCATTAAGACAAACCAGGTGATGGAATTCTAGGATGCAAGCAAGTTTGCTATATTTCTTACACCCTGGATATAATTCTGTCTCAGAATCCTTTAAAAAGATATACAATTTTTCAGTATTGAAATGTTGATCACTAGATGGCTCCACTCCTTATGTATTTCCATCTTCACTGAAACTCGGAAAAGTATCATGCAACATATCTTGTAAATTTTCAGCATTAAGGAAATCTCCCTGATCAGTAGGAGCATCCATTTGAACATTGGCATCTTCACCATGAAAAGCCCAAGAAATATAGCTTGGTAAGAAGCCATGCCACAGTAGATGGCTCAATGCAGTCTTTCTAGTGACCTGGTATACATCAGCACACTTTCTACATGGGAATACAATCTTGTCTCCAATCGATGAATGTTCAAAAGCAAAATCCAAAACTTTAGATACTCCACATAAGTATTTACTGTTGGTTCGGTCATCCTCTGCTATCCAAGACTTATCCATTCTATAAAAATAGTAAAACATATACCATATGAGTAAGTATGTCATATTAAAATAGACCATACAATATGAGAAAATACTAGTGTAATCATGCAAATGGGAACATTCATGGGAACACGCACTTTAGTTATAAGCATTCATGTAGCAACTTTCAGTTCCATTCATTAATCTCTTTTTACATCCACACACAGGGGTGTACCCCTAAACAGTAACTAAACAAAGGGGTTGGTGTACCCCTAAACATGCGCATAATTAAAAAAACTATTAATACAGACAAGTCTAGATAGATAGACAACTAAATACTACACCAACATGGTCCCGCATCAGTAACTTCGAGGACTTATCATTGTGGCGATCTTCTCCTGAAGTTCAGAATAGAAAGCAGCTATGAGTATTGATTGCTTTCAGACAAAAAGTGTAAACACAATTTTTTTGTCTTGACAATTATATTTGTTAATTGGACTTACCGTGGTCTTTTTTATGATGAAGCTGTGTCACGAAGCTCCTCACTGTATTTAGATAAATATGAACTGATAGGGGCCTCAGATTCAGATTCATCCGAGCTGATATCCGACGTCGTGCGATCATACTGCAGTAGATGATCGGGGGTCTCACAGTTGTTGTTGGTTATCCAAACTTTGATGGAATTATGGCCAACTGGACAGAGAAAAAGCCTGTTGCAATGAACCACATGCATCTCTCCAATCCAATCACACCAACTGAATTTTGATACAAGATTTCCCACCAAATCATACTCAACCTCGATAACATGTGAATAATTGCCAAAAGTTAGGGTCACTTTACCAGGCATGTAGTGTCTTCCTTTTAGAAAACGCCAATGTTTGGGTATGACCAATTGGTTTAAGGAACGATCATCTAGGATGATGTCCAATTGTTCTTCAATAGGGAACGTTAACATTGACATAGAGGCCCAATTCATAGTGACTGTTGTGGGTGGACAGAGACTACATAATATTAGTATTAACAAAGTGTAAGTACATATAACGATGTTATATATTTTCAGAAAAAGTTGTATAACATCAGTTAACCTTTTATTGCTTGTCATAACCAACTTTATTGTGGTAGACATGATAGCTTGAAAAGAAGTCTAATAGAGGAGATCATGTCCTATATCTTTGCAATCGGTCCAATGTTCACTAATCCTTCTTTGAGAATTTTAAAGAAGTAACTAGTATTTTTTATAATTTGATGTATCTTTTTTTTTGCTGAACCATGCGTGCCTCCTCCTTTATTAAAAACAACACCAAAATAGAGTTTAACTCTTTACAATCTAAGAAGCTAACAACTGTACATAAAGGAAAACTATAACTATCTATTTATGCTATTGACATCACGTATACACAGGGTCCAAACCCCTTTGGGATCACAAACATGAAGGAGAACGAATGTACTTAAGCTTGAAGAAGGACCAAAGCTCAGTGCAATAGAAACAGTCAAAGAAGAGGTGTTGTCCATCTTCTTCATGCTTCCAACATAGATAGCAAACAGAAGGGAGCTGGAAGTTAAAATTCTATAAAGTGTCCTGAGAAGGTAAGTGTTGAAGGTAACATTTCCAAAAGAAAATAGAGATAATCCTAGGAATCAAGGACGCCCACACATCAGAAGTCTAGTTCAGAACTTGAGCCTTGGACCTGCATAAGTCCCAACACTCTTTCAGCGACAAGGACACCTTACCATTAACAAGAATACAATCTTCAGTATTTGCATTGGGAACAACCAAATTTTGAAGGATCCGGAGAACATCATCTCCTCCACGAATATTACCAGGGATTGCCCAATTACCATTACTCCAACCTAAGTTAATGATTCTAGAAACTCATGATAACTAGTGAATCAAATGATTTATTGAACATGTAGGCTATAGACAAATGAAAACAAAAGATGGATATAGACATAATGGGGAATAATGAGGAAAAAAAACAAAATTGTAGTCGCGGGGTACTGAATCTTGTTGTAGGCCTCATCTTCACTCTACATGGTGGTGATGGTGGCAAGGAAAGATAATACAACTTTCCTTGTCACAATGAAATGATTTAGACACCTTTAAGGAATCACACCGGTGGATTTGGATTGTTATAATCACAACTGGTGAAGAGTGACGATGAGTTTGGCAGCACTTCATGGAAGAAGATGGGCCCTTTTTTGAAGGCTTGGGGTCCCTATTTATAGGAATTGGTGTGTAATCAAGGCACATGAGCATATGAGCATTTTTCTTGCACTCCAAGAATCATGACAGGTTCCTTGGGCAAACACTTAACTAATTAGGTAGGCATAGGGGTTAAAAGGATCTTTGTCACTGGACGAGAGCTTGTTATGTCTCCATTGATAACTGGAGTCTGTCCTCGACTACTGGATGTGTTTCTTCATTTGGTAATGAATACAATGTTCTCATTAGTGGGAGATAGAAAGAATTACATAGGTAGGTGAGGTCTGTGATCCCATCAATGGACTCTTGTCTACAAGTATGTAAGAGGATTAAGGAAGCTTTTTCATTATTTGGTGACCTACTCTTGTCATCGGTCTATGTATACTTATGAAAATGCATAGTCTTTGAAGTCTAAGGTTTCTGGAGCATGAGGACCATCAATTTATGGATACCAATGAAAATGTAAATAATACATTATTAGTTGGTTAATGAATAAAGTTCCAAGTCTTCAAGTTGGTCACCCACCTGACCATCAGTTGATGTGCTTAGCACTTTCTGTAGATTTCTATAGATGAGAAAGGATTGAGGTTTTCCATCGATTGATGAACCAATGGTTTTTATAATATTGATTATGAGTGTCCTTTTATCGACTAAGAGGTCATTAGTTGAAGAATAATCTCAACTAATGAAATTTCTTCTGCTCCAAAACTCAGTAATTTCCTACAAAATGATTGAAAGTTATTACTAAATGGTGGAAATATCATTTAATGCAGGTAAATACAAGACTTATATTTTAAAGAATAGAATAAAAAGGGAAATACAGGGTAAAATATGCATATAACACCAAAATCGGATTTTATCCAACCTTACATGTGGTATGACCTATGTGTTACCAAAATATTAAGTGTTTGGCTATGTATGTACATTGTGTTCATGCACCACCCAAAATATTGTCTATTAACTATGAAGCCCCTAAAACAAAGAGTGTCACTCTCAAATACACACACAAAATCCATCCCTCTAGTGTATGAGTTCAGACACATTCTAAATATTTCAGTCATACATAGGTCACTCCACCTTCCACTTTATCCACCTCGTGCCTGAATAATATGACCCAAATTGAGGAAAATGTGGCATGAAACAAAGTGGTGGTTCATATCCATGGAAAAAATCATATCAATCCAATCCATATAAAAAAAACACAACTAAAGCTAAGCATGGGAAAAAATCAGTAAATCTTAAGTTAAAATCTCTATTGAAATAATGTATAATTTGCCTTAGGAAAATATTTTGTGCCCAATCAGTAAATCGTGCATGGGCTTGTTTGTCATGGCCATCTTTGGTGATCTGGACTGGAGGTTGGCTTCTCCTAGAGGGGACGAGATGGGGGTGGGAGGCGGAGAAGATGGTGAGAGTGTCACCAAATTGGGAGGCAGAGAAGAGGTGAGAATAGGGTGTGAGAAATAGAGTTTGACCATGGGTGGGATTTGTGGGGGTGCAGGGGGCTAGCGGAGTGAACGAGGGAAAAGGCGAGAAACCTGACGAGCTCATTGAGTTATTACAGGGAGGAGAGGGGGAGCGCCAACATACCTCTTCAGAAAGTTGCAAAGCTTGGGATGATTGGAGTCCCTCGAGCTCGCCAGCGCCTGAGGCGGTGCTTCAGGTTGGCTAGGTCCAAATCCCGATTGACGTGCACAGCCGACAACTCTCCTCAACGTGTAAATGCCGGTTCCAGGGACTCACCGTCGGCGCTGGACGGCAGCTTCTATGGAGCTTCTCTGCGGCCGACAGCTTCTCTGCGCTAGCTTCCTTGCTAGGGCTCGTCGTGAAGGAGAGACTGGAGAGGGAGAGGAAGTCGCAAGCTTGCGAGAGAGCGGCACAGGCTGAATTAAGGAGAGTCAGGAAAATTTGGAGCGCGAGTGAGTGAAATTTGGAGCGGGAAAGGCAATATTTCCTTAGCAAATTTGGGTATGACAATTTAGGATTGCCGCTAATTAAAAATACAAATGTCGTTAATGTTAAGTGCTTTTTAGAAACTCTATAATAGGAGGTTTAGTGGCATTTTAATTAAAAATGCTTGTATATTAAAAAGATAGTGGATTTTTTTTTATAAATGCCACTAGAATAAATGTCGCTAATGGGAAATTTTGTTGTAGTGTAGGTATCAATTCGATTAATATAGGGAAAATTAGGGGTAGTTTGGTTTGACTAGTTATACACAAAGTTAGTTTTATTTAGGCCAAATCATGTCAGTTGTGGGCAAGTTAGGTCTAGTTTGGGGGAAATAGGTTTGATTTGCAGGAATTAGGTCTTATTTGGGGAGATTAGGTCTAATTTGGCCACATTAGGTCTCATTATGGTCAATATAGTCAAATTTATAGAAAGTAATGCTCAATTACGCCATGTTATTCAAATTAGGTCTTATTTAGGACAAATCATGTCAAGTTTGGACAGACTAGTGATTTGGGGGAAAAAATTTGGTTTGACGGAAATAAGTTCAATTTTAATATATTAGTTTAGATCTGAGAAATTAGGTATCATTTATGTCAATATAGGGACAATTTTGGGAAATTAGGTTTGATTAAACCATGTTATACAAGATTCATCTAATTTAAGCTAAAATAGGGGAAACTAAGGTCATATTAGATCAAGTTAGTCCAAATTAGGTCCAACCATGTCTAGTTTTAGTCATGTTATATGTGATTCCGATTAGATACTATGTAATATAATGAAATAATGTCATTATCACATATTTACAAATCTAATGTTGTGTGTATAAAATTTAGAAGATAATTACTATTTAAAATTGAAGTAAGATTCATGGATGTCCCCTTAAGAAATGATTAATGTCTAGCTACCTTAACAACTATGCCTCAAGAAGAGAATTTCTACCTTACATGAAAAACCAATATTTGTTAGTTTCATTTCAAAATGGAAATCACATGTACATGCATTTTAAATATGCACTAATTGTGAAATTAAGTACTTGGTTATGGATAATATTTGGTAGTGGTGTAAATTAATTTTCAAATTTGACTCTCAACACTAACCAAAACGTCCAAGAGACTAAGATTTGGAAATGGAAAGGCTAGCCACAACTTAGTTGGTTCTGTATTGAAAAAAGCGGCAGCCCCGCCTCCCCCACCCGACACCCCAAACCCCTTTTTTGCTTCTTTTTTTATTACAATTGTTCCACTTCGTTGGATGTAGTGCTTTCAAAGTGGAAGAGTGGTCTCTACCTTTGTTTTGTGTTTTTTTCTAGTAGTGGTGCTCCCTCCTCTTTGTCTTGAAAGAAAATATGGAGGGGCCCAGAAAGAATGAAAGAAAACGTTATGCTAGTAGGGAAGACTTGTCAAGATCCATTGGTTCATAGAGAATTCATGTCCTAGCTCTATCAAAAATATACTTTTCTCTAAGCGTATATAATAAAATAGAGTGAAAGGGTCCACTTCGAAACTGACGGGGGAGTACGGACGGACAACTACGAGTCCTCTCCAAACCATGATAAATAGTTGCTCATCATACGACTCACCAAGTGAACTTGCCTCTACGGGGGGCTCGGTCTGAGTAGGTTGAGATCACTGACAATACATGGCTTTACGAAAGAAGGGGTGGGATCTGTAAATGTATAGAGCCAAGTGTAGTGTGGTGTAGTAGTAGGCACCGTCCCGACCCCTTCCCGTCCCCTATATCACTCCTTTCGGGTACTATGGAACCTCTACCATCCACTACAGCATAGCAGGGGGGCTACGGGGCGGCTAAGCACAGTCCTATGAGTCAAAGGTGGAATGAAAGAGAAATTTTTCATTCTATTCATATATCAATATATATATGTAGCAAGAAGCCCCAAATGCTTGATTTGGTCAGGATGCACTACTTTGGGCCCAAGAAGAAAAGGGAATGCGCTCGGCTTCTTCTCCTCCACACTTAATTTTTTTTCAGTGCTCGTTCTGCATGCGCGCGAAGCGCGCCATTGGTGCTTTTCTCTCCTGTTATTTCTTCATTGGACGGTTCAAATGGACTTCACCGTTCTTTCCCAAAAAAAAAATGGAAGGGGTTGTCTTCTGAAAGCAGACTTGTGAACAGCCGAAGAAGACTCAAAACGCTCAGTCTCATGTTCTAAAAAATCAAGCCAGGACCTAGTAGTGCACTCATTACCTTCTAGCCAAACCAAAGAAATTTCTAGATGTTGCACCATCAACCAAGTGGATTAGGGGATGATAAGAATGTTTTGGAGTTGAAAACTTGGTTTGAACTCTTATTGAGAAGGGAACATTGTAATGATGTTTATCAAATGGTTGGTTTGGTAGTGAAGGTGAGTACTAAAAGATGCAACATAGGTTAGAAGATGTAGCAATAAAAAATGGTGGTGAGAAGGTGTGGCAACAAGCACACATTAAGCCACACAGTTGTAAGACATTGCAGCAACATGCATCACTAAGTTGTAAAGGAGAAACTATTACTCGTATATCCCCCATCCTCTTCCTCTCCCCTAGCTATTGCAACTGCATGGATTATGCTTTGATTGTGCCTCACTACCTCACAACCTTAGGAATCATCTTACAAAAGTAAGGTGTGTGCCTTAGTGTATTGGCATTAGGAGCATGTCTTAAGGTGGCGTAAGCCTTGAGGTCATCGAGGCCCAAGCCTCAGAATGTATCAAGGTGGTATATATATATATATATATATATATATATATATATATATATATATATATATATATATATATATATATATATATATATATATATATATATATATACATATATCATATAGTACACCATATTTTAGGCAAAATGGAATTATTGACCCATATACTAATCCTAGACACATAACCCACTTCTCATGTACATACTACTGCTAAAGGTATAAGACATTATTATGCCCATACTAGTGTGCTTGAAACCCTCAACACCTCCCTAAGTCCTGGATACTTCCAACCAGCATCCCCCAAACCCCTTGACAGATGCCCCAACTTTGAAATTATCTTCTCTAATCCTCTTTCTTACGCCATACCTCCTTTCCTTCTAATGCATGAACAAGAGCTTTTGTAGGTAATGCCACCCCTATAAGCTTCTATAATTGACAACAATATCAAAAATCAAAGGTGTCATATATACAAGCTTTTGCAGCAGAAGCCGCTCCAGCAACATCAGTGAGAAGGTGCCACAGAGGCTAGAGGTTGCCATGTAAAGTAACTATAGTGACAAGGTGTGGCATCAAATCAAGAACACATTTATCCACACAACTGCAATCGACTACAACAACCAACATTGTCAAGTTGTAAAGGAGAAATCACTACCATGTTACAACTCCTCCTCCTATACTCCTCCTCTTCCACCCTCCCTACTGTTATGTTTGTAGGGATGTCCCCTCAATTGTGCCTCACTGCCTCAAGAGTCTCCTTTCAAAAGCAAGCATTGTGCCTTAATGTATTGGGTTGAGACGCATGCCTCAAAGCATACTAGGGGACACCTCATCTTGAGGCGTACTCCTTGGGCATCTAAAGGTTTGTTTTTTGATACCATACCCATAACTTTGAGAAAGTTAGATGGTCAAGGAAGATGAGAAATCAATTTCCCTAGGTGAGGCGATCAAGACAACTATATACCCCATGAAGTGTTGACAATGGATCTAGCCTAAGGATTTTTAGACTAATTGGCTCATAGATCAAGGGAACAAGCCTAAATGATATGGTTTTAAGGTTTCCAGACCTATTTTGGTGGCATTGATACCTAATCTCTCTTCTATTTCCTATTTGATATATATATATATATATATATATATATATATATATATATATATATATATATATATATATATATATATATATATATATATAATTGGTGGTAGGCTTGTGGTTGAGCAGGATGTATCGGTCGGTGGGATGGTGTTGGTGGACAAATTACCATTGGCCATGGCGATTTCAAGATTTGGCATCCATCCTTTTGATGAAGTCAACCCAAATAACCAAACTTATCCTAAGAAAGGAAGCAGGTGTCTGTATGTATTTACAAATTACAAATAATAGATCAATTTTCTTTAGAGTGGTTGGAAGTCATGTAGGTTGATATTGGAGCACAATGCACATGTTCATTATCAGTTTTTTTTTTCACTTGACGAATGTGATGGGTCCTTAAGTTGGGACTTAATGCAACTTTTTGGCAAATGTTTTCTTGATGAAAAGTCCTAGTTAGGAGATAACATAGTGTGAACCAAGCAACTTTCGAAAGCTATTGTAAGGTAGACATGGTCTCTATCTCAGTGAATGCCAATAAGAACAAATATTTTATTGGCTCAATCAATAAGAGAGTCTCTGGTTCAATTCCTTTTAAGAGAACACTACCTTTTAGAACATATATTATTATATGGATAATATTTAGAGGATTTTCTTTAGTCCTATGTTACCCTTGTTACTTAATTTGATTTATATATCATAACATATGTGTCATGATTTCTATTCTATTACATGCATGTGACTAGGTGGAGATCCTCCATGTCATCCAATGTGCATGCATTTTCCATCCTGGAGGTATGATAGTAGGAACATTTTCTAATTTGATATTGTAATAATCTTAGCTGAAAAAGCATATCAAGAACTTTCATGGTTTTATTGATGTAGGTGTTTATTGAGTTTTACTGGAATGGTCAATTATGCTATAGTGGTCTAGATGTTAGTGGCAGTAGCTTGTACAAGTGTAGAATATAGAGGATTCTAGACAACACGTGTCCATTTAAACAAATGTACATCATCATGGTTGACGCCTACACGAACCACTATATGCATCATGATGTCCGTTCGGTCACAACACTCTCCCACGCCAAGACACACTAATATTTTGTCGGCGGACATCATACTATTAATGGTATGCTTTTATGGGTGAAAGGAGGCTAAAAAATTTAGTTTGCAGTCGTACTAATTTTATAAGTACCCTATTTGTGCCCACGAGATGCCTAGAGATTTTCAAATTCCAAATTTTCTTCCTTGATCGATGTTTTATCGGTTCATCAATTGATTGTATGTCACGTTGCACATCTTTCAAGATTATAGAATTTCAGTTGTAGTTGCACTATTGCTTCGTTGGACTGGGGATAGATGTTGTTTTATGTACTTTAAATTTTTTCACTCGAGTTTCACTATTTACAGGACGGGTGGCAATTGGATTCATGTTGAACAGATTTTATTCGGGTCAACACTTTTTAACTAGACCCTATATTTGGAAAAGATGAATTTTCAGATTGAAATCATTGATCCTAACCGGATCCGCAAATAATTTTAGATCCATCGAGACGGACCCGTAAATCCAATATCAAGACAATAGCTTTAAAGAAAAAATGCTATGATTTGTCTAATCATTGAAAATTTCCCAATGTAATTTAAAAAATTCATTGTGATAAATTTACAATGTGATTGCAAAACACATATAAAGTCTATTGTAGATTTTCAAGAATTTCAAATACAAATTCACAATATAATTAGTATAATAAATCATACAAATGAATATAAAACTATGTAGAATTGTCAAAATAGTTTTCATGATTGATGAATTGATAATTTAATGGGTCATTGGGTGTTTTAAATTATAGTATTTGTAATTTTATTTGAAAATATAATTCTGAATTTCGGATCAATCGGATCAATTCGGATCTAAAGTCCAAATCCGGTTCCGACCCTAAATTAATTTTGGGTTCTTCAGGTTCGGATCAATTTTGAGTCGGCTCGAAAAACCTTATACCCTAAACCCGTTTAAAATTTTGAGTTCGGATCGGATCAGATCATTTGGGCCAGGTCTTATTTTACCATCCCTAATTTATAGTGTAGCCAAACTCAATAGGGTAAGGATAAATAAAGAAGGTTTGATGCTTTCAACACTTGACTTACCAAGGCATTCCCGAGAATTAGCAATAACTTTTCATTGTCTTATGAGTGTACTCTCACTTGTTATTTAAATTTTAATTTATTTCGAACAAAACTGTTTTATAGGCTGTGTGGAATTTATGTTTGTTCTTCATTATCTCCTTAAAATATCATGTGACTACCATGGAAAACTAACAGTGTCTTTGTTCTATGATATTGAACTTGAAGGGCTGCAATAAAGAAGCTTGTATTCTAGCATTATGAGCGAAATGTATATGTAACGGAGCAAGGATGCATGCAATTTACCAAAGAATGTAGGAGCTATTCCGCTATATGGTTCAAGGGCTGCAAATGCAACGGATAACAACAATTACAAGTTGGAAAGGTTCAGAGTATTCTGACTTCTGAAAGATTTAAAAAGTTCTTGGTAATATGATTACAAACTTTTAGATCAGATTACAAATTCACAAAAAAAACTTAAATGTTATATTCAGCAATGTCCACATAAGGATTACTTTTCTTATCGCTGAAAAGACTAACAAGAGGTGAAACTTATAGCCTCTCTTTATAAACTTTGTCAAAAATGAGCAATTTGATCGCTAACATAGTAAAGACTTCAACATGAGAATTTTAAGTTTCAAACAGAATGAAAGTTGTTGGCACTAAAATCGATTCAAAAATATACAAGCATTGGGTGTGTATTCACAAGGCACTCATAAAAGACTGATGTACTGTTCAAAGTGGTTGCTATAAAAGCTATACATATGCAAGGACCGTCCAACAACCACTTTGTCGTAGGCGGATTGTTCCTACCTTCTAGCATTATATCCATGTATTGAAGAAAACTAGTTTAATATTTGTTAGCGAAAATGAAATGTATATTTCTCCTTTGTATAAATGCAGAATTGTTCATGTCAAGACACTGATATGTATACATAGTTAGAACTAATATTTACACAATGGTTTTCGGAAGTGATGTGCCATATCTCATTCCCGAGATCGTGCGTTATGTCTGTGTGAAACATATAATTTTCTTAATAAATGATTTATATTTTTACTATAATGACAAGTAAAGGTAATCTTAGAAGTTATTGGATACTGGAAGAAGTTTTCGGCATGTCCGGAATGCAGGAATTGGTATGTAAAATAAATTTGCCTGTTGATTTTTTGTCAACCTTGCAATGCCGATGAAACTTATCATTCCAGAGTTTTTAAACTGCCTTCATCCTTTTTTCGATAGGGTTTCCGACATCAGCAAAATTGCTATATCAGAACAAACGCGGAGCTGTCTTTCAACTTTTTAGGCATCTTTGTATTCCGCGAACGATGATATTTTTATTGTAGTGTGACTGGGGTTGTCAAATTTTATTTGAACTGAAGAACATGGTTCCTTCCTACTTTGAAAAAATTGGTTTCAATTCAGATATTGTCAAGCAGTGTCAGTTTTGGGCTTGGATATTAATTTTAGAACTGAAACTAGGTCAATTTTCTTATTGGTGATTTTTCCTATCCAGGTCAAATCCAGGTTGACAAATTTTGACAAGCCGTCATGAGTAATGGACAAAATTTACAATCCATATTAGATTCAATGTTACACATTATGAAATTGAGGCCAATTCTAGTTATACTACCTTATGAAAACTTTGGTTTTGAGTTGGTTCTGGGTTGCGTTGTTTTGCATCAACATGCTTGTTGATCAAACAAAACTGGCCCAAAATCAGGGTCTTGAGGCCCTTAGATACGACAACAGTTATTATGCATATAGTCTAATCTAAATACACAACAACTATTTTGTAATTCAAAATAGACAAAATAAACAAAATGTCATTTGTCCAATTTTTAACATCTAATTTTTCACAATTTTATAAAAATATCAAACTGTCACTTGTTTAGTGCAATGCGTCCACCATGACAATGTGTCCCTACCTAGGACAAAAAATGATGCATCCCCATTGGAATAATATTTTTTCCATAATTTTATTGTTTTACTTTTTTTTTTATAACGAGGAACCCCTTTCAGGATCGATAACTATTGGACCCCACACAGTCAAGGGTAAACCCCGAAACCAGCCGTGTACATGGGGGCACCGCGGCGCGCTCAGTAACGTGGGACCTTTATTGCACTCCGAGGGTTTTTGCCTAGAGTCGAACCTGGGTCCCTTCATTGGGGATTGCCGAGCCGCACCACTTGAGCTACTCCCTCGCCCCCTTTATTATCGTTTTACTTTGATACTATGTTACGATTTTATAGTATATATTATGTTTACAAGATTCTTTGATAATCGTAATAATTAGTTAAATGCAATGTATTATTTTTATAACTAAATATAAAATAATATTAGTAAAATATAATATTACATTAATACACAATGTTAATAAATATAAATAGTATGGTTTAAAAGTAATAATTAAAATGTTAAAAAATATATCATACTAATTGATTCAATCATCAAATATAGAAGATAAATATTTGACATTCCAAAGTAATGTTACAATATATAACAAAAAATATAAATATAATTTATGCAAATATAATATCAAAAAATATATTAAATCAAACTAAACGATACTTGTAACTTCAAAATGAAATTTATTATAGAATACTCTTGGCTACATATAGCCAACTCCAACATGGTAGGGTTTAACACTTAGATGATGATGATAGCGACGAAGACTATTTATCAAATGACGTTCACGCACAAGTAGGATTGGAATTTAAGGGCATCGAGAAATCAAAGAAAAAAAGGGGCTTAAATGTACACAATGATGTCGTATTTCATGTGTTGATTGGGCTTTTCGGGCGGCACACGGTTTAGACTAGAAGTCACGGGTAGATCATTTATAGTAAAATGTCGTGGAATCGGTTTTTACTGGTAAACAAACCGGAAATGGTAATGTATGTTTGTAGCCGTGGATATGACGGATATTGCCAAGCTAGCTAACGAAACAATAGATGAGAGGCATATCCAGCAGAGGCAACAGCTAGCGTACATGGTTAAGGAGTATTAATACTCGTTACTTATATCTAAACGGGAAATCAATAATAATAACAACCGTTTCTTATTAGCATCTCCATTGCAGCGGCCTCTTGGCTGTCTCTTTGATTACCAGCTACATGCTTGGTGGTAGGTTGGAAGTCTGTGTGGCATGCTGTTGAATGACGTGATGGGGAGGGGGGAGCATCCGATGTGTGTGATGACGCAGAGGGCCAGCTAGCATGCATAGTTAAGGGAACCTATATCGAGTTTCGGGAAAGCAATAATAATAACAACTTAACAACCCGGTTTTGATTTGATTAGTAACTATGAAGAAGAAGATGACCCAGCGTGCTACCCTGATAATCTGATATCGTGAGGGATGGGGTGTGGAGTGATCTTGTGACGGTCACATGAAAAGCACATGCAACCAAAGCAAGTGACGTGATGGTGGTAGGAAGTAGCAAACCACGGCAAGTGCCGAAGAGGTGGAAGAGGAAGACGAAGTAGCAACGCATGGTTGGCACGTTATGGTTGGAAATGCAATGGTACAACAGCAGCTTACGGTAGGAACGGAAGGAAGCAACTTTTGACCCATTGTTTTCTTGATCGGTTTCAGTCTCACGTCATCGACCCAGCCGTCGTTTGGTTTCTACATAGCAGCCGCAACTTCTACGGTATAGTTTTTCTGTACCTTAAACTGGATGCACAGGTGTACGGCCAATCCATGCCTCTCTTCATACGATATATCTTCGTTGATGTGTTCACGTTGCGCAATTTTAAAGGAATATGATACTTGGATCAAAAGTGGTACCTATTTTAGGACTTTTTTGTCCTCTTGCATGCATGATGACAAAACTAAAGAGGAAAATATTTCTATATCTAATTTTGTTCTCATATACACAAAATGACAAAAAGGATCCTAATATGAATGTCATTTCTGATTCATATAGCAGAACTCAATTTTAAAACAGAAATCCACATTTACTCATTTATATTATTTGGCTTGTGCGTAGCGCACATACTTGGTAATAGTTGGTTGGTTGGTTGATTAGTTACATCCTGCAAAATATCTACATATCGCTCCTTCTCACAACACACACAAGAACATTGAATGTGCTATGAAAACAGAAGAGACAGATATGAATCAAGCATATGTTTCACATCCACTAGGGTGTTCAGAGACTGGTTCAACCCCACATAATGACACGACAGGAACAGGAACATTGTGTTGTTTAGCAACAGTCACTTAGTCATTTCATGTCACCTCTTTTTCTTCAAAATATTGTTATTTTTCAGGAGGCGGTAAGGATGTAAAGAGGTTTCTAATGCTTCTCTGAAATGACTTAATAAGATCCGATATTCAATCATTCCACCTCCATCATCAGACTTTATCAACTGAGCTACCCATTAAATTCTCCTTTATATCACTTCTTTATTATTAAAAAAATATCACAAATATCTCTTCGTAAGCATTACTGTTTTTCTCGTTTTTTATCTTTTTTGAGATAATTAAATCACTGGTGATAACAGCCTCTAAGGAAATAGGCATGCTTTAATTTCAAAATTAACCTGATAGATGTCTAACACCTTAGTTACAATGGATGCCAAATAAACCATAATATCTTGTATTACTTTTCTTATGTTAAAAACTAGCACAATTTTGGACATAAGGGTTGATTTGTCCGTTTCTTTATCATAGGAACATGTTCAACATCAAAACCGTTCTTAGCCATCACCTCCTATCGGGTGTTATGACAACTCTAGGCTCCAACCTTTAATATGCTCCTAGAGTATGTTTCGATCGAACGTCTTGTTGGCCTCTCACTTAACATAACCTCCAAGAACGGCTACATTCAAGCATCTATTGCAAGATGGCCTCAGGAAAAAATATGATTATGGCCCTCAAGACTAGCCTCCCACCCCATCTATGGGATATTCAAGTCTTAAAAACCATGTTCTACGTGTTTGTCACCCATCTACATTTCATACACCCATACATTTTGTTGCTCACCATATACGTACATCAAATCCTTCTATTCCCTGACATTACCTACTTTACTAGTTTTCATAGCAAGCATCACATCTAGGCTAGTCATAACATCTATGTATTCAGGTCAGTACTGGAGAACCACATGAAGTTGCTTCTTCCTTCTTGGGTCTATTTGACCATACCCTGACATGGTTGTTTCCTAGAGACAACCCTAAATCATCCATTCTCACTTCCATCAACTAGAAGGTTGAACCCACACACATCCCTAATGGAAATTTATGGGTTTCTAAAGACTCAAATAACCCTCAATTGTACAAAAGAGATAAATTCTACTAGAGGCTCAATATTATTGCCTCTAGCAACACACCCATCAAGGATCTTTCCCAAACTCAACAACCACACCAACAATGTCCTCACTCCCTACAAGAACCCAACCACAAATTACAAAAGATGACAATGAGGAGTTCACCATTACTGGCTTTGGAAGAGAATTGATCATAGAAAGGAATTCAATTGAAACAAGATGATAGCACGAAACCTTGAGGCATGTCCCAACTATACTTGTCAAGACTCAATACACAGAGATAATACAATTTTTTTTATGAAACTACTCCATGTGTTGATTTATAATAAATATGTATTTTTGTAAGAATAATAACACAAAGCATATTGTACTTTTAGACCCTATTGAAGACACATCTATTGGTCTTCAGGATGTGATTTCAGTAGTTTTGTTGAAAATATTGGTCATTTTCTTGATAATCATATTGGTTCTAACAAGGTTATAACATTTGAAGACTTAAGGCCTCAAGTAAAATGATATTAGGAATGATTGGACTACCAAAATCAAGGTACACCTCCTTTCTGGGATCCCATCGAGAAAAACTCTATAGTTATACATGTTTGGCCCAATGTAGCACGAGGATGTGCCATCACTCGAGAACTTTTCTCGGCTTGTGTGTGAGTGAGAACAACACATAGGTTGAGGCTATTCTTTTTTAGTGGAGTTAGTCATCATTTCTAAAACTCTACAAGTTCCTTGAGTTAGGGTTTTTGGTATACAATTAGTATCAGAGTTAGAATCGCTCCAATAGGTTCAAGGCTCACATAAGTATATGACATCCGTAACTTTATCTATGCAGACCATGCTTGAGAAAAGGGCTATCTATAGAGGAGAGATTGAGCCACTCTTATACAGATACCTATGAATGGGAGTTGGGTGTACATGGGTAATTTCAGTCATGTACTGAAATGGAGAAGAGATTATGAGGCCATAAAGTTGAGCTTGACGAGGACATCAACAGTGTAACTTAGAATTTCACAACATCACAGGCATTAAGGCTTCAATTAAAATGATCACTAAAGGAATTACTGAACTAATTGTATCACTAATGTTCCCTTCTATTTTAGGGGGGGCATCATTAAGAACTTTGTAATTACACGTGTTTGACCCAAAGTAGTACGTGGATGGGAGACATATCAAGAAAGCTAACTAGTTTGTGCATAAGTGAGGACAAAGACCGCTTTCCAGTCTGGTGTTTGTATTTAGGTCCAGTCCTCATTCCTAAAACTCTAAAAGTACCTTGTGATAGGGGTTCCAGTGTTATAAATGATATTGAACCTCTCTTTGTTGGTGTGGGTCCCCCATGGGCATCTGACACCCTAGTATTGAGTCGTGCATGCAAGGTATAAGGAAAGGGCTATCAGTTGAGGTGAAATGGAGCCTCCATTATGTTGGTCGTTGTGAATGAGAGTTGGGTATCCATGTACCATTCCAAGTTTGTAGTAAAATGGAGAAGATATTATGCATCCATATAGTTGGGGCTTGATAGATACATCGAAGGTGTAAGCAAGGGAGTTCATAACATCATGGAACTTAAGCACTTAGGTTAAATGATCCCAAAATGAATGATTGGACAATCCATTTCAACAAGGTGTACATCCATTTTATAGAGCACATCACTAAGAACTTTGTAGTTAAGTGTGCTTATCTCATAGTAGTACTAGGATGGGAGGTCATTCAACAAAGTGTAGAGGATGTGCGTGAGTAAGAAAAAGGTGTGAATCTAAGTCTATTATCAGTATGTGGGGTTGGTCATCATTCTCAAAATTCTACAAGTGCATTATCCTAGGGGTGTCATCATTACAAAGGCATTCTCTAAATTAAACCCAACTCGATTGGAAAAGTCATAGGCATATTACACTGAATTTTTGCACACTTGGAAGATCCATCCTTACAAAGATCCCTTCTTAATAAATTAGACATACTTATTTTAATTTTTTATAGAATTTTGAAACTTTTATGACGTCACATCAAATTTGGGTCATTGTGCTATTAGACACTTCATCAGGACGTATAATATAAACACTATTTCCAAATAAGAAAAAAATACCCACTTGATCGATGGAAAGCTGCCTAACATAGGTGTAATAAGATTACATATTGGATATGATTACCTTCCATGGGTCTAAGTGATATCTTTCTTTCTGGTTGGACCAACAGACAATACATGAACGTAAACGTTTTCACTACCACATGCTATAAATGATATCTAACACATCTGATAGGTGTTGGACCCACATGACCATCTGACACCCAGTCATGAGTCATGTAGGCTATTTATGAGGAAAGGGATATCTATTGATGTGATATGGAGCCTCCATTATGTTGGTACTTGTGAAAGAGGGTTGGATGTTCCATTATGAATCTATAGTGAAATGTGGAAGATATTATGTTGCCATATAGTTAAAGCCTTAACAAAGTCATCGAAGGTCTAAGTATGGGAGTTCATAACATCACAAGACTTAGGGCCTAGGGTTAAGTGATCTTAAAATGAATGATTGGACAATCCATTTCAACACATCACACCTTCATTTTATAGAGCATGTCACCATGACATTTCTTCTTATTATCTTTCTATCTCAAAATAAAATGAGAAAAATTTTAGAAGTATTTCCTTACAATTGAAACAATAGGGGTAGTGGACTATGTGTCCTCTCTATTAAAGGTGATCTACGTTATTGGTTTATTCTTGTTAAGGATTTTGACATATATCTTTTTTTTAGTACATATTATCATTTTCATCACCTATTCATAGACTTCCAACATGTGCAAAGTAATTAGTATACATCTTCAACTACATCATACAAAAGTATACTTGGCATTTAAGATAAATTTTGGATAGATATTCCCCCAAAAAAAGAGTAACGTGGACAATTTGAGCTAGTTGCAATTGTTAGACTACATTGCACAACTCATTCTTGTAGACGTAAGGTATTTGTATAATCATGTGCATTAGGTGGTGATTTATGGTTGTTCAATTTAGATGAAATTAAAGTGAATTGAATTAATTATTTCTTCTATGTGGCAATCTATTATGGGATGAGGCAAACTGCCTATGGGAAGACCTAAGTTGTGAGCCATGTTTGCTTATTTGTTGACATGTGTAAGTTATTGGATTGGAGGTTCCCTACTTTGTAATTTTTCCTACGAAGTTAGGGAGAAGAAACATTTTCCCCAAGAGAGAAAAAGTGAGGAGGGATATTAGTATGAGGATGAGGACCCATAGAGGTTGTTGTTGAGAATGACATCTTTAGAAACCATAAAGAATATGGTAAATCTGGTGCATAAACAAGTGGGAGTCAATTCCAGTTAGGCTTGTAAAATTATCTCTAAACCCATGAACTTGTATCTTTTGACCTAGAAAAAATTGGTTTTGATTTTAGATTTTTTCACCATGATTCAGTGGTGGTTTGCATGTTGATGTCTAAATTGAAAATAGGCTAGTTCCAGGTGGTAGCTTTTTGAATCTAGGTCCAATGTGGCTGGTCAAACTTAGACAATATGTAAAATGTTGATTGCTAAAGGCAAGTGAGCTTTAACTAATTAAATGTCTTAACTCCTCAATCAACCGCAAGTATTCATGATCAATTGTAGTCAAGGTCTAACCACAGGGAGATAGGCTAGCTAGGCACAAAACTGTTAACTTTCAAAAATCTTGATCTTTTGTAATAAAAAGGTTTGTTTTAGATCAAACTAAATTGCAAATATAAAAGAAAGAAAATAAAAGCAAAGTTCACTTGGAGAATGATTAAAATCAGATCAAGAGAATTTTGGATATGGGATTTCACATCCACATCATAACCCAACAAAGAACTATGAATTCCATTTATACTAGTCAATCTTCACAAAGGTAGGTTGTTGTCATCTAAATACATCTCTCGATGATATTATTAGTCCTAAGCTTATATAGTATTCTCAGACATATACAAGGATTTGAAATATTTCCTAGAATTCTCAACATAATCCTAACCTCCCCATGGTCAAGGATATATTGACAAAACAACTATTCTCTACCTCTTAATATATCTTCCCAAAAAATAATAAAAAGCACAAAACATGTGAACATGACGGCCAACCATGCATACAAGAAAATAAATACCATAGCCCATTTGGAAATAGAATATTAGAAATTCAAGTGCACATGAGTCACGACATGGGAGCTACACTCCCATGCCCAAGAAAAGGAGTTTACTCACTCATGGTGAGGAAATACATGCACAAATGAAGTCATTCAATGAAACATGAGTAAAGAGAGAGGAATAAAAAATAAATTTGTAGGAGTTATGAACATATTGAGATCTTCAACCAAGGGATGAAGATTTGTCTCTATAATTGCTCCTTTCTTCAACAACATCCCCTCCTTATATTCAAAATGGAATGGAGAAGAAAATTGGAGTCAAGAATGGGTTCTTTCCCAAGAAACCCTAGCTTTTTCTCCAAAACACCACTCCACAACTCCAGCATCACCTTTGGTTTCAAAATGCTCCAAATTATACGTGATTCACTTCTCAAGGGGTGTGGTTAGTTATGTATTACAAATGAATGTTTGTTTCTAAAATTGTATTGAAAATATATCTCACATGTCATGTATGTAAGTTAACACATCATGTGGGATTCAATTTCTACTTTATCCGACCCACAATTTCAAATGACACGTTGTGTGGAGTAGCCACATGGTGTAAGGGAGACTTCTTGATGATGTTCTAAATTTCTGAGCCACATCATGTAGCCGAGTCACATGGTATAGCTCAGCTCAACTAAAGAATTTGATGTCAAAGAGTCTCAAGCCATGTTGCGTGGTCCACATGTCATGTTGCTTATTGTTTGTTGAACATTGAACTCCAAAAAATGGGGAAATTTTAGAAATGACAAATAGATCAGATTTGGGGCATTTTTCCTTTAATATGACTAAAATATGGTGTACCTATAATTCAAACCATGTCACGAGTAAAACAACAAGAAATAAACATTCTAGCATGAATTGGAGTAGAAATATGGTTACATTGAGTGAAATGTGCAACCAAAATGCTAAGAAAATGTGATATAATTTGTGCACATTAAGTCCCCCTAAGCTTAAACCATTCCTTGTCCTCAAGCAAAAAAGAACTTCATAAATGGCTAAAAACAAATAGATGGGCACAATATTATATCCACATGAATATGAATTGTTAGATCTCAAAATGGCAGATTTCATCATTCAGGTATGTGACCAAACATGAAATAAATTATAACTTTCAAAATAAGATTTTAAGTTCAAATAGACATTCAATTTGCTTTGAAAGAATCAACTCGAGAGAAATTAGTAGAAACAAGATGACAGAGCCAAAAATATAATGATTTTCCACAAAGCTCAATGAAATGAAATGAAATTTCATTTTAAGTATCCATCTTCCTGCAATGACACTGTTATTTTAAGAAAAAAATTCAATTTTATTTCAGTGTGTGCATGTGGTACTCGACTGCTAATATAGGCTTACGCACACGTGAAATATGGTTTGGGGATTTATTCCCCTCTTTAGACATAATCCCAATCTTTAATTGATTTGGTGGAAAACATGGCAACTTAGCCATCTTTTTTGAGCTTTGGATTTTCAAAGGGGTGGTGGCGCATCTTGTTTCCCGCCTCCCTTCTATTTCCTTGTAATCTTGTAGGTTTCACTATTTGTCTTTGTTTGAGAACTTCATTAATAATGAATATTCAAATTCTCCCATTTTTAAGTGATTCAAGATCCTCTTTGGAACCACACAGTCCAATGCTAACTCAACTACCATTGGTTCAAGTCATGCATGGTGATATTCATTTTGTAAAAATTTCAAGTAGAGTAGTGAAAAATGCATTATAGGGATGGAAATTTCATCTTATTACTACTCAAAGTTATAACTTTTAGAAATTCAAATCATTTGAATCATTACATGGTTTAAGAGCATGAGTGAGAGAATTGTATGTTCAGCCAAATACGTAAATATGGAGATGAATAACCATGATTTCAAAAAAAATTAGGGTGATCTATGCTCAACTATCATCATATAGCCATTATCTCAATGTAAGAAGATGGTTCAAGCAATAGGGAGGATATTGATCACAACGAAAACATTTTTTGCTCAACAATCATGCAAGAAGGTGAAAGGAAATGTAGAATGCAAACAACAAACTAAAATACATAAGCAAATGACTTAAGCAAAGGATGTGAAAGTAAAACTAAAACTACCAGTCAGTTGTATCACCCATAAGCTTGAAATTTGTAGTGTCATCATTGCTCACAAAAAAATCAAGAGTTGTACAACTAGGTACCATGGTTGAATAAGAAAGAAGGGTCAAAACCCCTGAGTTGTACAACTTGATACCTTAGATGAATCAGAAAGTAGGGTCAAAACCCTCCCAGGGAGGCTAGAGGTGCTCTGGGAATAAGGTGGGGCCGATGATGTCCATGGAGGAGGAAGGTCCTGGAGGCAGAGTTGGCTATTGAGGATAGCCATAATGACCTTGAGTGATGTGCCAATAATCCATCCTAGACACCATGGTGTGGACGTTAGCAATGCTCTGAGACAGGTTGGGATATTGTTGGGAGAGCTGAGAGATGTGGGTATCCTGATCATCTAATTTCTGATGGACATACCCATATAGTTGTCTCATGTCTGGGTATCTCTAGTGAAGTATGTCTATATACTCATGGAATGAGGTGGTGGAACATTAGCACTTGTAGATGAAGACTCAGCCTGTGCACCTGTAAAAGATCCTTCATTCTGAAAATACTTCTAGTTGGCTTTGTCTTTGAGAGTTGTGATGGCAAAGTTTGGCAACTGAATGACAGAGGATTTTTTGTTGACCTTATGAAAATATTTTCCATTCTTATCTTTTCTCAACAAGCCAGAGGAAATGAAAATATCACAATCCAAAAATTCCCCTCCATCTAGGGGATCAATTGTAGACATATCAAGCTTCAAGCAATATCAAGTTTTGAGATCATGCCCCCTATCATGACATCTCCTTGTGATTCCTTGTGGATCTTTATGACTCGTGAAAGCAAATATTACCTGATCTTTAAATCATAGTTATCAGCATAGCCCACAGAAAAAATGAATCCAGTTTACCAACTACTCCTCCTGTCTCTTTTCGTGCAAAAACACATGTACAGAAAAGGTGGTGAATATAGAGGAGAATCAGGTTATGAACATGAGACCCCTGACATAAGCATGATAGTAGGTGGTTTCTTCAGTGATCTAGCACTAGCAATTGTTGGGCTGAAATTCTTCTGGCATGATGATACTGTCGTCATAGTCAAATTTCATCAAATCACAAAATTGTTTGAAAGTCAATTTGAATGGTTTGTTCATTAATCTAAATGAAATTAGACCAAAAGGTTCTTGCTAATTAGATGGATCTTCTTCAACTTTAAAGGTCATCAAAAACTCAGAAGTCAAACTAGGGTATGTAGGGACACTATTAATGTAGCATATACCTAAACTAAGAAAGATAATATAGTCCCTAGCTTCAAAGAAAATACCTAGATGTTCCATGCCATAAGGTGTGCAAACCTGGTAAGGACTACCTGATGAGAGGCAAGATGGCGGAAGATGACATCCTCCTCTGCATTTAGTGTGAAGTACACCATGAATATGTAGAGTGCATTAGATGAAGATGCCTCAGGGTTGGGGCATGGTCACTTGGAAAAAATCCTTTTCCTTGGCATTTTAGCAACTTCTAGACAAAACTACACTATGTAAGGGTTAGACGCACAGTGTGTGGATGTCTTCTCTCTTTGATGGCTACTCTAAATTTTGCACAGCATGACTGGCGGCGTTATAGTGTGTTGGCGGCTTTTACTACAGATTTGGAGGCGCTCGCTACTTGAAGGAGGATGAACTTGGGCAAGGCACATTGGTGGAGATCCGGGGTGGCTTGATCGCCTCTCATTCACACGATTCAGCTGTGTAGAAGTGGTGGATGATGGAAGCGATTGGGCTTGCAGCTTCTCTTGGTGTTGCGGTGCTCGTGATTGCTTCTTATGGATGACGGTCAATTAAGCATCGGTGGAAGGAGGTGATGGTTGTAGATTCTATGGTGTGCAACGACAATTATGTGGTCTCATGGTGTGGAGGAGGGGTTACAAATGTAGCAAGAGGGGTGGCTACACGACATGAGTGTGAGATGAAATGAATTGATTTTAGGGTTTGGAACCCTTTAACCTCCCATAGTCATGGTGTAAAGGGTACTTACACAATGTAAGTCTTATATAAATTTACCCAAATTCACAAACGTGCACGCCATGTTGAGTGCTTACACATCATAAGATGTGGAATCTGCCAAAATCTTAAAATCATTCTCGTGAAGGTTACACAACGTAACTTCGGGTCACACACTATAGAGGCTACTTTCTACAAAAATTTTAAAATATCCTTCATGAATATCACACGTCATTGTAGATACATACATGCCGTAAGGAGGAAGTAATCCCTTGTGCAAATTTTTGTGTTCGATATTCACACATCGTGTATGATTGCTACATGTCGTAAGGCGTGTTCTCTATGAAACTTGGTGAAATTTTTCATGAAATGCACATGTCGTGACACATGCCTACATGGAGTAAGGGATGAGCTCTATGAAACTTAATTTTTCATCAAATAATTCCAGACGTCGTGTACTATGGATACCCACCATGTCATTGAAGTTGTTGTAGAAATCAAAAATCTTTGATCCCTGGATGTCATGTTTTCTTCTTACATCCCATAAGAGGTGATCTCTGTGATCTTTTATGAATTTGAAAAATATGCTATACATCATGTGGGGTGGTCCACACACCATGTTGCAGAATGATTCTTGTAACTCCTTGTTCTCATCACCTCCTTTAAAAGTAACATTAATCGCCTACAAAATGCAAGCAATTACTTCCAGCACAAATTTAAGAGTGAAGCACCATGAGGTCTTATTCGGAAGTAAATGACTATGAACTAAATAACACTAAGGGAAATGACTCAAACAAACTATTTAAATGTGGGGACATCTCCCCAAAAGGCCTTCCATTTAAAGTCCAGAAGTAGACTGGTTTCTTCATCAACAAAGTTCCATGAGGGAGCATGAAGCTCTCAGTTCTATCTTCTCTCCTTCAGTGTAAAGCTTGCCTCATTGTCTACTGACCTTGAATGTCGATTGCTTACCCTACAACTCTATTGTCCCGTATGGATAAACTTTTAAGATCAAGAAATATCTTGACCACTTGGATATAGGCTTCCCTATAAAAAGATTCAATCTTGAAAAAATTAACTACACTTGGTCTCCTTCAACAAAATCTCTTCTTCTAATTTTTTTTATCATGCCATGGCTTTGTTCATCCTTGTATATCTTCACATTTTCATAAGCATCAAGATGGATCTCTTCAATCTCTTGAAGTTGCAATAACCATTTTTCACATGCTTTCTTCATATCAAAACTAAGAAACTTAATGGTTTATAAAGCTTTGTGCTCTAGCTCCAAAGGAAGATGGCAAGATTTTCCATAAATGAGTTTGAATGGTGTGTTATTAATGGCTATCTTTTATGCTATTTGGAATGCCCAAAGAGCATCATCCAACTTGAAGGCCCAGTCTTTCCTTGAGCTTGAGATAGTCTTTTCGATAAGGTTCTTCAGTTGTCTGTAGGATACCTCTACTTGTCCAATAGTTTGAGGCTGGTAGGGAGTGGAAATTTTGTGTGCGTCACTCCTTATTTGGTGAGAAGATTGTTGCACTATTTTTCATCGAAGTGTATCCCTCCAACTAAAACCACTACTCTTGAAACTCCAATAAAAGGAAAAATGACATTCTGGAATAACTTAAGTATTGACTTGGCATCTGGGGCTTGGGTAGGGATAGCCTCTACCCACTTTGAAACATAATCATTAGCGACTAATATATACCTTTAGTCACAGGAAGATAGGAAGGGCCCCTTGTAGTCAAAACTCCATACATCAAATAAATCAATCTTCAGAATGGACTCAAGAGGCATCTCGTCTCTCTTTGATATCCCACTAGTTCTTTGGCACTTGTCCCACCTTTTTACACAGGCATGGACATCTCATAATAAGGCCAGACAATAAAATCCAGCTTGAAGGATCTTGTAGCCATCCTTTCTCCCCCAAAGTGACCTATGTAGGAATAAGAATGGAAGACAGAAATAGTGATTAGGATCTAATCTTCAACTACACACCATTAGATCAGTTTGTTGATTCATTGTTTGAACAACATTGGGTCATCCCAATAATAAAATCTGACATCATGTAAGAATTTCTTCTTTTGCTAATGGTATGATTAGTTGGAAGATGCTCAGTGCAAAGAAAGTTGGCGATATCTGAAATCATGGTTCTTTTGGTGTGCCAACTGCATACAACCTATCAATGGGAAGGTAATCGTCAACTCAAAGTGTATCCTTTGCATCTGTAGTTACCTGGAAAGGTGAACATCAACATTGTTTTTAGTTCCTTTTTTTCCTTGATCTCAAGATCAACTTCTTGTATCAACAAGATCCAACAAATCAAGCATGGTTTATCATCTTTCTTATTCAACAAATACTTGATGGTTGCATGGTCATTATAGACTACAACCTTGAATCCCACTTGATATTGGAGGAATTTATTGAAGGCATAGAATATGGCTAACATCTCCTTCTCCATGGTAGCATAGTTTATCTGGCCTCATCTAGTTTCTTGTTGGTGTAGTGAATAGCGTGCAACTTGTTGTCTTTTCATTGACCAAGTACAACACTAATAGCGTACTCCCTTGCGTCACACATCAGTTCAAAGGGTGCATCCCAATATGGTGGTTGAATGATGGGGGATGAAATGAGAGCATCCTTAAGCTTCCTAAAACTAGCTTGACATTCATCATTAAACAAAAAATAAACATCTTTCACAATCAATGAGCATCAGGGTCCTAGAAAAATCCTTAATAAACCTCCTATAAAATCATTCATGACCAAGAAAGCTTCGAACATCTTTGACTATTTACAGGGTAGACATCTTTTCTATCACTTCTACCTTTGCCCTATCAACTTCAATACCCTTGTTAGAAAGCACATGTCCTAGTACTAGCGTGGATTACAATGAAATGACACTTTTCTCAGTTTAGTACTAGGTTTACCTTTTTACAACGCTCAATGAATTTGGACAAGTTCAGTAAATAATCATCAAATGAATTAATGTAAAAACTAAAACCATCCATGAAAACTTTCATTGTACGTTTGATGAAATTAGAGAAAATAGCCATCATGCAACACTAAAAATTTGTTGGTGCGTTGAAAAGACCAAACGCCATGCGTCTATAAGTGTATGTACCATAGGTGCATGTGAAAGCTATCTTTCTGGGTCAGGTGGATAAATTGCTAGTTGAAAGAATCAAGAATACCCATCGAGATAGAAGAAGTAGGAATGAGTGGCTAATCTCTCAAGCATTAAATCAATGAGTGGCAATGGAAAATGGTCCTTTTATGGGTTTCCTTGTTTAGCCTTCTTTACTACACACACGAATAGCACTCACCCAAGGACTGTCACTTATAGGTTAAATGATCCATGCTTCTTTCAACTTAAAATTTTCCTTTTTAAAAACCTCAAGCATATTTTAAATATAAATGCCTATGAGGTTCTACACAAGGTTTGGTATTCTCCTTTAAATTAATTCTATGCATGCAAATGGAGGGGTTTCTGCCTTTCAAATCGTCGGTCGAATTACCAATGAATTATATATGAAAATGCAATTCATTTAGCAATTTGATTTCTTGTTCGTTGGTTAAATCAACATTTATGATGACAAGAGATGTAGAATTGGGATCAAGAAAAGCATATCTTAGCCACAGTGGAAGGGGTTTTCATTCTATCTTATTCTCCTTGATAGGCTTGTAAGAGTTATATTTCAATGGTGGAATATCTTCATGGGGTATTATGTGGATTAGAATTGGAAACAAAATCTAGAATTCCTCTAGCCATGGAGGTGCTCAATTCACTTTCTTCACAATAGTTAATAATGAAATCAGTAAAATCATTGTGTTCCTCTAGAAACTTGTCAATACAATCAACTAGGCATATGTCTTATATTTTGTTTGGAGCTTTCATTGCATCAAGAATAAAGAATTTCATTGTTTTTTGTCCTACTCTAAGAGTGGCACGCCTTCCCATACATAGACTATAAAATTAGTTGTGTAGAGGAAAGTTCTTCCAAAAAGTATATGATTGGATGGGACTTCATTCTTGTCTAACACAATAAAGTCAAATGGAATAAAGAATTTTCCCACTTGTACATGCACATCTACAATAATTCCTCTTGAATATTTGATGGTATAAACTTCCAATTGAATGGCCATCTTGGTTAGCTTCATATTTCCAATGTCAAGTTTCTCCCATAGGGTTGATGGAGTGAGCCTTATGCTGGCACTAAGGACAACTAAACCTTTATCAAAAGTCATGTCTCCAATCTTTCATGGCAGTGTGAAGGGACCTTGATCATCAAGTTTCTCCAGTAGTCTATTAAGATAACTTGGATTTTCTATCTCAATTCATGTGCATCTTGAGCCATTAGATGTACCATGATACTCAATAACCTCCATCACTCTCTATTTGATGACTTTTAGTCACTTGATGCTCAATTAATGACTTGTATTGAATTAAATATCATTTTGTAATTATATATGACTTTAATTTAAGTTTTTAACTGAATATCATGCTTACTATGTATCATCAAATGGAAATAAAATTTGAACCCCTTCAATGCATTCTTCATGCTATCAAATGTATATCATGATATAGAAGGTTCAATCATGAATCAAACAGTGCAAAAATCGCTTCAATCTGAGCTATAACTCACAATTTGTGGTTATTTGAATATATTGATTTAATGAGTGTTTTATGATTGGATTTGAGGGCCCAATGCGGGGTGCGACCAAGCCAAAGTGGGTTCCCCCTTCACTTAAAAACGTCAAAAATCCATGAAACCCCCTCTCGACCAATGAGAAAGCTCTATTTTAAGAGTTGCGGATCCACACTCCCAGCCTTTGGATTGACACTCAGTCCACAGTGGACCCAAATCCAACGACACATAGTCATCCTTTACCTTGTGTCAGATAAGGTACAATAGTCTTACGAACCCCTTTTCCAATACCTTGAGCCTCCTTTACTTAAATTGATGATCTCATTTCATTCTCCTCTTCTTTTACTTCACTTCCCCCATCTTTTCTACTATTTTCCGTTCCTTTCCGGCTTTCTTTTCTTCCATTTTCATCCTTCTTCATCCGTGGAGCTGTAGCAACTCTGGCGAGGGCTAGCACCCTCCATGTTTCTCCTTGGCAACAACCAGTGGTACCAGGTGATGCGGAGGAATGAGCTGCAGATTGACGGAAAGTCGTCTAAAAGATTTGATGCCAACTTCCCTCGTGCCTCTTATCCACCATCTGCCCACTGCCACCGCAAACCCTAGTCAGCTCTAACCACACACAATTGTAGGATAGATCCTTCACTCTTTTGACCTCATCAAGCTCCTCCACTGCATATCAACACCTCCATAGTGGCTGTAGTGGCCTCGATCCCAGGTTGGACATGGCCCTAACAACACTCATTGCCATGGTAGTGACCTACTCATGAGTAGGTTGGTAGGAGGAAGCCACTAGAGGCCACCCACACGCAAGCCGAGTGGGCAACAATGGCTAAAGACCAACGATTGGGCATCGTGGAGTAATGTCCAGTGATGACTATGCCTGGTGGGCTACACCATAGCACTGATATAGCTGAAACCAGATGTGGGCCATGAAGCATGGGAGGTAGGACATCAAAACCACTCTACAAGTATTGTGGCTCAATCACAACCATACAATTCAAATCCAAGGAACCATGATCAGTCTTGATGAGGTAAACTCCAGAAATTCATAATAAATGCATCGGTTTTCCAAGTTGAACATATAATATATGAATTTTGATCTAGAAATATGTCATATTCAATGGAACAAGTTTCAAGATTTAATTCCTTACATATATCTTCCTATATGATAAAATGACTTCTTTTAATATATCTTGCATGACTAATGACATTAATTGCTCAACTATGGTCCTTCTAGCTTCACAACCTCATGCTCATATAAGATCAGTAGTTCTTCATAGATAAGGACCCAAGACTCAAACTTTGTTACCAACATGAATTTAAATATGCATTTGTGCCTCTACTTGATGCCTATGAACAAGATGATATGGATCTTAAACCTAATGCTATTAATGACATTGTAATGACTCAAATACATCTATGAGACTCTAGATCACTGAGATATTATGCATGTTGAGAAAAAAATAAAACCAATTCACACTTTTTCTCTTTTTGGACTTATGATGTGAAAAGATGCATAAATGATAATTAATGTGGAGTTTGTATGATGAATCTTGAACTTTGATCAAATGTTGCCTTATGCCACTCAAATCACTTATTTGACCATAAAATCAGCAACTTACCATGCTTTGTACACCAAAATGCTCACTGAATTATTCTTGAACCCTAATGTGACTTTTTTTATTTAATCTTGACTTGAAATATGATCTAGTATGCATATTGATAACCAAGTCTCAAATCTTATGCAAATCTTGCCCTAGTGATCATCCACATTATGTAATGACCTCAAATCAATATATTGGTGATGTTTATGACACCTAACTCAAGTAGACCCCACCTAATACCCTAATGGTGATAATATTGCATGATAATGATTGAAAATGACTAGTTTGGCTACATTAATGTTTATGTTTCTCACTTTGCTTGAATCTAATGATCACTCCATATAAGATTATGAAACTTTAATCATGAATCCCTAATATTAGTTCTGATGTGTCACCCTAAGTTCTAAATGAATCCATGATGTATGATGTAACTTGATAACAAACTTGCATGACTAGTTGAGATGTTGAAACCTCTGTTGAAGATATGATCCCTAGATCTAGGTGACACATTCAATGACCATGATTATGATTTATGAATCTAATATCGGGTATGTTAATATCGTTGCACTTATTTGTAATCTTAGGATCAATTGGTTGATTCTTTTGCCATGATCAAGTCAAGCTTGCTATTTAGGGGTTTTCGAAATCAAGTTATTAATTTTGTGCTCTAATCAAGGCACGCTTTGTCCTCCTATTGGCCAAACTAGTGGTATTGAACTTGCTTGTATGTATGTGAGTATGCTAAAATTGCTTGGATTTATATACTTGTTTAAGCTACTTGCTCCCTATGATGAGTACATTATTTTTGCTCAAAATATGTTGAAAAAGCTTAAACATAATTTAACTTATCCATTATACAAACCTTGTGCACCTTCCTAAATTCTCGGGGGTAAAGGAACAAGTCTTCCTCATGGACCCTTCCTTTCAGAAGTAGGCCAAATTATAAAATGTGGTTTAGTGTAATGGAAATGCATGTAAAACATGTTTTCTTATTAATAAGAAAGTATTTACTGTTGTTTATTTATTTCTAACCATTATATCAAGTTTTGCCCAACATATATGTTCTATTAAACCTACGAGTTTATGTATTGTATAGCATACTCCGCATAGTTGTGCTGATGTGTACCCTTATTTATGATTTTAGGTAACATGTACACTATGACTCTTGCTATGATCATTGATTCTTCTCTATGGTCATAATATATGTCTCTTACTCTAGTGATATCTAATGACATGAAAATGAAATTATCATCGATTAACATATGGGAATAAGATCTTACTTGAGGTAGTGGTTTAGTTTCCATTACGCCATGTTGTCTCTTATCATGCTCTTGATTGTGGTTTTATTCATGCATATGCTATGTGAACCATTCTAGGGATGGACACTGAGGTCCACTCATCTTCATCTGTGTAGCCATTAGGAGTTTGGCCTTAGGGTAATAAACGGTTCCATGACAAATGGTATCAGAGCAATCACATACCTTCTATGCATGTTTAATAACTAATTTAAACATACCCTAGAGAGTCTACTAAAATCTCATATCTTCTCTTAGGACTACCCTAAGCCACCTATTAGATGATGATTAGTTAGCTTATCATCTCCTCATGTGAGCCGCCTCATGACTATTAATCACATGATTTCTTAATATGGGTAGCTTATGTAAGGGTGAAAACAAAAGTTTGAATGAGTTCGTATAACTTGAGTAAAAAAAAGATGATTCCATGATTTGACCATAATTTGAAACTTGATTATGACTAATGAAAAGTACTCTTAAAGCTAAGAAATCTTATATATATGACCCCTTAGATCATGAAAACTCAACTTTATCAAATCTAGACTACATGCTTTCCGTATTTGAGGTAAAATGATAACATGATATAAGGAGAATTTGTACATTATGCCTCATGGTTGATGGGGTCCCTACTTGATCAAATCCATGTTTCCCTACTATTGACCAAATCTCAAACATGACTAAACAAAATGTCCCTCATTTGTTATGTACAATAGTTATGCCTTAGAATGACTACGGTCTTGAAATCTCACAATCATCAACAAAGAATTTGATACAAAATGTTCTTCCCTATTGACTATTGTGCCTCCTTGTAATATAAATTTTGAATAAACATGATGGACATTGATATCACTCTTTCCCTATTATTCTCAAACTCTTGAAATTCCAATTTGACTTCTCGATTTCCAAAATACACTCCTTTTCCTTTATCTATGAAAAGAAGGGAGCAATATTAGAGCCTCAACTCACTCTTAGGGATGGTATTTCAACCTATGGTGGGTCAACCCATGAATGGGAAAAGGACATATGAGGGAGGCATAAACCTAGATTCGTGGGGTCAGGTTGTGGCTAGAAGGGTTAAGCTCCTCTTGTAAGCCAAGAAGGCACCCTAGGGTAGGACCTCCTCTAGATGGATGAGTTAACCCATCAGTTTAAGAATTGATGTAACCTTTAGCGCACCTAAAGTTTGGAGGATTAAGTATACAAAGCATGAAAGCTTATATAATGAGTATAATTCTTTAAACCCAATTATGTCATCTCTGAAGGACAAAAGGAAAAGTCACTAAGAAAATGACTAATAAAATGTGACCAAGCTTAGGAGGGAAGGCCACCATGAACACCAAGACCGGGAGGGAAGGTCACAAAGAGGCTAGACCAGGAGGGAAGGTCACAAAGAGGCCAGCTGAGGAGGTAAGGTCACAAAGAGGCCAAGCCCTAGAAGGAAGGCCACCATGAAGACTAAGACTAGGAGGGAAGGTCATTGTAAAGACCAAGCCCAAGAGGGAAGGTCACCATGAAGACCAACCCCAGTAGCAAAGGTCATTGTGAAGACCAAGCCTAAGAGGGAAGGTCACCAGGAAGACCAAGCCCAAGTGGGAAGGTCACCAGGAGCCTCTAAGAGATGGAAAAATTCCAGACTAAAGATTTATAAGAAAATGATGTACTCAAATATTGATGGTGAAACCTCAAGAAAAATGTGTATGACATCTAAATAAAACCTTAGGAAGAGTAGAACCCTAAGTCACCACTAAGGTATAAAATAGGAATCTAAACCCTAGCTTAGAAATATTTGGACTTTTACTTTGATGTCCAAACTTGAACTCTCGAGATTGAATAATGAAAATTTGACTCATTGATCACCCTCGATATATGATTAATGACTTTCATGTTCCCAAATCTCGAAATTTTATTTGAAATAATGACTATGTTGATTCGATCGATTTATGACTTAGGGTTCAACTCTCATGTGGACTAGGGTGGTCCCTTCCCTTGATTTTGAGCACAAAACGATGATACTGAAATATGATGTTTATCTCAAATTGTTGAAATATGAAAACTCGGTCACGGATGTATAACCCCATCTAAGACAATGAAGAATATAGAAACCTAAGTGTTTGGAATGAAATCGATGCTTCAATCTTGATTCACAAACTCTATTCATTTGACCAAAAAATCTGTTCTCTCCAGATTTGGTTTCTATGGAAGAGTCTCTCCAAATTGGTGACTCATGATGATCTTTCCAACTTGGTGATAAATATGACCATGCTATGATCTTGATTCTCAATTTTTCTATTTTGGAATGATATTGATATTGAAAGTGATAATCATAATTTATTGGAATTCCATGATATGAAATAGGAAGTCCCAATATCAATTGAAGAATTGTGTTAATTTTGGGGACAAAATTCCTTTCAAGGTGGGGAGGATGTGATAACTTAGATTTTCTCTATCAATTAATGGGCATCTTGACCCATTAGATGTTCCATGATACTCAATAACCTCCATCACTCTTTTTTTTATGACTTTTAGTCACTTGATGCTCAATTAATGAGTTGGATTGAGTTAAATATCATTTTGTAATTATATATGACTTTAATTTGAGTTTTTAATTAAATATCATGCTTATTATGTATGATCAAATGGAAATAAAATTTTAACCCCTTCAATATATTTTTCATGCTATCAAATGTATGTCACGATAGAGAAGGTTCAATCATGAATCCAACAGTGCAAAAATCTCTTCAATCTGAGCTATGAATCACAAGATGTGGTTATTTGAATATCTTGATTTAATGAGTGTTTTATGATTGGATTTGAGGCTTTTTGACCCAATGTGGGGTGTGGTCCAGCCAAAGTGGGTACCCCCTCACTTAATTACATCACCAATCAGTAGCACCTCCTCTTGACCAATGAGAAAGCTCTATTTTGGGAGTAGCAGATCCAAACTCCCAGCCTTTGGATCGACACTCAGTCCACAATGGACCCAAATTCAATGACTCCTAGTGTTATGACCCACTCTATGATTAACCAGTAAGCACATCGCTTAGTGAATCATTAAGTTGATTAAGTTAAGTTAAGTACTCACTGATACAATTAGTGATTTGATCAAGTGTTACAGTCTAATAAGCATAATTTCATACCATCAAGTTGTAGAGGATCTCACACTTGAAACGTTACAAAAAGAATCGCACAAATCGGACAATCGAGGTGAGAGTTATGGTGTTTTCAAGACTCTAGGACCTAAGATGCAAGTTTTCCAGTATTTGGCTATAACTTCTTTTCCCTTTCTCCCTTATCCTTTCTTCTTCACCCGATAGCACAACAACCGCCTAAGCAGTGCACTGCTGCCCAACCAATAGAGGAGGGGTGTGATTCATTAGGTCTTGAGGGGGGGTCGATTCGGCAGGTTCCTTGCTACCTTCTCCTTTCTCCTTCCCTCCTTCTTCCTCTTCCTCGCCCTAGTGGCGCCCTAACAACAACTCGACCTAGCAGCAGCACTGGCGGCTAGCAGCAGTAGTTGCAGTTGTAGCGGTGCATGACCAAGAGCCCTATTGGGATGGCCAACACCAACGAATGATGCCTTGAGCTCAGATTGAGGTCTAGGCAAGAAACTACAACATTTCTGCCCCTATTGCGCCAGCTGCGCCCAACCTGCTAGGGCGGCGCCCCACCAAGCAGTAGTAGATGTTGCAAGAAACAATGGCCAGGGGCCATCCAAGGCGTGAGAAAGCACTAAGCAACACCCTCGATTTCGGCCATGAGCCCGGAGCACAAATCCACAGCCAAAAGGCATCATTAGGCACCCAACAGAGCCTCCTCTTCAATCTGTGCATGAAGCAGGTTGAATCCAGGGCAAGCTAGAGGTAGAACAAGACCCTGCTGACGCTCAAAAACTGGCCTTGGATGTATTTCAGTCGTATTCGGACATCTCAATTCGTTGTGAGTAGAATCTCACTCCCAAATGCAAGTTTAACTCAAAAAAATCAGACGTTTCGGTTGAAATCGGTGTTATTCGTGAATGTCAGTGTTTATGCAGGTGTCAGACAGTGCCGGTGTCGCTTAATTTCTAAATTGTACGAATTTCTTAGTTACACTTGCACGACGCTAGTTAGTTGATTGATGTGTGATTTGGATTAGTGTTAATGCACGATTGATCGAAACTTAAATTGCTCGATTAAATGTTGAACTCAGCAGCACATGACCAATAACGGCACAATTTGAGTATAAACCTAGGCTATACATTTTTAGTAAGTTAATACATGCTCGATTTCAAAGAAATGACAATGACATGAAAGGGTTCAATGGAAACCTAGTTGCACACTCTCGGTCATATTTAATGTAAATTTATTGATAATTATACGAATCGACACATTTCTCAAGGATATCATAAGAAATTCTCAATTATTATCAATAATTTGTGTCATGATAAGTAATTAACTCTTAATTGGGATAAGTGATGCACAACTCAGGGTTAAGGTTGATGTGCATGTTTTTCTAGGAATTTCAGATAATTTACAAGTGCTACTGATGATTTCTCATATGTTGAGTAATCAACTCTTATCAGCATATTAAGATGTTTAATTGCATGATTTTAGTATGTATGTGCCAAGTTGACAAGTATTCTATTTATATAATTTTTCCTGCAAGTACAGTATGTTGATTTCTCTGTAAATTACAGTATTTGAGCATATTGCACTTCCAAGTTACAAATGATATACATGTTGCATTTATAAGTTTTACATAAATAGACTCGGTACCATAGAGATACCAAAGCCAAGAATAAGTAAGAGAGAGATGCAATGTAGTAAGAGCTTTTCTAGAATAATAAAATAATAGACTTAAGGGCCCTGAACACCGTAGAACCCCTATGTGAGGTCTACGCCTTAGGGGTGAAACGACCTATACCCTAGCGGTGCATCTAGTATACGGTGGTCGGAACACACCCACAGAGCAAGCGGGGAGACAAATCCCTTAAGGAAGTCTCCTAAGAGAAGATAGGTTACCCAACATGAAAACCCAGAGGTACCCACAGAGCGTACCAAGTTGAGGCCCACGAAGCATCTCAGACCCTCTGCCTGTATAATCAGCCTAGAGGAGGAGTCCAGTTTACGGCACCATAGGAGTGTCGTGGCTAGAGAGCCAGTTTCCCTGTTGCACACCAGGAGAGTAGTCAGACTTAGCTATCTCAGGGTGTCAGCTAATTAAGTCTTGTACGTTGGTATTGTAGTTCTCTACGGGTCTTCATATGTAGAGTACACTGCATATGATCGAGGCATAAGATAAAATATGTTCATATAGGTTCACATAGTTTCTTATAAGTTAAAGAGTTAAGAAATATTTGAGTTTAGATTCGTATAAGTTGTTCTTTAAATAAAATGTTGATAATCCCTGTTATTTAATTGTAACTATGGCTTGCAACAGTTGTTATTTTAATAAAATGTTGATATTTCTTGATATTTAAACTATATTGTTTTAGATCTGCTCAGTGTAGTATATCTTGTATATTATTCCATAAAATAAACATAAAATGAGTTATCTGCGATGGTTGGGTGAAATTCTACTCATTGAGCCAGTAGCTCACCAACCTACTGAAACATTTTTCAGGTCATCATCAGCACGAGGAAGCTGAAGGATCGTATCACCCAAGTACTTAGAAGGTAGTTAGTAGTTAGTTAGCGGTCTCTTAGTCCTTTCCCCTCAGTCCTTCGGCATGTGGTGTGGTAGTGAGAGAATGTAATGTAATATGTAGTTTAGTTTCCAGTTATCTATTGTGATTTATATTCCACATGAAAAATGTAATATGATGTGTAAATCTATTTTATCTATCTAGTAATGTAAATAGTAGTTGCTTCTGCAGTTAGTAAGGTTTCAATTTATTCTAAGTTAAAAGATTTTTACTTTAAGCTAATTTTAAGTGATTAAGAAAAGAAAAAGTTAAGGGTGGTTTACCACAGGCGACTCCCCGGTCTCTGGAGTCATTAGAGATGACACGGGAATCAGAGCATCACACCTAATCATCTTATACCTTATGTCATACACGGTACACCAATCTTACCAACCCCCTTTTGCTTGGCTAATATGATACCTTCAGCCTCCTTTACTTAAAATAGTGATCCCATTTCATTCTCCTCTTCTTTTACTTCACTCCCCCCAATGTTTCTACTATTATTTGTTCCCTTTCTCCTTCCTTTTCTTCCATGTTCATCCTTCATCATCCATGGATCTGTAGCAACTCTGGTGAGGGATAACACCATCCACGTTTCTCCTTGGTAGCAATCAATGGTACCAGGTGATGCAGAGGAATGAGTTGCTGATGGACATCAAGTCATCCATAAGATTTGATGCCATCTTACCTCGCACTGCCTCTCCATCGTCGACCCACCGCTTCCACAAACCCTAGTCATGGACCTCTAACCACACACAACTGTAGGATAGATCCTTCACTCTTTCGACCTCATCGAGCCCCGACAGTGCAGATTAGCACCTCTATAGTGGGTGTGGTGGCATCGATCCCTGAGTGGACATGGCCCTGATAGCACTCATCATCATGGTTGTGATGTAGAGATCCCCTCCCCTTGGTATCTCCTATTCAGGTGGACCAAGAGGAAAATTGCCATTACCTTCAATATATGACTGAAGGTATAAGATCCCTGACCTATCTTTGTGCTCAATTGTGGATTTCTTTTTGACATAAGATGCTTAAACCTTAATTTAATTATTTGAGATGCTTTAATAGCATATTATATTCTTACATTTGCATTTTGTCCCAATTTGAATAATAGTTGATCTATTTTTGCTATATTTGTATATGTTTTGGAATAAATTGCAATTTACCAATAGTGAGGGATTACCTTGCAATCATCACATGTAGAGAGTGTTTCTTATGTTTTAGCATCATGAGAGAGAGGTTGGTGATATGGGGTGCCTTGTTTGAATCTTGTTTGGTGATGGAACACATCATAGTGTTCTAGGGTTTCTAGGATTTGCTACATGGAAGTGGTGACAAACTAAAGTTTGGGTGTTGCAACCACTACCCCACTCTTGGGTGAGAGTAGCAACCACAACACATGATCTAAGGTCATGTGGTTTCAACACAAAAAAATAAAGGTCGAAACGCCTCTTGTCCTTTAGTGTATCGACTATGCATGTATGCATACATGATGGATTAGGGTTTTGGGTCGAAACCAAGAATGGATGAAGTGTTACGACCCAGAAGAGATGGTAGAGACCATGGAGGTTGCTACACTTTCTGGATAAATATGTATATCATATTTTTTCATGTGGGATAAGATAAGATCTTTTGGTTGAAGGGCATGTGTCCTTAGGTGGTATTGTATGGTGACACCTCACACATCACTTTCTCTCTCTTTCTTAGGGTATAAATCCCTTTCTCTTCACTTGAGCGAGACTTTTTCCACTCTACCTTCTTTCTTCTTCCTAAAGAAACTACTATGGAGATTTAGGAGTAAGGAGGGTCAAATCTTGAAACATAGGTGGCCGATCTACCTTGTTTGAAGAAGATCTTGTGCTAGATCAACTCCTTGGTGGTGATTTCTTGGAGATTTTCTTCTCTTGGTATGTAATTAGAACTCTTTATCACTTTCCCCTATCATCTTCATCTTATTCTTCCTTCTTCTTGACCATGAGAGTTGGGGATGATCCATGTCAACTTTTCTTGAAGATCTCTTCTTCACAAGGATCGAAAATCATGTTTTAACATAGAGTTTCTTCACCTTCTTCTTTAGTTCGATCTAGGGTTTGAGCATTCATTCCCTGAGTTCTCCTTTAACCATGCATTCCTTTCTTTTTGAAGGAAATCTGGTGGTTGAAGGATTAGATCTAGTTGAGACTTCTTTTTTTCCTAGGAGCCTAAGATCTCAGAGGCTTGGATCATCCATAATAGGCAGGTTTTATAACTTCTTCCTACTTCTATTATGTGCTCCTTACACCGATCATATGTCATTCATATGTTGTTGTTCTAGATCATAAAAACATGTTCTCTACAATAGAGGAATGAATAATGGTCTGGTTCGAAACTTGTAGCATTCTCAAAACAAATTATACTTCTTATAAACCCTAAAATATTTATACCCGATTTTTGATAGTTGAGATATGGATGATGATCTTTTATTCTATAATCCATGAAATGGTATTAGATCTATTTGGTACTTTATACCTGCATAATAGGGATTTTGATCCTGGTCACATGTTTAGAAATCTTAGTTTCTTTCTCCTAATTATAACTCCTACAATGATCTTTCATGAACTCAATCTAGGGTTTGAAGAACTCCTTTGAATATATTCTTTTGTTCTTGGTTGAAGTATGATGTTCCCTAATCTCTCCATGTATTACGACCATGATGGTAGCGGTTAGACCTCATGACGATTGTAACACCATGTTGCATGGTGGTTGCGACACTTTTCTAAAGAGTGGTCATGACCAAGTTTAGTAAAGGGGTCAAAACACTTATGGTTATGGAGGTACCGACCTTATGGAAGTGTTTTGGTCATTACTCTTTTATATAGGATTCTAATACATGTGTAAAAGGTGGTTGAAACTATGTACTATGGCCGATACCCCATGTGCGGTCAAGGTCGAAACACTTTTTCCTTTACGGTTGAGACCATGATTGATTAAGGTTGAAACACCTTGAAGAGTGAAGGTTGAAACACTTTGTTGTGGAAGTCGAGACACTCATGTCTCTTGATGATAATATACCTACAATTCATGAGTTCACTACACCATGATACAATAGGGTTGAAACAAAGTTTTGTGGTCGTGACACATTGAATGTGTCTAGGTCGTAACACATTGAATGTGTTTAGGTCGTGACACATTAAATGTGTATAGGTCATAACACATGTATGGTGAAGGGTCAATACACCTATACTCATGTACGTGTATATGGTCAATACATTGTTTAACAATTTATATATCATGATGTAACTTTGAATGGTTAATCATTAATTATAATACTTAACTCTAGAACTCTCCAACAATGTGGGAGGTGATGGAATTAGGATTTAGAGGTTGAGTGGTGTTATGAAACCCAAATCCACTACATATGAACCCTAACCCTAATCTAATGTTTATTCCCTAACCCTAATCTAATGTTTATGTGATGTGTCTACTTACTTTACCTAAAGATTCTTATTCTATAATAGAGTTCCTCTCACCTATTTATGAAACCATAAATTTATAGGTGAGATGAATGTGCATAGCTGTGGTAATGCTATGGTGCACCTTGTACAATATAGGATGGTGATTATAAGCATACATCTGTTGAGATATATTGTGATATTAACCACACAGGTTTTATGTGATTTGCATCTTATGATTTGTTACATTTTTCTAGTACAATTTAAGATGAAAACCTCTAGAAATGGAATTAAGGGGTTGATGCCCCATAGTGATGTATTATTTGTGACCTTGTAATGATTGCGATACAAGAGTCTTATAATGATGAGATAAGATATCACCTTGTACATTTTATATCTTATTAAGTTGTACATCATCCTTAATTTTGTAGAATCCATTTAGGGTTGATACATTGTAACTTGATTGATGCATTAAAATATACCCAATTGGAATATCAAACCAAGAGAAACCATAATCATGTAGTTTCCTAACATGATTTTACCGCGTGTAATAGACAAGTGAATGTATCAAAGTAATAAGGACTTGTGAGGCCCGAGTTGAAAATGGGGAAGCATTTCTCTAGTAGACTAGTACTAACTGCAGTCAAATCAGCTAAGTCAGTTGTAAATGGTCGAATTGGCTTGAGTTAAAGAACAAATGCAGAAACAAAATGAATTTAAAGGTTGAATTCATCAGAGATGGAATGACTTCCTTAGGACAGTGGCTTCACAATGGATAACACTAATAATTGACCTCACACACACAAACATCTATTATCTCAATCCCTGGATAAAGATCCTGTAGCTAGAATTACCTACTCCCGCAATGTAATTCACTACCTAATCTAATGCCAATCCCACTTCCGCAATTATTGGTTGATTAGTTAGATGCTTTATGATTATTCTCTGGGTTTCTCCTCCTGTTTACACTCCACTTTTCCTAAAGGGAGCAGTACACAGATAAATCTATGCTTTCTGACCCTCAACCACTCTCCTGAGATGACTAAGCATCTGTCAATACACTCATGGTGATCAAGCACAAGTAGAACACAAAGCTTTCATAGATTTATATCTAGTAAAAATAGATAAAATTGATATTAATGCATAGAAATCAATCATAGTGTATATATGGGCTACTCCTAGATCCTAAGGAATAAAGATTTTTAGCCTTACATGGTTTTCATAATGAATACATGGAAAGGAAGAAGAAAATTGTGGGAAATATTATGAAACTAAGGTAACCCCTAAATCTCTGCCCATCCGAAAGGTTCCATCTGTCGTACGTGCGTTCTGTTATCTTCCAACTACAGAATCATCCTCCAGAGGTGCTCATATCTCCTCAGTTGAAGCTTTTAGTCCTCAGTTCTTTTCTTCTCTCTCTCTAGCTGTCGTGCAATTAAAATGGTTGCCTCCTTTCATCTGGCCATTGTCCCCCTAAGTCATAGAAGGCACTTAGGGTACAAAATAGCATCCACTGTTGGATTAGAGTGAAATCTGCAGATGGTCTGATCGGGCAGACTCGGTAGTACCGACTAGGTGAGTTAGTAGTATTGAGTCACTTATGTTTAGTTACACGATCCCGATCATGTCGGTACTATCGACTAGACTCGATAGCACTGAGTCTTGTGGTTTTTTAACTGCCTCCTTGACATCAACTTGGTAGCACTCAGTTGGAAACTTAGTATCATTGAGTTTTCTCAATTCATGTTGGGGTTTACTGATGTTGTTTCGGTACCACTGACTTCCACTATCAGTAGCACCAACTCAGGGTGAGTTTTCAGGTCCATCATTGACATCAAGTCGGTACCACCAATTGTAACCAGGTCAGTAGCACTGAGTCTGTGGATCTTCCTTGTACCTGAAAATGCACAAAAACATCATAAGTACTTGGGATGTGTAAAATATTACATAAAACAGTTAAAATCATATAATTTTATGCATTTAATAGAAATAGGTCATCTATGACATTTCATGCATAATAAATCAAATAAATGACTAATCTACACATGAAATCAAGAAAAAATGTGCCTGTAATAATGACTACAAGCGCATGTATCATTGCCATGTACCATAGCTCCATCCTCAGCGTCAGTATTTAGCTAGATGATGAAATGAGTAACTCCTATGGGAAACTCAGAGCACATATCATTGAATATGTAGGGTATCAGTCGAGGTAACTCCCTATATCCTTAAATTGTTGCTTTAGTGATATTAGAAATTCTTTTAGAATGACCAACTGTGGGTATGTTCTCTAGTGTTGTGCCATGTACCAAGGCAAATTATTTGTTCTACATGACCATAGCTTGACTATGAGTTGTTGTCTTTATAGGACAATAACTTTGACTATATGTTGTTGTCTTCAGTAGTATGATTATTATCTCACAACATTGTAGATTGAACTGACTGAGTAGTGCTGGTGATGATCATGGAGTCTGGCTCTTCCATTGATCCTGTATGGTACTGATTTTGACATAACAATGGTTAGTTAGATTTGAATGGTATGACTCTAATCCTCAAGGCATAATAATTAAAGTGGTTAAATAGCCATGTAGTATATTTGATTAGGGTCAAATACTAATCACAATGGATGACCCCATGCCTTATCTTTGTATTGTTTAGGTTATAACAGTTATATATGTTCTTCATATTACTTCTCAACATATTAATTGATCTACTTCTTAGTGATATTTGTCTAGTATATTTAATTTGCACTATCTATTGAATACATATCATTTAACTAAATTTTCTCAGTTTTATAGGTATCTAATCTACCTGCATTATTCTTATGCTTATAATATTTGTCAGTGAAGAGTCATAACTCTTATAGGGACATTTGGTCTCACCGAGTGGGTTCCAAAACTTTTTATGTGGTCATGGGTGAGGAGATCAAGGTTGTGGTGTTGGAGCTGAGAAGCAAGGAGATCAGTAGCTATCAGAAGGTTGGACATGCTACTGGTGTAGATTCTTGGTAGAAGTCTTATGTGTCGACCATGTACTCTTAGGTCTTTCGGGAGATTTATGTTTTTTATCGACGCGTAGATTTTGGATTGTACCATAATTGTATATAAAAGTTTGTGCATATAGCCAGGTTGAATATGTATCAATTGTAGCTTGATAGCCTACGAACGTATTATTTATCATCTTTTGGCAGTTATGAGATGAAGATGGCCTATGTTGAAGGCTTGTTATGATATACTTAAGCTTGAAATATTGACTTGCAATTGGTTTTAATTTATCTTGTGTTATGGTAATGCTATTGTTAGTAATAATTTTGCACTTTTTTTGGAGTAATCTCATATTTGTGGAGATGGTCATCACAAATTTAGTGGTATCAGAGATATAGGTTTTCCGAGTCTATAAGAACATAGGACTAGGGTTTGAGTCTATTCTAATGTTCTCTAGTATATCTTATAGTAGCTTTTGCTATTACAGAAGTAGAAGAAGAAGATAGAGAAGATGTCTGGAGAACATGATGAGAGTGTTGTAGAGAGCAACATTGTTGCATCAGGAGATGTTTCTAGGATGCAAGAAAGGGCATAAGTTGTACCCGAGATGCCTCAAGTAGATCCAGCTAATGTAGCCAACCCTACTTTAGAATTTGTGGTTGTACAATTTATGACTACAAGGAATTGTATGATTGATAGAATGCCTGCAATTCAACCTAGGGCAACAGATTTTGGTGCAAAAACTCATGGGTTTGGAAAGACTTTTGAGACACTCTGATGTGTAGGAGTGTTGGAATATGTAGGTACCTCTAATCCAGTCAATGCAGATATGTGGCTGACTGAGCTGGAAAAGGCTTTTAAAATCCTCAACATCCTCGAGGAGGAGGACAAGGTAAAGCATGAAGTATACTTGTTGAAGGGGAGTGCTGGACACTGGTGGGCCATTGAGGAGGAGAAAAGTTTGGGAGTCGTGATTACATGGGAGGAATTTAGATAGGAGTTTGTAACTGGGTACTTTCCTAAGACTTGGATGAAAAGATTGTATAGTTTGAGAATATTTGATAGGGATATATGTCAGTCAGTGCTTATGAAGCCAAGTTCGTGGAGATTCTATAGTTTTGTCCACACATGGGTGCAACAGATAAGGAGAGGATCAGATGCTTTGACAAGGGTCTGGGTTCTAAACTGACAATGTTAGCGTATTCATTAGATAAATGAGAGAGGTATGCCACTTTTGTGGAGTCAGCTCGAAAGGTAGAATGATCAGTTATAGAAAAGCATGAGATAAAGGCTAAGAAGAGGCATGTATAGTACACAGAACAATCTTCTAGAAGTTTCAAGAAGCCTAGGTACTCTACACCTCGGTCTCAATAGAGATCAGTGACACACTCACAATGGACATAGAGTAGAGGTAGAGGTCATAGTTTTCCGCCTATAAGAGCTCACAGTGCCATGTTGGTGTTTGTGATAGGTCCGTCTAGGCCATGGTATGAGGGAAAGACTTGTTTCAAGTGTGGATAGGTGGGGCATACTAAATGTACTACCCCGTGAAGGATGAATAGGTGACTCAGTAGGCAAGGCAAAGTCATCAAGGGTCACAATAGTGATAGCAACACAGTGGTAGAGGACATGGACATTTGTCACAAGTCAGTTCATCAGGGCATGCTAGCAGATGGAGAGGGTGACAAATAGCGATGGATCAATTCTATGTGATAAGTTAGCTAGAAGGAGTCGTTAACCCTCAGGTTGTGACAAGTCAGATAGAATTATTTCATTCTATTTTGTCTTCTTCATGTTTTATATCTATTTTGATTGACACGAGTGCGACACATTCCTTTATCAATAGAGAAGTGATAGCTAACTATTTCTTGTTTGTTAGTCATAGACATGACAGTCTTCATCTACAAACACCTTTAGTTGGTTCTACAAAGTTGCGGGAAGTATGTATGTCATGTGTTCTTTCCTTTTCCGGACATAGCATTCTAGTGCATCTCTTACCACTTGAAATGCATGGATTCTATGTGATCCTTGGGATGGATACTTTCCAAAAGCATCGGGTAATCTTGGATTGTAGTGGCAAGAAGGTGATGTTTGTAAATAGTAATGCTTCTTGGGTTTTCTAGTATGATAGGAAGATCCTTCTGACATGTCTAGTTTTAACTATGATAGTAGAAAAGTGGATAAGACAAGGTTGTGATGCGTTCTTAGCACATGTGTTGGATACAAAGGAAGAGGGTCCTAGTATTCAGGAAGTTCTAGTTGTATAGGAATTCGAGGATGTGTTTCTTGATGAGTTTCTAGGTGTACCTCCTCCTAGCGAGATTGATTTTAAGAGAAATCTAACTCCAAGAACTCAACCCATAGAACAAACATTGTATAAGAGGCACAAGCAGAATGCGAGAACTGAAGAAGTAGTTGTAAGATTTACTTGAGAACGGTTTCATTAGAATGAGCATGTTACCTTTGTGTGCTCCTATTCTATTTGTAAAGAAGAAGGATGGATCAATGAGTTTGGGTATTGACTATCGACAGTTGAATAACATGACGATTAAGAATAAGTACTTGTTTCCATGTATAGATGATTTATTTGATTAGTTACAAGGTGCCACAATTTTCTCTAAGATAGACCTGAGGTCAGGTTGTCATCAGTTGCAGATTAAGGCAGATGACATACCTAAGTCAGCCTTTAGGACAAGGTATGGACATTATGAGTTCATGGTTATACCGTTTGGGCTAACCAATGCACCAAAAACATTCATGGATCTGATGAACAGAGCCTTCAGACCACATCTAGACCAGTTTGTTGTTGAGTTTATAGATGACATTCTGATTTACTCTAGAGATGACTAGTAGCATGATCAACACCTACATTAGGCATTTTTATTATTGAGGTAGCACTAGTTATATGCCAAGTTTAGTAAATGCAAGTTCTGGTAGAAGGAAGTGGCCTTTTTAGGAGATGTAATATCTGCCAGAGGAGTATGTGTAGACTCAAAGAAGGTAAAAGCAGTGTTGGAGTGGGATCAACCAAAGGCACCTATGAAGGTTCTAGCTTTTTAGGTTTGGTAGGATATTGTAGGAGGTTCATTAAGAACTTCAGTGCAGTGGCATTACGTCTGAAAAAATTAACAAGGAAGGATGTGTCATTTGTTTGGGGTGACAGATGTCAATGATCTTTTCTAATCCCGAAGGAGAGATTGACCAATGAACCAGTGTTAGTGCGACCAAAGCAGGGAAAGGGTTATTATTGTCTTTTGTGATGCATCCAAGAATGGTCTAAGTTGTGTGTTGAGTCAAGATAAGAACATGATTTCTTTTGCTTTGCGACAGCTTGAGAAACATGAGGAGAACTATTGACATAATATTTGGAGTTAGCTACAGTGGTATGTGTCTTGAAAATATGGAGACACTACTCGGATGGGGAGAAGTGCCAAATCTTCACCGACCATAAGAACATGCAATATATCTTTTCAAAGCAGGAGTTGAACATGCAACAATGACATTAGATGGAGTTGATTAAAGATTATGACTACACTATAGATTATCATCCAGGAAAGGTGAATGTAGTGGTGGATGTCTTAATCAGGAAGTATTCCTTGTCATCATCTTTTGAGTGACAACAATTGAATGATTTAGTGTTCCATAAGAGAGATATGTTGGCCGCTCTTCGATGGATGAATGTACAGTTAAAGGTATCCTTGTTAGCAGGTTTCTTAGCATGGTTACAAGTAAAGCCGATGTTGAGTCATCAGATCAGAGATGCATATCATAATGATACCGTGACATGACAAGTTCAGGCAGAGTTGGACTGTGAGAAGCATTATGGCTTCCATGAATCTGATCATGGGATAGTGTGTTATCATGGTAGAAAAGTTGTGCCAGATGTAGATAATATGAATACTTTAGTTCTATAAGAAGCTCACTCTTATATGTATGCCATGCATCCAGGTAGAACCAAGATGTATCAGAATCTTATACATTTGTATTGGTGTCTAGGATTAAAGCATGATGTAGATGAGTTTGTGTCTAAGTGTGCAATATGTTAGCATGTTAAAGCTGAACATCAGAATCCTATAGGGACTTTGCAACCAATGCCTATACCTCAATGGAAATGGGATCCTATCACAATGGAATTTGTGGTTGGACTTCCAAGGACAACCAAAGGTCATGATTCCATCTAGGTAATAGTGGACATGTTGACTAAGTCAGCTGATTTTCAGCTAGTGAATATGGCATATACAATTGAAAAGCTTGCCCAGGACTTTGTAGATGAGAGAGTACATCTACTTGGGATCCCATCTACTATAGTGTCACATAGAGGTGCATAGTTTATGAGTCACTTTTGGGAGCATCTACATGTAGTGATGGGTACACAGTTGAGATTTATCACTACATTCTATCCATAGACAAATGGACAGTCTGATAGGACAATACAGACCTTGGAGGACATGTTGAGAGACTATGTGTTGCAATTATTAGGCAATTGGGATATACCCCTTAGTATGATAGAGTTTTCCTATAACAATATTTAACATAGGAGCATCGACATGACACCATATGAAGTGTTATATTTGGGATGTTGTAGATCTCCTTTGTGTTGGTATGAGATGAGAGAATATTAACTTTTACGTCCTGAGCTAGTGTAATAGGCAATCAAACAAGATCAAACTCATTCAACAATAACTGGAGGAAGCTCAAGATAGACATAAGTCTTATCTTTATAATCGTTGTAGACCTTTAGAGTTTCAAGTGGGATACATGGTGTACCTCAAAGTTTATCCTTGGAAGAGTGTTCAAAGATTTGGGAAAAGGGGTAAGTTGGCTCCCAGATATATGGGACCTTATCCTGTGTTTGCACATGTTGGGAAGGAGGCCTATAAGTTAGATTTGCCACCTGAGTTACACAAGTTACATCGTATAGTTCATATCTCTATGTCGAGGAAGTGTCACCCTGATACGATTTGACACTTCAACCTATTGAGGTGGAGTTAAATAATCACATATCTTATGTAGAAGGTCTCACCTTGATCCTGGATAGAAGGATCAAGAAGTTCAAGAAAAAGGACATCATGTTCGTCAAGGTTTTATGGCATCATTGTGGCATTTAGGAAGCCATACAGGAACTTGAAAATGAGATGCGAAAGAAGTATCTGTCTCTTTTTGCATAGGATTTTGGGGGCGGAATCCCTATTAGGGGTTTATAATTGTAAGATCCCTGACCTAACTTTGTGTTAAATTGTAATTTTTGTTGTAATAAGATGATTAAACCTTAATTTGATCTTGTGAGATGCTTTGATAGCATATGATAGTCCTACATTTGCATTTTAGCCCAATTTGAATAATGATTGAGCTACTTTTGGTGTATTTGTATATGTTTTGGACTAAATTGCAATTTACCCTGAGTGAGGGATTACCTTGCAATTGTCACATGTGGAGAGTGTTTCTTATGTTTTAGCATCATGAGAGAGAGGATGGTGATATGGGGTGCCTTGTTTGAATCATGTTTGGTGATGGAACACATTATATTGTTCTAGGGTTTCCAGGGATTTCTACATAGAAGTGGTGACAAACGAAGGTTTGGGTGTTGTGACCACTACCCCACTCTTGGATGAGGATAGATATATAAACACATGATCTAAAGTCACGTAGTTTCAACCTAAACAAACTAGAGGTTGAAACACCTCTTGTCCTTTAATGTATCGGCCATGCATATATGCATAGATGATGGATTAGGGTTTTGGGTCAAAACCAAGAATGGATGAAGTGTTATGACCAAGAAGAGAAGGTAGAAACCATGGAGGTCACTACACTTTCTATATAAATATGCATATTTCATATTTTTTCATGTGGGAGAAGAAAAGATCTTTTGATTTAAGGGCATGTGTCCTTAGGCGATCTTTTATAATGACACCTCACAAATCACTTTCTCTCTCTCCATTAGGGTATATATCCCTTTCTCTTCACTTGAGCGAGACTTTTACACTCTAACTTGTTTCTTCTTCCTCAAGAACTGACCTTGGAGATTCAGGAGAAAGGTGGGTCAGTTCTTGAAGCATAGGTGTCTGGTCTACTTTGTTTGAAGAAGATCATGCGCTAGATCAACTCCTTGGTGGTGATTTCTTGGAGATTTTCTTCTCTTAGTAAGTGATCCAAACTATTGATCACTTTCACCCTCTCATATTCATCTTCTTCCTTCTTCTCAACCATGGGAGTTGTGTTGATCCATGATGACTTTTCTTGAAGATCTCTTCTTCACAAGGATCGAAAATTATGTTTTAACATAGAGTTGCATCACCTTTTTCTTTAGTTTGAGCTAGGGTTTGAGTTTTCATTCCCAGAGTTCTCCATTAACCATGTCATTCCTTTATTTTTGAAGGGGATCTTATGGTCAAAGGATTGAATCTAGTTGAGACTTCTTTCTTTTACTTGGAGCTTAAGATCTCAGAGGCCTAGATCATCCATAATAGGCGGGTTTTATAACATTATCCTACTTCTATTATGTGCACCTTACATTGATCATACGTTGTTTATATTTTGTTGTTCCAAATCTTAAAAATGTGCTCTATAATAGAAGTAATAATGGTCTGGGTTGAACCTTGTAGCATTCTAAAAACAAATTATACTTCTTATAAACCCTAAAATCTTTATACCCGATTTGTGATAATTGAGATATGGATGATGATCTTTTGTTCTTTAATCCATGGAATTGTATTATATTTGTTTAGTGATTTTATACCTACATAAATGAGTTTTGAACCTAGTTACATTCTTAGAAATCTCAATTTCTTTCTCCAAATTATAAATCCTATGATGATCTTTCATGATCTCGATCTAGGGTTTTAAGAACACCTTTGAATAGATTCTTTTGTTCTTGGTTGAAGTATGATGTTCCCTGATCTCTCCACGTGTTACAACCATGATGGTAGTGTTCTAGACCTCATGAGGGTCGTAACACCATGTTGCATGGTGTTCACTGCACTTTTCTAAAGAGTTGTCATGACCAAGTATAATAAAGGGGTCGAAACACTTATGGTTGGAGGTAGCAACCATATGGAAGAATTCTAGTCGTTACCCTTTTATATAGCATTTTAACACATGTGTAAAAGGTGGTTGAAACTATATACCTTGTTACGGTCAATACCCCATGTGTGGTTGAGGTCATAACACTTTTTCCTTTAGGGTTGACACCATGATTGATTATGGTTGAAACACCTTTAAGAGTGAAGGTCTAAACACTTTGTTGTGGAGGTCGAGACACACAAGTATTTTGATGATAATACACCTACAATTAATAAGGTTGCTACACCATGATATATTAGGGTCTAAATGAAGAGTTGTGGTCATGAAACATTGAATGTGTCTAGCCCGTAACACATTGAATGTATCTAGGTTGTGACACATTAAATGTGTCTAGGTTGTAACACATGTATGGTAAAGGGTCAATACACCTATACTCATGTATGCGTATATGGTCAATACATAGTGTAATGATTTATATAAGATGATTTAACTTGGAATGGTTATTATTAATTATAATAATTAACTCTAGAACTCTCCAAAAATGTGGGAGGTAATGGAATTAGGGTTTATAGGTTGACTGGTGCTATGAAACCCAAATCCACTACATATGAACCCTAACCCTAATCTAATGTTTATGAGATGTCTGTGCTTACTTTACTTGAAGATTATTATTCTATACTAGCGTTCCTCTCTCCTATTTATGAAACCCTAACTTTTTAGGTGAGATGAATGTGCATAGAAAATATAATGCTATGGTGAACCTTGTACAATATAGGGTGGTGATTATAGGCATACATATGTTGAGATGTATTAAGAGACCCCTGACCTTGCTAAAAGTATTAAACATACTTAACTATCATAAATGAATGTTTATAACCTTAATCTAACATTTTTATATGCTTTGTAATCATATTATAAGATTAAGTTTCAAGTTCGGTCCAATTTGGACACTATTTGTGCAAGTTATGCAATTTTATGCACATTTTGGACTTTTCTACAATTTACCTAATTGAGAGGTTTTCCTTGCAATTTATCACTTTCATTAGGTTATTTGTATGTTCTCTCATCATTCTTGATATTTTTTAGCCATGGGGCGCCTAGTTGAAACTTGGTTTGGAAGTGTTTTCCTCAAGGGTATTTTAGGTTTACCCCTTTATGGATGAGCTACCTTTAGGAGCTATCAACCAATGATTTATCTGATTGGTTTTGAAATTCGACAAAGGAAATCTAAGAAGGTCTCTATGGATGGTTGGGGAGCTTCTTGTGTGTCTTCTTGTATATCCTTAGTAGTTTAAGGCCATGGATGCATGGAGAGCTTTTTAGACACCTCACGCTTCTCCTCTCCCTTATCCTAGAGCTTTATATATCTATTTTTGAGCTCCCAAATGAACGTTTTGCTTTCCACCACTTCTATCCTACTAAGAATATCTTTCCCTATATGTTTATCTATATAGAACCTATCCAAGGTAGAAGAATAAGGCGAATTTCTTGGTGGAAGCTCCTAGGGTTTTGTTTTGCTCTCCTTTAGGGTTTAAAAAGCTTCCTTTTAGTGGTCTTGACCTAAAAGAGTACAAATTCCCTTATTTCCTCTATTTATATCTTTTTTATCCTTCCTCCTACCTTTATCCAGGTCAGAACCTTGTTGTTCCATCATATAAATTGCTCTAAAGCTATAAAACCCTACCTATCTTGCTCCTTATGCTTAGGGTTTGCTCATTTGATGAAGAAAGGTGCTAGATGGATGAGTTCACAACTTATGCTTGGATTTTCTACCCTACCTGCTCGTGTTTCTTCTGTTTGGGAGAGTATCTTCTAATTAGAGGCAAGTTTTATAACATTCTCCACGTTTATTGCTTACCATAAGCTTTCTAGCTCATGTTCTTGCTTTTAAATGATGATCCATGCACTAAAAAGTTATACTTGACTTGGATTTTGATTTTTATAATATTTCTTGTTCTGATTTCAGTTCTATATGAACCTTTGATCATGCGTACATTATTCCTAAGGTATAATATGACTTGGATCAGGTTGGTTTGACAACCGATGGTGCTAAACACCTATCAACCAATGGTCAATTTTTGGGTCTAAAGTTGATTTCTTCTATAAACACATGACTCAATGGTGGTACCATTACAACAATCGATGGTGTTGTTTTCATGACAACTGATGGTGGTGAACAAGGGTGTCAACTGACGTTCACCCCTTAGGTCAGGTTTTGGCCTAATTAGAATCTTAGTGATTAACAACTAAGTACCCTAATGAAGTTATCACTCAATGGTGATACTAGTTTGATATTTGATGGTGATTAATAAAGATAGTGTTGATCTAACAACCTATGATTTATTAATGGTCATTACTGATGGTGTATCAGGTCTCCACATCCTATGGTGAGTTAAGAAAGTATTTGTAGAATCAATTAAGCCTTAAAGCAATGGTTTCTTGGGTCATTTGATGCAATGGTCAGACCTATACTCCAATTCATGGTTTTAATATGTGAACTTGACCTAATGGTTAAGATCTAACATTTCTTCATCCAATAAATTGTAATCATGCCTAAATGTAATATGTTGGTCCTAATGAAGTTATTTAAATGGTTTCCTTTATGAGATCAACTTAAGAAGCTCATTTACTGATGACTTGTTTTAAATAAACAATCGCTTGTGGATTTTAACCTACTATTAATGGAACTTTTTATGTTGTTAATCAAGGGATGTCTAGGGTTAGATGGTTACTCTTTCAAGAGCACAACTCAATGACTTCATAGGTGGTTTGTTCAATATGTTAACTTATGTAAATGACCAATGACTTTACCTTTTCAACATTTAATAGTTAGAAGTTGATCCCTCAATATTCCCATTATTTTTGGTGAAGGGTGTAGTGTAATGTTATGATTCGGATGATGAAAATTTGATGGTTCAATGCCTTAAAGTTGTAGTCTTGCCCTTTCCCTCGTATGATTGTGATTTGTAATCACCATAATGAATTAATGGGTAACCCTAATGAGGTATATCTTGTTATACCTAGCTTTAATATAACCAAATGATGGTAATTGGGTATGAATAGTCCTTGAATGACTAATACGATCATGGAGTACTCTCTTATTGTTGTTGAAACCCTAGTATTCTATAACTCGATGGTTACACCTTGATTTATGTGTGGGTTCATACTTGAGAATAGTATGTAATGTGATGGTGATGCTTCACCTTATGTATCCATGATCCAATGGGGATGTTGTGAGTTTGGATTTGGGTATAAGTGATGATTAGTAACATTAATATAATTTTTCTCGTTGAACCTAACTCTAATTCATATAGATAAATATGACTATTCATTTTTAACATTCTTATATGATGTAATGATGGTGAAATAACCTCCTTAATATGATCATAACCTTAATATGTTAATTGGTGGTTATCATAACCATATGGTTTGTACTTTCTTATGCTAAACATGTGCATTATGAATATGATTAGGGTTAATCATATCTAGATTCCTTACGTGTTGATGTAATACAAGAATGTTATTAATGTTAATATAACCCTACTATTATTGTTTATGAATATCTCCTAGATCATTAATGCAATATTGTGTTGACCCAGTGTATTATATGGAAGTGATGTTGTTGAGACTTGTTATAAGCCATGCAAAGAAAATGATGATCTTGCAAGGAATAGTATGATGGTCTTAATGACCTTTGAGCATGGTTGAGCCCTAAATGAGGTGTATTCCTCTTATGTTGATAAGGGTTGATACCCTGTGATATTGTGAAAAGGATTTATATCCTGTGATAGTATGATGACAAGTGTAGTCTCATGAATGGTAAGTGAATAGCATAATGTAATGATGAGATGATGAACAATATGTCTCATATGTTTTGTATCTTCTAAAATTTTTATATAGCAATGTTTTCTAGAAGCGAATTAGGGTTCGTATGTCCACTTCATTGATGCAACCTTAATTCGCCCAATTGGAAATAATTAATTAAGTGAAATTCTAATCATGTCGTGCCTTATGCCATAAATCCATCTGAGTGTCAGAACTTGCCAGATGGTGAAATGAGTATTCCTAAGGGAAACTTGGAGCGCATACTATTGAGTATGTGGGGTGCTTGTCATCTTGAATCCAAGTGTTTAGGGGGGATGACTTCTGTCATACCTAGCCCTTAGTTTGAGAATGATTGTGGTCATGTCTCAGTGATTATATATGTGATGAGATTGGAGGAGAACTGTTGTTATACCTCAGATGGTAGGGTATGAGTACCCACCTCCTTTCACTAGTGTTGTGACCTCTATTAAGGACGGACTAGGCTGTTAGTAGCTTGACCTTATGTGTCGCTATGGTGGACCTGTACTGACTGAGGGCGAATAAAATTTTAGGAGTCCAACTCTTCCTAGATATTGTATGTCACTGATTTTGACTTAGCAGTGGTAAGTTGGATTTTGAGTGGTATCCTCAATTTTCTCAGGGCATAATAAAAGATGTAATATAGCCTTCTAGGAAATCTATTTAGTGTTATACACAACACTTCATATTTGATGACAACGCTTGTTGTTCTCTATACATAGAGATGATGTTCAATGTATTAAAAGATAGTAGATATTCTTATGTCGTGGATATGCTCATGTTATAAATGTGTACATACAATAGTTTCTTTTTTATCAGTAAGCGTGCCACTATATTAACCAGAAAACAAAGTACAGCTAAAGAATATGTACAAGTGGGTATAGTTTGCGCAAGTGCAAACTGAATAAAAGGAAAACTATCTATGCATGATACTGAACTATCTATGCAAAAGATTAAAATCAGAAAATGCCTTATTCCACACCATCTTGGGCAGAGGCATCTTTGCTTCAAAATAGGTCCTATTCCTCTAGTTCCATACATGGTAGCAGATGAGTAGGCCTAGTTTTCTATCTTCAACCAATCTCAAGCTGAGTAAATCAACCTAGTCCTTTGGGGTTTTTATCATACTATTGTCCGCAAGTCTCCAGACTTCAGTAGCGAATTTGCAGGCCCACATGATGTGCAAATCATCCTCTTCTTCACTTCTACACAACTGGCACATCGAGGCTATTGTAGTCCCTCTAGATTTGAGATATAACTCTATAATTAGTTTGTGTTGCATCATCTTCCATCCAAAGATTTTCACTCTATTCGTCATCTTTAGGGACCACACCCACTTTGCCCATGATAGTTCCTCACTCTTTGATCTCCAGACGTTCCAAGCACCCTTGAGGGAATATGTTTCCAGTATGACAAAGTGGCACAGGTTGTCTTGCTGTAATTTTATTTTCTTACAAATCTTTGTAATACTGTCAGCCCCCCTACCTTTAGGAATGCACCAAGAACCGTTTTCTATCAGGGAGTTAAGATGGAGGTCTGAAGTGAACCCATTCCTCATTTTCAGAGATTCTCCAACGTGGTATTAGAGAAAGTCGCCTTTGACCCAAGGATCATTCCAGATGGAGATGGTGGCACCATCGCCAATTTTAAAACGAACAATCTTGGCCATTTTATCTCTATGCTTGAGAATGTTCCTCCACATCCAGCTGTCACCGGGTTTGGAGTTGCAGTTCCATACAGTACATTTCTTGATGTAGACACTATGGACCCATTTGACCCACAAATTATCCTTGTTGTTTGCAATGTCCCATAGCAGTTTTGTAAAACCAGCTTGGCACCAGTCGTCCACTGATCTAATGCCCAAGCCCCCTTCTTTTTTTGGTCTGCAAATTTTCTCCCAAGAGACCATGTCGTAATGTTGTTTTCCTTCAAGATCACCCCAAAGAAAATCTCGGCACAGCCTTTCAATGTCTTCTACAACTCCTCTGAGGAGGGGAAGGTACCTGTCCAGAACAAGTGATACACGGACAAGGTTGATATAATAAGCTCTAATCTGCCCGCCATACTAAGAAGTTTTGATTTCCAGGAGTCCAGTTTAGTTTTGATTTTATCCACCAGAGGAGCACACATCTTTCTCGTGAGTCTTCCAGTGAATAGGGGGAGCCCCAGATAACGCACAGGTAGGGTGCATTCCGGGATTCCAATGTCCTTACATATATCTCTATCGGCTGAAGCACTACGAAACAATTGACTTTTACTGGGATTTATATTCAGTCCTGAGCAATTACTGAAATCATCAAGGCACTCCTTGATACCTTTAATGTCTTTTTCATCTTCTTGAGCAAAGATTAGGAGATCATCGGCAAACAAGATATGAGAAATATCTGCTCCTTTGACTCTCAGTGGGGTGAACTTTTGTTCCCTTACGACTTCATTTATGATAGAGGTGAGGCCTTCCATGCCTATTACAAATAGGTAAGGCGCGATAGGATCGCCTTTCTTAATGCCACTAGTGGCTTGGATAAGATCAGTAGGTGCTCCATTTATAAGAATTTGGAATGATGCTGAAGACATACATTCAGATATCCAGTTCAGCCAACATTGCAGGAACTCCATTGCAGTCATGCCATCAATGATGAAGTTTCTGTCTATGGAGTCGTATGCTTTACTAAGGTCGGCCTTTAGGCAAAGTTTCTTTTGGTTGGGGTTTTTAAAGTCGTGGATGACTTCATTTGCAAGTAATATGGCATCTGACATGCGTCTCCCCTTAACAAATGTTGATTGATTAGTGTTGATGATGTGAGGCATAACGTCCCTCAATCGATTAGCCATAATCTTTGATATTATTTTGTATGCAAAATTACATAGGGAGATAGGTCTCCATTCCTTAATCGCTTCAGGCTGCTTGACTTTGGGTATCAAGGTGACAAAAGTCTTGTTTTCCTCTTTTAGCATTCTCCCCTTAAGGAAAAAATCTTTGACTGCTTTAGAAAGGCATCGCCCACAATGTCCCAGGTGTTCTTATAGAAGTGAGCGTTCAACCCGTCAGGGCCATGTGCTTTGTCATCACTGGCTGCCATCACAATGCTTTGAATCTCTTCGTGAGTCACAAACCCGCACATGTTTTTCTTCTGTTCAACAGAGATTTTCTTTAAATTTGTCCATGTTCTTTTAGCACATCCCCCAGGTGCATTGAAAAGATTACTGTAATTTTTGGTGAAGGCCTGTTTGATCAGTTCATCACCCTTGATTGCGTTGTCCTCTACTAGGACATACTTGATTTGATTCCTTGCTCTTCTTGTCTTCATAGAGGCATAAAAGAACTTAGAATTGGTATCCCCCTGTTTAAGCCATTGAATTCGTGATTTTTGTCAAATCATGGCTTCCTCAGTTCTTCTTGCTTTCAGCGCTTCATCTTGTTTGGCTTTTGCAATTTCCCATAGCAGGTCATTTGAAGGATCGCTGTCTGACTCTATCTGGGCTTTGAGTGCTTCCTTTTCTTTATTTTTTGCAGAGTCAGTTACATCCTCTATGTGTTCCCAATTCCATGTCTGAAGAGCCCATTTGACATTCCTTAGTTTTTGATAAAGAATGTACATTGGACATCCACTGCATTCATTGGACCAGGCTTTCACCACCGTATCTCTGAAGCCAGCAAGATCAACCCACGCATTGAAATATCTTATAGGATATTTTTGCTTTTGCTTCTCTTCATTGAGATGTAATATCTAAATGAAGTGGTTGTTGTATATCGTGGGTAATATCTCAAGCCAAGCATGTGGAATATCAATTCGCAAGTTCAACTGAGTAAAAACTCTATCAATCTTGGACCTCGTGTTATTCTCACCTGCCTGTTGATTGTTCCAGGTAAAGAATGGCCCTTTGGCCGGCATTTCAAAAACCTCAATGTCTGCCAACAATTGATTAAAGTCTGCCATAGACCTGGCTGATGGGGAGGCTCTCCCAATTCATTTAGTAGTAGCTCTGACAGTGTTGAAATCCCCCAGCACGATCCAGTGCGAGGTGATTTTGGTTTTAATAAGTCTCAGGTCATCCCACAAGTTTCTCCTTCTAACCTCATCATTTTCAGCATAGATTGCAGTAATATCAAATTCTTTATCATCACACACAAGTTTGAAATAAAGACATTGTCTTGATTCCATGACCGGTGTAATCTTGAGATCGTCTCTCTCCCATATAACATCGATTCTTAGCTTGTTACAGCTTGCTCCGTTTGTTATCCATAAGCTTTCAGACCAGCCGCTACGCAACAATCTTTGAGCTTTATTCTTTTTGAATTTCACTTCAAGAAGAAGAGCCAGATCCGCTCTAGCTCTCCTATACTCTGCACGAACCATGTCCAATTTCTCCCTTTGTGACAGACCTCGAACATTCCAGGCGAGTATATTTGGTAGATCAACCATTGGGCTTTGGGGGAGTTATTCTGCCTCCCGCCTCTGTAGTGGGTGTGTCTTTATCCCCAAGTGGTTCGTAACGATTGTCTGGATTGTCTTTTTTCTTGGACTGCTGACTTTGAGTAGTTCTCCTACCTTGAGGGCTGGCAACCTTCTTCGGATGAACAAATCCTTCGTCATCATCTTTTTCCTGAGTCTCTGCGGTATTCTGTTGAGCAGACTGTGTGGGCGACTGGGTAGTCGTCTGTTGCTGTGGTGTGGCCTGCACCTTTTCAGGTGGTGTATCCACTGTGGTGGCATTCTGTGATGTCTCCGCCAGCCTGCACAAATATTTATCATGGCCGAATGTCCCACAATGTGGGCATCATTCTGGGATCCACTCATATTCTACCTGGACCTCATAAGGATGTCCTTTGTTAGTGCGTAGTTTGACAGACGTGGGGAATGAGGATGAGGCTGCCATCAGTACATTCACTCTGGCATAGTCGACCCTCATCTTGGCCTTTGTCTATCTATCCATACACTGAGGTTTACCTAGGAATGATGCAATCCTGGAGATCATCATCTCGCTCCAAAGTTCAAGTGGGAGGTTGTGAAGCTTCAGCCAAATCGGAATTGAGACCAATTTTTATTGCTCCAACGGTTCCCCCTTCTCCCATGTCTTGAGGATCATGGGTTTTCCATTGATTAACCAAGGCCCACCTTCAATAGCGTTGTTCATATCCTGCTCCGATTGGAATTTGATGATGAAACTTCCGTTGTTCTGACCCATAACTTCCAGCGCACCCGAAGGTCTCCAGATGCGGATCAGGTGTTCCTGGAGTGTTGGTATGTGGGGCTTGAACCCGATGATGTATTCGGCCGCTGTATTCTTCCACATCGCCGTGTTTTCATCGACCTCTGCTTGCAGAATGATGATTGTGTCGTCGTCCAGCACCAGGTCCGTGGTCTGGATTCTAGTGTTAATATCACCAACCGGGGATTTACAGATGGAAGACCACTCCTTAGATGCATCTGCAACCCTGACATGTTCATCTCTGGGGCGCGGGGGTCTGCCTCCTTGTTGTGATGGAGGTCGCCGCCCACCACGTCCGCCGCTAGAGCGTGTGGCCATGAAGCGCCAACCCTATTTGTTACATACAATAGTCAGTTTAAGTTGATAGATATATTGTTATTGTTGGCTATGATTATGACATTCATTATCACATGTTGTTAGATATGCTTATATTGCTAGCTATGCCTTAATTTGTAACTAGAGATGCCTATAATGCTAATCATGCTTATGTAGATAGTTGTACTTATATTGTTAACTGTACTTGTGATGTTGATATGTTCAACTTGTTAGACATGTTGATGTTGTTAGCTATGCTTATGATACTAGACTTATTCATAATGTTAGAGATGCTCATGCTGCTAGACTCCTTATATTGTTAATAGGGATATGAGAATAATCTGGCTAATGAAGATAGTTATTATCTGCTCCTTTATGTATTTTGTTAATCATCAATGTTGTTGAGCTTATTTGTTATATATTATTAAACTTCCTAAACTGTATCATTACCTAAAAATGTTGGAATCAATAAACGCTATTTGAGGTTATATCTCTTGCTGGGACATGTGTCTCACCCTTGTGGTTCGCCACATGTTTTTAGGTAATTGGAAGTGACAAAAACAAATTTGTGGCAGCAAAGAGGATTTATAGTAATGAATCTTTGAGAAAGTTGATTAGATATCTAGTGTTCCTAGAGTCGTCCCTGTACTCTCATGTCCGGGTAGGAAACATTTGTATATGGTGTTTCAAACGAATCAGAATTTTATTAGCATGTTAATTCTTGTTTGTGTGGCATATATAAATATTGTTATCCTGTGTATATATGTTGTGTCTAAGGTGATACAACAATTTGTATCTAATTCTCATCATAGTACGGATACAAGAAAGATATTGGACTCTTATGCAAATGTTTATGAGCGGGTGTTGATGTTGAAATGTTTTATGTTTTGAGTAATCTCATTTAGTGTAATAGGTTCTCAGAAGTTGATATCAGAGCTTTAGGTTCACTGAGTCTATAGGGACACTAGGACTTATGATTAGGATGATGTTTATGTAAGGAATATGACATAAAAACATGGTGCATACTGCCTAATCTCAATACCCGGGTGCCCTGGCCAGGTATTCAATTATTGACGAAAAGGTAAGTACATAACTTTTAGATTGTTATCATTTTTATTACTCTGATCAAGTAGTCATTTTGAAACAATCTAAAGAGCATAATGAATCATAAATCTTGGTGCAGATAACTCAATATTACCTCAAGAAAAGATGAGAATTACATCATTAACTATCAAAACTTTAATGCTTGGTAACTATAAGAGAAAGATACAATAACATGAAATATAAATCTAAATACAAGTAAGCAAAAGAGGAGTTCTTGAAGATGTAATTCAAGAAGATAATAAAGTAAACGACAAATAAGTTTGTTCTTATAAAGTGATTCAAGGTATGAAATTCACATAAGATGGAGAGAATTCCTATGATAAGTATAAAATGAGAAGATGAATGGGAACAAAGACAAAGGAATGAAGTGGAACCTGATTTAATCTCAGACCAACCTATGTATGTAAGAAAATTTTAATGTAAAAACAACTTGGAATGCGGAACAAATTAAGGGAGATGATCCTTGTTTAATGAAAAAAATTTAGAATATGATGATTTACCTCTAGATAAGTGGTTGAAAAACATAATAAAATAAGAGAACATATCCAAGTGTGATAAATAGTCATCATGGAAGGAGTAATGAAGTATGTTAATCATGATGATTCCTATGCTAATGGCAAGGAACCCAAAATGAAAAAGGTAAAATGATACACAAGAAGTTGTAACCTGCATAATGAAATAGAATTGGTTACCTTTTTGCTAGTGCCCTTAAACAATTATGCTATGCCATGGGAAGTGTATTTCCCTTTTGTATCTTTCCTTTCTAGGGAACAACTTTCAAGTGGATCATTTTCACTTGGTATGTGTGGATTCATTGTAAACATGAAGGTGGATAGCTTATTATAGCATAAGGTTGCTTGGACTATGGTTCCAAGATCATAAAGTTTGTTATGAGTTTACTTTTGAGCCTTCCAATAATTAGGAAGACTCCTCTTATATGTCTTGAGATTTGTTATGTTGATAAAAGTATATGAGATAAGGATGTGAGTTCCTTATAGTGCATGAGGTGGATACCAAGGTAATGAATACTAGTATCCAAGATGTATCAACAGTATGGAAATATGAGATGGTTTGAGATGTTTATTAAATGAACATTCCAAGTATTCCTCTCCCTTAGAGAGAGAGAGAGAGTTGATGATGACCCTATAAATCTTGTTTGGAAGGAAAAACAAAAGTGATTCTATAATGTTGTGTATGGTGCAGTGGTAGTTGGGCAAGACCACTGTCAAGGATAGATGGTTTTTTTATCAGTAGACATGTGCTACCGTGTTCCTTTAAGATAAACCTAGGATCAAATATATATTAATGCATAAGAGTTAGAGTGGATGACATAAGTTACATGACCATTATGAGTTTATGGTTATGTCCTTTAGACTAACCAATGTATCAATATAATTTATGAATAAGAGAAACAAAGCGTTCAGGTCATGTTTTACAAGGTGTAGCAAGCTTTAAATGATGACATCTCAAAGTATTTCAGAGATGGTCAGTAACATGGTCAACATCTTTGCTAAACCTTAAGAATGTTGAAGTAACTGTACTTATGTGTGACAAGTCTAGAAAGAGTGAGTTGGGGTTGACTAAAGTATCCTCTTGGAGTAATGATATCACTATTAAGTGTGTTTTGGGAATCCTGATAAGATGAAGACAGTGTGGTCGTTCTACTCCTAACAAGGTCAGTCAGGAAGTTATATTTGTTAATGGTTATAGAAAAATGCATGATTCTTCAACCAAATAGATTGTCAGTTCACCATTGAGATGATTAGAGAATCCTTTAAAAAAAGTATGCTTCATAGTTCTTGAAAATTCAGAGATGCATACACGATTGATTGATTTTTTAATTACAACAACCATTAAAGGGGCATAGGGATGAAACCTTGTAAAGTTGCATATGGTAAGAGATACATGATGTTCTATGTTGGGTAAGATCCAGTGATTATGTCCTCTGAGTGATGTGTGATACAACATATAGAATAGTTCATGTGACAATTGAGTCCCAAAGTTGAAAGGTACTACCAGACCTATATGCATGTGGTACAACAGTGCCTATGATAAACCAAGGTAATACATGTAGAAGTTGAGGGAGAAGAATATGACTTCTATGAGAATAATGTGACATCATCATGAGATGAATGTTACCATGTGGAATATTGGGTATGATGTGCATGAGAAGTATCCATCTTTGTTTACCTTGGATTTTGGGGGCGAAATCCTTATTAGGGGTTTATGGTTGAGAGACACCAGACTTTGCTCAAAGTATTGAACATACTTAACTATCATAATTGAATGTTTAGAACCTTAATATAACCTTGTGATATGCTTTGTAATCATAATAGAAGAATAAGTTTCAAGTTTGGTCCACTTTGGACATTATTTGTGCAAGTTATGCAATTTTATACACATTTTGGACTTTTCTACAATTTACCCAATTGAGAGGTTTTCTTTGCAATTTATCACTTTTATTATGTTATTTGTATGTTATATCATCATTATTGAGATTTTTTATCCACGAGGCACCTATTTGAACCTTAGTTTGGAAGTGTTTTCCTCAAGGGTATTTTAGGGGTTACCCCTTTATGGATGAGCCACCTTTAGGAGATATCAACCAATGATTTATTTTATTGTCTTGGAAATTCGACAAAGGAGTGCTAAGAAGGTTTCTATGTAGGGTGGGAGAGCTGCTTGTGTGTCTGCTTGTATATCCTTAATAGGTTAAGGCCATGGATGCATGGAGAGCTTTTTAGACACCTCATGCTTCTTCTCTCCCTTATCCTAGGGATTTATATATCTATTTTTGAGATCCCAAATGAAAGTTTTTCTTTCCGCCACTTCTCTCCTTATAAGAACCTCGTTCCCTATCTATTTATCTATGGAGGACTAGTCCAAGGTAGAAGAAGAAGGCAAATTGCTTGGTGGAAGCTCCGAGGGTTTTGTTTTGCTCTCCTTTCAGGTTTAAAAAGCTTCCTTCTAGTGATCCAGACCTAAAAGAATAAGAATTCCCTTATTTCCTCCATTTATTTATTTGTTATCCTTACTCCTACCTTTCTCCAGGTCAGAACCTTGCTGTTACATGGCAGAAATTGCTCTAAAGCTCTAAAACCTTACCTTTCTTGCTCCTTATGCTTTGGGTTTGCTCATTTGATGAAGAAAGGTGCTAGATGGATGAGTTCACAACTTATGCTTGGATTTTATACCCTACCTACTTTTGTTTCTTATGTTTGGGAGAGTATATTCTAATTAGAGGCAATTTTTATAACTTGCTCCATGTTTATTGCTTATCATAAGCTTTCTATCCCATGTTCTTTCTTTTAAATGATGATCCATGCACTAAAAAGATATGCTTGACTTGCATTTCGATTTTTATAATATTCCCTCTTCTAATTTTAATTCTAGATGAACTTGTGATCATGTGTATGTTATTCCTAAGGTATAATATGACTTGGATCAGGTTGGTTTGACAACCAATGGTGCTAAACACCTATCAACCAATGGTCAATTTTAGGGTTTAAAGCTGGTTTCTTCTATAAACACATGACTCAATGGTGGTACCATTGCAACAAGCGATGGTGTTGCCTTCATGACAAGTGATGGTGGTGACCAAGGGTGTCAACTGACGTTCACCCCAGGTGTTGACCTAATTAGAAGCTTAGTGGTTAACAACTAAGTATCCTAATGATGCTATCAATCAATGGTGATATTAGTTTGATATTTGATGGTGATTAATGAATATAGTGCTGATCTAACAACCTATGGTTTCTTAATGGTCAGTAATGATGGTGGATCAGGTCTCCACAACCTATGGTGAGTTAAGCATGTAGTTGTAGCATCAATTAAGCCTTAAACCAATGTTTTCTTGGGTTATTTGATGCAATGGTCGGACCTATACTCCAATTGATGGTTTTAATATGTAAACTTGACCTAATGGTTAAGATCTAATGTTTCTTCATCCAATAAATTGGAATGATGCCTAAATGTAATATGTTTGTCCTAATGATATTATTTAAATGGTTTCCTTTATGAGATCAACTTAAAAAGCTCATTTACTGACGACTTGTTTTAAATAAACAATCACTTGTGAGTTTTAGCCTACTCTCAATGGAACTTTTTATGTTGTTAATCAAGGGATGTCTAGGGTTAGATGATGACTCTTTATAGAGCACAACTCAATGAATTCATAGGTGGCTTGTTCAGGATGTTTTCTTATGTAAATGACTAATGGCTTTACCTTTTCAACATTTAATGGTTAGTAGTTGATGCCTCAATATTCCCATTATCTTTTGTGAATCGTGTAGTGCAATGTTATTATTCTAATGATGACAATTTGATGGTTCAATGCCTTAAACTTGTAGTCTTGCCCTTTCCCTAGTATGATTATGATTTATAATCACCATAATGAATCAATGGGTAACCCTAATGAGGTATAGCTTGTTATACCTAGCTTTAATATAACTAAATGATGGTAATTGGGTATTAATCGTCCTTGAATGACTAATACAATCATGGAGTACTCTCTTATTGTTGTTAAAACCCTAGTATGATATAACCCGATGGTTACACCTTTATTTATGTGTGGGTTCATACTTGATAATAATATGGAATGTGATGGTGATTCTTCACCTTATGTATCCATGATCCAATGTGGATGTCGTGAGTTAGGATTTGGGTATAAGTGTTGATTAGTAACATTAATATAATTTATCTTGTTGAACTTAACTCTAATGCAACTAGATAAAGATGATTATTCATGTTTAACATTCTTATATGATGGAATGATGGTAAAATAACCTCCTTAATATGATCATATCCTTAATATGTTAATAGGTGGTTATCATAGACACATGGTTGATACTTTTTTATGCTAAACATGTGCATTATGAATATGATGAGGGTTAATCATATCTAGATTCCTTGCATATTGATGTAATAAAGGAATGTTCTTAATGTTAATATAACCCTACTACGATTGTTTATGAATATCTCCTAGCTCATTAATGCAATATTGTGATGATCTGGTGTATTATTTGTAAGTGATGTTGTTGAGCCTTGTTATAAGGCATGCAAAGATAATGATGATCTTGTAGGGAATAGTATGATGGTCTTAATGACCTTTGGGCATGGTTGAGCCTTAAATGAGGTGTATTCCTCTTGTGTTGATAAGGGTTGATACCTTGTGAAATTGTGAAAAGGATTTATATCCTGTGCTAGTATAATGACAAGTGTAGTCTCATGAATGGTTAGTGATTAGGATCATGTAATGATGAGATGATGAACAATATGTCTCATATGTTATATAGAAATGTTTGCTAGAAGTGAATAAGGGTTTGTATGTCCACTTGTTTGATGCAGTCTTAATTCACCCAATTGGAAATAATTAATCAATTGAAATTCTAATCATGTAGTGCCATGTTCCATAGATCCATCAAAGTGTCAGAACTTGCCAGATGATGAAATGAGTATTCCTAAGGGAAACTCAGAGTGCATACTATTGAGTATGTGGGCTGCTTGTCATCCTGAATCTAAGTGTTTAGGGGGGATGACTGTGGTCATACCTAGCCCTTAGTTTGAAATCGGTTGTGGTCATGTCTCAGTGATTATATATGTGACGATATTGGAGGACAACTTCGATTGTACCTTAGATGGTAGGGTATGCGTACCCACCTCCTTTCACTAGTGATATGACCTGTACTAAGGACAGACTAGGTTGTTAGCAACTTGACCCTATGTGTCATTTTGGCAGTCCCGTACTGACTGGTGGCGGATAAGATCTTAGGAGTCCGACTCTTCCTAGATCTCATATGGCACTGATTTCGACTTAGTAGTGGTCAGTTGGATTTTGAGTGGTATCCTCAATTTCCTCAGGGCATAATAAAAAGATGTAGACAGTTGTCTAGCAAATCGATTTAGGGTTATACATGATGCTTCATATTGGACGATAACCCTTGTTATTCTCTGTACATAGAGATGATGTTTAATGCATCAAAAGATAGTAGATATTCTTATGTTGTGGATATTCTCATGTTATAAATGTGTACACACAATAGTCATGTTTATGTTGATAGAGATATTATTATTGTTGGCTATGTTTATGACATTTGTTATCACATGTTTTTAGCTATGCTTATATTGCTAACTATGCCTTTGTAACTAGAGATGTCTATATTGCTAATCATGCTTATGCAGGTAGTTGTACTTATATTGTTAGATCTACTTATGATTTTGATATGTTCAACTTGTTAGACATGTTGATGATGTTATCTATGCTTATGATACTAGAATTATTCATTATGTTATAGATGCTCATGTTGCTAGACTCCTTATACTATTAATAGGGATATGAGAATAGTCTATACAAGGGATCCCCCATACTTCTCAACCCCCAGAGATCTTCGCGAACCTGGAAGCTTCCTCCGCCTCATCAAAGCCCAAGTCCCCGCAAGCAGGACCCTCGATGAATGATATCGGAAATGATTGATCTTCTTCCTTTGCAGATTGGCTTTGTGATAGCCGTCAAGGTAGGTCGAGTGCAAATGTTTCAGTTGTCAACTTCGTCGAGCCGTTTATTAGGGATGGAGCCAAGTGCGGCTCAGTCTCTAGTCCGAAGGCATGATCCCCAACTGGAATCTATATTTTTCAATAAGATTCTCCAGTAGGAAGCCCTTCAAAGGACAACTTAGTGGCTAGATCAGAAGACCATGGAAACCCAGTGGTACATTCGAAATCATAGCCGAGGAGAACGAAGGCTTCATCATAAAGCTGTCATCGGCCACTGAGAGGGACCGTGTTCTCAATGAGGCGTCGTGGACGATGGATGGAGCTCTCGTCATCGCTCAGGCATGGGAATCTGGATCTGCTCTCCAGCCCCTTTCCTTTTCTCAGATTCTAGTTTGGATGGAGGTGGAGAATCTTGGAGTCCCATGGACTTTTGATGGGATCGCTAGCATAGCCAGTACTATCGTGAGGCCTCTGGACTTCGTTGAATCCTCACTCACATCAGGATGCATGGACTCTGCTACCTTGTGTGTGGAGATCTCGTGCACTGATAGGATTCCCAAGTCTACCTTGGTGGAGGTCGACGATGCTACCAAGCAGCAGAAGGTCAACACTCTGTCGAAACCCCTTTACTTCTCTGGTTGCAAACGATTCAATCACAAACATGGTTTGTGTCCCCTAGTTAGCAGGTGCACAATTCCTACAAAGGAAGTCCAGTTTCAGTTTGGGAAGCAAGGTGCTCGACGTTTTGCCAAAGACACTCAAGCACCTGACGCCAACCAAAATGCAGTAGATGCTGAAAAGGAGTAGGATCATGCAGTCGTGGCTGAGATTGCACTGCAGGTGAAGAACGCTATCCTCGATGCCATTCTGGTGAATCACCAAATGACTGTTGTAGAGTCCACAGATGCTTGGAAAGTCAATAAGATATGGAAACGTTGCGGCTTCTCTATTGACAATAAATAGAGGAAAGATAACATGTTTGATGATATCTCTCAGGGAGACTCAAATTTAGAGGTCGACTCCGTCCATTTGGGTTCTGACTCTGCTATCTTCGGTCATCCAAGATCAAGGAAAAAGAAGAAGTCAGGAAGGAAGAAGAGGGAGGACTAATCAGGTTCTTTAGCTACTTTCCTGTTATCTAGTACGAATTCTTGCTGCTCGTCACCTGGGATGGACAAAATGTCTTCAAAGTTGTGTTCTCTTCCCACACTTTGAAGGTTCTTTTACTGTTAGTGGCATAGTGGATGGAACAAAGAAGGCATGATGTGTATTATGGATTACCTGAACATGGGGCTTGTGTTGGGTAGTAGACAACGATAGCTTTGGTAGTTGTGGAGTTGATATAATCCTATGTCTTATTAGGACTGATCTACTCAAGCTATTTTTTGTTTTTTAGCCTCGGCTAATGGAGTTCTGACCTCCAGCTGTTAGAACTATCACGTAAGTGAAGGAAGCAATTGTCTACTCCTATAGCATTCACAAAGATGAAGAGAGAGGCCAAGCATAGGCCTAGTAGTCGGCTTGATCTCCTGCTACCTTAAGATGTTTTTTCTTGTCTTTGGAGCTACTTCTCATCCTTGATGATCTGATGTCTAGCTGCACATTCTAAAGATGAGGATAATGTCAATAGTGATGATAGTGGACTTGAGAGGATGAATGTTACTCCTATAAACTTGGATTATACATCTCATAGATGGCAATTAATCAATGAAAACTATACTGGTATGAGTGGAACCTTTACATGTCACATTCCAATGAGCTACAGTAAACCAGACTTTCTCCAGTCTGGAGGATACAATAGTAAATAAGAATATAGGTATAAATATCAGATGCTATGGATGTTGATTAGTATATTGGTGTGTTCGACTGATCTCATTTTTCTGGGTGTGGATAATGCATTGAGGTTTTGTCTGACAGGGATGTATATGTATCAAGTCCTTAGTATCTGGTTTTGTTTCTTAGTTTTTTTTTCTTTTTGTTCTGTTTTGAGGCTTCCTGTGAGAAGCATGATATAGTGATTAGTGTGTGATGCACTAGGTTGAGGGGGAGAATTTATATCTTTGTACCCAAAGTTTTTGGATTCTGTAGCAACACACATTTTTAACCGACCGAAAAAAAGAGAATAGTTTGTCTAATGAAGATAGTTATTATCTACTCCTTCATGTATTTTATTAATCATCAGTGTTGTTGAGCTTATTTTTTATATATGATTAAACTTCTTAAACTGTCTCATTACCTAAAAATGTTGGAATCAATAAATGTTATTGGAGGTTATATCTCTTGCTGGGGCATGGGTCTCACCCTTGTGGTTTGCCACATCTTTTTAGGTAATCAAAAGTTACGAAAACAAACATGTGGTAGCAAAGAGGAGCTATAATAATGAATCTTTGAGAAAGTTGATTCGATGTCTAGTGTGTCCTAGAGTCATCTTTGTACTCTCAGGTTCTAGCAGGAAAAGTTTGCATATGGTGTTTCAAACGAATCAAAATTATGTTAGCATGTTAATGCTTGTTTGTGTGGCATATACAAATATTATTATCCTGTGTATATAGGTTGTGGCTAAGGTGATACAACAATTTGTATCAAATTCTTGTCATAGTATGAATACAATAAAGATATTGGGCTCTTATGCAAATGTTTCTGAGCAGGTGTTGATGTTGAAATCGGTTTTAATTTACCCATATTTTTGGGTATGTGGTTAATTGGTGATTGATTGTGTTTTATATTTTGAGTAATCTCGTTTAGTGTAACAAGTTCTCACATGTATTTTTATATTAACTACATATGTTTTATGTGATTTGGATCTTATGATCTGTTACATACTTCTAGTACAGTTTTAGATGAAAACCTCTAAAAATTATATTGAGGGGTTGATACCCCATAGTGATGTGTTATTTGTGACCTTGTAATGATTGTGATACAGGAGTCTTATAATGATGAGACAAGATCTCACCTTGTTCACTTTATATCTTTTGAAGTTTTACATCATCCTTAATTTTATAGAATATGTTTAGGGTTGATACGTTGTAACTTGATTGATGCTTTAAAAGATACCCTATTGGAATATCTAATCAAGTGAAACCCTAATCATGTAGTTTCCCTATACCATAGATCCATCCTCAGTGTTAGTAATTAGTTGGATGGTGAAACGAGTAACTCCTACGGGAAACTCAGAGTGTAGATTATTGAATATGCATGGTATCAGTCGAGGTAACTCCATATATCCTTAAATTGTTGTTTTAGTGATATAATACATTATTTTAAAATGACCAAGTGTGGGTTTGTTCTCTAGTGTTGTTCCATTTACCAAGGAAAACTAGTTGTTCTGTAGGACCATAGCTTGGCTATGAGTTGTTGTCTTACAAGAAAATAGCTTTAACTATATATTGATGAATTCAATATTATGACTATTATGTCATTGCATTACAGACTTAAACTAACCAAGTAGTGTTGGTGATGATCATGGAGTCTGACTCTTCCACTGATCTTGTATGGTATTGATTTCAACTTAAAAGTGGTCAGTTGGATTTGAGCGGTATGCCTCAAATACTTAGGGTATAATATTTAAAGTGGTTTAATAGCCATGTAGTATATTTATTTAGGGTCAAATACGAATCACTATGGATGACCCCATGCCTTATGCCTTATCTTTGTAGCGTTTAGGTTATAATAGTTATATATATTATTCATATTCCTTCTCATCATATTAATTGATCTACTACTTAGTGATATATTCCTAGTTTATGTAATTTGCACTATCAGTTGAATACATATCGTTTAACTAAATCTACTCATTTTTCTAGGTATCTAATCTACCTACATTATTGGTTATGTTTATAATAGTTGTTAGAGAAGAGTTATAACTCTCACTGGGATGTTTGGTCTCACCCCGTGGGTTCCACAACTTTTTAGGTGTTTGTGGATGAGGAGGTCAATGTCGTGGTGCTAGAATTAAGAAAAAAGGAGATCAGTAGCTATCAAAAGGTTGGACATGCTACTAGTGTAGAGTCCTGGTAGAAGTCCTATGTGTCTTCCATGCACTCTCATATCTTTGGGGAGATTTTATGTTTGTTATATATGGATTGTATCATAATTGTATAGAATGGTTTGTACATATAGCCATGTTGAATATGTATCAATTGTGGCTTGATAGCTTACAGACATATTATGTGGCATCTTTTGGCAATTATGAAATGAAGATGGCCTGTGTTGAAGGCTTGTTATGAAATACTTCAGCTTGAAATATTGACTTACAATTGGTTTTAGTTTACCCTGTGTTTTGGTAATATTGTTATTAGTAATAATTCTACACTTTGTTTTCAGTAATCTCATATTTCTGATGATGGTTGTCACATAAGATTTAGCATATAACCAAAAAAATTAATAAATCTCACTAACGGGGAAAGAGTATGGTATAAGATGAAATATAAAACTGCCAACATTGTTACAAAATATGGATTGCTAAAGTTCACCATATGAAGTTCAAACATCTAACTATATCCTCCAAGAGTTACATTAAATTCCTTTGTTTGATGCCTTCTTCTCTGGGAGTCCATCTTTCATCATATTTGCATTATAATAGTAGATTATCCTAAAACACTAAAAAACAAAACATGCGGTCAGTATAACAAGTTAGATTGGTATGTGGGGGAAACCAAAAGATTGTATCTAATTGTAACAACATAATCACAACAATTATTGTTACAAAATCAAACTTTATCTTTTTCTTCATAACTTCTCATCCCGTTTTACTCAAACTCTGGGATATCGTCTCTTAGGGTTTTGTCCTTGCAGTGGACTTTCAGCCACCTCTCAATCTAGAGGTCGGTGCCTATGTCTGCCACCTCTCAATCTTGAGTTAGGTGCCATGTTGGTCTTCCCAATCTGGGGCTTGACCTCATATGACCTTCTTGATCTGGGGTCTGGTTTGACCTTCCCAATCTAGGTCCTAGTCTTAAGTCATCAACATGACTTTTCATCCCTTTCCATTTTCAAACCTCAAGAGTTGATATGCAGGGTTCGAGCAAGTTAAAAGCATAAATTGTGATAGCCATAGTGACTTTATAGATTGTAAGAAATAAATATCATCCGAGCATTCAATTTCAAGAAATCTGGTAAAACCTCAAAAAACACAAAGAAACTAAAGTGGTTAGTCATAGGCATAACCACATACCTATTTCAATAGTAACTTGAAGTCCAAGCAAGATCAATCATGGAATAGCCAAACAAGCAACCAAACAATTATATCCAAAAAGTTAAAGCAATGTACCCATGTATAATTATTTTATCCAAATCATCATTAAGACTGACTTGGGTCTCAAGTTTGGGTTTCTAGGTCAAAATTAGGGTTTCAGTAAACCCTAATGATTACTTTTCATGACTTTTGGTTTATCAAACCCAAATCTTATTATTAATTGTACCATAGCTTCCTAAACCCTAATGATTACTTTTCATGACTTTTGGTTTATCAAACCCAAATCTTATTATTAATTGTACCTTTAATCTCAAGGAAACCCTAATTATCTATACCATGGGTTGTTAAGCTCAAATTAGTTCAAAATTACCCTTTTTATCATTATAGATCAATATTTAATCATGATGATTAGTTGAACTCATTAATATCATCAAAACTTAGCAATTAGGGTTTTTATTCATTAATCACCTTAAAGTTAACAACTTTAGGTACTTTTGAACTAGAGGATGATCGAGGTCTTGGAACTATTTATGTTGCATTCCTTGTATTTTTCTACTAAATTGTCATATTTAACTTGTCTTGATTGAGTTACCAATAATTTACTACAAATATCATAAGATAAATTACCTCTGGACAATGATAGGTTGCCACATCATGGTTTGATCCCTTTGTGTTTTCGACATGGGTCAATGCTATATGAATCGGCTTCAGCCACATGGACAACTCACTCCATGCTGGTAGGACATCAACCCAAGGTGTAAAGCCTCTTTTGCCCATGCGCCTTTCAGTCTAGGGTCTACTCGCATCAGGGGCAAGGGACTAACTTTCCATGGGTCCTCATCATCAACCTCCACCCACTCCCAGTTCATGAACCAATGCCTGGGTTTGGTCAATAAACATGTTGATTTCAAGCTCCATGGTGTCACGGAAGCAAGAGAAGGTGGCAACACCTCCACCAGACCTTACTGAATCCATCAGTGTCTTTGATTGTTTTGGAGGTGGATCAAACTAGGAGGACGAGAAGGGAGGTTAGAGGTGGGATACAATGGAGCAAGGGGAGAGAAAGCAAAGCTCACATGATGAAATCAATGCTAAGAAAAACTCCCTCGAGTTCCACTACGCCTTCTAATCCATGTCCTAGTCTTCTGAAGGGAGTACCCCTCCTTATTTAGGTGTAGCTATCAAGCCAGTCTTCAATGGAGTAGAACTCTAGCAGATCTTTTAGGAAAGTTTCCATACCCATCCAAAGGAGGTGAACCTAGGGATGGTTGTATTTGAATTCACCTTCCAAACCTGATGGTTAGGCTTCTAGATTCCATAATGGTCTGAGCGAGAGAGAGAGAATTCGGGAGTTGGCGAGTTACTGTAGCTAAGTTTTGAAAAGTAGCTGAGGTAGGTGAAAACACCATCACTGTTGGATCTCAGATCCAACACATGTCATGCCACACACCTAAACAAAGAGGATGGTTTATTATTTCTGGAACAAGAAGAAATCGTGACATTTAATACTTCCCCCCTATAATGCACACACTTTCGGGATTTTATAAACTCCATATCTACCAAACCATCCATCCTTTTAATCTCCAATTTAAAGAGAAAGTCTTTAATGACTTTATCTAGATGTATGCAAAGATTGAAACCAAAACTCAAGAAGTAAAATACCTTTTCTTAACATCCAAGTCATCCACTTATAAGGCATGCATTATGCATTAAAACACATCCTTTTATGTTTCTTTCTTTTTTGTTGTCTTTATTTTGTCTGTTCTCTCTATTAGAAATCATGTGCAAATGAAACAATTAAATTATGTCTATCTATGCCACTTTCAAGAGAATTCTACACAATTCTCTCATGTACACACAATTATCATCTATTTATTTTTTTTTCTTTTTTTTTATCATGGGATTTTCTTATATCCTTTTCCCTTATATCCATCATTGGATTAATAAAATAGTATAATTCATGAAATCTATCATTCAAGGGAAATTACAAAGAAATCCATTCTTTAAAAAAAAACACCCAAATTTCCAAACAAGTATATTTTAATAGAATAATTGCATTTGAATTATTTAAGATACAAGTGAAATTGAGCTATAACATCATTCCCCTCTTATAGGAATTTTTTCCTCAAAATTTGACTAGTCAAGAAAACAACTCAGGGTAAGACTTTTCCATGTCCGTATTTAGCTCCCATGTGGCTTCATCCTCTTCACAGTGCTTCCAAAGAACATTTATCATCTCTACCTTTTTAATCCTGAGCTCTTCCACCTTGGTATCCAGTACCCTCATAGGTAACTCAGGGTATGCCAGCCTCCCTTCGAGTTCAATAGGTTCAATGCTCAGCTCCTAGTTCAGTTCCTTCACATAGCACTTTAGATTGGACACATGAAAAGCATCATGCATCATACTATATTGAGCGGGTAAGGCTAAATGATAAGCAGCTTCACCAATCCCTTCTAAAATCTCAAATGGACCCACATATCGGGGACTCAACTTTCCTCTATTCTTAGCTATAGCTCGGAGGGCTCAAATTTCAAAAACACATGTTCTTCCACAATGAGTGCAAATCAGTCTGCTTCGCATCAGCATACGACTTCTGATGATCATTGGCTCTCTTCAACCTTTTCTTGATCAAAGAAACTTTTTCAGCATACAACTACAGTTCTTCTAACCTCAGCAAGGTCCTTCACCGACATCATCTCAATGAAGCGGTGAGAAACACGACCTCCCATAAAGAGCTTCATATGGAAGCATCCTGATACTAACTTGGTAACTATTATTATAAGCAAAATTAGCAAAGGGCAAGTATTACTCCCATGATCCACCCCAATCGAGTCTTCATTCACTTGCTTCCACAGCTTGGAGGTGAACTTAGGGTCACAATCAGAAATTATCAAACTCAAAACACCACATAGACCAACTATTTCTCTAAGATATACTTTAGATAGGTCTTTTGTCGTGACCGTGATATTTAATTCAAGGAAAAGTGTTGATTTGGTTAGGTGATCAACTACAACCCATATTACATCATGACCTTTCTGTCTTAGGGAGACTCACGATGAAGTCCATAGTGATCTGGTTCCATTTCTACTCTGGAATCTCAATTGGTTGTAGTAACCCACCGGGTCATCAGTGTTCATCCTTTCACCAGCTGGCATGTGAGACAATTGTCCACATAGTTGCTATGTCTCTATTTATTCTAGGCTACCAGAATATCACTATAAGTCTTTAAACATCTTTGTGGTTCTAGGGTGTACTGTATACTCAGAACCATGAGCTTCTTAGTCATTAAGGGTGAATCCTCAGGAACTCAATATGATTTTCTTATCAGATTCCACCATTCACATTTATTGGATGTGTCTAAGGCTTCTACATCAAACCCTTCATCTCAACTAACTCTAGTTCATCTAACAGGGTTGTTGAAAGCTCACTCAATAAGTCAGGCTTGGTTTACCCTTATTTGGTACCTCAACTCTTGCATCCATTATTTTGATTCAATATTATACCTATAGAATTCAAATTCCACTTGATAATATATCTTCATTTGAAATTTTAGTTTGGCGATTACCTTGTTCACCTAGGTTTCCAAATAATTTATTCAAAATATTCTCATCTTTGATTATCCTAAAAGGATTTTCAATTGAGTGTTTAATCCTCATATCATTTCCATTTCTAATATGGCATGTGTATGTCTCCTCTCACACACTTATAACAAGATGAAATAAACATTTGGCTACATTCCAAATACAAAGCTCATCCCATTACAAGAGTAGAGATGGTGCATAACATACTATCGGTTTTAATTTCATATTTAGGTTGAATCATTCTCCACATGACTCCAAACCATGAAAACCACCAATCCCTTAATTCCATGTATACATATAGGAAAAATGTTTCTCATAACCTGTGGTATACAACTCATAAAAACATAATTAACTAATGCAGAAGCGTTCACTAAGCAGCGGATTACCAAAAATTACTAAAAATTAAAATCTTTTTATCAAGTGATCCATCAAAGGAAAACTTTCTCACATAGATCCAAAGTAACATAGTTACATTAATGATCAAGGTACATAATCTGTATCATCTCTTTCTGAGAGTTTACAAGCATTATCTGTCCTGTCAAGCTAAACACAGGTAGTATAAAATCTCAAGGCACTGGGCCAAAAACTCGAAAGCACTAACTACTACTCCGAGGACCTGAGAGTACAGAGATGACACATAGGACTCTATCTACATATATACAAGGCATAACAGCCAGTGTCTCCACCTGAGACTTCACTGTTGTCTGTGCTACTGTTGTTGCTACCTTTCACCTACTGATGGATTCCTGCCTCCTTGTCCGCGTCCACCTAATTGTAAATTGCCCCAGCGAGAGATATAACTCTGTGCCAGAAACTTTATTATTGCAGCTTAAGAAGATAAATATACACAAAGGAATTATATTTATTTGGTAGTAGTTAATTCAATGTCTAACAGATTAGAACATCATTTTTATCAAAAGCAATGTAGATTATAATTTGATAGAACAACATGTCACTTATCCTTTAAGGAATATGAAGAGCATGTATAACATTTATTCACTATAGAATCATTATCACAACACTAAATCGCTTTAGGCTTAGATCATATATCTAATGCCTGGCATTGTCATTGGAGAGTCACGTCCTGTAGCCATACTCTATTCACAAAGTGTTGGGATCTTAATCTCTCATTTTATCAAGTACATTTCTACTTCTTAAATAATTCATTATCATGAATATAGAATCTAGGTATTTGAACCCTCATCTCATCATAGAACACTTGTTACCATTTATTAGGTAACTTCATACCTGTAGGTCATCTGACCAAGAATATTATAATTCTTGCTACACAAAGTATTGCACAAAGTTCTCAGGTTCATAAACAATCTGAGATAATTAGCACATCATGTGACACACATGACTTATTAATTGTAGGTTACCTCTCACTAAGTAACAAAGCATATGAAGGCTTATAAGGTCTATAGGACATTTTTAGTATACAGAACATTATAGCTCATACCTGGTTATGTTCATCATCTCAACATATCTGCATGATTATTAATCATGATACCATTCCATATCAGTACTATGCAATACAAGGGTTATCTTATTACATATATAACCCATTAATCTGTATGCGAGCTTCTCATAGGATTACTCTGTATTGGATCTTCACATATCATTAGCTTGTATTAGGGTTCACATATCATTACCAATATGGATAACATAAGTATTCAATCATACTTATTTATTCTCATCATTCACCTTTAAATGAATTATCAGCACATAGCATGAGTTTCTCTCTCCTCCTTGCTAGAATATGATTACATCATATTTTATAGGTTTGGATTAACCTTTTTGTAAGGCATGTTAGTCTACACTCAACAAAGTACATTAGATCTCAATGTAGACATTGTCATAACACATCTTTATGAATCATTCATCCAATTATATTGGATTTATAACACATCAAGGTATACCAGTATTCGGGGTGTTGGATGTGATATATATCATATCTTGATGTATCACTCCCCTCAACACCTTCATCTTACATGAGTTCATACACTTAGTTTGTATTAGGGTATCGCCCATCCTAATACTTTATGCACCATTTCATCACATTTATCATGTAATATATTGGTCATTAGCCACTCACTTAGGTTATACAACCATTGCCAATACTATGGACTCATCCTTGAGTTTAAGAACTATTAATATAAGGATACCCATCATTAACCTCTTTAGGTGTTACATTTGTCAAAACATTATTCACTATTCCATTATTAGGAATAGTATTCTCCATATTTATAATTTTGAGGATTCACATAGCATATTCCATACATTTATGGATTTCAATAATATTACTCTTCAATAGAGTTTTACATAATCATCCTTCTATATCAAGGATTCACCTAGTATTATGTGAATTTAGGATTTCACAACACATCACCCAGTGATAGGACTTCACATAGAATTAGCAGCACAACCCTATATTAGGGTTTCATATGTCTTTATCCCATTTTAGGGATTAGGGTTTATCATTTCCATCCAAGTGGGGTTTCTCTTTCTTCATACTCAAATTAGGGTTAGGATATACAATTCCATTAAATTAGGGTTTCCTTCATTGTTACACTAAGCTAGGGTTACATCATCACCCTAGATTTATGATAACACTCATCTTTGCCCTAGAATAGGGTTTCCCACATAGATTTGCTCTAATTAGGGTTTCACACATAGCATTACTCTAATTAGGGTTAGGGTTCATTGATTAGGGTTTCGTGATCTCATTATTATTGATCAAACCCTTATCACATAGTTTACTCATAAAGAGAGAATTAAGGCTTAATTATATAAGCATTCAACTTTCTCACTCTCTTTCTCTCTCATCCTCTTTAGGATGTTAAGTACACCAAGATTAATCTAGGTCAACTCTTCACTTGAGTACACATAGCTAGGGTTAACCTTCACAATTATTAGGATTACCTCCACTAATACCCTCAAATTAGGGTTAAGATTGATTAACCATCATAATTAGGGTTTTCATGATCTCACTATGAAGGATCATACCCTAATTAGACATATCCATACATGTTGGAGGTTTATTACTTGATTCTCTTTCATATAAGGAGTTTTCTCTCTCCTCTTTCTATTAGATGATGTTTACATCACCCTTGATTAAGCTAAGTCAATTCAACATTGACATCATGGGTTATGTCATTACTATTGTGATCATTAAGGCTCACTTGATCAAAAGATATTGGTCACTCTATTTCATCAAGGTACCTTTATAATGATCACCACTGATCATGACATACATTAATCAACTAATTACTTTGTCCATTAATCACTTTAGGTATTTATGAGGTTTAGGTTAATCAACCACTAAACCATCTAGACCACTAAGGCATCAAACGATCTTGACCTTTTTAGACCTCAAACGGTCTTGCACTCTAAACCGTCAAACGGTTTTGAAACAACCTTGAAACCATTTGGTGTTGAAGACCGTTTGGTCTCATTGACTTTTCAAACCATTTGGTAAAGTGCACACTCAAGACCGTTTGATCATGAAGACCATTTGGTCTTGAAGACCGTTTGGTCATGAAGATAGTTTGGCCAAGTTTGACTTTGAAACCACATGGACATAACCGATCTTGAAACCGCATGAGATCAAACGGTTTGGGATCGTTTGGTCCCAAATGGTCTTAAGAACGTTTGGACTCAAATGGTCTTGAGACCGTTTGATACAAATCATCTCAAAACCGCATGGACCAAAAAGTGTCTTAACCACTTCAATTGAGTTAGGGTTTCCAATGTTGAACCCCTCAATCGATCATGCACTTGTTAGCCACTCATCAATTGAGACAATTAGGTCAACCATCAACTGATTTGACACTCAATTGACCCTCAATTGATCATCAATTTGGGCTTGGATCAATTGGATTAGGGTTTGGAATCGATCACCTTTCAACATGTTTCAAAATGAGTCTAATTGATTTTGAAACCATTGAACCATCATTCAATTTGGTCATGACCTGACCCCAAAAGGTCTTGGGATCATTTGGATGACCTCCAAACGGTCTTGAGACCATTTTCTCAATTAAACATCAAAAACTAACTCAACCACTTAAGGTTTGTCTCATAAACTTGATCACTAGGTCAACCATTAGTTGTACTTCAACTTGTTGCCTTTGAATCTTTAACCACTTAACCATAGTCAACCCTAGACCTCCAAACGGTCTTGGGTGACCCCCAAACGGTCTTGGGATCGTTTGGACATCCTACAAACGGTCTTGATACCATTTACCCATTATGTAATAAAAAACCATGTCATTCACTTAAGGGTTGAACCCTAAGTTTGGTCACCAAATCAGCACTTAATTGCTCATCAACTTGATATCATTGGACCCTCAATTGGTCAACCCTACTTAACCCTAGACCTTCAAATGGTCTTGGGTGATCACCAAACGGTCTTTAGACCGTTTGGGTGATCCCCAAATGGTTTTGAAACTGTTTGGGCCACTCAACGCAAACTTCAACTTAATTCAATTATTGAAATCGGCAATTAACCCGATTAGGGTTTAGATGGTTGATGTGCCTTCAATTGGTGATTTACTTGGAATTACTTGATGATTTTTGGTAGGTGATTAGTACACTTTATTTACAACAGACCTCCAAATGGTCAATGCCTAGTCAACGCATCCAAACGGTCTTGGACCGTTTGCTTCTATGCGGTCTAGTGAAACTGTTTGCATTCAAACGGTTTGAAACCGTTTGCTCCCAAACAGTTTGGGAAATCATTTGCAAAAGTTGGGAGACCATTTTCTAAAGTTTCTTTTTCGATAAACATTGGTTTTAATGTCATCATCTTCTACCTCAAGAACAAGGGCTGTTCTTCACGGAAACACTTGCAAGAACACACAAAAGTGTCTAAAGAAGAAGAATAAGCAACGTTGCTTAAGGGTTAGAGTTATAAAACCCACCTTAGATCTGATCTAGAGCTCCAAGCTTCGTATACTTTAATGGTGGATGAAGCTCCAGTGGTTGTCCAAGGTCCTTTCTTCAAGTTTTGGATGGAGAAGATGGCTAGAAAGAAGAATTGTGTGAAAAACACCAATAAACCAACCTTGTTTTAGGATTCCCACCATGAATTTGAGGTAGATGGTGATCCATAATTACCAAACCAACTTGGTCGTCCTTCCTCTTCTACAGAGCTCCTTCTTGGTCAGTCAAGGCAAGAAGATGAGAAAGAGAACTAAGGGAAATGATCCCTGGCTTTGTTGTTAAGCATGCTTTATATATTTATGGGTATTTTTCAAAGAAAGTGAATGGAAGAGGATTATCTTCTTTTATTTCCCAACTAAAAACCACTAATTTTTCATACATTATATGGACACGTTTCCACCTTCTATCCACATGAAAAATTCATTAATTATCTAAGGTTAAAAGGAAAACATCATATAAGTTGTATATATACAAGGCCATGTGCTTAAATCTTGATTATTTAAATATCAAGATTATCTTTCCTTCTTGATCAATCAAATGAGGTGCCCTCCTCATTATCTTTACTCTACTTGATGTCAAGATTCATGAAAGATAATCTAGAGGATATATTTTACATGTTACACCCTAAGTTTTGGGTAAATTGCACTTTACACCAAAACTAGGTTTTAAAGAATAAGGATTGCTCTACAAGCTATATCTTGGTGCTCAAGCTTGTGGAATCCATACCACCACATCATATTCATTCTTATGATGTCTCATTATCAGAGGAACATCTTAACATGTGCAATTTGCAAGTTAACCCCTCTAATTGAGTAATTTGCACTTTAGTTCAAAATTAACAAAACACTATTGCAACATTATTCAAAAAGGACTGAAATAGAAATATAGGTTTCTCAAGAGGCTTAATTACATCTCAAAGGATAAACACAAGCATCTAATCACTTGATTAAGCAAAACACCTAGGGTTAGTACATAATCCAGGTCAGGGATGTTACATAACCTTTGAGTCTTATAACAACTCCTATGTATGATCCTTAGTCATTTCCTCATGTTCTCTATGGTACCTATATTTTTGGAGTGATCTCATCCTTATGCATCTAGTGAGTGTCACTCACATTTACTATTGGGCCTCATGAACTCATGAAGGTGGCCAACCTACTAACCCATGGGCCTCGAGAAAACATAGCCTTTACCTCCCGACCATATAGTGTTGTGCATTCAAGGAACAACCAACTCCGACTCCCATCGGTGTCATCCCTTCTTGACCGTAAGATTGACTTAGGATTCTACTATAACTTTGTTTTATCACACATTTTTCTTGCAATTATTTTAATAATATCCAATCTCATTGTATCCTTTAAAATTATCATCTGAATTTCCTTCATCTCTTAGGGTACTCATAGTTTTTCTTACGTCCCTTCATGGGAAACATGGTGACCTACCCATTTGGGTCTGGCCCCATTCTACTGGTCACTTCCATAGTGAATTTTCTTCATGTTCCTTAGAGATGGTCATACTTGGCTCTAAAGAATCATAATCAATCTATGTACCTTTGTGCTTCGTACACTTAATCTCTAAAGTTCTTTAAAGTGACCTTCAATGTTAACTCAGTTCTTAAACTAATTTTGGAACTCACCCTTTTGATAAGGGTCCTTTCCTAGGACAAGATAAAACTAATGCTTGGCAGCACCAAGGTTCATAGAACATACTTGAATCCAAAGTTTATATCATCACATGTATACATATTTCCTATTATCCTACCCATGCATGTGGATAGCAACTTGAGAACTTATTAATCCATTTTTAAGTTTCCCACTATGTCATATCTATTCCTCATCTCTCAAAGTTGGACCAGTTTCATTCGTTCATATGATAGCATGTAGTGCTAGAACAACTGGCATACGTGGCTCATCAAACATATATCACAGTCCAAGGGGGGTCTCCTTTAACCCGTAACTTGAGGGGGCTGCCATGCTTATTCCCTATAAAATCATTCCACCTTGTGAGCATTATATGCACCAGATACCACAATTCCCATCTTTAGTCTAGGAAACTTGGGTTTTCCTCCTTATCATTGGTCATCTAAAAAACATGGCTTAGCCACTCAAGCACGTACCGAACCAAAAATGATATGGCATTTTCTTCCTAACTTTATCTTTCACATAAACAACCCTTAGAGTCCTAAACAAGGAACTACTAATCTGTGTACGAGACTTCACAGCATGTTACCATTTCATACCTCTCTAGGATCTTGAGACTCTCTTTCCCTTACCTAGATGGTAGGTACTCATATCATCTTCACATATTTATCAGAAGCCTCCTTCTCTATATCTAGGGTTTGGTCCTTCCATGGACATCTAAGGTACAACAAACCTCTAGGAGTCATGCATACAACAACTCAACTCTTCCACTCAAGATAGTCTGGTTTAGGACATATCATATAAATATTTCTCATTATTCCTCTTCTCTTAGAGTCTAGGTTTCCAACCTTCTCCTTTTTGATCCCACTCTCTCAGGAGTCAACCCTATAACTAGTTGTAGAACTAGAGGTCCCCCTTTGTAGAAGAGGTTGAGGCTCCTACATATTCACATCGTATTCTCATCTAGCCTACCATATGTGATGAATCATACTATCAAACCTTATATCCAACTAAGGTCATCATAAACCATATTATCTCATTATTAACACCTAAACTCCTCATTCATTTCCTCTAGTATGCCTTTCTTACAATCCAAGAGGCATTACCCCTCTGGCTTAGAACTAATCTCGTTGCCAACCTTTATGTCACTCACTTTCGTGAAGGTGCATGTATACCTCCTACTTGTACTTTACATGGGAATATACTTCTGGTAGGGTTCATACCTAGAGGATTTTAGACCTTCTGGTCACAAATGAGCTTTCCCATTTAGGGGGTTATCTCTCTCATTGATCTTTTCTCCTTTTTATGGATGACCCACCCTAGGTTAGATCACTAAGACTAAAGGTTGTACTAGGGGTCATGCAACCACTTATTGTCTATATCTCACATGCATACTCAAGTCCTCCACATGTATCATGCATGCCTAACCAACATACTTGTGTGCATGGACAAACTAAAGTATCCCAACTTATTGGGTTCTAACTTTCTCTATCTGTTGCTTACTATTTATTAGGGTGGCATTATTATTTTCCTCCTACTTGCTCATACCCCAAGATTAAGGTTTTGGGTTGAGGTTAGGGTCTACAACTTGTACCTTAGGCTTTGTGATTCTCTTGACCTACTAATGTTGTTTCCCAAACCAGCTCTAGTTCCATCTAGGGTTTACCTTTATAGGACAGAAACCCATCAAACATTTTCTCTTTATCATTATGTCCACTTTTATTATTCGGTTGAGGATGCCTTAGTCCCTAATATCCATAACCCCAGTACTCAGAAGGGATGAAGAGAGAAGATACATGTACCTAGGGTTTAGGGAGCGAAGAGGGTAGAGAAGTGATGAAATTAGATGAGCAGTCATAATGGTATGTTATTTCGAGTAAAGTACTCTTACTTTGTCCAAGAAGGAAGCACCGGTCTGGGAGTCCTCGTAAGCCAACTAGTGGTGAGAGGAAAATATTTCTATCCCTCAGATCATGGTCCTTTCTAGACACCATTGTATTTGGAAAACACACTAATAATTCCATTAGGGGTCTAAAAAAATTTTAAAATTTAATAATTATTAGAGGATAAGTGGTAAACTAGCTCTAATACCAAATGTAGAGACCCCTCCCCCTATTGTCCTCTATTCATCCAAACTGAGAGGGAAAGGGCTATTACCTTTATTACATTACTAAAGGTTTAGCATATAACCAAAATTAATTAGTAAATCTCACTAACTGGGAAAAAGTTTGGTACAAGATGAAATATAAATTTTCCAATATGGTTACAAAATATGGATTCCTAAAGTTCACCATATGAAGTACAACCATATAACTATATCCTCCAAGAGTACATTAAATTTCTTTGTATGATGCCTTCTTCTCCAGGAGTCCATCTTTCATCCTATTTGCATAATAATAGCAGATTATCCTAAAACACCGACAAACAAAACATGTGATCCATATAATAAGTTATACTTATATGTGGGGGAAACCAAAAGATTGCATCTAAGTGTAACCACATAATCACAACAATCATTGTTACAGAATCAAACTTTATCATTTTCTTCATAACTTCTCAACCTATTTTACTCAACCTTTGGGATACCTTCCCTTAGGGTTTTGTCCCTGCAGTGGACTTTAGGCCACCTCTCAATTTGAAGCTAGGTGCCTATGTCAACCACTTCTCAATCTATAGTTAGATGCCATGTTGGTCTTCCCAATCCGGGGCAAGACCTCATATGACCTTCTCAATCTGGGGCCTGGTCTGACCAACCCAATCGGGGGCCTAGTCTGATCAACCCAATCTGGGGCCTGGTCTTAAGTCATCACCATGACTTTTCACCAGTTTCCATTTTCAAACCTCTAGAGTTGAAGTTCGAGCAAGTTATAAGCATAAATTGTGATATCCATAGTGACTTTATAGATTGTAGGAAATAAATATCATCTAAGCATTTAATTTTAAGAAATTTGGTAAAACCTCGAAAAATGTCGAGAAACTAAAGTGGTTAGTCATAGGCATAACCACATAACTGTTTCAAGAGTAAGTCTAAGCAAGATCAACCAGGAATCGCCAAAGAAGCAACCAAAGCATTTATATCCTGAAAGTTAAAGCAATGTACCCATGTATCATTATTTTATCCAAATCATCATTAAGACTGACTTGGGTCTCAAGTTAGGGTGTCTAGGTCAACTTTAGGGTTTCAGTAGGGTTTTGGCTTCCCAAACCCTAATTATTACTTTTCATGAATTTTTGGTTAGCAAACCCTAATCTTATTTATAATTGTACGTTTAATTTTAAGGAATCCTAATTATCCAAATCATGAGGTTTTAAGCTCAAATTAGTTCAAATTTTCCCTTTCTATCATTAAAGATCAATCTTAAATCATGAAGATTAGTTGAACTCATTAAGATCATCAAAGCTTAACAATCAGAGTTTTAATTCATTAATCACCTAACAACTTCATGTACTTTTGAACTAGAGGCTGATTTATCTCTTGTAACTATTTTTATTGCATTCCTTGCATTTTTTTTGCTAAAATTTCATATATAACATGTCTTGATCCGAGTTATCGATAATTTACTACAAATTTAACAAGATAAATTACCTCTGGCCAATAATGGGTTGCAACGTCATGGTTTTGATCCCTTTTTGTTTTCCACATGGGTCAGTTCTTGTGAATCCACCTCAACCACAAGGATAGCTCACTCCATGCCTAAAGTACATCAAACCAAGGTGGAAAGCCCCCTTTTCCCATGCGCCTTTTGGTCTGGGGTCTACTCACGTCAGGGGCAACGGAGTAACTCTTCCTGGGACCTCATCATCAACCTCTGCCCGCTCCCTATTTGAGAACTAGTTCCAGGGCTTGGTTAGCCAATAGGTTGACTTTGAGCTCTAGAGTGTCATAGAAATGGGTGAAGGTGGCAGTGCCTCTACCAAACCTTACTAAAGCCATTAGTGTCTTTGATTCCATCGGAGGCAGTTCAAACTAGGAGGAAGAGAAGGGAGGTTGGTGGTGGGGTGCAATAGAGCAAGGGGAGAGAAAGAAAAGGTCTCGTGATGAAATTAGTGATAAGAAAAACTCCCTAGAGTTCCTCCACGGATTATGATCCATGTCCTAGTATTCCTAATGGATTACCCCTCCTTATATAGGTGTGGCTATCAAGCCAGCCTTCAATGGAGTAGAACTCCAATGGTGCTTTGGGGAAAGTCTCTATACCCGTCCAAAGTAGGTGAACCTAGGGATGGTTGTATTCACAATCACCTCCCAAACCTGATGGGTAGGTTTCTAGGATTCTACCATATTCAAAGCAAGAGGGAGAGAAGCCACGAGTTGGACAATTACTGTAGTCGGGTTACCAAAACTGGTTGAGGTAGGTGACAATGTTGTCACCGCTGGATCTCAGATCCTATGGCTGTCATGCCACACGCCTAAATAAAGGGACTGGTTTATTATTTCCAGAAAAAGAAGAAATCATGACATTTAATACTTTCCTTGTATAATGCACACACTTTAGTGATTTTTATAAAATCAATATCTCCCAAACCATCCATCTTTTAAATCCCAAGTTCGAAGGGAAAGTCTTTAATGACTTTATCTAGATGTGTGCAGAGATTGAGACTAAAAATTGATAAGTAAAATATCTTTTCTTAACATTCAAGTCACTCACTTATAAGGCATGTATTATGCATTAAAACACATCATTTTCTCTTTTTTTCTTTTTTATTTTCTTTATTTTGGATATGATCTCTATTACAAATCATGTGCAAATGAAAACTAATCAATTGTGACCATCTATGCCACTTTCTAGATAATTCTACATAATTCTCTCACGTACACACAATTATCATCTATTTCTTTTTTCTTTTTGTTTATCATGGGATTTTATTTTATCCTTTTTCCCTTATATCCATCATTGAATTTATAAAATAGTAGAATTCACAAAATCTATCATTCAAGGGAAATTTGCAAAGAAATCCATTCTTGAAAACAAAGCACCCAAATTTACAAACAAGTTTCTTTTCATAGAATAATTGCATTTCATTTATTTTAAATACAAGTGAAATTGATGTCATAACATGTGGCCTAATCACGAGCAGGTTGGTAGGTGTGAGCCGTTAGCGGCCACCCACACACAACTTGAGCCGGCGACAATGACCAAAGACCAGTGGTTGGGCACCACAGAGCGATGGCCAGCGGTGGCTTTGCCTGGTGGGATGCGTTGTAGTGCTAGACCAGTTGAGACCAAATGTAGCCCTTGAAGCATGTGAGGTAGGACATAAAAGCCCATCTACAAGTAGTGTGGCTCAATCACAGCCATCCAATGCAAATCCAAGGACCTAGGATCAATCTTGATGAGGTAAACTTCCAAAATTCATAATAAATGCATTTGTTGGCCAAATTGAACATATAATATACGAATTTTGATCTATAAAATATGATCTATTCAATGAAACACGTTTCAGAACATAATTCCTTACATAGATATTCCTATGTGCTAAAAATGACTTCTTTTAATATCTCTTACATGACTAATGACACTAATTGCTCAACTATGGTCCTTCTAGCTTCACACTCTCATCCTCATAAAAGATCAATAGTTCTTGATACATAAGGACCCAAGACTCATACTTGGTTACCAACATGAATTCAAATATGCATTTGTGCATATACTTGATGCTTATGAACACGGTGATATGGATCTTATGAATGTTGAGACAAAAAATAATCAAATTCACATTTTTTCTCTATTTAAACTTATGATGTGAAAAGATACATAAATGGGGATTATGTGGACTTTGTATGTTGAATCTTAAACTTTGCTCAAATGTTGGATAATGCCACTCAAATCTCTTATATGATCGTAAAATCATTAACTTGTCATGCTTTGTACACCCAAATGCTCAGTGAATCATTATGTCTCCCTAATGTGACTTATTGACATAATATTGACTTGAAATATGATCTAGTATGCATATTGATATCCAAGTCACAAATATTAAGAAAATCTTTCCCTAGTGATCATCCATGTTATGCAATTACCTCAAACCACTATCTTGGTGATGTTTATGACACCTATCTCAAGTAGACCGCACCTATACCCTAATGGCGAAAATTTTGTATGATAATGATTGAAAATGACTAGTTTGACTACATCAATGTTTATGTTGCTCATTTTTCTTGAATCTTGTGAGAACTCCATCTGATATTATGAAACTCTAATCATTGGTCCATAATATTAGTTTTGATGTGTCACCCTAAGTTCTAAATTAATCCATGATGTACGATGTAACTTGATAACAAACTTGCATGACTAGTCGAGATGTTAAAACCTATGTCAAAGATATGATGCCTAGATCTAGGTGATACATCCAATGACCATGATTATAATTAATGAATCCAATATTGAGGATGTTAGTCATGTTTCACTTATTTGTAATCTCTGGATAAATAGGTTGACTCTTTTGCCATGATCTAGGCAAGCTTTCTATTTAAGGGTTTTCTAAATCAAGTTGTTAATATTGTGCTCTAATCAAGGTAGGATTTATCCTCATATTGATTAGACTAGTTATATTAAACTGTTTTACTTGTATGTATGATACTTGTTTGAGCTATTTGTTCCCTATGATCAATATGTTCCTTTTGCTCGAAATCCATTGAACAAACCTTGAAAATAATTGAACTTGTCCATTATACAAACCTTGTCACCTATCTAAATTCCCAGGGTAAGGGAAGAAGGCATCCTCATGGACCCTTCCTTTGGGAAGCAGGTCAAACCATAAAATGTTTTTAATATAATGGAAATGCATGTAAAACATGTTTGCTTGTTAATAAGAAAGTCTTTAATGTTGTTTATTTCTTTATAACTAGTATATCAAGTTTATCCAAGCATATATGTTCTCTTAAACATGTGATTTTATGTATTTTATAGTGTACTTAGCATAGTTGTGTTGATGTGCACCAATTTTATGATTTTAGGTAATCGGTACACTATGACTCTTGCTATGATTGTCACTTCTTCTTAATGGTTATAATTGATGGCTTTTACTCTAGTGATATCCACTAACATGCAAATAAATTCTCATCTATTGACATATGGGACTAACATCGTATTTCATGTACTAGTTTAGTTTCCATTATGCCATGTTTGCTCTTATCATGCTCTTAATTTTGGTTTTATTCATGCATATCATATGTGATCCATTCTAGGGACATATGCCTAGGTCCACTCTCCTTTGGCGATGTAGCCATTAGAAGTTTGGCCTTAGGGTAATGAATGGTTTTGTGACATCAATTTTGAATGATGGAACTCATCCTTTCAAACACCATAATAGATTCTACTTGATTAATACTCCTTTTTTTTGTTAAGAGGTCTTTTAGAAAATTTGCATAAGTAGGAATATCATCAATGACTTCAACCGAAGGAAGATTGACATATAGTTTGTTGAGTATGTCCATAAACTTGTAAAACTTAACATCCTCCCTTTTGTGAGAAAACATTTATGAAAAAGGAATAGTAGGTTTGTAGGTTGGTTGTTCTTCAGCTCTATTTTTCGTTCTTCATTTCTCTTCAGCATCATGTTTTTTATCATCATCAACTTTATTCTCATCTATCAGCAAGGGTCTTTTAATAACGTTTCCACTCCATAAATAATTAGACTTGAATTCACATTGATTCATCTCCACTTGGCTTGGCAATGAACTAGAAGAGGCTTTTTTATTTTCTAGAGCTTGTTGTGCAAGATGATTCTCTAACATTTTTGCATGAGTAGAAATGACATCTACCTTGCAAGAAAGTTGAGTGACAAAATCCTTTAGAAGTAGTCCATGTGCACAGAATTCATCATTTTGTTGTATTTGTATTGAGATAGAAGTTTCAAGTATGCTCTCACTACTACAGAAATAGCATTCAGTGTCGCTTTTCTGGGCGTCGGTTTTTAAGGAACACGGACGCCTTATATTAAAGGCGTCGGTTATTTCGAAGAACCGACGTCTATATTCAAAGACCATCCAAACACGGGTACCGCTTTGTATACAGCGTCAGTTGTTTATACAAAACCGACGCATTATTTCATCCAATTTTCGAGCGAAAAAATAATGTCACTTTCGGCGTCGGTTATTTAGTTAAAACACCGACGCTTATGTGCGATGGAAATTTGCGCGAAAAGTGTCCTTTTCCGCGTCGGTCGTCCTTTACTAACCGACGCTGAATGGGGTTCCCGCCAAACATTTTCACGAAAATATCGTCCAAATGGACGTCGGATGTTGCCAACGACCGACGGTAAATATGTTTAGGCGTCGGTTGTTGTCAACAACCGACGCTATTGGGGAACTTCATAACCTTCGATCGCCCGACTCTTCCCCTCATTGCTACCCTATTTCCCTATTGCGGCGATTTCTCCGGCGATTTCTCTGTAATTTTTCTCCGGCGCTTCTCTCCGGTGCCCCATCTCCGGCGTCCCCTCTCCGGCGCCCCTCTCCGACGCGTTTCTTCTCTGGCACCCCTGCGCCGCCGCCACGCCTGACAACCGGCGCCCCTGCTCCAACCGCCTGCGCCGCCGCCACGCCTGACAATCGGCGCCGCCGCAACGCCTGGTGCCTACCTGCCTGCCACGCCTGAGAACCGGCGCCGCCGTACCCCCTTCTCCTTCTCCTCCGCCTGGCCGCTGCCTGCCTGGCCGCCTGCCTGCCTGCTGCGGCTGATGCTCCTGCTCGTCAGAGTCACTGCCGCTGGTTCTGGAGCTCGTCGGCCGCCACCCACGTACTCAACCAGCTCGACCTCACCCTACTCTTCTTGCCCAGGTACCTGCAGACCTACCCAGGCGCGAAATTGGTTCTTTATGTGCTGACCTAATCTGTTGCCTAATCTGTTTGCACGAAATTGGCTCCCTACTCTGCTTGCTTAATGTGCCTAATCTGCTTTAAGTGGTCCTAATATCATAACATGATAGTTTTATTATATGATTTGTGGCACTTTAGGGTGTATATACATGCAAATTATATAAGTGATAGATGTTGGATGTTTGTCAAGGTTTTTTGAAGATTGAATAAGTGATAGATGCTGGATGTTTATTTATTTCATCTATCCATGTTGCCTATAGTTTATAACATTGCATTTTGAATTATTGCATGTTTGAAACTATGAAATTCTTGATTTATTAGATGATATTCAAGAAAACCCTAGTTTGATGAGCATGTTGTTAATCATGTTAATTATGATTCTTCTATATATTCTGATGTCATTATATAATTATGTGATCCCAACATATTAAATTGAATTAGAATGATTTCATGAATTATAGGGTTTATATAAGAATGACAACACATGTATTTGTTGGCCTAGAAACCCGTCCAAGATTTACTCAGTAGGAGTAAATCTTGGATAGTCCCCAGTTTGGGACTGTTCTTGAACACCTAATCTCACTTAGGATGTAAGTGTATAATGTGTATTGGGTTTTCGAGAAAATTTCGGTAGCATTTCCCCGTTTGTTCTCTAAGTACATATGTACTTAGAGAACAACGGGTAAATGCTGCCGAAATTTTCTTGAAAACCAAATACACATTATACACTTACATCCTAAGTGAGATTAGGTGTTCAAGGATGGGATAGGTGGTACACATTTATTATATATAAGATTGACATCAAATGTGTTTGTTGGCCTAGAAACCCGTCCAAGATTGACTAATATATACTTGTTTCCTAATATATACTTGTTTAAAAGGTTAACTGATGTTATACAACTTTTTCTGAAATATATAACATCGTTATATGTACTTACACTTTGTTAATACTAATATTGTGCAGTCTCTGTCTTCCCATAACAATGACTATGAATTGGGCCTCTATGTCAATGTTAACGTTCCCTATTGAAGAACAATTGGACATCATCCTAGATGATCGTTCCTTAAACCAATTGGTCATACCCAAACATTGGCGTTTTCTAAAAGGAAGACACTACATGCCTGGTAAAGTGACCCTAACTTTTGGAAATTATTCACATGTAATCGAGGTTGAGTATGATTTGGCGGGAAATCTTGTATCAAAATCCGGTTGGCATGATTGGATTGGAGAGCTGTATCTGGTCCGTTGGAATAGGCTTTTTCTCCGTCCAGTTGGCGATAATTCCATCAAAGTTTGGATAACCAACAACAACTGCGACACCCTCGATCATCTTCTGCGGTATGAGCGCAAGGCGTCGGATATCATCTATGAGGAATCGGAATCTGAGGCCCCTATCAGTTCAGATTCGTCTAAATACAGTGAGGAGCTTCGTGACACAGCTTCATCATCAAAAAGAAGTTACTGATGCATGCGGGACCATGTTGGTGTAGTATTTAGTTGTCTATCTATCTAGACTTGTCTGTGGTAATAGTTTTTTTAATTATGCGCATGTTTAGGGGTACACCAACCCCTTTGTTTAGTTATTGTTATAACTAAAGTGTTTGTTCCCATGAATGGAAATGTAAGTTGCTACATGAATGCTTATAACTGAAGTGTGTGTTCCCATGAATGTTCCCATTTACATGATTACACTACTATTTTCTCATATTGTCTTGCCTCAAAAAAAAATTCTTTTATTGTTTAGTCTATTTTAATACGACATACTTGCTTATATCTTTCTTAATGATGAACTGTAATACGACATACTTGCTTATATACTTGTTTCCTAATATATACTTGCTTTCCTAATATATACTTGCTTTCTTTGATCATAGAATGGATAGATCATGGATGTCCATTCGTAATCGTTGCACCCCAGAGTTTATATCTGGTCTTGATCAGTTTATTAGATTTGCCGAGGAACATAGGAAAAAACCTACAGATAGGTTCTACTGTCCATGTAGGCATTGCGGTAACAACTTGAAACTCAACACTGGTGAGGAAATCAAAAGTCATGTGATGTGCAACGGGATTGTACAAGGCTATACAGAATGGCACTGGCATGGAGAGATTTCAAAATCGAATCCAGTAGATGTCAATAGCAGTGCTTGGGTGGAAGAAGAAATTGCCTCCGATGACGTAAATGTGAACGAACCAGTTCCAGCAGACATTGTTGATGCGATGTTGGATAGTTGTAGGGTAGAGCACACCGATCCACCTCCTATCTTTACAAACATTGTTAATTGATAAAAGATCACAATTTTAGAGACATGTATGTTTATACAAATGGTAAATGTTTTCCTTTTTCTAGTTTATACAAATGCTAAATGTTTTCCTTTTTCTAGTTAATACAAATGCTAAATGTTTGCCTTTTTAATGACATTTTCAGATGCACGGAGGCGGCTGGAGCAACTTGATGTGCGGAGAGGGACATTCCAACTCAAGATATTGTCTACCGTTTCCTCCTCCTCCGCAGTAATATCCTCATCTCTAAACGTTTCTCGTAGGATTCTGAACCCCTTCCTTCCCTCTACCGCATCGAAGCCATGCTGCAGTTGAACCCTTTCGCCGAGCCCTACCCGGCCAAGTAGGCGTCGCCTGAAGTACCACCGTCGTCGTCGTCTCCACCTCCATCGCAACTTGTTGTGCTAGTCCTGGCAGTTTATCACCCCACATGCCTTCCTCCCCAGTTCCTGCCGCTAGACGACCACACAATGGATCCAAGAGGATATGCAGGAGTTCGCCAAAGACTATAAGCTGAGTATACTCATCCTATAGTCTGTGGTTTATAAATAACCGACGAACCCTTTTGGCGTCGGTGTTTTATAAATAACCGACGCCTTTATATTAAATAGGCGTCGGTTTTTTAACCGACGCTGAAGTGTCCAACCTTTTAGCGGCGCCCACATAGGCGTCGTTCCAAAACCGACGCCAAAGGGGGTTAAACAACCGACACTAAAAGGCACTTCTGTAGTAGTGTCTCAAAACTCAACTTAGGTTGAGGCTGATTGTTGTTTTTGTTGTTGTTGAAACCTAGCGGGTGGTTATTGTTCATGGGTTGTCGATTTCCCATGCGTTGTTGCTGATTTTGGCCTTGAGTCTATTGATGATGATTTTGAGGATTGTTGTTCTTGTAGGAAAATTTTGGGTGATCTCTCCATCCTTGGTTGTAGGTGTTGGAGTAGGTATTGTAGGGTTGTTTGTTTCCCAAGCTCCCTACTGCATGAGGTTGCTCTGGTACCTATCCAACATTCATCTATGGGGAAAAACAAGAAGAAGAATTGTGCATGGGGGATCCACATGCATCACAAACTTGCTCATCTGCTTGGATGGAATATGTACTCATCTTTTCAATTTTTTGTGACAAGCATCAAGTTTGGTTGCAATAAGATAAACTATTTTGACAGTGTGCTTTCCACCTGATTTTTTAGTAGTGTTGCATGATTAGAAGGGTTGGCTGGTCCTTTCTAATCTCCATTGGCAATGGTTGAGTGCAATGTCTTCTATGATGTCATATACCTCCATGTAGTATTTCTTCATAAGGGATCTATTTGTAGCAACATCTATAGTCATATGAGTATTGTAGAATAACCTGTTATAAAATCTTTGTACCAGTAGACAATTGGTCAAACCATGATGAGGACAAAGGTGTTGTAGATCCTTAAATCTCTCCCACATATCATAAAGTGTTTCACATTTTTGTTGCTTGAAGTTGGTAAGTTGACTGCTTAATTGAGTGGTCTTGCTAGGTTGAAAGTACTTACCAAGTTAAGCATTCAGCAACTCGTCTCAGCTTTTGATGGATGACTTAGGCAAGGAAGAGAGCCACACCTTGGCTCAGTCTTGTAGAGTGAATGGGAATAGTAGTAGACGTACCCTATAAGCAGGGACTCCATTTATCTTGAAGGTGTTCATGTAATGCAAAAAATCAACAATGTGTAATTCAAATCTTCCATAGCAGTTCCTTTAAATCTATTCTATTGGATCATCTACATCATGGTGGGGCTGGTAGAGAATTTATTTGCCTCAATATCTAGATGATCAATGACTCCACATATGTTTATGGAAGCACGCTAAGAAAATTCCTTTAGAGGACAGTTATCTTCCATGTTTGGCTCTTGGTGATGATCAGGTGAAGGTGGTGGTGAGGATATTGAATGGGGTGATGGTGGTTGTGATTCCTCTACATTTTTAGAATTGTCACTCTTCTTTACTATCCTTTGAGTGTTGAAGGTAAGTTCAATCTATGGGTCTAAGAAAATGAATGTTTCAAGACCTCTCTTAGAATGACTCATACAACCTACAAAAAGAAAAAGTCAAGTGAGAAACACAAAACTAAAAGGTATCACATGAATGAATAATGAAATGTCAAATACTAATTAACACTTCACTCTAATAAAAAATACCATAGCTCCCGGACAACAGTGCCAAAAACTTGTTGATTTCCAAAGGCAAGCAAGCTTTAAATAATTAAATGTATTAACTCATCAATCATCGACAAGTATACAAGATCAATTGTAGTCAAGGTCAAACTACAGGGACTTAGGCTAGCTAAGCAAAAAATTGTTAACTTTCTACAAATCTAGACCAATTGTAATATAAAGGTTGGTTTTGGATCAAACTAAATTGTTAATATAAAAGAAAGAAAATAAAAGCACAAATCACTTGGAGAATTATTAAAATTAGATCAAGAGAATCTTAGATATGGGATTTCACTTCCACATCATAGCCAAAAAAGAACTACAAATTCCACTTATACTAGTAAATCTTCACAATGGTAGGTTCTTGTCATCTAAATACATCTCACGGTGATATAAGATAGTCCTAACCTTATATAGTATTCCCATGCATATACACAGATTCGAACTACAACCTAGAATCTTCAACACAATCCTAGCCATTCCCATGGTCAAGGATATGTTGTCAAAACAACTATTACCTACCTCTGAATATCTCTTTCCAACAAATAATAAGAAGCATAAAGCAATTAAATATGATGGCCAGCCATACATACAAGAAAAAAAAACACCATAACCTGATTTGAAATAGAATATTTACAAGTACCAAACATGAAATTTGAGTTCACATGAGTCATGACATGGGATATACTCTCCCATGCCCAAGAATAGGAGTTTACTTACTTGTAGTGAGGAAATAAATGAAAAATTGATAAGTCAATGAATGAAACATGAGTAAAGAGAGAGGAATAACAAATAAATCCATACAAGTGAAGAATAGATGGAGATCTCCAGCCAAGGGATGGATATTTGTCTCTATAGCCACTCCTTTCTTTAGCAGCTTCCTGTCCAAAGCTCCATAATGAAATGTAGAAGAGAAATGAAGTCAAAAAATGGGATCTCACCCAAAAAACCCTAGCTTTTCATCCACAGATTCAGCCTCATCACTGGTCTCAAAATGCTCCAAATGATAAGTGATTCACTTCCAAATAGGTGTAGTTAGTTATGTACTACCAAAGAGCACTCATTTCTAAATTTTACAGAATATATATCTTACACATTGTGTATGTAAGTCAACACAATGTGTGTGATTTAGTTTCTACTTCAACTCACAATTGCAGATTACTCATCGTGTGGGGAGGCTACACAACATAAGGGATACTTCCTAATGATTTTATGAATTTTTGAGCTACATCTTATAGATGAGTCATACAACGTAGCTCTAATCGAATGAGGAAATTGATGTCGGAGATTCACACGTCATGTGGGGTAGTCCATGCACCGTGTGTCTTGATGTCAATTGAACGTTAAAATCCAAAAATTGGGGAACTTTAGAAATGCCAAATAGATCAAATTTGGACAATTTTCCTTCAATATGAGTGAAATATGGTGTACCTACAATTCAAACCATGACATGAGTAAAAAGAATAAGAAATAAACATAGTAGGATGAATGAGAGTAGAAATATGGTTAAATTGTGTGAAATGTGCAATCAAAATGGTTTGAAAATGTGATATGATTTGTGTACATCATAACAGCTATAAAATTTCAATTTAGAGTAAATGTAATTGAGATAAATAAGTTATAAATTGGATTCCTTATACTAATGTAAACCCCTAGAATGACTCATACACATAATAATTCAATCTCACATTACATCTTAATTTAATAATGCACGCTACCTAGTCCTAAAATGAAGATTAGGGTTCAAGTATCAAATGACCCCACATACGTCTATATTATTTCCACTTTTTGGTATGTGAGTAGCTCATGTTATATAATTGTTTCCCTCAATTACTTTGGTTGTGTAATTCCTTTTCAACAATTATTGCTGCATAAATTAACCTAAATATTAATATTATAACACATATTTACCTAGCTTAAATGTAATATTTTAGTTGATACTTTGGTTCATCATATTTGATTTAGGAAATTTTCAAATTTTCACTTAAATTAAATAACCCTAGTTTTGTTAGATAATGTAATGATGAAAGAGGGAACTATTACATGAATAAGGACCTAGTTATCTAATCAATACATTGATTATCCAAGATATATCTAAGTCAATAAATTACACAACCTAGGTAGCATGTCATGGACTACTGGTTAAACTATATAATCTTAGATTGGGTAGTAATGATTAGATTAAGATCTAAAGAAGACTTTGTCTTCTTCCTTACGCAACAAGCACGTTGACGGGTGATGGCCACAGCAACTCCTCAATCTTGATCTCACTCTCTCCTCCATGAATGCCATTTATCTCAATGCCAAAAGAATCCCAAAGTCTTTCTGTGTCATATGAGCCTAAGTTCATACGCTAGTTCTCATATACAAGAAACATCCAAGTTGTCGCATTTCCCCTTCTACATTGCAACCTATAAAAGTAATTTTTCCCTTTACACCAGAAAGTAACACAAACTTTAACTTTGCCAAGGTTCATTCATAATCTCCTCTTATTTTGATTTCACCCTGTAATGCCTAGGCCCACTGCCCAAGGCTCTAGTAGAGTTTCAGGAATGATGACTGGCCCCACATACCACCACTAGCCTTTACTGCGCACTTTAATCTCACTCACATACTAGCCAGGATCAACTTCCCAACTAGTCACCCATCCTAGTACTACTCCAAGCTGAGCATGCTTAACTCTGGAGTTCTTTAGTGATGGGCTCCCAGAAAAGGAGGTGCACCTTAGTGATATGGGTAGTCCAATCATTCCTTTTAATATCATGTTATCCGAGGCCTGAAATCCTAGGATGTTACAATCTCCCCCAGTTGGACTCTTGACGTCCTCATCAAGGATCAACTATATGGCTTCATAATATATCCCCATTTTAGTGTAGACCCAACATGAGCCATGGACACCCAACTCCCAATCACGAAACACCAGCATAAGGGTGGCTACATCACCATGGATAGCCCTTTCCTACATGCTTGGACCGTACGACTCAAGTCTAGCATGCCACATGCCTATGTGGGCCCCACCTACTGGAGTAGAATTGGATCTGATACCATTCTGTAACACATCTTCCCACTGCCCAAGGCTCTAGTAGAGTTACAAGAATGACGACTGGCCCCAGAAACCACCACTAGCCTTAACTGCGCACTTTGTCCTCACTGACGCGCAAGCTAGGATCAACTTCCCAACAAGTCACCCATCCTAGTACTACTCCAAGCTGAGCACGCTTAACTATGGAGTTCTTTAGTGATGGGCTCCCTGAAAAGGAGGTGCGCCTTGGTGATATGGGTAGTCCAATCATTCCTTTTAAGATCATGTTATTCGAGGCCTGAAATCCTAGGATGTTACACACCCACTTTGTCCCATTTTCCAAGATCTTGATTATCTTCCTACTCGAGATCATCGGGGTCGTTTACAACTCAAATGCCTTCTTGATAAAATTAACTTGGTAGGGACCATCCCAAAGAGTCTACAACTTCTCCAAGAACCACTTAGTGGAATTATTTGGTTGATTTATTCCCTGAACTCCAGTTACCCAAAGCTATAAGTGCTTGATTGGTGGTGTATTACTTGCATGATCATCTATTGGAAACTATCTAAAGCTCCTCCTTGGAACTCATAGAAGATTTTCCATCCCTCAATTCCACCTTAGGGAAGGTAATTCAAGATTCCCTAATTATTAATCTTTTGAGCATTGTTGGTGTAGGTTAAAAAGACCCAGTACCAAATAGGCAAAAAAAGACAAACCCAAACTAGACCTTTCAAACAAGTGGGTGGGTTGGGTCATCCATGCATGGGCCTTGTTGGTGTAGGTTAAAAAGACCCAGTACCAAATAGGCAAAAAAAGACAAACCCAAACTAGACCCAATAGGTAATGGATTAGTTGGAGTTATAATAAAAACTAATTTCCATGATGCTACTCCAGTATTGAAAAAAGGAACCATTCACTAGTACCTTCAGATAAAATGTAGCAAGAAAAACAAATGAATACTAGACTCTATCACTACCAAACAAAAAAGTTTGTTAAACATTTTTTGCAACCATTGGAACACATAACTTTTAGTGGGGTAAAATCTTTAATATATGATTAAAACTCTCTAGTGTATAATTATGATTAGTGTACTATAGTTAGTAACTTGTGTAAAACTTCATATTGAGATTTGTAGAGAAATTAGATATATAGTAGACCTGGATTCACTTTGACCATGTCTATAACTCAGATATCTTTTTAGAACTCCTTAATAATTAATGGGTAGTACTAGATCATTACATATATTTTAGGTAGTAATCTATCATTATATTTATCTTAATGTAATCAACTTAGTTAGTGTGTCACTCACGGATTCCCATGGGCAACCTATAAAATCTGCTAATTGAACTAATGGATATGGGTTTGGGTAAATTTTAGTAGGTGGCAAATTTTGTCACAGGAACTTGATGAAAGCAGACAGTCCATGGGTGTCTGTAGATTTTGACCCAGTATGAGAGGTATAGTTGCAACTATTTCTCTCTTGGAATTTTATTCTCTCAACATCACAAATCATTCTATGTCATATATTTTCCTTGTGGGTCCTTTCTTCTTTGTTATGGAGTTTTAACTATCGAACAATGGGTTTCAATGAGCAACATTTGTTGCTCCATCCACGCTGAGCCACAAGAGAAGCTTGTTGATCTCATTGGGCCTTCTAAAGCTGACAATGGTATATTGAGGATCTATGATACACCACTTTGGGGTTTTGGATTGTGATTTCCCTCCAGCAATGGCTATGGCGTGAGCTTCTACAAGAAGAACCATAAATGGTAATTGTTGTGGTTTTACCCTGACATTATTTTATGCTTGTAACACAACAACTAAGTAAAATAAGGTTTTTGTGAATTTGTAATGTATCGGTTATGTATTATTATTATTGTTTTTATTTGGATTAATGTGACCTAACACACAGATAAAAAGTTGTGTGACATGAGAGGATCATGCCTCATTTGATGAGAAACTTTTTATTTTGTGAGATCTATAGTTATTGACTTAATGTCTTTCTCGAATTTCTAATTTGTGAGTATATGTCTGACCTTTGAAAATTCATAGATATTGTTATAGGGCTCAAATGATGACGATCCATATATGAAAGTTGATCTTCTTTTTGAAACTTTCTAATTGACATGGTTTTAGTACCAATTATAGTGGTTACTATAAGATATTTCAGAATTAGTATTAATAAGGAATTATAAGTTGTAAGCTAGGGTTTTTGAATATTTCAAAAAAATGAAGGGAATAACAATAGCTTTGTTGGGGGAAATTTGTCCTAATATATTAGATAAGTGGGGCCATGCCTTGAGTACTCAATATATATCATTCAAAAAAATCTTACATGTCATTTATTTTTAAGTAAGATGTTCCTGATTTATGTAATTAATGCCCCAAGATATTCAATTAAGATATGAAAATAACATTTCCATGTATGTTTAGACTCATCACTAAGATTATAAGATAAAATTCATGTTATGATTTATGTTAAGAAAAAAGTTATAAAGATGCCATCAGCATATTAAGTGAGACTCCAACACCAGATTGTAAATCAAATCAAGAGACACGACCAGGCACTAGAGTGATTCATGAGGCCTAGACACGAGAGTGCATGCGAGTTAAGTGAATATGTCCTAGGCACTAGAGTGCAAGTCATGACACCCATGTAGCAGAGTATAGATCTCTAGTAGAAGTCACGTAAAAATATATAAACTTAGCTTAAATAAAGATTAATGGTAATGATTTAAGATTTAGTATATATTTTCATGTTAGTTTCCATGCATAATATTTCAAAATATATTATAGTCTATATTATTCCAGTAATATAGATGCTTATAATACTCATGCCACTTAATAATAATCATGTTTATAATGCATAGTTGGGTATGTGATATCCAAAGTGAGAAATAGGAGAGGAAATATGTCACTAAGTCATTTATTACCCATTTCCAACCCCCACTATCTACAGAGTCCGTGAAAATAGGACTCAGGCATCCATCCCTGGTATGGTATTATCAAAGCACAAATATGTAAGCCTAAAATCTTAGCTTACATGAGTAGATAAATAGATAAAACCACCAACATAATTTCAACGATCCACAAGTATATTAATAGAAACATTGTTAATTATGAAGTTTGATTGAATAAGTAAACAAAGAAAAATAAACAAGTTAAATTCTTTGAAAAATGAGAGCTCAAGTTTTATGTCTTTGTACTCCAATTATACAAACAATATCATGTACATAGGTTCTTTGGATAACTTCCCATAGGAAGATTTTTGTAAGGGTGATCAAGATTAGTTAACTATTTCATACATGAGGAACCTCAGGGCTATTAATGAGAGCTAACCCTTTTATTAACATGAACTTCCCTATCTTGACAAATCAAGTAGGGTGCACATCATTCTGTTCCTACACCAAGACTAAAGGAAGGTGTAGAAGGTTTATATAATGGAGTTCTATATCATTTTTTAAGTTATTAAATGATGAGATAGAGCATCAACTAGAATACTACATAGAAATATTTGATCAAGTAAACAAGCATACATAGTATCACAGTTCAAGCAAGAAAGCCATAGTCATATAAAATAAAGCTCGTACCTAATTTATAGATTCATAACATAAATTATCCTTGATCATCTAGCCACAAGACACACCTGATTAAGAATGAGGTTTTATGTATGCATTAGATTATCATCATTAACACTAACTAGCTCAATTTAGGGGTGTGGCCAAGTTAGGTTCAAATTTGGTTAATTACATGTTTTATGATCTTATACTAATTTAGGTTACATAATGGAGGAAAAGATTAAGTATCATGTAATTCCAAGATGATCCATTCATTTCAAATGATTAATTCAAGGTTTACGTCACTTACACACATTTTAGGGTCAACAAACTCATATAGGGAACAAAACTAAGCTTCATCAAGTCAAGAGGTTCAAGCACAAAGTATGATTTATATCAACAAAACAAGACTAAGCTTCATCAAGTCAAGAGGTCCAAGCACAAAGTATGATTTAGATCAACAAAATATGGACCCAAGAGAGATATTTCAAATGTAGGTGGATGTTCCCTAGGATATAGGCATCGTAATTCAACATTGGTACCAACATACCCACATACATTTAAATCATCATCATGGTTCACATATGCCATCAAAAGTGATTATGTAGGACATCCAGCTTAATGAGGTCAAGAACCTTTGAATCAACCCCAATTTGAGAGGAGACAACAAGGAAGAGTTCATATTGAGATTAGGATACAAGAAAAGCAAACAAGTCATATGTGTCACTGTAACAACCTGAAATCTTGGGAATATTCTCTTCTTGACCTTTTCCCAAGATTTTACTTTCTTTTCTATCCTTTCTGGCCTTGATGTTCAATTTATGGAAATAATATTGGTTTCGTGAACATTTGTTCACTATTTATACCAATAAAAGGGTTTATGCACAAATACCTCAGTTAATTTGTCAATCTAGGTCTAATATGCAAATTTACCACTTATGTGACATATTACTAAAATAATTCTTTCTCGATCATTCCTTAGTGTGAAGGAGCAAGGATGAGAAAAAGGAATGAATAATAATGCCTTAAACATGATAATGAGATGTTGAATTATTTAATATGAGAAAATGGTAATAATGGATAATAGGCCAAAATTAATAAAAGGAAGACTAATTGGTTAAAGATAACTTGAGATTCATTTTCCTTGGGTTTGGTTTGGCTTGGAGGCCAAATTCATAATTTTGGGATGATAATAGTTATATCTCTATTATTTTGAAAAGAAAAGATGGGTTTTTTCCAAAATATTAAAAAAATTCATTAATGAATGCAAAAGTAACAATTGATGCCAAATTCATGATCTACACATTAAAATGTGCATTTGGATGAATTTTCACTCAATTTGGAGGATATTTGATTAAAAGAAGAATTCAGGAGAGTGAATGTGTATAGAACCTTCAAATTATCAAATATATGTACAAACAACTTCAAAATGTAAATTGATGGAAAATTCATATCCCCATCTTCACCCAAAACAATGGAAATATTGAGGCATCAACTTCTAACCATGAAATGTTGAAAAGGTAAAGCCATTGGCCGTTTACATAAGTAAACACCTTGAATGAATCATATATGATGTTATTGAGTTGTGATTTATAAAATTCACCATTTAACCCTTGACATCCTTTGATTAACAACAATAAGGGTTCTGTTGAGAGTAGGGTAAAACCCACAATCGACTGTTCATTTAAAACAAGCCATCCATTGTCAACATGTAAGCTCCATAAGTTGATCATATAAAGGAAACCATCTAAATCACATTATTAGGACCAACATATTACATTAGCCATGATTCCACTTTATTGGAGGAATAAACATTATATGTTGACCATTGGGTCAAGTTCATATGTTAAAACCATCCATTACAGTATAGGTCCGACCATTGCATCAAGTGGCCCAAGAAACCATTAGTCTAAGGATTTATTGATGCTACAAATATATGATTAACTCATCAAAGGTTGTGGAGACCCAATCCACCATCACTAGTAACCATTAAGTCACCATAGGTTGTTAGATCATCACGATATTCATTAATCAACATCACATATTAAGCTAATGTCATCATTGATTGATAACATCAGCAGGGTACTGAATGGTTGATCATTAAACTTCTAATTGATCCAAAAGTTACAATGAAAATTAAAAGATAATTACCATATATCTAAGAGATGCAAATCCTTAGTAAGATAAGATACGAACATAAAACACATTTCATGAATATCTAAGCATATATACTTGAAAGGATAATACTATAATTGAATATATATATATATATATATACATATATATATATATATGTGTGTGTGTGTGTGTGTGTATGTATATGTATAAACACTCATTACTAATTCATTTTTAGTCCAAATAAAAGACTTATATGTTAATCTCAAGTTGGTACCTATAAAATTCTAGAATTACACATCTTTTTAGTTTTATTAAGTCATTATAATTGTATCTTGAACTTACCTTGACCCATACCTGATACAACATGATTGCATAACCATTGTGGTTAGCAAAATCTAGATTTTGTCTGTTCTGACCAAGAATTAGTCTTGGCACAAACCAATCCATTAACAAAATATTGATAGGAATACTCATTCTGAGTGATCTACATGAAATTCTTCACTACCATTATCTAAGTCATGAACCCGAGGAAGGCACCATCGCACTTAATGTGACTTGTGGGTGAAGTTTCATCAAATTTGGAGAATCTAATAACCATTAATGATGGAGGAAAGAGAAAATTGGATTTGGTTTATTTAACAAAATAAAATTCTCAAAAGGTAAATCTTATTGCATATTTGGATTCCTCATGTCCAGTATAGGCTAGATGAAAATTATAATTAATTTTGGAGCATGTTTGCACCCTCAAATGAAGAGAGAGAAATAATGTAGATACCACTTTAATCAAATTGGATTTGGAATCAAATTTCATGTCACACATAAAGTTGATGCATGTGCTTTTTGTGATCATTAGATGATGGATCTGATGGCCTACAGTCATTGTCAACCTTGCACTAGTTTTGGAAATTGGACAACAGTGACGTGCATAATAAAACACCTATTTCTCACTCAATTCTCAATCTTTTTTTGTGATTTTTGGTGCTATAAAATAGGGAGAGGATTCTTCTCAATTTGATTCCCTACTCGAGACATCTCATTGAGTTTTAGGAAATGCCCAAATCTCATATGTGAAGCTTTGCGGCTACCTCCCACTTCCACGTTCCATGTACCCTCACCTATAAATTTTGGCTCCCCAACCTCCGCAAGCACTCGTTCTATTCTCCTCTCTTGTCAATTTGCTCCTAGCTTCCTCCCACGACTGTCGACATCCCATTTTTTTCACCTTGACTTGTGATGTGTTTTACGAGCTCCTGGCTTCTCCGGTCTTCGATCAGACTCGAAGGTGAGTTTTTGGTTTTGTGGGCTTCATTCTCATATCTTGAAATCGAGGAATCGTATTCATATGTAGTTTTACCCAAAACTCCCCTACCCTCATCCTGTTGCTCGTGCAACCATGGAACGGGTGGGAGGAAGGGGATGATCCCTGTTATTTTACCAATTTCACCCCTCGCTTGATTTTTCTTTACTTTTTTCTTCGCCAAGGGCATAAATGTCTTTTGGCCTATTTTGGTTTTTCATTCACGTGCGACTGATTAGGCATTGGATCGACCGAGTTGTCCAACAACTATTGGGCCAACTCAACACAACCCACTCCGTCCCCCTCTCTTCGGTCTCTCTTCCTCTCTCTCACATGTTTTGATGACATGGCAATTTGTGATTGACTAATTTTAAATAAATCATAACTTTTGATTCACATATCCAAATTTAACAAAAAAATATGCTTTAGACTCATAAAATCGTGATGTTTCTAATAAAAATACTTTTGAGGTTTTATTTGAGTTTTTTCAAAAGGTTTTTTCAAGAAAGTGAATAATATTTCAAATCACCAAAAATACACTTTAATCATCATTGCTCCAAAATTGACAAAATTATATGTTTTCTTAATCAAGAGAACCTAATAAGATCAACGGTGATGTTTTTAGAGTCTAAATCGAGGTTTATTCAAAAAGTCCAAAATTTAGGGTTTCTTTACATTAATACATATGAAAATCCCTAATACATGATTATACATTGAAAATAGGAAAAGTGGACCTTGGACTCAATTAAAGTGGTGAAAGTTGATAATTGTACTAGGAAAAAGAGGTATGTGCTTTCCTTACACCTTACTAATCTCTTTATTGAAATTATTTGGCTATATTAGCCTCAAAAATCAGTTTTGTTATTTATTTCTTAGGTCTTGTACCCCACTACCATATTTCTATTATTTGATGCTTATATTTTCCATAGTTCTTTAGCATGTTGATTTTATGAGACTATTTAACTAGTGTAGTGGTACTTTTGTACAAACACCCATAGATAGGGCACATGTAAATTTTCACAGGGGAGTGTGTTACTTTCCCCAATACAAAATATTTGATAGGTGATTGGAATGTGTTACTCTCCCTCACCTATTTGATTGAGGTCTGGTAGGTGCCTCAACCCTACTTAGCTAAGGTAGTCAATATTAATCATGCATGCAAACCTTTTATTATTTTTCTTATCATGGCAAACATCTACTTGATTATGCCTCATACTTTTGACCATCTTCATCTTACAATGAAATCTTAGTCTTACTTTCCATGTTATTTCTTTACCTTTTATCCTTGTCCACTATTGACACATACCTTGCTTCTTTCTTTTGTTAGGTGTCTTCCCAACCACCCAGGGTTTGATCAAGGTGTTGAGCAAGGCCTAGTATCAAAGTGGCATAGTAGGAGCATGGACGAGCAGCCTAGGGTTATGATATGGAGTACATGGCTTCCAACATGTACTTGGTTCATGAAGTTGTTGCTTGGAGACAAAGTTGGTGTAGTTTTGTTTTCCTTCTATCTTAGATACTTTCATGTAACTTACAAGTAAACCATTAATGGGAGATATGATGGAATTTAGTAATCTTTTAAAAGATTGTATACAATCATGATTTTTATTCCACTTCTTTACACTTTGATCTTTTGTATACCATTATTTAAAGATTTGAAAATTTTACACCTATTCCAACATACCTTTTGAGTATGTTTGGGATGGATGTTTTATTCTTCAAATTTTTAGTAAAGGGGTGATTTCACTCTTTTATAGTCACACTAGCTAACCACTAGTGGACTTAGATCCACCCAAGAAAAACCACTATAGTATAAGAGACGTTTATGATTATGTATCACTATCTCCAAGCATCACAAGATTGTTTATTTGAAGGATATAAAATAGTTGGATGTGAAAGTTAGGTTAAACTCATCACTGGTCAAAGTATAACCAAACATTCATATAATAGGATACATTTATGCATTTAGGGTCATATAGAGAAAACCTAGTCAAAAGGGATCTAGGGGATAATCCTTGTATCATGGATCAATATTAGACATTTATTCTAAGGTTTATTAAGCATTTAGTGTCATTAGGAAGCAATATTAACTTTAAAAGGGAAAGGTATACCATAAAGGTTCAAAAAAGTTTGCTATGCACAATTGGGGTCATTCATGAGCCACAAAGACGTTTACTTTATTCATGATTAAGAGGATCGAGATGAATCTAAGTTATCAACTTTATCATGCATTTATTTCATTCAAAGATCTGAGGTTTCATCTTGGAGGGGAAATAGGGGAGGACATGTTGGAACTGGCTTCTTAAAGCTAGTCCATCAGGTAGATCTTTTCACTATGATCGAATCTTTATATGATTTTGCATATTTTCATTGTTGGATCTAGGAGATATATGTTACAAAATTTGCATCAAATGACTATAGTTTGAACTAAGGAATTACCGAAATCATTAACGCTTCATCACCACAATCCAACATTTTGGTTCGTCACCCTCACGTGGGTTGTTTATAGGGCCTTGGGGCCATGTGGCACACCTCATTCGTCCATGTCGCATCAGTCTTTTATTGATGGCCACCTGTGAATGGTACTATGATAATCATTTTGACCAGAAAAATGGGACCTTTCCATTAAAAATAGTTTAACAATCAAAACCCACTAGTAGTTCTCCTGATATTACTAAAAGTGATACTTCTATGCTTATTTAATAACTCTTATGCCCTATTATGTGTCCTTTGTGTCTATAATGATCTCATGTTTCCTTGAGACTATAAACCAATAACTTCATTTAACTTGATACTTGAATCATGTCTTGGATCATCTTGATATACTTCTAATGATTGCCTTGACCTAAAGGATGACTTTTTTATGCACATGTGTGATGTAGCTTAATAAAGATGAAATCTTTTTGCCTTTTTCTATAATGTAGTTACCTACTTAGAAATTAGTAATCCTTGTGTTGTTTTTTGACATGTTTGATTTAGATATTATGTCATGTTTTCATGAATAGATGATATGATCTAAAAGTCGCTTTGTGCACTTATGCCCCAAAATTTGATGCCTATGTTCTTATGTGTTTGAATTTTTAAATATTTATATAAATGTGTTCCTAAATGTTAAAACCTATATGATGATATCCAAATAAGTCTCTATAATATCTTGCGATACTAAATTCCATATAACACTTCATGTGCAACTTTGACTATATGTGAAATCTTTTTGACACCTAACATGTTCTAAATGCATATGTTGATTATTGGGCACTAACTTTTCTAGAATCATGCTCTCACGTTATCTATGTTATATTAAGAATCCAAATTAGTGGGGCTATCATACCTATACCACTAAATACCCAATATATCTATTTTATGCTCCTTTATGATCTTAGACTTGGAAATGTGACAATATTGTATGAAAATTGATCTAGTATGGACAATTCTGATCTTGCATCCATATAACATGATGATAATCTAACTCTCATGCTCCACCATTTGTCAAATTATATATTTTATTCATTTTATAGTAACCATATTGTGGATGGTTCACCTAGACCTAATGTTTACACATGTTCTATGTTAAGCAATGCATGCATATTTGATAAGATTGAACAATACTTGAACTTTAGATACCTTGGTTTAGGAGAACATACACATGACATGATGCAATTTATCTTCTCAAAATAATACCGATCTAAAAATCCATAAATATGATTTAAAATGGTAGGACCCCATTGGTTTCATCATCTCTAGGAATCTTACTCAATAGACACATGACTAGTTCTCTACTCACAAGGTACGCTTAAGCTACTGTACTATGATATTGGCTTGTTTTTATGTATTCTCATAAGAATGCTTAGATAGATATTTATTTTATTGATCTATTTTTCCTATGATTACTACTTTCATGTTTTATTAAACTATGTTGACGGATCCTCAAGAAAATTTAGAAAAAATCATTATGTATCCTTGTGTACCTTCCTAAAGTTTTGGGGTAAGGGCACAAGCTATGTTGAGAAAGGTTTAGCGCTTGGTGAAGGCCTTGAGATCCCATATGATTAGGGTTAAATCATGACATGTTCATCTTGAAATCCCTCGCCATTAGATAGGGTACATATTTTAGTTTGGCTTAAAAGTCCCTCACGGACCCTTCCTTAGGATGTGGTCAAAAGGCCTAAATTGATATAATAGATAAAGAAACCTAAAACATGCTTCGTATGAAAGATTGTTATTAGTGTTTTCTCCATGTTTCTACATCTCATTATTATAATGTTTCTGGAAATAAAATTTTATGTACTCTTCGTTGGTGTTTACTTGCCTTTTCATAGCATACTCAATGCACTTGCATTTATATATTTTTTAAATCAAATTTTTAGATTCCAAATGAATATCCACTTTTCTCAAGACTCCAAGCTCTGAAATGATACACCAATGGGTACTCTTGATATAGAAATGAGTGCATATCTCTTCTTTCTATGTTTCATATCTTGTTATGTCTTTTGTTTTGTTATTGCCTTTTTTGTAAATATTCTGTGTGTGAAACTATCTACCATTATAGGGACAGACGCCCAAGTCCACTCACCTTTTCCTTTGTACCCATTAGGAGTGTGGACTTAGGGTAATAAATGGTTCTGTAACAAATGGTATCAGAGCCATATACATAAGCCTCCATATATGTTTAAGGAACAATATGTATTGAGAACCTAGGGATAACCAAAATCCATATTGGTGAAACTAAGATAATATCTATGGTGCTAAACATGGAGGTTTTGGATAGTAATAAACTCCACCGACTAGTGTGGTGGTTGAGGTTCCTCTATATACCTTCCTATCCAAAGTGGATCCAATTTTAGATTGGGTTTCTTTCCTTAAATATTGGGGAGTATTTTGGCATATCCTCTCTTCTTTAAGGACTACCTTCCACCCAATTAGATGATGATTAGTTAATCCTCTCATCTTCTCATGTGATTCAATTTCTCATGACTAATAATCAAATGATTTCTCAAATTTTGGGTAGCTTATGCTGGGGAAAGTAAAATGCATTTGAAATTATGAAAGTTTATTGAGATGATAATGGCATGATCTGATATTAAATTGAAAACCATATTTTATGTATAAAATTACTCTTGGCAGTTATTTACTTGTGTGTATGTTTATGCAAACTCAATGTTACCAAGTCAGATATAAGTGCTTTTTATGTTTGAGATAAATTATTGATGTGGTGAAATGAGGAAGAACTCATGCATTACATCTCATAGTTGATGAGGTCCCCATTTATGAAACCTAAGTTGTCCCCATTTTGATAAAACCTCAAACAAAACTACAAAAATATCTCCCTATTTATATGTATCATGCTACATACTTTAATATGACAATGTATTTGGACCCCTAGATCATGATGTGCAGACTTTTTATAAGAGGCAAATCCCCTATTGACAATTATTCCTCTTTTAAATATTCAATTTTAATTGATATGAATCATGTAAAGTCTTAACAACATCCTATGATACTCTTACTCTTGGAATGCCCTTTTTTATTTCTCTATTTCTCTTTATTCTCCCATTTGTTGATCTATGAATGCAAGGAAACAATATTATGACCCCAATCTTGAAAATTGGTGAAGCATGGTTTCCCTATTATGCGCCCAAGCTTGAAAATTCTTGAAGCATGGTTTCCCTATTATGACCCTGATCTGTGATCTCATGACCTTACAAAGTATAATTTTGATATTTACTCTTCCTACTATGATATTCTTGATGTTTTATGACTATGATGACAATGCTAGATTAGGGTGGTAGGTAATATATTAATCTCCTAACCTAGGTCACTTTCCTCTTATGAATGCCTTTAAGTTTTTATCTTGATGATTATTTATAGTCTTGGGAAGGAAACCCCTTCCACTTGATTTTGATTTCTTGACCTAAGTCTTCAATAGGTCAAGTCTATGTTGACATTGATACTCAATCTATATTCATTATTTAATAATGATATCAAAAATATGATGTTGACAATAACTTGCAATTAAAATTCCTACAAGTACCTAGGTCTTGATCATTCATCAACCTCAAATTCCATGGCAATGAAATTGATATTGACACCATGAAACGATGCTTAATTATTTCCCGATTGTTGTATATGGATGAATGATCAACCCTAAGGTCTAAATAGGAATCCAAACCCTAGCTTTGAAATGCTTTGAACTATGATTTTGATGTCCAAACTTGACTCTTGATATTGACTAATGAAATCTTGACTCATGATTACTGATCTTGATATTGATTCAACTCCTATGATTATCCTTTTTGGATCTTGAGATCACCCTTGATATATCATTAATGACTTTCATTGTTCCCAAATCTTGACAATTTCAAAATGATGACTATATTGATTCTTTCAATTTATGAGTTAGTGTTTATCTCTCTCGTGGACTAGGGTGCAACCTTCCTTTGAACTTGAACAAGGTATCACACTAAAATATGATGTTTGTCTCAAATTGTTGAAATACAAAATCTAAATCATAGAAGCAAAACCCCACCTAGGTAAATGAAGAAGCTAAAACTCTAAATATTGGGATTGAAAGTCATGTTATACTCGTGGTTCAAGAGCTTCAGTTGTTTGACCTAAAATGTGATCTCTCCAAAATTGTGATCCATGTGATAATCTCTCTAGATTTGTAATTTATGTAATGATCTCCCCAATTTGATGATAAATGAGACTTTACCTTGACCATGATGCTCAATTTCTTATTTTTGAAATATCTTGATGTTGAAGGAATATGAAGTTAATTGTGATATGGAATATGAAAACTAAATCTTGATTAATGACTTGATTTAATTTTGGGGATAAAATTTATTTTAAGGTGGGGAGGATGTGATAACTTAGATGTTTCTCTCTATTCTCATACATGTGATATCTACTTTATCTTTTTGGTCATTTCTAAATCTTACCATCAATTTGATGATTTGAGTTGTTTAAATGCATTTTGAGTTTATTTCTATGTTCACATGAAACGTAGTTACATCCAACGTGATGAAAAACCAAGGTTTGATCCAAATTATACACCATCCTCCTTTCATCCCAAATTTGATCGCTCATATTGTTCATTTTCCATAGTAATATTAACTAATTGTGTAGAGTACTTCCTTAAGTTTCCAACGCACCTTATTTCTCACACTTTTGAGTTAGTATGAGAACGTTACGCCTATTTGAATTTCTCCCTGGATATAACATTGTTTTAGCTCTTTTAATTGTTTTTTTAACTATTTTGATCCCATATAGGTGCACCCAAATGTCTTCTCCCCTTTTACAAAGATATCCACACCCCCTCTAAGACCAATCATAGGTCTTCATCTCATAGAAACATGTTTTGTCCCTTGTATCTTTAGCCCCTGTTTGTTTCCGGATGCGATCTGGATTTTGCCCTGTCTTCTAGTGCCATGTCAGCGTAACCCGATCCAGATTAGGAAAAAATTATGTTTGGTTCGCAACCCCAATTGACCCCCATTTTGGGATAACAAAATCCCGTAATCTAGACCAACCAGGTCCCAATAGAGGTGGGATTTGGAATCCCAGTCTGGGTTAGTGCCCTCGACCCCCAACTCCCTCATGACCCTACTCTCCCTGACAGTACACCCTTTCCCTCTATCCCCTCTTCTTCATGACAGCCTCCACTCTCCCTCTACCTGCTACCAGCACACTACTGGACCACGAGTTAAAGTGAGTTATGCTACCTCAAGAATCTCGTGGATGGAGGATAGCTGACGTCAGGAGGGGCATACATGTGGTGAGTCAATGTGGGCATCTGCGACCGCCGGCCTACTATGGTGGCTACATTCTGGAAAAGTAAGGTACCCATGCCATGTCCGTCTAGCCATCATCTATTGTCAATGTCCACCTGACTCAGCATGATTAGTCATCGTCCCATCTTGTCAACATAGAGGTGGAACCCTATAAATGGCAAGCAATGTCTATGTTGCTTCATATTCATTACGTTGTGCATCGATCTCCTTCACATCCACCTACGCATCTTGGCACACTTATTCTCTAAATCTGGTGCTCATCCCTGGTATTCCTAAGGTGGTGGTCATCCCTGGTGTTCCGATGGTGCTTCTCATCTCGGCGATTCTATAGCCGCTTCTCATTGTCAACCACTTCTGAAAAGGTTGGTGATGTTGAATACTATCTTTGTTTTTATACTAAATCCTATCAGCTTATACTGAGGCAATAATTTTCCCTATGCTAATCTGTGTTGCTAATCTGTGTTTCTTATCTATGTTATTCATAACTGTTGGTCATCCCTATTCTAGTTGGTTCATGATTGTTCTCAATCTCCCTTCCAGGTATTCCATTCCCACGATTGAACTTTTGTTTAATCCCAAATGAAAATGAGTGTCCCTAATGTCAACCATCATCTGTATTGAATTCAAAATTTGATCCGCTAACATGTAATATGGCAAAATAGATCAATAATGTTTTCTACTATGGAACCAAAATATGACCTTCATCACTCTTGTTCCTGATTAGTGAGTTATGCCGCTCTTCTTCATGATAGTCTAACATAGTTCTCCGAACCATCTTACAAGAATAAAGTGACTCACCTTCCAGATAATTGGTTGTATGACTACATGTGTAGATGATAGTTGATCTTTTATGGTGTTGTGGATCAAATCCACAAGTATCTGTCATTCATCCCTATAAGTGGATAATAATATGCACTCTTATAATTTAATAATTTTAAAAGTATTATCCTCTCTCTACATAATACCATATTTTCCATATTATTCATAGCATCAAACTTGACATGCATATTAATGTGTTTATACATTTTATTGTTTATTTTTTAAATATTCCTTAAGAACAAGAATGCATTATACAAATGATTTATATTAAATTTTGATGTAGCCTAAACATGCATGCCCTTCATTTGTATGTTTGTAAAGAAACCTTCTTAAGAATATTGTTTCTCTCATATTTGCATTCATCTTACGTAGATCGTCCCAGATAGATGTATTTTATTTATTCATATGTATCTATAATTACAATAAATATATATATATATATGGATATAAGGTTTTTCATTCATGAAAGGAATTGGATTATAATGTTGATTTTTTTGAAATTTTAACTACTTATAACACACACACATATACATACATGATAGAAATAGTATAAAAAATATTGAGATAAAATCTTACTTAGGTGAAGTTGGCGTTATGGCCATGTCTACATATTCCAATATTCCACTTGAACTATTAAGAATATTGTTTACTAACATTTTAGATCTCATGATTACTAACTTACTAGTAGTATTAGTGTTATGTATATGCATATATAAATTCATCTATGTATAATGTAATGTTATTGGTTCTAAAGCATCAACTTATATAACCAATTATAATTGGGTTTAGTATCTGGTGACCTAATCCACTCTTTTGTTCTTATGTGCCTTATTAATTATGTTCTTAGAACCATGATATATATATATATATATATATATGTCATTAGTTAAAGTTCCATCTAAACTAGAAATGTATTAGGTGGCGTTAGCTTTCTAGGACATACGTTCTTCAATTCCAACTCCTACCTACACACCGAATATTCTACCAAAAACCTCTTTCCAACCAAAAACCATCTCATTTTAACCCTAGACCACTTTCACCACATTGTGAATTAGGGTACCACTTTCACCACATAGTGAATTAGACCTCATTTTTTCAATTAACATAGATTATCTCTATCTTGACACACCACCTATTGCAATGTAGTACACTATTTAACCTAACTATGAACCCACTCCCAGAGTGCCAATATAGAGGATTAAACGATACGATCTGTCTTTGAACAATAAACCTCACAATGGTTAGCCAACCCTTACAATTGTTATTATTTATGTTGATAATGGCTTCTTCAAATATTAATCTTGCTATCAGATTAATTAAAAATCTAACACATATTTATGGTGATGAACCACAAATAAGGAAAATCAATGATATTACATTATCAACATTTGAAGACAAGAAATTTATATTAAATTGAAACTAAACATGTGCTAAGTCTGCATATGCCTTAATTAGCTCACAATTATGTAATGAAAACATGTGCATAAAAATATTGATCATCCTCAACAAAGAGTGCTTTAGATTTGGTTCAAATAGTACAACAATATACATATGTGAATATATCATTCTAACCATCCGTGAATCAACAGAAGAAAAGTAGTCATCTACACCCACAGAGCAAACAACTACTATCCAAGAAACCATATATATATATATATATATATATATATATATATATATATATATATATATAGAGAGAGAGAGAGAGAGAGAGAGAGAGAGAGAGTTAGGCTAGAATACACTCGAGTGTATTTAGAGAAGAATACACTCAAGTAGTTTTTCATGATGTAATATTTTTTTCAAAAATCTAATCCATTGATCTTCTTAAACATCTTGTCAAAAACTCATATGAAAAATTTGAGTACATTTGGATATTTGTAGGTCATGTATAAAGACCGCAAAAATTATGTATTTCAAATTAGTTTCACGCATCAAATTTTTTTCCCTTGGATGAGTGACTTACACTCATTCGAATGGGCTCAAAATTTGTATGTAGCCTAGTTATAGTATGACGGTGAAGGTCAATGGTTTACATTTTGCAAAAAATATTCTTGATATGCAAACACACTTGAGTGTATTCGTGTGATCTGTACACTGTAGTGTAATCTAGCTTGACTCTCTCTCTCTCTCTCTCTCTCTCTATATATATATATATATATATATATATATATATATATATATATATAGCACTGTATTTTCATCTTTCAATAAAAAAAATTTAGACTAGTTCATCTATCACATGTTCTTTCAATTGAATGATGTGTATGTCAACTGAATTTGGAATCATCTGATGTCAATTAGGTCTTATGAGGAGACCTAACTCCCCTTCTACAAAACCAAACATCCCATAAAACAACTCAAAATCTGTCGTCCCACCCAATGATGTTTGTTGAGTTACTTTTTATTACCAAACCAAAGAAAGAGGATGGATATGTTACATAAGTGATATGGTTGGAGCGAATGCATTCATAGATCCAATCAGTAGTGTGTTCCCGCATTTTGGTTGTGTGATGATTGGTCTGATAAGTTTGTGTGTTCCCCCAGTTTGTTTTTGTGCTAATAAGACTAATCTGTATGGAAGTCAGATTTGTTAATCAGATTCTCACTCTTAGTAGTATTTGTATGGAAGTGTCTTATTAATTAGGGGTCCCACAAAAATATCAGTTTGGGGTGGAAACGGGTTTCAATAGTCTATTTGTGTGTTTGAGTAGTCTGTATTATGTGTATTAGTTGGTCCAATCTATGTCTAATTACATATTGGATGGATTCAAATTATTTTTAATCAAACTTCTTCCTATCATTCGGTTGAATATAAATTATTGTATAGTTATGTAGCACTAATTATGAGTCAAGCAAGAAAAGGTGCTACAAGTTGGTGTGAGCTGATTGCATTAATCACACACACAACATTTATTTTTTTCTCTACTATTAACATAAATCGTGAGTTGTAGATCGTATAAAGGTTGTGCTTTACATCACATAAAACTTATAGAAAACCCTCAAATTTTTGGGGAAGATGTAAGATTTTATTGACCTTCTACCTATTTGTTGGAATGACAACAGATGCATAGTTTGATGATCTAGAAGATGTAAGGGAAGATGTAATTACATCCACATCTACGTAGGATCAAACAAAAAAAAATATTATTGATCTTCTGTCTGTCTATTGGAATGACACTATATGCATGGTCTGATTTGTGCAAGGCAAGATGTAAGATTTTATGATAGAAAAACATATGATACCAAATATAATTTCAAGTTCTACATCCAGTCTTTCTAGAACCATCTTATGCATAGTGTTGTCTATAGTTCATGTAAATTGGAATCTTATGTAACACAAATTCAATAATTCACATACATTAGTATCTTTCCTAAACATTCACATCCAACTGCTAGGTTTGGGAGGGGCCCCAAAACAAATTCAAACTAGTTCATCTTTCATGGGTTCTTACAATTGAATGACGTGTCTGTCAACTGAATCTAGAATCATCTGATGTCAATTGTTGTCTAAGCATCGATGTACATGTCTGGTGAATTTTCTCCTGAAACATTTAATCAATGGAGTGCATATAAAAACCCTAGAGACTAGGTATAAACCTAATCAGAATTTCCTAGAAGTTAGATATGGACATTTATGTCCTTGTGGAAATATGTCCATATTAAATAGAAATGAAACATGGAATTTCAATTATAATAGATATACGTGTAAGGGCATAAAAATTTCAATAATATTGTGTCTATTAAAGACACTTTTGACCTCACTCTATTGTCATGATAAGGCCACATGGCACGATGTACATAATTGATTTTGATCAAGCAAGGTAACAACACGTGAAACATGGGTATCTCAACCCCTCCCCTCATGTGGTTCACTTGAAACATGTTAATAAATTTGAAAATAATGATTAGGTCACAGAGCACAATGTACCTACACATCTTGTTTTTTATTTGGTAAGTAAGCTCCTTTTGTGTTACTATTTTTAAGGTGATATTGTCATCTTTTGTATTACTATTTTTTCACCTCTGACTTAACTCCCCTTCTCTAAAACCAAGCATCTCAAAGATGGTTCTTTTATCCACTCCATTACTAAAAAGGATTGAACTTTTCTCTATATTGACTTTCACACCAGTAAGACAGGGGCTCGATGCCTTCACATCTTGTTATAATCCTTGTAGCTATCCTTGTAGCTACCTTTGGGAAAGGTCCCAAGGAGTTAGTGTAACACGACAACCTTCATCAATGGCATCCTCTTTTGTGTCATCTCATTAGGGATTTGATTCATAGTCCCCATCACCAAACTTCAAGAGAACATACAAGTATGCCATCTGTGTGGTATACTGGAACCAATGACGATGGCACAAGTGGGAATAGTAGAGGCCCTTCAGCATCACAAGTTAGAACTTTCTTTTGGTATTATGTTTTGTGTGTTTGGGGACATCAATTTCAATTTGCTTTATTGTTGTAATACTTACTTTCCCAAACAAACATTTTTTTCCCGTACCATTTAATTTGTATGTAGTGTTGATGTCATTTTTTTCCTATCAAATCTTTCATATTATGTTCAAGTTGTTATTCTTTTTATTTTAGTCATCATGTCAAGGTTGCTATTCCTTTAATTATAGGAATCATGTATTCTAGTGATCATACAGAATCAACTGACCTCCTCACAAAGATTTTAGATATCATGTTTGGTCCAGCAAATCGCATTGCTGATGCAATAGTTGAGTCAATAGTGAACTCCGTCATGGATGAGATTTCCGATGATGACGACATACCACCTACAATGCCTAGGTTAGTTAGCATTAGGAGTGGCCACCAAAAGGTGATAGAAAACATAACCGAGCATGAACAAAGGGCTTATGACCTATACGAAATGCGACCACAAACTATAATAGCCCTCGTAGACAAGCTTGAGAGTCGTGGCTTGTTACAAAGTGGTAGAGGCATCTCATCAATTGAGGGTGTATGCTAATTCAATGCCATTGGTCATGCAATAGGCCATTCAATGCAACTTTGTGATGACTCATCACACTTACCCACCTGGAGTCGTTGAATACCTTAACAATGACGAAAACATCAACAATACAAATATGAGATTAGGCGGTGAAACGAACGAATGAAGTTGTCACATATTTGCTCAAAATTGAATTTATTTATGTTTGCTTGGCAATATATAGTTGTAAAACTTATGTGCATCATTAGTTTGTTCTTTCCATCATTTGATAAAACTTCTACTTTATTCTTATGTTTAGAAGACTTACATCACGTTCAAACTTGTATTTATCTAATTTTTCTTGGCAACATTTATTTTTATAGATTATTGTCACAGTTAGTTTGCTATTATTGTTATTTTCTCATACCTATATTTATTATTAAATTTAGATGTCAATGTCGTGTTCAAAGTCATGGGCAAAGTTTGAAAAAATATTGATGTCTCTGTCAAAGTTACAAAAATATGTTGAAGAAAACATTGTTTGTAAAAACTATTGCGAAGATACACATGAGGGGGGCAAATATGGGAACCAGGTACAAGGCAAGGATGGGGTCACTCATCATGTTTGTCAACTACCATTACTGTTTGTTTGGCCAAACGATGACATCAAACAACAACCCAATCACCTATTTTAGGAAGCATGTCCTGTTACGACCCCACCTCCCGATAACCCCCAATTAAGGGAGACCGAGAGGTCGAAGCCGCACCCATGACTTCCAGATCAAAGGTTCGGCAATTAACCAAGAATAATTATCAAATTTTAACATACTATACTGAAAGTTGTAAGAAAATAAATTTTTGCATACCTTTTTGAAAACTTGGATCTCTAAACTTCTATCCACACAGATACTAATCTATCTAATCCTCCTTTGCACTCTAATTCTCATTTAGTACCACATGTGCCACTTTATTGTTTGTTCTTTTCATTGTACCTAAAACGCCGACAAACGAAATGTCGGCCAGCTGAAGCTGGTATGTGGGGGAAACAAATAATGTTCAACTATGTTAACAATATAATCACTCAATTAATCATTTAACAGTCAAGATTACGTTTTAAGCCAAACTACTCAATCCATACCTATCCACAACTCTGTGTTGTCCATGTAAGGACTTATATGGTACCTCTGTTAAGGTGACTTGATGGACCTACCCTCTAGGCAGCCATATACTAAGTCATTCATGACCTGATGGACCTACCCTCTAGGTAGTCATATACCAGGTCAACCATTACGACACAGAGGGGATCATGATCTGAGCTAGAAGGCATATACATTATGTGATAGTCATAGTCACTTTATAATTGCAATATGAACATCCAAACAGTTTAGTTGCATTCAATGCGATTAATCATTCGGGAATCCATCGGAAATCCTAAGCGGTTATTCATAATTAACCACATACCTGATTTGATGATTTCAGAAGCATAAAGAAAATCCAACCAAGCATGCAATCCAAGTAATTCAACAATCACATAATTCCTGAAAAGAATATGTGCTCTATTTATTACACACTTTATCAAGAACCTACTTTATTAACTTGGATTCACTTTCTATGGTTTCTAATCCGCATTAAGGTTTCATTAATATTCATTAGGGTTTCTTAGATCAATTTCTCAAACTTTATCCTTTTTAAGTTAACAAACCCTAAAATATCCTTTTCCATTTTTATGAACCTTAATTGCTCAACTGTTCATTTTAATAGTCTTTTATACCCAAATTGACTTAGGATCATCACGTCCCTATTTATTCATGGATTTGAACAATTAAAAGACATATTCATCTAAATTAGGGTTTTCAAACTCATTAGTGCATAATCATGCACAAAACCCTAAATTAAACTTTTCTTTTCTTATTGCTCTATTTTGGAACCTTGGACTCCTTGGTACCCAAGGAACCCAAGAGGCACGAAATCCTCTTTGAATTTGCCTTCTAGAGATTTCTACATATTTCTTTTCTTCAATTATCCATTTATTCATTGAATTTTCTTGTTATTCGGGCCCAATAGCCAATAAAGCCCACAATACAAACATCAAGGCTATTGTAAACAAAAATCCATTTATTTGAACCAAATCATATCTTTATTTGTTCAGTTATCTTTCATATGAGAAATTACATTTCTCACCAATGAACCCAAAAATTGGGGTTGTAACATGTCCCGTGTCATGGGACGAGTATGATGAGGCCCTAAAGTGGGCCAACTGGGATGGTCCTACCTAGGATCAATATAAATCATCCTCCACATTGAAGACTACCCACCATAGTGGCTGGTCACCATCTTAACTTGTGTGTATGGGTGTCTATGTCTAGGCCCAGGGCATGCCTCTCCTTTTTTGTCCACTCTCCCTTGGTTCATGACATATTTTCCCGGGAACAAAATATGTTATTATCAGTTTTTGTTGCATTGTTTAAGTTCTGATGAAAACTTTATCATCTTTACTTTGCTACTTGTGTGTAATTTATGTTACACTATGCCAATTTCAATTATCTTGTCAGTTTCCAATTACTAGATCAAATATGTACAACTATACATATATACAACATGAACATGCCATGCAAGACAACTGTAGAGTTTAATTTATTTTAAATAAACATATAAAATGAGCATACTCATCTTATATTCACTTCACTAAACAACAAACACTAGCACCCACATTATGTATACAATTAAATTTTTTTGTAAATTTTGAACTTATATTGTAGTAACATCACAGCTTCACATTCTTTGTAACTGTTAAAATAGTTTTGTAAAAACAGGATAGAATAAGCAGATCCTGACTAGGTTGCCAAACAAAATCAAAATGAACCTAGACTAGTAGCTAAACAAAATCAGACTGAAATTGGACTTAAACCAGATCAGATGACCAGAATCAGACTGGGTTGCCAAACAGAATCAGATTGGATCCAGACTACCCTAATCTAGATCTACTAACTAACCCCGACTAACCCAGTCTAGACTATAGAATCCCAATCCCGAACCAAACATGAGCTTAGGACACATATCATGCATTGATCTAATGGCTAACAACTGTCTTCTACCTCCTATCAAGTGCATACAAGCTTTACTAGCTTTGTGTCCATCCTTGTTGGCACCAAAATCCACCCCTTTAGCCTACATCATTTTCAATAGATCCTTTCTCCTCCTCCCTTTCTTCCTCTTCTCCATTTTCCCTTTTTACTCTATCGTTATGTGCCCTTTTACCCCCTCCTTATCCTTCATCTTTTCCACATGTAACCCTAGGGTCACCACTAGTTGCCCATTTGGGGTATCGTGATCCAGCGATCCAGGACATGTTAGAAACATCTAAAGGCACCCACGCGAAGCAAGGGAGATGTGTATGTGGACATCAAAGTGGTGAATCCTTAGGTGTTGCCTAGCCTAACACTTCATGACCTCCAACGAGCTTGTGCCACCATGGTCATCCGCCCACACACGAGTGGGCATAGTAGGGAAGAGGTTAGTCAAACCAGGAGGCCCACCACCCATGGAAACCAGATGGCTTGAAGTTTGGCCTAAGCCAACCAACTCTCAAGGGGTGCCCTCTGAGGATCTGATATGGGTGACCAAGTTGGCACTCCATTAAGTGGCCCCTCTTTTATAAAGAAAAAAAATTCTCTCTCACCAAAATTTTCAGAGAAATGACCAAGTTTTTCATAAAACTTTACAAATTGACTCTTTGTCCAAAAATAGTAAAACATAGCATTTTGACTAGAAAAATGAAACCTTTCCAATACAAATAGTTTCATAATTGAAATCTACTTGTGGTTCTCCTGAGACTACTAAAAGTGATACTTATATGCTTATTTAATGAACCTTATGCCGTATTATTTGTCCATTGCGTCTATAATGATCTCATGTTTCCTTGAGCCTACAAATCAGTAACTTCATTATTGGATCAAATGGGATCTAGAAGGGGTTGAATAGAGATAAAACTGTAACATACTAGATCTTGAATCCTACCCTAGAACTTTGACCTTTTGAGCATAGCCAAACAAAGATGAGGATTGATCTAGATGAGGTTTAGTATAACATTTATGTGTTAATGCATGTATAAATCACCCTAAAGTAATCTAATGTTCTCACATTAGTCTTGGGACAATAATAGACACATAAAATATGTCACAAGAGATAATAATAAATTATATAAAATTCGTGCAAATAATCATACCCAATTCTTATCGTGATAATATTAAGATATGGAACATAATCACTGGTAAAAATTTCACCTTTGATGTCGGTTAAATAAGGCTTTTGACATTAGTTTCCAAGTGACACCCAATTCAACGACACTAAAAGTAGATGTCTTAAGCATCAGTTACAAAACTGACAACCTAGAGTCATTCCCGATTGCAACCAAAAAAAGAACCGCTAGCAATGGGGCCATAGGCGTCAGTTATTCATAAAAAACCGACACCAATCTCCATCCCGGACCATAGTTGTCGGTTGTTTACAAACAACCGACTCCATTGACCACCTTTGTTGACCGTTTTTATAGCTAAAAAATAACTTCCAGAAATTGGACCATAGGCGTCGGTTATTCATACAAAACTGACGCACGACTCCATCCCGAACAAAAACATTAGCCCCCGGGTTAGACCATAGTTTTCGATTTTCTTTAAATAACCAATGTCGTTGACTTCAATTTATTGACGGTTTTTAGATAACCAAAACCATTAGAACAAAAGGCATTGGTTTATTATAATTAACCGACGAGTTGGACAATTTTTGTTATTTTTGTATTTAACCGATGACTATGTTATGTTTTTTTTCTTATCAGCTTGCAGGCCTGCTGTCCAGTTGGTTAGCAGGATGCAGAACCTATAGTTCTGAATAGTAGGTTTACAACATCCTCTGATTTCAGCCAACAATAGGCCACAAACCTACAATATTAACAAGATGGACAATACTATATATATAGATCATGTGATTCACACATGTATAAGCACATTTAATTCATTCATATGATTCACACACATGTAGCAACCTATAGTTCCATTAATTCATCTCTTTTCACATTCACATACACATAGAAGCACAACCATTCATTCATCTCTTTTGACATTCACACACATGTAGAAGCACATTCACACACATGTATATAGATAAGACAATTCAAAATTCAATTGGACATGTATATATAAGTTTGTCTTTCAAAGTTTAGCATGTCATCAAATACAGAAAAATATTATGACATCAAAGTTTAGAAATGTCATTCTTTATCATCATCATTATCGTCATCAGTACTCCAGTGATAATAAAAAATTCCCAACGCTTCTAAGGCTTTTTCCCATTGTTCTTTTATATCATCTAATTGTTCCATCCTATAGGGACTATGTACATCTAATAACTTTTCACCTGTGCTGAAGTGACTAGTTTTAAGCACCTGCAAAGAGAATGATGTATATATATAATTAATAAGATTGATATATTTCATATCATCTAATGAGACTATATAATATATATAATTGATAAGATTGATATATTTCATATTATCTAATGAGACTATAAAATACATGTTGTATGTTATCGATATCCAGTGTAGCATATCTAACAATCAGGTCCATATATCGCATAACTTAGTATGCACATGCCCAACCGTTGTCTTGTTTAGCACACTATAAATTTCAACATATAAAATGTTATAAATAAAAACAAGCATAGTTCACATAAATAATATATACATTGAAGTCAGGAAACTACATTCATATTCTTCCAAACTAACAGTTTATTCTTTGTCTTGCACATGTTTCCTCTAGATCAATTGAAATATTTTAAATCCCTACATGTTAATGTAACACATTACATTGTATTACCAAATAGAAATGTAATAATAGATGTTAACGGATATAGTAATGAACAATTTCTCACGTGAATAATGGCCTTTTCATTACGTGTGCATGTATGTCTAATTGCTTCCCCTCAGGATCTAGATAATAAACAGTGAACATCTTGGGGACAATAACAAGTAACTCCCAATGCTTACCACTAGAGATAAGAAAGTTAAAAATATATAACTCAAAATCAACAATAAAATGTAATTTTGTTAAGTCCAAATTATAAGCAAAGTAATCTTATTTAACATTGAATGGAGCTATTATCACACTCTTCTTTTATCTACCAAAATATTTAAAAGTGACAGAGCAGTATAAGGTAACTAATGAAGGGTCTTTATCTATAAGACTGATCAAAGATGGAATTAGAAATCCCACATGGGTAAACAAAAATTATGTACATATCTTATGTAGGTGGTTGCAAAACATATATTATGTATGCGTTAATATATAAGAAACCAGATCACCATATATAAAATAAGGTATATAGATATATAAACAAGATCTCACCATATCCATAGCTCTATCATAGATGTATTCAGTCAATCATACCTAAACAACTCCAAAATATCTCATATAAATGTAGTGTTATCGTATGATTGGCCTGCAACATCCTCCGAAATATAATCATTTATAGGACACAGTTTGTTATGTTCGCCTATCCATATTGCCATACCCCTACAATTAGGACCTATCGATTCATATAGGTCCTTTGGAAGCCAACTTGGTACTGCATTAGGAGGTGGAGGTGGAGGTGGAGCTGTAGCAGGTTTTTTCTTTTTCTCCTGTATATATAATTTCATATCAATAGACTTGTATATACACGCTAACAAATTAATGTAATGTTAAATTTACCATACATGACCAGTATAGACGACATCTGTTTCGAGCCACAATATCACTCTGTCTTCTTCTTCACCAAGTGTGTCAGCATGTGGGTGGGCATATGGCAATGCATGTTGCCTCCAATGAGGGAACACAAGCCGTGGGCTTGCACAAACATAACCATCGGGTACTGGAGTGCCATGAACTATGTGTCCGGGAAGGCGTGGGTAAGCCGCAACATCTGCAATGAAGAATTCTTTGAATTTAAGATGGCATGACCTCAACCCCTACAAATTTACATAGAGTGTGTTATATACATATAAATAAACATATCATCTTGAAAAGACTTGCTACTATGTCATAAAATTACATACAACGGATGTTCTAGGTGGTGGGTCTACATGATTACTCCCAACCACCTCTACCATAGGGTAAGAGCGGCACGACAGAGGTACTATCTGAATGGTAGCCTGAGACGCCTGCCACTTGCGCATTGCTTCCTAAACTCTCTTATCAATTAACTCATCTACCTATACATGGACAAAAGAAAGGCTAGATTTTGATTATTGGATTCCCTTTGCAATAACATTCTAAAAAAAGAATAGGTTACCTCAGCTTTGAGAAATTCCACTTTTGGGACATGTTTGCATTGTGATGGCCTAAAGAACGCTTTTATGCCTACATCAGTGTCTGTAGCCCTAAAACATCCAAGATGATATGGGTTACCAAGAGCAACTGTAAATTCATCCCTTGTGCCCTCAGGGATGAACTTGCCTTGCTTCCTCTACTTGTGAAGCTCCCTCTAATCGCCATCAATAGAAATTGGTAAGTAAACATAACAATTATCAATATCGAGTGCTCTGAGAGTATAATTTTATCATTTTTGTAGTTTGCCTCAACAGTCGTGGGCTTGGTTATATCTCCTTTCTTATTTTTCCTCCTATCTATCCACACAGCATGGTGAGGCAGAGGTGCGGGAGTAATAGTAGAGGACTCACTAGTCTCCTGAGTAGCAGCAGACTCAGCATCAATAGTATCCAATAGTTTTTGGCGAACGCCTGCATAGCCACTTGGACCCATCGTGTGGTCATCCACATTTAGTACACACCTTGCTCTTTGAGCATCACTGATAGCCTTGTTAGTAAGCACATTGAATTGGTTAGTAATACTAAAGGTCAATCGTTAATAGGTGAATTCGTAAGAATTAGTTAATACCTTGAATTCATTGATATTTCTCGTGACAACAAATGCCTCCCAGTCCTTCAGTTCTAGGTAGTTCCATTTCTTAGTGGCTGACTTCTTCCTATTCTCAACATCTCAAATGTATAGTCGGGTGAGATTTATCCTATAGTTTCTTAGGAACCTGCCAAAATGCTACATCACCTTTTTACAATGTAGGCTTTCATCCAGTTCAAATATACTCTACAAAATGTCACATATTTAATAGACTAGTATATCCTAAAAGTTAGTATTCTACAAAAGAGAATTACAAATGATAATAACTCACACAGTTATTTCCATATTAACTCTTTCTTCCCTTTATAAGCATTATACGAAGAACATTCTAAATGAGGACTGCAATGGCTATGAGTAATAACCCCAAGATATGAAATAAATGAGTTGTGGTTCACTCCAGCTGGATTTCCTACATGATCAAAATCCACAGCCAGTTTTGGCCCATTGCCCCTTTGTTGTATTAACTTGTTCATCATAGTGATGCCCCTCACTTTTTCAATTTTTTTTTGCTTCTCAACAAGTGTTTCAAGGTTTTCAGTAGGTACACCCTCAACCTAAAAATTGGTATGTTAAAAAAACATTTACAGGATATAACTTATAAATGGACATATAGATAGATATATATGATATATTTTAGAACTTACATTGTGAGGTAGAGCCTCATTGATATCTGAGGCGGAGCCTCATCGATATCCTCACCCTCATGGCAATCATCATTATGATCATCATACTCATGGTCAACCATCTGAAAGTGTCATTAAAAAAATCATACATTTAACATTTAACATTACTAGAATATAATATAACATTGTATCAATTAACTAGAAAGTGTCATTAAAAACATATAAAAAGTAAACAATGCCTCTAATACTATGATCTTTTATCAATTAATATTTCTTTGGTGTGATCTCGACACACATATAAGTCATCATTGGCTTCCATATTTGGTGTTGGTAAACCAACTGATAATGGACTCAAGTCATCATGCTTATCATAGTACTCTTCTTCATCTATAATATCTTCAATGAACTATCTTTTAACATGAAGAACAATGGACCATTTTTCATTTCTAGGATCATCGATATAAAATACTTGTTTTTCCTGTGATGCCAATATGAATGGCTCACCCTTCTCGCTAATATTTTCAAAGTTCACTAATGTGAAGCCCAATTCATCCACTATAACTCCATTTGTGTTATCAACCCAATTACATTTAAAGAGTGGAATTTTGAAATCCACATAGTCAAACTCCCATATGTCTTCAATGACACTTTAATATGACATCTTAGCTTCACATGGACTCTTTTCCTTTGCACTACCAAAACCAATGAAGACGTGTGAAGGGTGACCCCACTATTTTGGATGACTCTCTTATCATCTTGACGCTTTGCGTAATATGAGAATCCATTTATGTCAAACCCTTCATAAGACATAACTTCATTTTTGTTTTGAATGCAAAGCATTTGATATTTTCAGCAAGATTATTTAGTGTTTGAGATAGTTGATGTAAAACTTTATCTTCAAACCACTTAATAAATGACTTTTTATGCTCTCTAGAAAGCCACATTGAATTGGCTCAAGGATATTGTTTCTTAATGAAATTGGTATGTTCCTCGATATAAACACTCACTTCATCGATGTTGTGTAAAATACACAAGTGAGCTTGTTCCAACAACTCATGGATGATTATTTTTATCTGTGATCCTAAAATCCCTTTGCCAGAATACTCCTCAATATTCTTTCCATTTACAGGAGTGTCATTACCACTCAGAAAGTCATTGCAAAAATCCACAACCTCTCTCACCACATAACCCTCAATAATACTCTCTTCAGGCTGATAACAGCTTTGAACATCACCTTTGAAAATGATTATGTATCGTTCAAAAGGATACATCCAATGCAAGAAAATTGGTCCCTACATTTTCACTTCCCTTGTCAATTGGACAACAAGATGAATCATGATATCAAGGAATGAAGGAGGAAAATACATCTCAAGTTGATATAGGGTAACAACCACTTCTCTTTTCAACTTATCGTGAGTCTCGGGATTAATAACTTTGTTGCAAAGACTGTTGAAAAAGAAACAAAGTCTGGTGATTGCAAACCTTACATTCTTTTGCAGTATAGATCGAATTTCCATGGGCAATATTTGTTGCATTAGAGTGTGGCAATCATGAGATTTAAGACCTATTAGTTTTACATCTATCATTGATACCAATCTACGGATGTTGCATGAGTAACCATGTAGCACCTTAACATTAACCAAGCACTCGCAAAAAGCTTTCTTCTCCTTTCTAGATAATGTGTAATAAGAAGGAGGTAAATACGTTCTCCGATCACTACTAAATTCTTCTGTTAATCCTATCTTTATTTCCATTTCACGTAGGTCCATTCTGGATTTGATCCAATCTTTATCTTACATGGTATATTCAACAGAGTACCAATGGTGCTATCACAGACATTTTTCTCAACATGCATGACATCGATAGAATGTTTGACTACCAAAGAACTCCAATAAGGAATATTCCAAAATTTTGACTTCTTCTTGAATAAAGATTTGTCACTCCATGTGGCCATGGTACATTGTGATCTCTTACCAAATTCATTGACAAAGTCTTTTACCCTTTCATAAACAACCTCCCCTGGTATAGGTTTAGGCGCACTCTGTTCCTCATTCCATCCATTGAACGTTTTGCACAACCTTCAGTAAGGATGGAATTTTGGAAGAAACCTTCGATGACCAAGTTATACAGTCTTGCCACCATGTTTTAGTCGTATTGAATCAGTGCTCTCTTCAAATATAGGACATGTTTTAGATCCTTTGACATTGTATCCAGACAAATTTCCATATGTTGGAAAGTCATTAACAGTGCAAAATATCATAGCATGCAAACGAAATGTCTCTCTAAGTGAAACATCATAGGTCATCACACCTTCACCCCAGAGCTTCTAAAAGTCATCAATTAGAGGTTCACAATAAATGTTGATATCATTTCCAGGTTGTTTAGGGCCCGATATCAACAACGACAACATAACATACTTATTTTTCATACACAACCAGGGAGGGAGATTGTATATTACAAGCATAATAGTCCAAGTGCTATATTGGTTGTTCAATGTCCTGTACAGATTCATCCCATCGGTACAAAGTCCAAGTCTTTGATTCCTGACTTCTTCACCATATTTAGGGTACAATAAATCAATCTTCTTCCACTGTGGAGAATCAGACGCATGTGGTAGGATCCCATCATTATTTTTCTTAACCTCTGCATGCCACCTCAAATTCTTTGCATCTATCGGATTGGAAAACAAGCATTGAAATTGTTGTACTATAGGTAGATACCACATCACCTTGGCAGGAGAACCAGTTTTGGACTTCCCCAAAGTCGTCATTTTATACCTTGACGGACCACATTTTGGGCAATCTTTCAAATCCACATAGTCCTTTTGAAATAATAAACAATCATTCGGGCATGCGTGTATCTTCTTGGCCTTCATTCCCATTGGGAACAACAATTTCTTTAACTCGTATGTTGAGATTGGCAGCTCATTTCATTCAGCAAGAATTTCTTTCAACAAAGTCAACAATGACGTGAAGCTTTTGTCGCTCCATCTATTGTTAGCTTTCAGCTTATACAATCTCAACACAATGCTAATCTTTGTAAACTTAGTACAACCTATGTATAATGGTCTCTCAACATCATGCACAATGTTCCTAAACATGGGAGGTTGATCGGTGTGCTCTACCCCACAACTATTTAGCATCTCATCAATGATGTCTATTGGAACTGGTTCGTTCACATCTATGTCATCAGAGGAAATTTCTTCTTCCACACAATCACTGGTATCGACATCTACTAATTTCAGGTTTGAAATCTCTCCATGCCAGTGCCATTCTATATAGCCTTATACAATCTCGTTTCACATGACATGACTTTTGATTTCGTCATGAGTGCTGACTTTCAAGTTGTTACTGCAATGCCTACATGGACAATAGAACCTATATGTAGGTTGTTTTCAATGTTCCTCCACAAATCTAATAAATTGATTAAGACCATAAATAAACTCTGGGGTGTAGCAATTTGGAATGGACATCCATGATCTATCCATTCTATGATCAAAGAGAAAACAAGTATATATTAGGGTTTAGGATTAAAAGATTAAGGTTTAGGGTTAAAAGATTAGGGTTTAGGGTTAAAAGATTAGGGTTTAGAGTCTTATATATATAATAAATGTATACCACCTATCCAATTCTTGATCACCTAATCTCACTAGTAAGTGTATAATGTGTATTCGATTTTCAAGAAAATTTCTACAACATTTCCCAATAGTTCTCGAAGTACACCGATGTAAATGGGCAAATGCCCACCGACATATGTACTTAGAGAACAAATGGTGAAGTGCTGAAGAAACATCATGAAAACCAAATATACATTATACACTTACATCCTAAGTGAGATTAAGTGTTCAAGAACAATCCCAAACCGGGGACTATCCAAGATTTACTCCTAATGAGTAGATCTCGGACGGGTTTCTAGGTTAACAAAATACATGTATGTTGTCATTCCTATACCTACAATCATAGTTTCATCGTTCGTATCCTACGTTTTGTGTAACATCATTTAAATCAATTCATTCTTCCATTTGGGTAGTTCATTCATTCATCATTAATCCTAATTAATCATTAATAATCAACTACACAATTTGAAGAATAATTATATATTGAACTAAGTTAAATCTTGGAGAAACGAAGTGCAAATCTAATTAACTAAGTTCATTCATTCATCATTAACCCCTATTAATCAATATTAATCAATCCTAATTAATCAATAATTATATATTAAACTAAGTTTATTCTTAGAGAAACTCACTGCACTAGTGGAGAAGGTTGTGGTGGCGGCGTCAACGGTGGAGGTGGTCACATCTAGAGGTGAATCAGGTGGCGAGTGGCGGTGGAAGAGATGACTGAGATGAAGCTAGAGGTGAAGCAAATGGCAAGCAGTGGTGGGGTGGCGGGTTGAGGTTGTGTTCGTTGGCGGAGATGACTGAGCAAGCGAGCGGCGATGATGACTAAAGTGCCGAAAGCAGGCGACAGGATCGGCACCTCAGTAGCTATTCCACAGAGTCGGCGAGCTCCTCAATGGTGGAGCGGTCCTTAGCGGTGACTCCTCAGTAGTAGCAGGAGTACAGCGGCAACGCAACTCAGCAGCAGTAGTGGCGGCGGCGACAACAAAGAATCACGAGACCTAAGTTCTTGAACGACAATAGAGAATCGGGAATGAAACAGAGAAGGGGAAGAGTTTGACTTGTGTGGGTGCTATTAAGTTAACTATCAGTGTCGGATTTTGCAAAAATCTAAAACCTAATAGCAATATGCGTTGATTCCAAAAGAAAACTGACACCAATCTGCAACTTTAAACAAAAAAATTTGCACCCGGTCAGGGTGTTCATCATCTGTTTCTACATCCAAAACTGACATCTAACCACAGAACCTGACAAAGTAAATGTTCTTGAGTTACAATCATAGTTGTCGGTTGTCAATAAAAAATTGATACCAAATATGGAAATTGGGTGGGGGAATATTTTTGTAGGGACAACGCACAAACAAACTTCCTCGTCGGTTCTTGTTTAAAAACTGATGACAAGTGAGGGGATGAATTTTGCCTCACGAAGGATGTTTAGTCGTCAGTTCTTTCAAATAAACCGATGACATATGAGGGGATAAAAAATTTCACGGGGCTTGGCATCTGAACATATGTCGTTAGTTTTATAACAACTGATGTTGAATTGAAAATTTTTGAGGCAAATTTTTTCCCTCGAAAATTGTATTTCGTAGGTGATTTTGGATGTCGGTTTTTATGTTTAGAAACTGACGTTAATGAAAAAGTGATGCATGTGTCTTTTGTAAATCGGCTTGCCTTCATGTATAGGTGTCAGTTGTTGTTTTAAGCTGACATCATAGTATATTAGCATTGGCCTTTTATTTTTAACCGACGCCATCAGATGTGACATTATATGCCATTTCTATACTAGTGAATTGAATGAGCAAGAGTAATAATAATAAAATAATGTGATTATAATGGCCACAAATATTAATTTTGTAATAACTCATTAATGGAAACCTCAAAAGTGAAATCTAAGTTAAAAATGGTGTTCCTTGGGTCCCACTTGCCTTGGGAGTCAAGTTTAACATTTTTACATAATAATAATTAATTTAATTCTTTTTGGAAAGTGAAGATCTAATTTTTCCCCAAAATATGAAATAAAATAATAAATGAATTCAAAAGATTGGATTCATAATTTTCAAAATAAATATAACCTTTGGGTGAATTTTCATCCAATTTGGAGAAAGTTTGCTTAAAAGGTGAAATCAAGAGAGTGAAAGTGTGTAGAACCTTCAAAATATTAAATAATTAGCCAAACAATACTAACATGTGAAATTGATGGAAAATTCATATCCAAAATATTAAATATGACTTGTGTTTGAATTTTCATCAATTTTGGATAATTCTAGATGTCTCTAATGTATTAGGAAAGGGAAAATGTGATTTATTTTAAAAGAATTAAATAAAATAGAAAATTTCTCCAAAAGGGAAAACAAATGTCAAAATTAGATTCTACGTGTCCTAATTAGTCTAGGTATCAAATTTTATTTAATTTGGACCTTATTTGTACCTTCAATTGAAGAGAGAGAAAAAGGAAAATAATTTATTCAACACTTTACAAAATTCGGATTAGGAAACACCAGCTCGCATAAACAGAAACCGCAGACCAATGTCCAGTATTATGGGCATAACTCTCTCATTTCTTAACAAAAATTCACGAAATAACTTTCATTGTATTATAAATTTTATTCTGCATCTATCCATACCACACTCATAGCCTAACGTGGAGAATTCGAGAAATGTCTCAACTTTTTCTTCAAGTCTTTTGAAACAACTTCTCACACACCCCCACCTATAAATACCTCTACCCCGGTCTTCCCCGGTTGTTTTGTGAACCTCCTCTCAGCCCAATTTCATCCTATCTTGAGTGTGTGGCAGATGGTAATCGTGCTTTAATTTTTCCTTGCATCGTCGTTTCACCCAAAAGCCGAACATGGTTCTTGGTGTGAGTTTGCAACACCGCTCCCCAATGTCATGTTTATTTTTAGAATGTAATTGGACCTCAAACAAACAACTCTGGCACTTGTTCTTCATGATATGTTAGTTAGTGTCACAAATGAACAACGAATGAAGTTTTTCCCTAAACTCTAGGATAAGTTTCTCCTTGCCCATCTGACCTCTCTTCTCTCTCGCAAACTCCCTACTAATTTGGCATTTTTCTAATTTTGTGTTTGGCTGATTTTATAAAATTCATATCTTTTAATTTGATTGTCCAAAAATTATAATAAAATATGTTTTGGAATCAAAATTTTTGTTTTTTAGAATACAAATAATTTCAAAACCTGATTTCCATGTTTTCAAAAACGGATTTTTAAGGATATAATTAATTAATTTAAAAAGCCCTAAAATCGGTAACTAATCCATATGAACTTCAAATTAAGTAAATAAATATTTGTTCTTTATCAGAAAAACCTAATAAGTTGATTGGTTCAAGTTTAGAGTCCAAGATCTAATTTTTTGTATAAAGGTCTAGAATTAGGGTTACATTACATATATATGAATCTCAAACCCTAATACATGTGAACAATTTGTATTTAGGCAAGGTTGATCTTGGAAATAACTAGTTTGGTGAAGAGAGTTTCTAGGACCCTGGTTTAAGGTATGATTGCATCCCACATTATTTCTATATTGAGCGATAAATCTATTTCATCTCTTATGTATGTTTGCATCCCCTATTCTTCGATATTGAGAAATAACCTATCTTCATTATTCTCTTGGTCCTATGGACATTAGCCTATACAAAACGTGTTTTCTTTTGAAAATCATGGTTCATGTGAACTACCTTATTTGTTATTGATCTTGTGACCATGTTTGGACATTCTCTTGCTTCTTCATGGTGGAACTCTATATGATGACATGTGATGTCTTTTTCCCACTTATGAGGTGGATGTATATGTTGGTAACTTATGTGGTGACTAGTTTGTATAATCTGACTATACCATCTACTTGCCTCTACATTTAACATGCTATGTGATTCATTAGCACTAGAGTAATGTAATTGCATTGGTTTTGGGTTATGTGCCCTTTATGCTTTTGGGATGGAGGTTATGTGCCCCATACCTGGGTTTCAAATTTATGAGGTTTGGCCACTTTGTATATATTTAGGAGTTTGGTTATGTGCCATTCTCTATCAGGTTTCAAGTTTATGAGGCTTGTCTGCCATTGTCTTTATATTGTTCTAGGGCTATGTTTATCTCACATGCATGCAGGATGATAATGATTGATTATGGGTTATGTGCCCTATCTCATGATACGTGCTTATGTGGCACAAGTTTATTATTGTATTCATGACAAGTATTCTTTTGTTATCATATGATTGCAATTACTTTTCTCTTGTTTCCCATTTGGGTGGTCCTTGTCTTTTCTATGGGAAGCCTTTTATATTTGATGTCCCTTTATTTCATAATATTAATCAATTTGCTTTTTAGTATGCACATACTAGTCTTTGCTGATGTCTTCTATTTTTCTCTTCTAGCTGGAGTATGCTTCCAACCCTAAGTAAAGGATGTGGAGGACATGGGATAAAGTTATGGACCTAGCTGAAGGAGTTAAAACATGGAGACAATCTTGATTTCGTTTAGATTTCCCTCTACATGGATCGTTATGATGTACCTTTACATGTAAGTTTATTATGTTCTTTTGTAACCTTATGAGAAATTGAATATAGTCAATGTTTTTATTCTGCTGCTACACTTTGGTTGTTTTGTATACCTTAAATAAGATTTGAAAATTTTACACCCACTCTAACATATGTTTTAGGTGTGTTCGGACTGGAGGTTCTATTGTTCAAATTTTTAGTAGGGAGTGGTTCTAATCTGAGATTCCACTCCTTACAGCATGGTTTCAGAGCCCATGGTTATCAGAATCTGACTATTTTAATTTTTTCTCCATAGTTAGAACCTTTTCCATGCATAGTCATCTTTTAGATGATATGTTTTCCCTCAAATCACCTAGGTTCACCCTTTTGAGATACGGTTTTAGATGATCACACCCTACCATGTATATTGAGCATGATTTGTGTCTCTTGATTCTAAGAGGTTTGACTTGAAGATGCTATTAGGTTATGAGTTGGTGGTAGGATAAGGAGATCTTGCTATGGAATTATTGTGACTTAATATCTGCATTGATTTTGAGCGCATATTTGTTTCATATCACATGATTTTTTAAAGAAAAATATTTTTTCAATTATACTACTATATCTACAAAATTTCTTGGATTTCATCGAAGTTTTCCTAAACTAATTTACAATAAAGTGAGGTGTTTTGGTAGTGAAACCCTAAACCTAGTTCTATCCCTAGTTTTGACGTTGGAGTTGTGACTAGGATTGATATAAATGTGTAGTTGACCTACCCTATGACTTTTGGGTGTTTGTGTAGGGTTGTTAGGTTAGAGACACAAGGACCTAAAACTAAACCCGAGATTGTGTGACCATTAGTTGGATACATGAGCGACATAAATTCCTAAAACTTTTAAAACTAAAAGTTATGTGGGTAACCCTAAATGATGTTTAGTTTGACTTGTTAGGTTAAACTTTTTAAGGGTGGAGAGTTGTTGGTTGTTGATGTTTGATCAATAGATTTTGAGGATGAAATCCTTTTAAGGGGTGGATTGTTGTAACATACCAAATCTTAAATCCAATCGTAGAACTTTGACCTTTTGAGCATAGCCAAACAAGGATGAGGATTGATCTAGATGAGGTTCAGTATAACCTTTATGTGTTAATGCATGTATAAATCACCCTAATGTAATCTAATGTTCTCACATTAGTCTTGGGACAATAATAGACACATAAAATATGTCACATGATATCATAATAAATTATATAAATTCGTGCAAATAATCATACTCAATTCTATTGGTGATAATATTAAGATATGGAACATAATTGAATGAATAGGAGTGATAATTATGAAATAATGTGATAATAATGGCCACAAATATTAATTTTATAATAACTCATTAATGGAAACCTAAAAAGTGAAATCTAAGTTAAAAATCATGTTCCTTGGGTCTGAATTGCCTTGGGAGTCAAGTTTCACATTTTCACATAATAATAATTAATTTAATTATTTTTGGAAAGAGAAGATCTAAGTTTTCCCCAAAATATCAAATAAAATAATAAATGACATCAAAATAGGAAAATAAACTTGGATTCATAATCTACATAATAAATATAACCTTTGGGTGAATTTTCATACAAATTGGAGAAAGTTTGCTTAAAAGGTGAAATCAGGAGAGAGAAAATGTCTAGAACCTTAAAAATATTAAATAATTTTACAAAAAATACCAACATATGAATTGATGGCAAATGTGTATCCAACATATTAAATATGACTTGTGGGTGAACTTTCATCAATTTTGGATAATTCTAGATGTCTCTAATGTATTAGGAAAGAGAAAATGTGATTTACTTTAAAAGAATTAAATAAAATAGCAAAAGTCTCGAAAAAGGGAAACTAATGTCAAAATTAGATTTTACATGTCCTAATTAGTCTAGGTATCAAATTTCATTTAATTTGGACCATTTTGTATCTTCGATTGAAGAGAAAGAAAGAAAACTAATTTAATCAACACTTTACAAAATTCTGATTAGGAAACACCAGCCCACATGAACAGTAACCACGGACCAATATCCAATATTATGGGCATAACTCCCTCATTTCTTAACGAAATTTTATGAAATAACTTTCATTGAATTGAAATTTTAATTACACATCAATTTATATCATATTTGTAGCCTAACGTGGAGAATTTGAGAAATGCCTCAACTTTTCTTCAAGTCTTTTGAAATAACTTCTCACGCACCCCCACTTATAAATACCTCTATCCCGGTCTTCCTCGATTATTTTGTGAACGTACGCTCATCTCAATTTCATCCTTTCTTGACTGTGTGGCTGTTGGTAATTGTGCTTTAATTTTGCGTTGCATCAGCGTTTCACCCAAAAGACGAACATGGTTCTTGGTGTGAGTTTGCGGCACCTCTCCCCAACGTCATGCTTATTTTGGAACGTAATTGGACCTCAGGTAAACAGCTCTGGCACTTGTTCTTCATGATCAATTAGTTAATTTCACAAATGAACGACGAACGAAGTTTTTCCCTAAACTCTCGTATAAGTTTCTCCTTGTCCATCCAACCTCTCTTCCTCTCTTGCAAATTCCCTACTGATTTAGCATTTTTCTAATTTTGTGATAAGCCAATTTTATAAAATTCATATCCTTTAATTCAATTGTCCAAAAATTAAAATGAAGTATGGTTTGGAATTGGAAAAATGTTTTATTTCTAATACAAATAGTTTTAAAGCTTGATTATGATGTTTTCAACAATGGATTTTTAAGGATCTAATTAATTAATATAAAAAGCCCTAAAATTGGTAACTAATCCATATGAACTCCAAATTTAGTAAATAAATATTTTTTCTTAATAAAAAAAACCAAATAAGTTGATTGGTTCAAATTTGGAATCCAAGATCCGATGTTTTGCAGAAAGGTCTAGAATTAGGGTTACATTACATATATATGAATCTCAAACCCTAATACATGTGAACAATTTGTATTTAGGCAAGGTTGATCTTGGAAACAACTAGTTTGGTGAAGTGAGTTTCCCTAGTTTAAGGTATGATTGCATCCCACATTATTTCTATATTGATCAATAATTCTATTTCGTCTCTTATGTATGTTTGCATCCCCTATTCTTCTATATTGAGCAATAACCTATCTTCATTATTCTCTTGGTCCTATGGACATTGGCCTATACACAACATCTTTTCTTTTGAAAATCATAGTTCATGTGAACTACCTTATTTGTTATTGATCTTGTGATCATGTCTGGACATTATCTTGCTTCTTTATTGTGCTTTGTTCATGGTGGAACTCTATATGATGACATGTGATGTCTTTTTCCCACTTATGAGGTGGATGTATATGTTGGTCACTTATGTGGTGACTAGTTTGTATAATCTGACTATACTTTCTACTAGCCTCTACATTTAACATGCTATGTGATTCAGTAGCACTAGAGTAGTGTAATTGCATTGGTTTTGGGTTATGTATCCTTTATGATTTTGGGATGGAGGTTATGTTCCCCAAACTTGGGTTTCAAATTTATGAGGTTTGGCCACTTTATATATATTTAGGAGTTTGGTTATGTGCCATTCTCTATCAAGTTTCAAGTTTATGAAGCTTGTCCACCATTGTCTTTATATTGTTCTGGGGCTATATTTATCTCACATGCATGCATGATGATAATGATTGATTATGGGTTGTGTGCCCTATCTCATGATATGTGCTTATGTGGCACAAGTCTATTGTTTTATTCATGGCAAGTATTCTTTTGTTATCATATGATTGCAATTCATTTTCTCTTGATACCTATTTGGGTGGTCCTTATCTTTTCTATGGGAAGCCTTTTATATTTGATATCCCTATATTTCATAATATTTCACAATTTTGTTTTTAGTATGCACATACTAGTCTTTGCTAATGTCTTCTATTTTTCTCTTCTTGCTGGGGTATGCTTCCAACCCTAGGTGAAGGATGTGGAGGACATGGCATAAATTTATGGACCTAGCTTAAGGAGTTAAAACTTGGAGACAATCTTGATGTCATTTAGATTTCCCTCTATAGTCTACATGGATCCTTATGATGTACATTTACATGTATGTTTAAGATGTTCTTTTGTAACATTATGAGAAATTGAATATAGTCAATGCTTTTATTCCGTAGCTAAACTTTAGTTGTTTTGTATACCTTAAATAAGATTTGAAAATTTTACACCCACTCTAACATATCTTTTAGGTGTGTTTGGATTGGAGGTTCTTTTGTTCAAATTTTTAGTAGGGAGTGGTTCCCATCTGGGATCCCACTCCTTACAGCATGTTATTAGAGCTCATGGTTGTCAGAATCAGACTATTTCAATTTTTTCTCCCTAGTTAGAACCTTTTACATGCATAGTCATCCTTTAAATGAGATGTTTTCCCTCAAATCGCCTAGGTTCACCCTTTTGAGATAAGGTTTTAGATGATCTTACCCTACCATGTAGATTGAGTATGATTTGTGTCTCTTGATTCTATGAGGTTTGACTTGAGGATGCTATTAGGTTATGAGTTTGTGGTAGGATAAGGAGATCTTGTTATGGATATATTGTGAGTTGGTATCCGCATTGATTTTGAGCTCATATTTGTTTCATATTGCATGATTTTTTGAAGAAAAATATATTTTCAATTATACTACTATATCTACAAAATTTCTTGGATTTCATCAAAGTTTTCCTGAACTAAGTCACAATAAAGTGTGGGGTTTTGGTAGTGAAACCCTAAACCTGGTGCTATCCCTAGTTTTGACTTTGGAGTTGTGATTAGGATTGATATAAATGTGTAGTTGACCTACCCTATGACTTTTGGATGTTTATGTAGGGTTGTTAGGTTAGAGGAACAAGGACCTAAAACTAAACCATAGATGGTGTGACTATTAGTTGGTTACATGATAAACATAAATTTCTAAAACTTTTAAAACTAAAAGTTATGTGGGTAACCCTAAATGATGTTTAGTTTGACTTATTAAGTTAAACTTTTTAAGGGTGGAGTGTTGTTGGTTGTTGATGTTTGATCAATAGATTTCTAGGATGAAATCCATTTAAGGGGTGGATTTTTGTAACAAACCAGATTTTGAATCCAATCCTAGAACTTTGACCTTTTGAGCATAGCCAAACAAGGATGAGGATTGATCTAGATGAGGTTTAGTATAACCTTTATGTGTTAATGCATGTATAAATCACCCTAATGTAATCTAATGTTCTCACAATAGTCTTGGGACCATAACAGACACATAAAATATGTCACATGAGATAATAATAAATTATATAAAATTTGTGCAAATAATCATACCCAATTCTGTTGGTTATATTATTAAGGTGTGGAACATAATTGAATGAGAAAGAGTGATAATAATGAAATAATGTTATAATAAAGGCCACAAATATTATTTTTGTAATAACTCATTAATGGAAACCTCAAAAGTGAAATCTAAGTCAAAAATCATGTTCCTTGGGTCCCAATTGACTTGGGAGTCAAGTTTCACATTTTCACATAATAATAATAATTAATTTAATTCTTTTTTGGAAAGAGAAGATCTAAGTTTCCCCAAAATATCAAATAAAATAATAAATGACTCCAAAAGAGGAAAATAATCTTGGATTCATTTCTTACATAATAAATATAACCTTTGGGTGAATTTCTATCCAATTTGGAGAAAGTTTGCTGAAAAGGTGAAATTAGGAGAGAAAGTGTGTAGAACCTTCAAAATATTAAATAATTGTACAAAAAATACCAACATATAAATTGATGGCAAATGTGTATCCAGCATATTAAATATGACTTGTGGGTGAAGTTTCATCAATTTTGGATAATTCTAGATGTCTCTAATGTATTAGGAAAGAGAAAATGTGATTAGTTTTAAAAGAATTAAATAAAATAGCAAAAGTCTCCAAAAAGGAAAACTAATGTCAAAATCAGATTTTACATGTCCTAATTAGTCTAGGTATCAAATTTCATTTAATTTGGACCTTGTTTGTATCTTCAATTGAAGAGAGAGAAAAAGAAAAATAATTTAATCAAAACTTTACAAAATTCGGCTTAGGAAACACCAGCCCGCATAAACAGTAACTGCGGACCAATATCTAGTATTATGGGCATACCTCCCTCATTTCTTAATGAAATTTTACAAAATAACTTTCTTGAATTGAAAATTTAATTACACATCTATCCATACCATATTCGTAGCCTAATGTGGAGAATTCAAGAAATGTCTCAACTTTTCTTCAAGTCTTTTGAAACAACTTCTCACACACCCCCACTTATAAATACCTCTACCCCGGTCTTCCTCGATTGTTTTTTTCACCTCCTCTCATCTCAATTTCATCCTTTCTTGAGTGTGTGGCTTCTGGTAATCGTGCTTTAGTTTTGCCTTGCATCGTTGTTTCACCCAAAAGCCGAACATGATTCTTGGTGTGAGTTTGCGGCACCGCTCCCCGACATCATGCTTGTTTTGGAACGTAATTGGACCTCAGGTAAACAGCTCTGGCACTTGTTCTTCATGATCAGTTAGTTAGTTTCATGAACGAACGACGAATGAAGTTTTTCCCTAAACTCTCGTATAATTTTCTCCTTACCCATCCAACCTCTCTTCCTCTCTCGCAAATTCCCTACTGATTTGGTGTTTTTCTAATTTTGTGATTGGCCAATTTTATAAAATTCATATCTTTTAATTCGATTGTCCAAAAATTAAAATTAAAATAAGTTTTGGAATCAGAAAAATGTGTTATTTCTAATAAAAATAGTTTCAAAGCCTGATTTCCATGTTTTCAATAATGGATTTTTAAGGATCTAATTAATTAATATAGAAAACCCTAAAATTGGTAACTAATCCATATGAACTCCAAATTTAGTAAATAAATATTTTTTCTTAATAAAAAAACCTAATAAGTTGATTGGTTCAGGTTTGGAGTCCAAGATTCGATGTTTTGTAGAAAGGTCTAGAATTAGGGTTACATTACATATATATGAATCTCAAACCCTAATATATGTGAACAATTTGTATTTAGGCAAGGTTGATCTTAGAAACAACTAGTTGGGTGAAGAGAGTTTCTAGGGCCCTGCTTTAAGGTATGATTGCATCCCACATTATTTCTATATTGATCAATAATTTTATTTTGTCTCTTATGTATGTTTGCATCCCCTATTCTTCAATATTGAGCAATAACCTATCTTCATTATTCTCTTGGTCCTATGGACATTAGCCTATACACAACATCTTTTCTTTTGAAAAGCATGGTTCATGTGAACTACCTTATTTGTTATTGATCATATGATCATGTTTGGACATTCTCTTGCTTCTTTATTATGCTTTGTTCATGGTGGAACTCTATATGATGATATGTGATGTCTTTTTCCCACTTATGAGGTGGATGTATATGTTGGTCACTTATGTCATGACTAGTTTGTATAATCTGACTATACTTTCTACTTGTCTCTACATTTAACATGTTATGTGATTCAGTAGCACTAGAGTAGTGTAATTGCATTGGTTTTGGGTTATGTGCCTTTTATGCTTTTGGGATGGAAGTAATGTGCCCCATACCCGGTTTCAATTTTATGAGGTTTGTCCCACTTTATATATATTTGGGAGTTTGGTTATGTGCCATTCTCTATCAGGTTTCAAGTTTATGAGGCTTGGCTGCCATTGTCTTTATATTGTTCTAGGGCTATGCTTAGCTCACATGCATGCAGGATGATAATGATTGATTATGGGTTATGTTCCCTATCTCATGATATGTGCTTATGCGCCACAAGTTTATTATTTTATTCATGGTAAGTATTCTTTTGTTATCATATGATTGAAATTCCTTTTCTCTTGATGCCCATTTGGGTGGTCCTTGTCTTTTCTATGGGAAGCCTTTTATATTTTATGACCCTTTATTTCATAATATTGCTCAATTTGCTTTTTAGTGTGGACATACCAGCCTTTGCAGATGTCTTCTATTTTTCTCTTCTTGCTGGGGTATGCTTCCTACCCTAGGTGAAGGATGTGGAGGACATAGCATAAAGTTATGGACCTAGCTTAAGGAGTTAAAGCTTGGAGACAATCTTAATGCAGTTTAGATTTCCCTCTACATGAATCCTTATGATGTACCTTTACATGTAAGTTTAAGATGTTCTTTCATAACCTTATGAGAAATTGAATACAATCAATGTTTTTATTCCACTGCTACACTTTGGTTGTTTTATATACCATAAATAAGATTTGAAAATTTTACACCCACTCCAACTTATCTTTTAGGTGTGTTTGGATAGGAGGTTCTGTTGTTCAAATTTTTAGTAGGGAGTGGTTCCCATCTGGTATCCTACTCCTTACAAAAACACTTAAACAAAATTCATTAGACCTTCAAATTATATCAAGAGATAAGGTTGCATATATGAAATTTGATTGCAACTAAACATACATAGCAAGGATGATAGGGATTGAACAACCACAAGAACACCAAATGTGTACAGTGGTTTCAAATTCCAAACTAGGAGAGTGTACATCCACTACCTAGAGAGGTCAACCCCTAGAATTTTTCAACTATGTCTCACTCCTTATATTCCATTGTAAGAGTAACTAATATGACCTTCCTTTTTTTGGACAAGGATACCCAACCTTCCCTTTGGGGATAAGGGATCCAATAACCATACAAAGGACTTACTTATCTATCAACAAGAGTCTTCTACCTCACCAAGGACTTAACCACTTTTGCAATGAGTCTTTGGTCTTCACCAAGGACTTACCCACTCTTGAAATAAGTCTTCAGCCTTGAAGGAATTACCCACTCTTGACTTGGATCTTCCTCCTTTGACTTCAACTTCGCTAAGAAGAATCTTTCACCAAGGGAATCCTTGCCTTCTTCTTCACCTCTCTTAGCTAAGAGAGAGAATCTTCATCTTCATGGTAGAAAGAGAGATTCTAAGGTTGAGAAAGTGAGAGCCTCACAAGATATACATGTAGGACTGTCTATATTGCAAGTGATCAAGCTTAAGAGTGGAAGGAGGCTTTTAGAGGAACTCAACTATAATATAGGGACCTTCATATTTCTTGGCTAACCATGGGATGAAGCCCAAGGGGTCCTATTTATAGTTGAGGATGCCTACCGGCCAGTAGAAGCAGTAAGGGATGAATTCTAGTCATTTGGGATGTTGCAACTTTTTTTTTTGAGTTTTGCAACACTACAACGACTAGAAACACTTTTTATACACATTTTGTATAGTGTTGTCAGTCGAGATTACTTTTGGGAAACTCAATCAATTGCACTATGTGACAAATTAGTTTTTAGTTGTCGGTCAAGTTTATCCTGAATTAAACTCGACTGACGGCTTCAAATTGATTTTCCTGTGTAGGGGTGTTGGTTGAGTTTGTCCTGGGAAAACTCAGTCGACCATAGAAATTACCAAGACTCATACTGGTTTGTCAGTCATGTTTCATGTGAGTGAAACTCGATCGACAAAAGTTCATGAAATGAATTTTAAAAGTGTATAAAAGTGCTTAAATATTCAATTTAGGTGCTACTAATTTTTTCTAAGCTTAATTACAAGTCATACCATCATTATGAGTGATTTACATTCTAATGGGTTTGAGGTCTTTTCCACAAGTGCACCTGCATTGATTTTGACTTGTTTTTCTCCAAGTTAGGATGTGCAAGTTTGGGCCTTTGGAGTGTGTCTATACCTAATCTAAAATCACTTAAGGAGAATCATTAGAAACAAATGAGTGAAATGGTTAATCATCAAAATAAGGGTTTAGTCAATTTAGACTTTGAGTCAACATTATCCCCCTTTCGGAAGATGACAAACCATTATGTAAATGCATTGAAAGCATTTAAGTGAAATCATACCTTTGGATAAACCTAGGGGTTTTAATAGAATTGAGTTCATATAGTCCCCCTCAATTGATGTTGATAGTGTTCACATACTCCCCTTCAATTGATGTTATTTCTCTGGCATGATTAGCTTTCATAACATTTATAGAAACTATGTCTTCTACTCATATATGTTCTACATATATGTGTTCTTCCCTCTACAGAAGGCATGTCTTACGCACTTTTCTCATTTCAAAAACTGAGAGGGTTGAAGAGCTAAAACACAATTTGTTAGTAGAAGGAGATACCAAATGAAGAGTAGAAGAGAAAAAATTAGGGGCTTGTCCAAGCAATGTATATAAAGATAATCAAGAAATGCATTTGAACAACCCTAGATGTAACCTAGAAAAACATAAGGTTGTGATATGCAAGAAAGTAACTCAAGATAGTAGATGTGTAATTCAATGAACAAGTTTGAGTATGTATGAAACAAGATTCAAGCATAGCATATAGTTGAATACCAATTGATGTGTTAGATACCAAAATATGAACAAGGCTATAACTACATGTAGATGGACTACTAGTAGATGATATTACAAGATAGATCTACTAATAGGATCTAGATCATAGCAAAGTATACACAAGCTAAAGAACAAGCTATGAGTAGATGTAAAGAAATATCCAACAAAGAGATATGAAACTTCAGAACCATGAAAGGATATAACTTACTATGCAATTATGCATCATTACCAAAAGATGATTCCCTGTAAGTAACCCAAGGTTGTATCAAAATACATACAACTAGATAGATGTAGCAAGTTAGCACAGAACAGAAGCAATTTAGATTAAAACCAAGAGATTCAAAGAGATCATCATTGAAACATGCATAAAAACTCAAGACAAGTAATTGCAAGAGATACCAATTTATAGAAATCCAAAAGTAGAGTTGTATTCAAGAAAGGCAATTTAAAGCATGGCAATCTAAACATATAAAGGTACCAAGGGGAGTGCCATAGAATATGGCTAGTGGTTGAGAAAATCTAGTTGAGAGGAAAATTCTCATCCAAAAATCCATTTTTATATTTTGTGCACAGTGTTGTGGGTCGAGTTTTTGGGTTGAACTTATCGACATATAATAGTTGTTGGCAACAACCATTGGTGCTTTTCGGTTGAGTTTCTTATAGGATAAACTCGACTGAAAACAACTACTGTCAAAAAGCACATATATTTCATAAGAACATATGTAAAGGCATGACAAAAATACAAATCATATCCAAGCATGTATAAGCAAGTTAGTAATGCACTATAAAAGCATCAGAGTCATATTTTGAGCAATAAAGTTATGAAATTCACAATATACCAAAATTGACTCAAAAACCATATGTAAAGTTCTTACAACTTGGCAAAAACAAGCTATGATTGGGCATGAGCAAGAACACCATTACCTCTGTTCTTACCATTTCTTTTCCACTTGTTTCCACCCCATATAAATCTCACCATTCTTCTTTTATGTGGACTAAGGAACCAATTTGTAAATCAATAGCTCATGTCAATCCATTGCAAGTGACCTACAAGAAGAAAGATAAAATGGTCCCCAATCATATTTTTGGGTCTGGAGGGGTTAGCTTAGCAACCCAAGTTCTGTTGCTCTTGGGTGCTTTCCTAAAAGGGCAATATGTAGCATAATGACCAATTTCATTTCAATGATTACATGAGCCCATAGCCTTGCAACTAGAGGATTCTTCATTGAAAATTGAAGGTCAGTGGTCTTTGTTGTTCCTTTAGCTACTATCAAGTCGAAAACCATCTCTATCCATTTGTTCGGTAGTATGATCTAGGATTTGATTAAGATTTGTGTTATCATCTAAGAATCTTTGCATAGAGGACCTCAAACTATGATTATCATGCATATCAGAAGTTACAATAGAACACAATTGATTGATATCATCTATAGGATGCAAAAGATCAGTTTCTAAGCAAAGAATTTTGGTCATATAAGAATCTTTATCAACTTGAAGAGCAACAACACTATTCTCTCTTCTAGTGAAACTAGAGTGAGATTCAAGGACATTGATCTTAGAAAGCAAGGAAGCATTTTCTTTTTTAAGAATAGTAATCTTAGAAATATAGACACTACTTTTAGATTCTATTCCTTACAAAATAAAGTATTTTTCCTCATTTTTAGTTTTAAGAACATCACTATCAAGCATGACATAATTCACAATTTTACTATGTTCTTGATTAGAACTAGACATAAGGGTTTGAGCTTCTAGACATCTAATCTTATCAAGCAAGTTAGCAATTTCAAGTATAAGAGCATCAACTTGTCTAACATAACCATTGTTTTCAATCTTGATACGATTGAATTTCAATTCTAGTTCTAGTTAATACTTTTAGATATTGTCAACATCATCTTGCAAGCAAATTTTAGCATGTTCAAGATCATTATTTTCTTCATGCAAGTTACCAAAAATCTTAGCAATCTTTTTCTTTTTATGCTTAGTAGACTTAAGAGAGGCACGAGTAGCATGAATAATTTCAATTAAATATTCTTTATCTAAAGAGTTTAGATTTATCTCATTTGAATCTTCATTTGAACTTGCCATGAGAGAAAAATGTCATTCTCCATATTCCCTAGAGATTTAGCTAGATCCTCCGCTAGATTCTTCACTTGTTCTTGAGTTGGAGGAGTCACTAGAGATTTATGTCATGTCTCCTTCTTCTTGTGCTTCTCTTCCCTTCTCTTATGATTATGGGTCTTTTTTCTTGTGGACAATGTTCCTTGAAGTGACCCTTTTTTCCACATTTAAATCATTGGGTAGAGGAGGAAGACTTCCCTTTGTAGAATCTATCTTTGGAGTACATGGAATCTTATTCAATTTGAGAGGATGGAGAAGCTTTACTCACAATAGCTTCAATATGAGCTTTTATTTCATCCTTCTTCTTTCTCTTGAACTCTTTCTCTTCTTCTCTTTCTTCTTCCTCTTGCTTAAGTTTAACTTCATGGGCTTGTAGATTTCCTACAATCTCTTCAATAGGAATATCACCAAGATACTTTGCTTCTTCATTATAGGTCACCTTGGATTGCCAACTCTTGGGGAGAGTTCTAAGGATATTTGGATTTATCTCTCCTCAATCCATAGGATGACCTAGAATGGCAAGACCATTCACAATGGTGTTGAGCCTTGAGTATATCTCGGCTGCCCTCTCATCCTTTCCCATCTTGAAGTTTTCAAGGAGGCTTTTTGAGCATATATACTTTACTTTCCTTCACTTTCTTTGTCTGCTTATAAGTGACACATAGCTTTCTCCATATCTCATAGGTCATTTTATATGAAGATATTTGATTGAACTCAGTGGGGGAAAGAGAGGCATAGAGGATGTTAATAGATGTTGCATTCAAGTTGGCTTTCTTCAAAGTAGTCTCATCCCATTCTTCTATCTTTGTCTCTGGTAGCATGTATGGAAACTCCACCATTCTCCATAGCTCAATATTTAATCCTTGTATGCAAATTTGTAACCTTCTCCTCCAATAGAGGAAGTTTCTTCCATAAAAGATTGGAATTTTGATGAGGTATCTCCCACCTTGATAATTGCCCATCTTCTCCTACTTGTAGAAGTACTTCTCGGAGAAGACCCGCTCTGATACCACTTGTAGGATTTGATGGGTTCTGGAAGGGGGTTACATCAAGAGATAAGGTTTCATATATAAAATTCTAGTGCAACTAAACATACATAGCAAGGATGAGATAGAATGAATAACCATAAGAACACAAGCTATGTATAGGTTCCAAACTCCCAACTAGGAGAGTGTATATCCACTACATCGAGAGGTCAACCTCTAGTATTTTCAACTATGTCTCACTCCTTATATCCCATTATAAGAGTAACAACATATGACCTTCCTTTTCCAAGACAAGGATACCCAACCTTCCCTTTAAAGACATGGGAGTCAATAACCTTACAAAGGACTTACCTATCCATGACCAAGAGTCTTCTACCTCACCAAGGACTTACAAACTTTTGCAATGAGTGTTAGGCCTTCACCAAGGGCTTACCCACTCACTCAATAAGTCTTCCGCCTTAAAGGAATTACCCAATCTTGACTTGTATCTTCCCCTTTGACTTCACCTTTGCCAAGGAGACGCTTTCACCAAAGGACTCCTTCCCTTCTTTTTCACCTCTCTTATATAAGAGAGAGAATCTTCATCTTCATGGTAGAAAGAGAGATTGGGAGATGGAGGAAGTGAGAGCCCCACAATATAATAATATTGGACTAGCTCTCTTACAAATCTCCTACTCACTCCAATGGATTAGAAAGTGACTAAGCTTAAGAATGGAAGTAGGCTTTTAGAGGGACTCAACTACGATATAGGGATCTTCATAGTGCTTGGCTAACCATGAGATGAAAACTAAGGGGTCCTATTTATAGTTGAGGACGTCAACTAGTCAGTAGAAGCACTTAGGGATGAATTCTAGTCGTTTAGGGTATTGCAACAAATATTTTTTTCAATTTTGCTACACTACGACGACTAGAAATACTTTTTATGCACATTCCATACAATGTTGTAGATCGAGTTTACTTTTGGGAAACTCAACCAATGCCACTATGTGACAAATCATTTTTGAGTTTTTGGTTGAGTTTATCTTAGATGAAACTCAATCGATGGCTTAAAATTGATTTTTCTGTACAGGGGGTCAGTCAAGTTTATCCTGGAGAAACTTAGTCGATCCTAGTAGTTACCAAAACCCACATATGGTTGATGTTTGTGTTTCATGTGAGTGAAACTCATACAACAAAGGTGGTTGTGATGAATTTTGAAAAGTGCCATAAAAGTGTTTAAATATTTGTTTTAAGTGCTCAAGATTTTTTCTAAGCTTAATTACAAGTCATATAATCATACAAGTGATCTAAAACACTATTATAATGGATTTTAGGTCTTTTCCAAAAAATTTCACTTGCATAATTTTGACTTGCTTTTCTCCAAGTTAGTATGCACAATTTTTGGCATTTGGAGTGTGTCTATATCTAATCTAAAATCACTCAAGCAGAAGCATTAGACACAAATGAGTGGAATGGTTAATCATCATCAAAACAAGGATTTAGTCAATTTATACCTTGAGTCAACATTTATTTCACTTGGGATGTGAAACATGTCTTGGATCATCTAGATATACTTCCAATGATTACTTTGACCTAAAGGATGACTCTTTTATGCACATGCATGATGTAGCTTAACTAAATATGAAATGTTTTGTCCATTTGTTGTAATGTGGTTTCCCTCTTCAAAATCAGCAATCCTTATGTTTTTTGTAACATATTTGATTAATATATGATGCCCTTTTTCCACAAAAAGATCATGTGTTATAAAAGAATCACCTTGTGCACTTATGCCCTAAAATGAGATGTTTATGTACTTATGTGTTTACATATTCAATTTTTTATACAAATGTGACCTTAAATGTTGAAACCTATTTTATGACATCCAAATAAGTTCCTAAAATTTCTTGTGACACTAAATTCCTTATAACACTTCATTTGCACCTTTGGCTATATATGAATTCCTTTTGACACCTAACATGTTCTAAATGCATATGTTGATTATTGGGTTGTAACCTTGTTAGAATCATGTTCTCATGTTATTAATGCTATATTAAGAATCCATATAAGTGGACTTATCATACTTGTAGCACTAAATGCACACTTGATCTATTATATGCTCCTTTATGATCTTATGACTTGTAAGTGTGACAATATTGTAGGAAACTGATCTAGTATGGTTGTTTATGATATAGCATGAATATACCATGATGATAGTATAACTCTCATGCTTCCCTTATTTTCAAATCAGAGTTTATATTTATATTATTATACTCAATTTTGGATGGTTCATCTAGACCTAAGGTTGATACTTGTGTTGTATTTAATCAATGTGTCCATATTTGATAAGATAGAACTATACTTGAACTTTTGATACCTAGGTTTAGAAGAACATCCACATGACATGATGAATGTCATCTTAGCAAAAACTACTGGTCTAAAACCCCATATTATGTCTTCTAAATGTTAGGTCCCCATGGGTTGGACAATATCTGGGAATCTTACTCAAGAAGCATAACTTTTTCTCTACTCATATGGTACGCTTAATCTCTTAATTCTACCATTATATTGCCTTGTTTGTATATATGCTCATAAGAATGCATCAATAGTTAACTACCTTATTGAGCTATTGTTTTTATGATTACTACTTTCATGTTTGATGATACTATGTTGACAAACCTTGAACATAATTTAGAGAAATGCTTTATATATCCTTGTGTACCTATCTAAAGTTTTGGGGTAAGAAAACAAGGTATGTTGAAAAAGGGTTATCTCTTGGTGGTGGCCTTGAGGTCCCATATGACTAGGGTTAACTCATGACATGTTAGTCTTGAAATACCTCACAATGATATAGGGTAAATATTTTGATTTGGCTTACATGTCCCTGATGGAACCTTTTGTGGAAACTGTTCAAAAGGCCTACATTTATATAATAGATAAAGAATCCTAAAACATGCTTTGTAGAAAACAATTTTGTAAGTGTTCTCACCTTGTTTCTAAATTTTTTTATTATAGTGTTTCTATCCAAGCAACTTTATATACTCTTAAATGGTGTTTACTTGCTTTTTCATAGCGTACTCAATGGACTCACATGATATATATTTTTTATCAAATTTTTAGTTTCCAAATGAAGATCCACTGCACTCGACACTCTAAGATCTCAAATGAAACCATGATGTTTACTCTTAATATAGAAATCGGTACATATCTCTTTTCTCAAGGTATGATATCTTGTTATCTCTTTAGTTTTGTTATTGTCATTTCATATGTACTTCTTGTGTGAAACACCAATATTTTGTACTCTTAAGGTCCTATGGAACAGAACGAACAATGTCAAGTCAAGAGCATTTTATTGTCAGTTGGTAGATGAGAGAAATCTTCATCAACCAATCATGGTAAGGATGTCACTTTCCTTGATTGGACATAGGTAAGAGGATCACCCTTTTTTTTGTTTGCTCTTTTCTAAGAAGTCGACGGCCTACTTGTGGGAAACTCATGGGTTATCATTCCGTGATTTCTAGGGGGTGCAGACTTTGATTCCTTCCCTATTCAATTTTGTGTCTAATCCTGCTCTACGTAAGCGGTACTATAGATAGCATGACGACGTGGGTGTCTACTAGCATCTATATTTTCATATGAGAATGTTCTTGATTGAAATACCCTTATCTGGGAAAAGATATACTGAAGTTCTTTGTCCATAGGAATTCATGATTATCTAAGAAGGGTGTAGTTTGTAGTGGTGATAATGAAATGGTGACCATGACTACAGGAAGAACCACTCGCCTTTGGTTATGTAGCCACTTGGAGTGTGGACTTAGGGTAATAAATGATTATGTGACAAATGGAATTAGAGCCATACACATAAACCTCAATATATGTTTAATGCATAACACATATTAAGAACCTAGGGAGAACCAAAATTTGTAATGGTGAAACTAAGGTAATAGGTATGGTATTTAATGTGGAGGTTCTGGCTAGTAATCACCTCCTATATGACTAATTTGGTGGATAAGGTTCATCTACACACCCGCCTATCCAAATTTGATCCAAGATTGGATTAGTTTTCTTCCCTTAAAGTTTAGAGAGTATTATAGCATCTCTTTCCTTATTTAAAGACTACCCCAAGCCACACAAGTAGATGATATTAGTTTGTCCTCTCATATCCTCATGTGATTCTTTTCTCATGACTATCAATCATATGATTTCTCAATTCTGGGTAGCTTATGCATGGGAAACTAAAATTTATTTGAAATTAAGGAAGTTGATTAAGATGATAATTCCATGATTTGATCTTAAATTGAAAATTGTTTTTCATGTATGACAATACTCTTGAATGTGTTTTTCTCATGTTTAAGTTTATGCAAACTTAATGTTACCAAATCATATGTAAGTGTTTTATATGTTTGAGATAAATTAATGACAAGGTGAAATGAGGTGGAACTCATGTTTTAAACATCATGGTTGATGAGGTCCCTATTGATTAAATGTTTGTTGTCCTTATTTTGATCAAACCTAAAAAATAAATATGAAAATCTCTCCCAGTTTATATGAATCAAGCCACAACCTTTGACATTATGATGTATTTGGACCCCTAGTCCATGATGTTAAGACTTGTTGTAAGAGGCAAATACCCTAATTACTATTATGCCTCTTTGAAAGGCTTAATTTTGAATGATATGAATCATGTAAAGTATTGACTACATCATGTGATACTTTAACTCTTGTAATGCCCTTTTTGACTTCTTTATTTCTAATTATACTCCCTTTTCTTGATCTATGAAAGAAAGGGGAAAATATTATGAACCCAAGCTTGGAAAATCTTGAAACATGGTTCCCCTATTATGATCACGATCTTTGATATCATATCCTTGTGAAGTATAATTTGAATAATTACTATCCCTATTATGATATGCTTGATTTTATGACTTTGATGATTGTGCTAGATTAGGGCGGTAGTTAACATAGGACTCCCCTAACCTATCTCATGTCCATATTATATTTGCCTCTAAATTTTCATTTGATGATTATTTAGAGTCTTGGAAAGGCAACCCCTTCCACTCTATTTTGATTTCTTGACCTAAGTCTTCGATAGGTTGAATCTATGACTATATTGATACTCAATCTGGAATCTCGATTAAATAATGATCCCAAAATATGATGTTCACAATATCTTACTGTTAAAATTCCTAAAATGAACAGGGTTTTGATCATTCATCAACTTTGAATTCCAAGGAAATGAAATTGATTTTTTTTTTTGTGGGAACCACCCCCGAACGAGCGCCGCAATTGTGACCCCCGCTGACAGTGTAACCCCCCCCCCCGCCTACCTTCACAATGGGGGGTGTTTGAATCACACAAAGGCCGAGCTACATGACGGGATAAGGCTGGCTGGTGTAGCACCACCAAGGGTTTCAAACTCGGGTTCCTGCTCTAGGGAGCATGTGCCTCTACCACCTGAACTACTACCCCCTCGGCATAAATGAAATTGATATTGATACCATGAAGTGTCACTTAATTATTTCTCAATTGTTGCATATGGATGCATAATCATCGATAAGGTCTAAATAGGGATCGAAACCCTAGTTTGAAATGTTGAACTTATGATTTTGATGTCCAAAGTTGACTATCAATATTGAATAATGAAATCTTAACTCAAGATTATTGATCTTAATATTGATTTGACTCCTATGATCATGATTTTTATATCTTAAGGTTACCATTGATATATGATTAACAACTATCATTGTTCCCAAATGTCAACAATTTTAAAACAATGACTATATTGATTCTTTTGATTTATGACTTAGGATTTATCACTCTTATGGACTAGTGTGGGACCTTCCATTGAATTTGAATATGGAATCGTGACTGAAATATGATGTTTTTCCCAAATTGTTAAAACACAAAATCTTGATCATGGAGGAATAACCCCACCTAGTACAATGAAGAAACTAAAACACTGAATTTTGGGATTGAAAGTCATGTTGTACTCGTAGTTCAAGAGCTCTGGTTTTTTTGACCTAAAATGTGATCTCTCCAAAATTGTGATCCATAGGATAATCTCTCCAAATTGTGATGTATGTAATGATTTCCTCAATTTGATGATCAATGTATGCACAATTTCTCGGTTTAGAAATGTCTCAATAGTGAAGGAATACCAAGTTAATTATAATATGCAATATGAAAATCCAATCTCCATTGATGACTTGATTTATTTTGGGGACAAAATTTTTATTATGGTGGGTAGGATGTGATAAGCTATACTTTTCTCTCTCTCTCCTCATACATGTGTTATCTACTTTGCCTTTGTGCTAATTCTTAATATTAACATCAAATTTATGATTTGAGTTGTGTTGATGCCTTCTGAGTTCATTTCTGTGTTCACATGACATGTAGTGACATCCAATTTGATGAAAAACCAAGGTTTCACCCATGTTATACACCATCCTCCCTTCATCCCAAATTTTGATTCCTCATAAGATTTATTTTCTATCCTAATATTTAATTTATAGTGTAGAGAACTTCCTCACATTTCCAACACACCTAATTTTCTCAATTTTGACTTAGTATGAGAAATTTATGCCTATTTGGATTTTTCCCTTGATATAACCTTATTTTATCTCTTTTAATTAGTTTTTGAACAATTTCAAGCACATATAAGTACACCTCAAATTTTTCCTCCCCTTTACACAGCTATCTGCACCCCCCTCTGTGAACCAATTGGAGGACTTGATCTCATTGACAATGTGTTTTGTCCCTTAGATCTTTAGGCCGCAGATCCTACATTCATCTTATAGGTGACAATTGTTGGTATGTATACCTAGAGAGCCAATTATATGATGATTGGAATGTGGCATTAAATACCTTATTTTATAATAATAAAGGTATTTTTTTCTATTATGCTTGTCTTAGCATGAGTTGATGACACAAACATAGTAGATGTATAAAGAATGATGATTACTCAATGACGTATGTCTTCGAGTACGTGACTTGAATAATGAGATCACACGAATGATAAGAGTACAAACATTCTTGTTATGTCCCTAGTTGGATATTACTGTGTAAGAAAAATAGACAATAGTAATACATAAGACTAGAGTGTGTGTTGACTGATGATAGAATCTCATTAGTCATGATATGTGATATCAAGTCAAGCATACATGTATATGTTAGAGATAGTATATCAGACAGACCCACCATGAGAGCGATACATGGAGACCATGGAATGGTATTCAGAATCATCTCTCATAGTGATAGTATTGATTGTGGTTCTTAGACCTAAAGTCACTATATTAATCACATGTCATTCATGTACTTTGACACTTCATCAACATAATCTTGAATAAGGGTTGCCATAACGGTGATGATTGGGTGCATTGTGACACATGGGGATTGAATGTGAAAGATGTAGGTAGGATTTTTCCCTCCTATAAGAGATTGATATCCAAGGCCTCTTGATAAGAGGGACTAAGAAATGTACATCCGTACTCATGTGACTCAATATATGATATGTGAGTTCACGTACATCTCACACAATATGCTCTAGTTCAAGGAACATGGATTGAACGTTGAGAGGATGACGATTACATGCCTCGAGTTCAATCCAGATATCAAAGACAAAGGAACTATACGATCATGATAACACTTATCACAGATTGTAGGTTAAAGTTGTTCTCCAACTTTCCAAATTACTTGGGTAGCATTGATGTGTTTGTACATCCCACTCTTTGCTTGTGATGTTGTATGTTAGTTATGAACATTCACTGCCATCGTCATTCTGGACCTATAGGGTCACACACATAGGATACACTTGGACTAATGAAGTATATTCATGAATGATGTTTAATTTGATTACTAAAGGTGTTTAGGTTTTCAAAAACAATTGAGGTTCAAAATTGACTGACTTTACTCTGAACTGACCTATTCACCCTACCAATCAACCGGTTGGGTAGTGAACCAATCTGTTGGAGTGTCAAGTCAATGGGAATCAACATTGGTTGATCAATGGCCGAACCAAGGAGTTAGATGACTGGTTCACATATCCCAATTGACCATTTCATGGGATTAACTGCCTGGTTCAGTTGGCAATTCGATTATATCAAGGATTGGTGTTGATGTCATGTTGTGCATTAATTGTACATTGATTACCAATTTGATTCAAAATAGGAAATTGCATGAATCGATCAGTTCACTTAGTGATCCGAATGGCTAGTGCATCAACTGAATAGTTGGGTGTGCGAACTGATCGGTTCGAGGTGTGTAGATTCTAAAAAAATTTGAACTCAACCTTTTCAACTCCCACACAAACTAGGAACCCTGACCCTAGCCTCTCCTATAAATGGAGGGGTATTGGGGGATTCTGAGAAAGCAAAAGTTGCTCTGACAATTTTTGTCCTCTCTATTTTTATTAACCAATAGAGAGTCATACCAAGTCTTTCCTGATTAACGGAGGGATAACAAGGGAGACAACTGTAGGAGAGTATATCAGCTTTAGCAGGTTGACGTTTGAAAGGGGCAGCTCCTTCCCGTTGGCTCTAGTAGCACAATGTGGAGTTCTCGGTGGTCCATGTAGACTACTCTATATGCGGGAGGCCATTGTCTACCACTAGGAGAATACTGGCAACCGTTGTCTATGGTGTTGCACCAAGAGGCCAGTGGAGATGATTGTTCAAGTGTTGCTGCTGAAGAAGTAGCAAATTGCTTACTAAAGAAGAAGCATGATGCTACTACAAGGGTAATGTCGTTGGACTTTCTCTAGCACCAGGTATAACATTCCAACCTTTCCTTCTAAGATACATTGTTGTTGACATGATCTTTCTATCTAACGGAATCCAACTTAAAATTTTTATTTCTACTGCTTTATCTGTTGCCCTGATTTTCCTACAATGACTTCCTTCTACCTCCGATTAGGCACACATATGCTTTACCATCTTTGTGGTCATCCTCACCGGGACCAAAATTTTCCACTTTAGCATACCTCATGTAACATACTGAATTCTAGATATTTTATCCTTTGATCCTCTTTCCCATCTTTTCCTTTCATTTCTATCCTCTTTGTCTTTCCTATTTAATTTGTGGAGAATATGATGGTTTAATGAACATTTGTTCACCTTTTATTCCAATATTTGGGTTTATGCACAAATACCTTAGTGGAAGCTTAGCAATGGGTCAAATATGCAAAATGTCCACTTGAGTGATAAAAAGAATAAAGAAATTCATGTTAGAACTTTCTAGTATCTTTTAGAATATGTAAAAGGAGATAATTCTCAAAATATGCATAAAAGAAATGATAAATGTGGTAATTGGAAATAATATGGAATATAATGGATAAAAGGAGATAATGAGGAACATATTGTCCCAAAAATCATAAGTGGAAACCCATGAAGATAATTTGGATATCAATTTCATTTTCTTGGCTTAAAAGAAACTTAATGGTCAAGTATCATCTAATTTCGATAATAAATAAATATATAAAATCCTTTATTATAGGATAATGGGAAATAAGCCAAGAAAGAGAAATAAAATATCTAGTATCCTCAAATTTAAAAAACAACTCCACATTCGTAATCTAAGAATGGAAATAAGACTTTGGGCAAATTTGCATCTAATTTGGTCAATCCTTAATATTTTATTTTATTTAGGAGAGAGAAAATGATTTAAAGGCCAAAACTATTAAAATATGTTGATAAAATTAATTAATCTCACAACAGTGTTCCTCACATTTATTATTACTTGTATACCAAGTTTCATATTTTTAGGAAGTTTCTTGATGCCTCTAATAAATTAAAAGGATAAAATAAATGATAATATTTAATTGTATTAAATAAAATAATAAAACTCTTCATAAAATTAAAGTAATGTCAAATTAGTATCTAACAAACTTAATATGAGTTATGGGTGAAGTTTTGTAATTTTTGGTGAATCCTAGAGTCATTAATGAAGGAGGAAAGAGAAGATGACATTTGAATTTTTTAACCTATTAAAAGTCCCCAAAAGGCAAAACTAATTCCATATTTGGATTCTACGCATCAAAATCAGTTAGAATATAAATTTTGGCTAATTTTGGATAACGTTTGGGCCTTCAAATAAGGATAGAGAAAAACATTAAATCACTTTAGTTGAATTTGAATAGGAATAAAAAATTTAACTGTGATTTCACACTGATCGTCGGCCGTTAGATCTTAATCTGAGGATCTGCTTTTGTCTTCTTCCTTGGATCAATTAGGAAATAGGTGGTTTGTTTTTTGAAAATTCAAATTCAATTATCTTGAGATATACTCGATGAAATTTGATGATTTTTGGTTCTACGAATTCCTCTCGAGATTCCGCACAACTTTATACCAAGATTTTTGTGTTTTGACAAAAATTCGAGAAACCCCTTAAGCAAGCCAGCGGCCTCTCTCACCTCACCTAGCTAAACCCTAGCCTAGGCCTCCTTGCCTATAAATACCTATACCCGAAGCACCACCATCGTATTTGCAACTCGACACACTGGCTAATTTAAATTTTTATCCACGTTTGACCCTACTGTGAGCCACCGAGGATGTCCAACTTGCAGCACTCATATCTCCTTGTACTCACCACCTTCGGTACAATTAAAGGTGCCATCGAATCCCTCATGTTCTAAGCTTTCCAATGCATACTTGCACTTTGAATTTGGTTGAGAATAACGCAAACGCCCAATCTTTCCCCAAGCAAGTTGTTGCTTGCTCACAACCATGGCATGGGCTGAGTTGGGGGAGACAACATGTGGCTTTTTACTATTTTACCCCCGCTCTCTTCCTCTCTTTGGTACGAAGTGTCTACATGGCAATTTCTTATTGGTTCATTTTCAAAAATTCATATCTTCTAAACTGTGAGTCCAAAAATAAACCTAAAATATGTTCTGAACTCATAAAAATGTTCTCTTTCTAATAAAAATATTTCCAAAGGTTTATTTCGAGTTTTGTCTAAGGTGATTTTCTAGAATATGTATTAATTAAGTAGAAATCACCAAAAATGCATATAAAAGTTCATATCTTCAAATTACATAACATTATATGTTATTTTGATCAGAAAACCCTAAATAAGACAATGGTGATGTTTTCGGAGTCATATTCGAAGGTTTGCACAAAAAGTTAGTAACTTTAGAGTTTTAAGCATTTGATGAATGAATATAGTTCTAATACATAAACATGGTGTTGATATTAGGAAAAGTGGAACATGTAAGTGGTGCAAGTTGATAATTGGAATCAATATTAAAAGTATGTGCTTAATACACTTTAGTTGGGAATATTTGTGCCTTGACCTACTTTTCAATAATGAGGCTTCATTGAATCCTATTTCCTATACTCTTGATTCTTTTGCTATACTTGCCTCATAATTAGTTTGGAATATTGTTCTTGGGTCTTGGTACCCCTTTGACATGTTCTATTTAAATGATGCTATTACTCGCCATAGTATCTAACATGTTGATTTTATTAGACTAATTAACTAGTGTAGTGGTACTTGTATGTACAACCACCCATAGTTGGGCATGTATTTAATCACCCTGGGGACTGTGATACTCTCCCCTACACATGAAATATGTGTAGGTGACTGCGAATGTGTTATTCTACCCTCACCCTTTGGTTGAAGGTCCGATAGGTGCCTCAACCCTATATAGTTAAGGTAGTCAATATTAATCATACATGCAATGTAGTTATTTTACTTTGTTTATGGCAAGCATCTATTGAAATATTCTTTTACATAAATGGCCTCATTCTCTCGATTGTATTCATCATATGATGAACCATAGCATGTTTTTACATATTTTGCTTATCTTGATATCCTAGAATAGTTTTTGTAACACATACTTGTTTTTTATTTCCCTTTTGATGGGTGCCTTCCCAACCACCCAGATATGGAGCAAGGTGATGAATAGGACTTGAAGATCATGGCTTTGGCTTGGACTTAGCTGATGGAGTTATGCTTTGGGAGACAAGGTTGTGGTAGTTAGACTTCCCTCTATCTAGATCCTAGTTTGAGATGTTGATGTAACCCTAAAAGGGAGTTTTTTGATGTATCTTGTTCTATCTTTAATGAAATTGAATATAGTCAGATTTTGTTTTTATTCCACTGCTTTCCAATGTGTTTTGTTTACCATATTTTAGTATAGGGTGTTTTATCCCACTCTTTACACATCATGCCCAATTGATCCTTTCTCCCACTCACTTCCTTTCTGTTATTCATTTTCCCTCTTTTTCTCTACCATTCCATGCCCTTTTACCCCCTCCTTCTTCTTCATCTCTTCCACATGTAACCCTAACACCTCCACTAGTAGCCCTTTTGAGGTATCATGATCTAGGGCATGTTGGAATTATCTAAAAGCACCCACGATCTCGCATGGGAGAGGAGGATGTGGATGTCCCACTGGCGAGTCCCTAAATGTTACCTATCCTAACAATGCAAGACCTCCAGCGACTTCGCGTTACCAGAATCGACCGCCCACACACAAGTGGGCACAGTGGGAAAGAGGGCAGTCAGATAGGGAAGCCTAAAGTGTTTCTAGATGGACCAGCCATGGAAATTGGCCAACCTAGGGTTTGGACCCAACCCAACCAGCCCTTGCATGGGGCACCCTTTGAGGACCTTTGGATCTGGGTGACTGATGCGATGGTTTTGAGTCGCATTTATAGACTTTTTTACTTGTGTTTTATGCATTTATTGGTCATTTTGGTGGTTAATATTGCATAATTCATTTACTTTTGTCTATGATCCTTCTCAGTGGCAAATCTCCCTTATTTTTGTATTTTGAGCATAAATGATTACAATAATATGTTTTATCTCAGCTTAGGTGGTTTTGCATTGCAATTTTAGGAAAAATGCATATGTGCTGCTATCAATACCATCGACAGTGGTCAATACCGTCGACATGACCACAGGCAGCCATCCGCAAGGAGCATCGCAGAGTCGATACTATCGATAGGAGAGTCGATGGTATCGAGATACCATCAGCTTGCTGGTGAGAAGATAGTCGATACTATCGACCCATCAGTCGATACTATCGACAAGTGGAGCTATAGTGATGGTAAAGGGATAAAATCGATGCCTAAGAATGTCGATACCATCGACGCGAGTCGATGGTATCGAGTTCGCATCAGTCGCAACAAAGAAAAGAAAAGAAGACTAGACAATACCGCGCAGAGTCGATACCATCGACTCGCGTCGATGGTATCGACACCGTCAGATACTAGTTTGCTTCAGATTGATCTAAATCCGACAGCTACGATATTTTTACAACCTAACTCGGTGATTATACCTAATGACGGCGGCCAAGAGCAATCTATCACGTCATTAGCCGCTGCACACGTCCTGAGAAGGTGTAGAGAGAAGAACGGAGCCCAGAAGCACTTCCCAGCCGTTCCGGAGGCCGAAGAAGACATTTTCCACCGCCGAAAGGCCGGAGATCGTGCATTCTACGCCAAGGAACGCTTGGATCTTCTGTGTTCAGGGGTTTCTTTACTTATTCACATTTTTCTCCATGTATCGCTTTTTCTCTACCATGTTTTGCTTTGAGATGAACATGCGGGGTTAATCCCCTTTGTCTTTAGGACCGGGAGTAGCCCGAGGAAGCATTGTATGACGTTTTTACCATAGTAATTCATCATTTATCTCTTAAATCTGTGGTATGAATTCGTTTTCTCAATTATATTGTTATGCTTGATCACCATAATAATAATCTAATGCCCTTAATTGCTTTGAAAGAAGAATTAACGGTTGAAAAGAGATGAAATTCACATTAATTAACAAATCCCTTGAACAAGGTGGTGTAAGATTAATGGTGGATACCCAGAGGTCGATTCTAATGCACCTAGTTTAGGGTATAGGTTACTACGACGGTGGAACCGACCTAGACATAGGTAGTGAATTGTACCACGATAGTTGGCAATTCTGACTACAGGCCACTACCCGGAAAGAGAGATAAATCTGAGTTGCTCTATAGAAATTCATACAATGATAACCCGCGGTGAAACCGCAATCCTAAAGATCTCCACTTGAATTGATTAAACTAAACCTTTAATCGATTGTTTCATTTTGTTTTATTTCATTTTCTTTTAATTTTACAACAACTTCCAACTTTTTAATCGGTATAGCTGATTGCGAGTAGTTAGTAGTAGTCTCTGATAATTCAGTGTCCCTGAGTTCGACTCGGGCCTCACAAAGGCCTATATTACATTGACGTGTACACTTGCGTTCTACGCACGAAAAATTCATGTGAAGTTTTTTGTGACGTTGCCGGGGACACGGCAATTGTCGGAACTACGAGTGCTGCAAGCGGCCATTCTAGGCCACCTTTGTTTTTTATTATTTTGAAATCATTTCTAAAATTTATAGTCTATCTTTCAAATATAGTAATCGTCTAGCACGGTACTAAACTGAAATTATCATTTTGTAGGTACTGTGCATGGTGCAGACGCGTAGCACAGACTACCCACAACAGGAACCAGAGGTTCCATTGCCGAGACCTGACGACGACGAGGACTACAATCAAGACCACTTGGAGGAAATAGATTCTGAATCCGAACAAGAAGAAATGGTAGAGGAACAGACGATATGGGAGAAGATAAAGGCTTCTTCTTCATCCGCATCTAAGGGGTCAATAAAGAAGCAGGCGATCAACATTCTGACGTATAAGATTGATCCTGCATTAATCAACTTGGTCAAGTCGAATGCATTCCATGGGCTCAAGAATGAAGACCCGGTGACGCATATAAGTCAATTTGTGGAGAATTGTGACATGATTAAAATTGACAGATTTCCACAAGAGACGCTTTACTTAAAGTTGTTCTCGAGTTCTCTGGCAGGAAATGCACGAGAATGGTTGCACAATCTTGACGATGAAGATGTGGAATCATGGAACCACATGTTGGAAGTATTCTTTGAAAGGTTCTTTCCACCCGAGAAGACAAACGACATGATTAGGAAAATCCACAATTTTACCCAGAAGACAGGAGAGACCTACTCTGAGACTTGGGAAAGGTTTCAGATCATGCTTAGGAGGTGCCGGCATCATGGGCTTGACAAAGAGACACAGGTCAAAATCTTCTATTTTGCTCTCTCCGAGCATGATAGAAGTAACCTCGATTCTGTCGGTTCAGGGTTCTTTTTGAACAACACAGACACGAGGTATTGGGAAATTCTGAAGAACATGGCCAAGAATAAATCTTGGGGCGACAGGGACGCTGTAGAGCACGTTCGAGTTGCGGGGGAGTCAAAGGCCATTAAAGAGCTGAATGAGAAGATGGACCTTCTAGCAAAGAAATTGCTTGCAAAAGAGGATACCGAATCCGAGGACGAAGTTCAAGTCAAATTAATGCGCCAGCAGTAGGGGTACAGAAATAATGATTACTCATGGAGGAAGGGCAAGAAATTCTGATGGAAGGATCCAAATAACTTTTTGCAGGATCCCGATGCAAAACCCCAGCCGGTGGCAGAGGATAAGAGCACGGAGTTGCTCAACCAAGTGATAAAGCAGAACCAAGAACTTATGAACACTTTTAGTCAGCAGATCAAGCAATAGGGGGAATTTATGAATCAATATGGACAGACATTGCAGAGCCATGGGGCTTAGATGAGGACAATAGAGACGTCGATGGTGCAAATGACAGCTGAAATAGCCAATATGAAGAAGCCAGTGCAGCAAGGTTTTCCGGGTAACACAAACATTCCAGGAGGAAACCAACAGGCGAAGGAAATCTTGCTAAGGAGTGGCAAGAAACTTTTAAACCCCAGGGCCAATGAACAAATCAAACCCCAGTCAGAAACTGAAGGTGAGGCCACTGAGGATGTGTCAATCTCAGTCACAGAGCCGGTTGAGGAAATAGCAGAGGATGTCACTGCAGATCCCATTGTTGTTGAGGAGGAGACACAGAAAAGGACACCATATGTGCCGCCGCATCAAAGGGCACAGGATGTCCCAGTCCCATATCCAAATAGTGTGAAAGCAAAGAAAGTGGACGCCCAGTTCAAGAAGTTTTTAGACAGTTTCAGAAAGCTCTCTGTAAACATCCCATTATTAGAGGAAATAGAGAAAATTCCCTCTTACGACAAGTTTTTGAAAGACATCATTACTAAGAAGAGAAAGATCCCTAACACGAAGGTTGTAGTTCTCAAGGAATAGGTGAGTTCCTTCATCATGGGCACATTGCCACCTAAGAGGCAGGATCTGGGCTGCTTCAATATTTCATGTTACATTGGTAAGGTGAAATTTGGCGAAGCACTGTGTGTTTCCGGGGCAAGAATAAACTTGATGCCTCTGTCAACGTTCAAGAAATTGGGACTAAAAGAATCAAGGCTGAGAAATATGACAATTCAGCTGGCGGACAATTCAGTGGTGAAGCTTTATGGTATTTGTGAAGATGTGTTGGTGAAAGTAGATCGGTTTGTATTTCCAGCAGACTTCGTTGTAATAGAGATGCAAGATGAACAAGGCAATGAGTTACTATTTGGACGACCCTTCCAAGATACAGCTGACATGATACTTGTGATGGGGAGAAGTCGTTTGACCTTGGGTATCACCGATGATCTGTTCGAGATGGTCATGCCTTCCAGCACCACGTCATCTAAAGCTAAGGAGCAATGCCACATGGCGAAGCATTTTGATCACAATATCTCACTTTGTCTAGGGAAGCCATTTTTGGATATGGCTCATGTAATGACTAAGGTGGAGAAAGGGAAATTGGCTGTTAACATCATGGAGCAGACCAAGGTTGTGTCCCTTAGAAAAGCTATGGGTTTTCCTAATGATGAAGAGGAGGACATCCCCTGTTACGACCCCATTTGAGCTTAATTGGTAAACTAGGGTTTACCTAGACAATTGCAAAGATTAATTGGAATAATCATTCTTGAAATCTAATTAATGACGATAACACAATTAGGATGTTTTAACTATGATAATAAGTTTAAATGTTCTTTTGTCTTGAGAATTAGGGTTTGAGAAGCATAGACCCTAATCGGCCCAAAATAGGGTTTTGATGATACATGAATACAGAATTTGATAAGTAGAATGTCTCACTAAATGATTTTTAGTATTTTATGTGTAACTCTTATTTACTTTAAATTTGGATATGATTTGGATATATAAAATGTGAACAATATTGATAAATATCAGAATTTTTGAAGAAGGTTCTGACCTGTTTATCGGTCGAGTTTCAAACTCGGCCGATCACAATTTCAGAATTTTACAGCAGTGTGGTAATTGAATTTTATCTTTTTATTGGTATATCCAATTGATCTCAAATTTTAACTGTTCTTGAAAAACACAGTTTTAGACACTCTGTTAATTTGGCATAATTTTTGGATGACTTTTGAATCCCTACAGTAAGGGTGTCGGTCGAGTTTTGTGCAGGACAAACTCGGCCGAATATTCTGCAGACTGCAATATAGCAGTGCACTGTTCTATTTGTAATTATTTATTGGTAACTCCAAATGATCTCAAATTTTAACTGAAGCTTTATAGATCAATTATAAACAAGTTCTAAATTCCCATAATTGTTGGAGAATGTTTGATCTCTGAAAAAAACGAATTACAGTAACTTTTGTATAACTAAATATTCAACCAATATAATTAAAGTTGAGTGTTGGGTCAATATGCAATTGACCCAAGCAGCTCAAATGGTCTATATGAGCAACCACACACACACACAGATCTCATTCTTCGTCATTCACTCCAGAGAAACAAAAATCTAGAGAGAGAGGGAGAGTTAGGGCTTGAGTGGAGAAAGAGGAGGAATTGCTGAATTAGGGTTCTGCGGTCCCAAGAATGGTGAAATCAAGTAAGTTTGGATCCTTTGCATAGAATTTTATGGTGAATCTTCTCTCTCATGTCTAGATTCCGTCCATGCTCTGATTTGATCCAAGATGATGTCGAAATTCCCTCTTTTCTCACCCTTTCTTCATAATCCCCTATTTTCAAGGTTTCCGAGTTGAATGGAAGAAGAATTGGGAGATTTGCTAGGGATTTGATAGGAATTCGAGATCCCCTGAGTTGAGCTGCGGTTTTGAGGTGTTTTCACACCTTAGGGTGAGTGGGTTCTTCCTTCAAACAGTGTAATGCACGAATTTGATTATAGCATCCAAATCCCTAAATGCTTAGCATGTGACTCTCAATCCTGAATGTGTCCGTTTGATTTAAGTTGTTGCAAATTGATATGTTATGGATTCCTTCTCTGTTTGAATGATTCCTAAATGGTAGATTCATATCAGGAACATATACAACACTTCCTAGTGAGAATGCTTTTCAGATTTATATCAAATGATGTAATTAGGGTTTAACCTAATTGAGACATCACTAGAGTTTCAACCTTATTGAAAAGGACTAGTAATCCTATAAGTGGTTAGGATGTACCTCATGGGTTATCTTAATTGAATTTTATTCTGGATACATGATATCGCAGTGAATGATATGGAAAACCTAAATTTAGTTAAGTTTCCATGGTTCCATATCTATATTGATTGTATATGATTTGTTGAAACAATCTTTATTTCGTGAATTCTTATATCTTACGAAATCTTTATGAGAGCTATATGACAAGTGAATGAGGTAAATGAAAAGGGTGAATGAGGAAAATGAAACCCTAAGAGTAGGGTGATGGCATGTGATGAATGAATAAGGAAAATGAAAACCCTAAAGATAGGGTGTTCAATGAATCATGCTATGGTGATATGAAAGGTCTCGATATGAGATGTGGCAATACTTAACTGTTGAATTGTATGTTTCTTGTGCGTTTAATTTTATAAGCTTGTTCCCTCTGAGTTGATATCTACGTACTGCAGGGCTTCTTATATTTCAATACATATCTCGTAAATTGCAGGTGATGAGATATGACATGCCCTAGAAAGGGATGTTACTGAGTCATGTTGAAGATGACAAATGATATATATGTGTTTTCAAGTGATACCCATAATGTGAAATAAGTATGAAATGTGATATTCCTGTTTAATTGTTTATATGTTAATTAATTAATAGACTTAGGAGCCCTAACACCGTAGAACCCCTTCGACGGATCTGCTTCTTAGGGGTAAAACTCGTGTTGCAACATCATCCGTGCTTGTGTCACGGACAAACGAGGAAAGAGAGGCAGTGTCCAACAATAATCGTGCTTGTGTCACGATGGCACTGGGAAAAGAAAATGGGGGTTATCCAACACCATTCGTGCTTGTGTCACGAAGGTAACCCTGTGAGACTCTCCGCCTGTGTGCTCAGGTTTGCCAGGAGGAGTCTGGAGCACTCTGAGTAGTGCAATGAGGCCGATGAGCCTGGAGTCCTATGGCAGAGCAGGGCTGGTGTCAGACTTAGCATTTCCCGGGTGTGTTGCTAAGTCTTATACGGTGAGTTAGTAGCATGAACTTGCTACGAATCTTTATATGCAGAGTACACTGCATATGATTAGGGCATAAGCTAAAATATGATCATATAGGTTCACAGAGTTCCTTATGAATAAAAGAGTTAAGGAAGACTAGAGTATAGTCTTCTAGTAGTTATTCTTTGGATGCAGTATTTACATTCTTTGTTATTTCAATTATATTGTTTTAGAACTGCTCAGTGTAGTATTTATTGTTGTTAAATTTCATATCATTTACTCAAATTATATATGTAATCACTTTAGTGCATTAGTCTGTTTCCATGAAGTACTCATTCACTGAGCGAGTAGGCTCACCCCTCTACTCAAACATTTTAGGGTTAACCGCGTGGACTTGAAGATGATCAGAGCGTCAGAGTAGATCTTCCACAGGAGTCAAGTATGAGATTAGTTGAGTCGGTCGGTCCTTGTCACTCTAGGTCCTCAGTAAGAGATAAGAGAGAGAGTTGTAATTACAATGTGTAATATTGTTTCTCTTTTATATGTATGCTAATTAGCAAGTTTCATGTGCATAATGTGTGAAAGACATCGTGAATGCTTATACATGTATCTTTACTACTGAAGTCTGATTAGTAAAAGAAATGTTCAGATTCCATTGTTAATATGTTGTGTGGTTCAATGCGGTGAAACAAGAGTTTAAAGGAAAAGAAAAAGTTAAGGGTGTTCTTTGTGTTACATATAAATCCTATCTTACGCCCTAATCTCATGATTTGAGGAAATTGTGAGATCGGGGTGTAACAGCTTGGTATCAGAGCTTAGGGTGAGTTGTCAAGGACCATTAAGTTAGTAAGTTAGAGTCCTCTGTGTGGCAGATAGGAGATGTTTGATGTTAGCTTTGGGGGTTTGAGTATTTGGATATCCTGGCCCGATATCTGAGTACTTGGATCAACCAGTACAAGCTACTCTGTCTATTCTCTCACGTATACCCTGGCCAGGTATACAGTGGAAGAATGGGCTAGAGATGAACCCTAGAAATGTTAGGGTTAGAAAACGAGAAAAGAAACAAGAACTAAGAGCATAAATGTAAAAGGAGATTGAACTTACATTTCATAATGTTGTTTTTGTTGGAAATGTACAGAAATGCTCTTATATGTTTGAATTGAAATATTCAATACTTTGAAATATGGGTCTTTAATATCTGTTGTACACTATGCAATTGTAGCATTTATTGATTTTATTCTTTGTAACAAGTAGACTAGAATTGACCTTTGAATGAGCTTTTGTGTCTATAGTTTTGCCCGCTGATTCGAGTGAAATTGACATCAGCAGGTCTGTTTAGGTTTTCAGTCTGTACGCAATTCGGCCGAGTTGTATGTGATTCGGCCAAGTTTCCTTAATAGGCAATCGAACAGCAAACTGATCGGCCGAGTTGTATGTAATTCGGCCGAGTTTCCTTTTTCAGGAAATCAAACGGCAAGTCGATCGGCCGAGTTTCAAGCGGATCGGCCGAGTTGTGAAGCAATCGGCTGAGTTTCTGACCAATCGGCTGAGTTTCTGAGCTGTGAGTGGCAGTTCAGGAAGAATGTAATTCTTGTAGTTCTCGGCTTCAGGACTTCAGGTTTGGCCTGGTCCGGTTGGCAGGATGCGTTACTAGGATCTAATGAATCCTATCAATAGTATAATAAGAATAGAATTTGAATAATTAGACCCACATCAGAGTAAGAATGTACATACAGTAAGATGTTGAAACATATGGGCGAGATCAGAACAACTAAGAATTAGTTGAAACTGATATCTGAGGTTTCACTTTGGGGTCTCAAATGTGAAACCCTTAATTGGGAATAATAGAACATGATATGAAGTTCATAATCAGTTTATTGATTAATTTTGCATGAACTATACATATGAAATATAGAAAAGATATGTGAAATGTATGTATGTATGGTTCAAGATAACAAGAATCAATCATGAAGAATGAATCATATAATAGCGTATAATGCTTTTATGAACTCTAAAGCAAAGGCTAAGTAGAGAATAGGGTTGAGCATTCAATAGGTCCATAAAAGTAAAGAGGATCGTATGAACATGTAATTCATATGACTAGAACAACAAACTAGTTTCTAAGAAAAGAACATAGGTGTAGTTTAACGAATGAATAAGTCATACAAAGGTAGACTGTATTCAGAAGAGAAAAACTTGATTGAAAGAGGAACTATGTTTGACCCATGCATGATCCACTTGATTTAAAAATCAAGAATATGTAAGGTATTCAACATGAGGAAAACACTAATAGAAAGACTATTAATTTAGAATGTTAACTTCACAATAGTATAAAGATAAAGGAGGAAATATGTGCAACATGGTATACATGACCATACATATGAATAAGCAACATGGTCATAAGAGAAAAATTTAGAATTTAAGATGACAGGTTAAAGAGTAGTATATGGTAAGAGGGCTATGAAATGTAAGAAAGGGTTGAAATATGTTGGAGAGGTTATAAAATAAAGAGGTTGTGAGATTCAAGCAAGTGCTAATTAATAAAATATCTCTGTTGATAACTAAGTAAATCTACATACGAGAATGTATTAAGGGAATGTTTGAATAAAAGTATTCCAAGTCTTAAAATCATCTTCTCTTTCATATATTCCTTAATAAGAGAAAGGGGGGAATGAAATGATAATAGAAAATGAGTCATATATGGTGCATAACTACCTTGGTGGGGTCATCTAGTGAATGTAATAGTGACATACAATATGATGAAGTGTGATAAGAAATAAGTTCTTGTGTGATAGCAAGAATGATGAATAATCTATTCCTATCTTAAATGCTTCAATGTTAATGATGTTTACTGTATATAATCATATGAAAAGGATAGGTAGCAAAAAGTAAAGAAGTAATGAATGAGCAGAGAGATATGGGAAAACACTAGCTTTGTGTAATATGTGAATTGTTTTTTTTTACATGTATGATTTGTTGAAGGCATATTAAGGTATGAAAGCTGGTTCTATATATGATTTCAGTGTATTTGTGCAAGCTATATGTTAAATTAAAGGCGTATGATAATTGTAGTAATTCATACCTGATATGCATCTTATCATTGTGTATTCGTAATATGGTGATACGGTTTGGATGATGTTAGAACACATAGAGAGATACCCTGAACAAGGTAGTCATACATATTCACTCATATTAATCGATAGGGGTGATAATCAGATTGTCTGGACAAGTAACCCTAATGAGGTGTAGCTTGTTATACCTAGCTCTAATATAACTGAGTGATGGTAATTGAGTATGATTAATGCTTGAATGACTGATACAATTGTGGATTACTTTATTACTGTTGTTGAAGCCCTAAAATGATATAATACGATGGTTACACTTTGAATTGTGTGTGGGCCCATAACCTACAGGTCCCAGGATCGAAACGGGATAGTATAGAATGATGTGGTAATGCTTCACCTCATACATCCATGACCCAATGAGGATGCCAAGAGTAGTATTGTGCAATTGATTGTTGAATCTAGTCTTTTAATTCAAGACTGTTTTGCTATTTGAATAGCACTTGATTAAAGTTTAAAACAGTATGGTGAACTTGCTTTTATCACTTAAAGGTGATACAGAACAATAGAACTCTCTGAGCAGCATAAGTTGAGATAGTTGTATTAGAGTATCAGAGTTGCGCAACGAAAGCGTGGTCGTTTATCTTTGCATTCTATGTTTGACTGTGGCATTAAGAATTTGCTTGATATCATTGAGAACTATTTGAAATATGTTGCGATTTAGTAAAGAATTAAAAGATCTAATGTTGAAAACTACATTCAGGTATGAAATACAAGGATATAATGACATGGAAGGTTTTAGAAGCTTAGAATAACCTTGAATGTATCTTTCTTGTAGGTTTATGTTTCGAGGACGAAACATTCTAAGGGGGAGAGTTGTTACGACCCCATTTGAGCTTAATTGGTAAACTAGGGTTTACCTAGACAATTGCAAAGATTAATTGGAATAATCATTCTTGAAATCTAATTAATGACGATAACACAATTAGGATGTTTTAACTATGATAATAAGTTTAAATGTTCTTTTGTCTTGAGAATTAGGGTTTGAGAAGCATAGACCCTAATCGGCCCAAAATAGGGTTTTGATGATACATGAATACAGAATTTGATAAGTAGAATGTCTCACTAAATGATTTTTAGTATTTTATGTGTAACTCTGATTTACTTAAAATTTGGATATGATTTGGATATATAAAATTTGAACAATATTGGTAAATATCAGAATTTTTGAAGAAGGTTCTGACCTGTTTATCGGTCGAGTTTCAAACTCGGCCGATCATAATTTCAGAATTTTACAGAAGTGTGGTAATTGAATTTTATCTTTTTATTGGTATATCCAATTAATCTCAAATTTTAAATGTTCTTTAAAAACACAGTTTTAGACACTCTGTTAAATTGGCATAATTTTTGGATGACTTTTGAATCCCTACAGTAAGGGTGTCGGTCGAGTTTTGTGCAGGACAAACTCGGCCGAATATTCTGCAGACTGCAATATAGCAGTGCACTGTTCTATTTGTAATTATTTATTGGTAACTCCAAATGATCTCAAATTTTAACTGAAGCTTTATAGATCAATTATAAACAACTTGCTAAATTCCCATAATTGTTGGAGAATGTTGGATCTCTGAAAAAAACGAATTACAGTAACTTTTGTATAACTGAATATTCAACCAATATAATTAAAGTTGAGTGTTGGGTCAATATGCAATTGACCCAAGCAGCTCAAATGGTCTATATGAGCAACCACACACACACACAGATCTCATTCTTCGTTATTCACTCCAGAGAAACAAAAATCTAGAGAGAGAGGGAGAGTTAGGGCTTGAGTGGAGAAAGAGGAGGAATTGCTGAATTAGGGTTCTGCGGTCCCAAGAATGGTGAAATCAAGTAAGTTTGGATCCTTTGCATAGACTTTTATGGTGAATCTTCTCTCTCATGTCTAGATTCCGTCCATTCTCTGATTTGATCCAAGATGATGTCGAAATTCCCTCTTTTCTCACCCTTTCTTCATAATCCCCTATTTTCAAGGTTTCCGAGTTGAATGGAAGAAGAATTGGGAGATTTGCTAGGGATTTGATAGGAATTCGAGATCCCCTGAGTTGAGCTGCGGTTTTGAGGTGTTTTCACACCTTAGGGTGAGTGGGTTCTTCCTTCAAACAGTGTAATGCACGAATTTGATTATAGCATCCAAATCCCTAAATGCTTAGCATGTGACTCTCAATCCTGAATGTGTCCGTTTGATTTAAGTTGTTGCAAATTGATATGTTATGGATTCCTTCTCTGTTTGAATGATTCCTAAATGGTAGATTCATATCAGGAACATATACAACACTTCCTAGTGAGAATGCTTTTCAGATTTATATCAAATGATGTAATTAGGGTTTAACCTAATTGAGACATCACTAGAGTTTCAACCTTATTGAAAAGGACTAGTAATCCTATAAGTGGTTAGGATGTACCTCATGGGTTATCTTAATTGAATTTTATTCTGGATACATGATATCGCAGTGAATGATATGGAAAACCTAAATTTAGTTAAGTTTCCATGGTTCCATATCTATATTGATTGTATATGATTTGTTGAAACAATCTTTATTTCGTGAATGCTTATATCTTACGAAATCTTTATGAGAGCTATGTGACAAGTGAATGAGGTAAATGAAAAGGGTGAATGAGGAAAATGAAACCCTAAGAGTAGGGTGATGGCATGTGATGAATGAATAAGGCAAATGAAAACCCTAAAGATAGGGTGTTCAATGAATCATGCTATGGTGATATGAAAGGTCTCGACATGAGATGTGGCAATACTTAACTGTTGAATTGTATGTTTCTTGTGCGTTTAATTTTATAAGCTTGTTCCCTCTGAGTTGATATCTACGTACTGCAGGGCTTCTTATATTTCAATACATATCTCGTAAATTGCAGGTGATGAGATATGACATGCCCTAGAAAGGGATGTTACTGAGTCATGTTGAAGATGACAAATGATATATATGTGTTTTCAAGTGATACCCATAATGTGAAATAAGTATGAAATGTGATATTCCTGTTTAATTGTTTATATGTTAATTAATTAATAGACTTAGGAGCCCTAACACCGTAGAACCCCTTCGACGGATCTGCTTCTTAGGGGTAAAACTCGTGTTGCAACATCATCCGTGCTTGTGTCACGGACAAACGAGGAAAGAGAGGCAGTGTCCAACAACAATCGTGCTTGTGTCACGATGGCACTGGGAAAAGAAAATGGGGGTTATCCAACACCATTCGTGCTTGTGTCACGAAGGTAACCCTGTGAGACTCTCCGCCTGTGTGCTCAGGTTTGCCAGGAGGAGTCTGGAGCACTCTGAGTAGTGCAATGAGGCCGATGAGCCTGGAGTCCTATGGCAGAGCAGGGCTGGTGTCAGACTTAGCATTTCCCGGGTGTGTCGCTAAGTCTTATACGGTGAGTTAGTAGCATGAACTTGCTACGAATATTTATATGCAGAGTACACTGCATATGATTAGGGCATAAGCTAAAATATGATCATATAGGTTCACAGAGTTCCTTATGAATAAAAGAGTTAAGGAAGACTAGAGTATAGTCTTCTAGTAGTTATTCTTTGGATGCAGTATTTACATTCTTTGTTATTTCAATTATATTGTTTTAGAACTGCTCAGTGTAGTATTTATTGTTGTTAAATTTCATATCATTTACTCAAATTATATATGTAATCACTTTAGTGCATTAGTCTGTTTCCATGAAGTACTCATTCACTGAGCGAGTAGGCTCACCCCTCTACTCAAACATTTTAGGGTTAACCGCGTGGACTTGAAGATGATCAGAGCGTCAGAGTAGATCTTCCACAGGAGTCAAGTATGAGATTAGTTGAGTCGGTCGGTCCTTGTCACTCTAGGTCCTCAGTAAGAGATAAGAGAGAGAGTTGTAATTACAATGTGTAATATTGTTTCTCTTTTATATGTATGCTAATTAGCAAGTTTCATGTGCATAATGTGTGAAAGACATCGTGAATGCTTATACATGTATCTTTACTACTGAAGTCTGATTAGTAAAAGAAATGTTCAGATTCCATTGTTAATATGTTGTGTGGTTCAATGCGGTGAAACAAGAGTTTAAAGGAAAAGAAAAAGTTAAGGGTGTTCTTTGTGTTACATATAAATCCTATCTTACGCCCTAATCTCATGATTTGAGAAAATTGTGAGATCGGGGTGTAACAGCTTGGTATCAGAGCTTAGGGTGAGTTGTCAAGGACCATTAAGTTAGTAAGTTAGAGTCCTCTGTGTGGCAGATAGGAGATGTTTGATGTTAGCTTTGGGGATTTGAGTATTTGGATATCCTGGCCCGATATCTGAGTACTTGGATCAACCAGTACAAGCTACTATGTCTATTCTCTCACGTATACCCTGGCCAGGTATACAGTGGAAGAATGGGCTAGAGATGAACCCTAGAAATGTTAGGGTTAGAAAACGAGAAAAGAAACAAGAACTAAGAGCATAAATGTAAAAGGAGATTGAACTTACATTTCATAATGTTGTTTTTGTTGGAAATGTACAGAAATGCTCTTATATGTTTGAATTGAAATATTCAATACTTTGAAATATGGGTCTTTAATATCTGTTGTACACTATGCAATTGTAGCATTTATTGATTTTATTCTTTGTAACAAGTAGACTAGAATTGACCTTTGAATGAGCTTTTGTGTCTATAGTTTTGCCCGCTGATTCGAGTGAAATTGACATCAGCAGGTCTGTTTAGGTTTTCAGTCTGTACGCAATTCGGCCGAGTTGTATGTGATTCGGCCAAGTTTCCTTAATAGGCAATCGAACAGCAAACTGATCGGCCGAGTTGTATGTAATTCGGCCGAGTTTCCTTTTTCAGGAAATCAAACGGCAAGTCGATCGGCCGAGTTTCAAGCGGATCGGCCGAGTTGTGAAGCAATCGGCCGAGTTTCTGACCAATCGGCCGAGTTTCTGAGCTGTGAGTGGCAGTTTAGGAAGAATGTAATTCTTGTAGTTCTTGGCTTCAGGACTTCAGGTTTGGCCTGGTCCGGTTGGCAGGATGCGTTACTAGGATCTAATGAATCCTATCAATAGTATAATAAGAATAGAATTTGAATAATTAGACCCACATCAGAGTAAGAATGTACATACAGTAAGTTGTTGAAACATATGGGCGAGATCAGAACAACTAAGAATTAGTTGAAACTGATATCTGAGGTTTCACTTTGGGGTCTCAAATGTGAAACCCTTAATTGGGAATAATAGAACATGATATGAAGTTCATAATCAGTTTATTGATTAATTTTGCATGAACTATACATATGAAATATAGAAAAGATATGTGAAATGTATGTATGTATGGTTCAAGATAACAAGAATCAATCATGAAGAATGAATCATATAATAGCGTATAATGCTTTTATGAACTCTAAAGCAAAGGCTAAGTAGAGAATAGGGTTGAGCATTCAATAGGTCCATAAAAGTAAAGAGGATCGTATGAACATGTAATTCATACGACTAGAACAACAAACTAGTTTCTAAGAAAAGAACATAGGTGTAGTTTAACGAATGAATAAGTCATACAAAGGTAGACTGTATTCATAAGAGAAAAACTTGATTGAAAGAGGAACTATGTTTGACCCATGCATGATCCACTTGATTTAAAAATCAAGAATATGTAAGGTATTCAACATGAGGAAAACACTAATAGAAAGACTATTAATTTAGAACGTTAACTTCACAATAGTATAAAGATAAAGGAGGAAATATGTGCAACATGGTATACATGACCATACATATGAATAAGCAACATGGTCATAAGAGAAAAATTTAGAATTTAAGATGACAGGTTAAAGAGTAGTATATGGTAAGAGGGCTATGAAACGTAAGAAAGGGTTGAAATATGTTGGAGAGGTTATAAAATAAAGAGGTTGTGAGATTCAAGCAAGTGCTAATTAATCAAATATCTCTGTTGATAATTAAGTAAATCTACATATGAGAATGTATTAAGGGAATGTTTGAATACAAGTATTCCAAGTCTTAAAATCATCTTCTCTTTCATATATTCCTTAATAAGAGAAAGGGGGGAATGAAATGATAATAGAAAATGAGTCATATATGGTGCATAACTACCTTGGTGGGGTCATCTAGTGAATGTAATAGTGACATACAATATGATGAAGTGTGATAAGAAATAAGTTCTTGTGTGATAGCAAGAATGATGAATAATCTATTCCTATCTTAAATGCTTCAATGTTAATGATGTTTACTGTATATAATCATATGAAAAGGATAGGTAGCAAAAAGTAAAGAAGTAATGAATGAGCAGAGAGATATGGGAAAACACTAGCTTTGTGTAATATGTGAATTGTTTTTTTTTACATGTATGATTTGTTGAAGGCATATTAAGGTATGAAATCTGGTTCTATATATGATTTCAGTGTATTTGTGCAAGCTATATGTTAAATTAAAGGCGTATGATAATTGTAGTAATTCATACCTGATATGCATCTTATCATTGTGTATTTGTAATATGGTGATACGGTTTGGATGATGTTAGAACACATAGAGAGATACCCTGAACAAGGTAGTCATACATATTCACTCATATTAATAGATAGGGGTGATAATCAGATTGTCTGGACAAGTAACCCTAATGAGGTGTAGCTTGTTATACCTAGCTCTAATATAACTGAGTGATGGTAATTGAGTATGATTAATGCTTGAATGACTGATACAATTGTGGATTACTTTATTACTGTTGTTGAAGCCCTAAAATGATATAATACGATGGTTACACTTTGAATTGTGTGTGGGCCCATAACCTACAGGTCCCAGGATCGAAACGGGATAGTATAGAATGATGTGGTAATGCTTCACCTCATACATCCATGACCCAATGAGGATGCCAAGAGTAGTATTGTGCAATTGATTGTTGAATCTAGTCTTTTAATTCAAGACTGTTTTGCTATTTGAATAGCACTTGATTAAAGTTTAAAACAGTATGGTGAACTTGCTTTTATCACTTAAAGGTGATACAGAACAATAGAACTCTCTGAGCAGCATAAGTTGAGATAGTTGTATCAGAGTATCAGAGTTGCGCAGCGAAAGCGTGGTGGTTTATCTTTGCATTCTATGTTTGACTGTGGCATTAAGAATTTGCTTGATATCATTGAGAACTATTTGAAATATGTTGCGATTTAGTAAAGAATTAAAAGATCTAATGTTGAAAACTACATTCAGGTATGAAATACAAGGATATAATGACATGGAAGGTTTTAGAAGCTTAGAATAACCTTGAATGTATCTTTCTTGTAGGTTTATGTTTCGAGGACGAAACATTCTAAGGGGGAGAGTTGTTACGACCCCATTTGAGCTTTATTGGTAAACTAGGGTTTACCTAGACAATTGCAAAGATTAATTGGAATAATCATTCTTGAAATCTAATTAATGACGATAACACAATTAGGATGTTTTAACTATGATAATAAGTTTAAATGTTCTTTTGTCTTGAGAATTAGGGTTTGAGAAGCATAGACCCTAATCGGCCCAAAACAGGGTTTTGATGATACATGAATACAGAATTTGATAAGTAGAATGTCTCACTAAATGATTTTTAGTATTTTATGTGTAACTCTGATTTACTTAAAATTTGGATATGATTTGGATATATAAAATTTGAACAATATTGGTAAATATCAGAATTTTTGAAGAAGGTTCTGACCTGTTTATCGGTCGAGTTTCAAACTCGGCCGATCACAATTTCAGAATTTTACAGAAGTGTGGTAATTGAATTTTATCTTTTTATTGGTATATCCAATTAATCTCAAATTTTAAATGTTCTTTAAAAACACAGTTTTAGACACTCTGTTAAATTGGCATAATTTTTGGATGACTTTTGAATCCCTACAGTAAGGGTGTCGGTCGAGTTTTGTGCAGGACAAACTCGACCGAATATTCTGCAGACTGCAATATAGCAGTGCACTGTTCTATTTGTAATTATTTATTGGTAACTCCAAATGATCTCAAATTTTAACTGAAGCTTTATAGATCAATTATAAACAACGTGCTAAATTCCCATAATTGTTGGAGAATGTTTGTTCTCTGAAAAAAACGAATTACAGTAACTTTTGTATAACTGAATATTCAACCAATATAATTAAAGTTGAGTGTTGGGTCAATATGCAATTGACCCAAGCAGCTCAAATGGTCTATATGAGCAACCACACACACACACAGATCTCATTCTTCGTCATTCACTCCATAGAAACAAAAATCTAGAGAGAGAGGGAGAGTTAGGGCTTGAGTGGAGAAAGAGGAGGAATTGCTGAATTAGGGTTCTGCGGTCCCAAGAATGGTGAAATCAAGTAAGTTTGGATCCTTTGCATATAATTTTATGGTGAATCTTCTCTCTCATGTCTAGATTCCGTCCATGCTCTGATTTGATCCAAGATGATGTCGAAATTCCCTCTTTTCTCACCCTTTCTTCATAATCCCCTATTTTCAAGGTTTCCGAGTTGAATGGAAGAAGAATTGGGAGATTTGCTAGGGATTTGATAGGAATTCGAGATCCCCTGAGTTGAGCTGCGGTTTTGAGGTGTTTTCACACCTTAGGGTGAGTGGGTTCTTCCTTCAAACATTGTAATGCACGAATTTGATTATAGCATCCAAATCCCTAAATGCTTAGCATGTGACTCTCAATCCTGAATGTGTCCGTTTGATTTAAGTTGTTGCAAATTGATATGTTATGGATTCCTTCTCTGTTTGAATGATTCCTAAATGGTAGATTCATATCAGGAACATATACAACACTTCCTAGTGAGAATGCTTTTCAGATTTATATCAAATGATGTAATTAGGGTTTAACCTAATTGAGACATCACTAGAGTTTCAACCTTATTGAAAAGGACTAGTAATCCTATAAGTGGTTAGGATGTACCTCATGGGTTATCTTAATTGAATTTTATTCTGGATACATGATATCGCAGTGAATGATATGGAAAACCTAAATTTAGTTAAGTTTCCATGGTTCCATATCTATATTGATTGTATATGATTTGTTGAAACAATCTTTATTTCGTGAATGCTTATATCTTACGAAATCTTTATGAGAGCTATGTGACAAGTGAATGAGGTAAATGAAAAGGGTGAATGAGGAAAATGAAACCCTAAGAGTAGGGTGATGGCATGTGATGAATGAATAAGGCAAATGAAAACCCTAAAGATAGGGTGTTCAATGAATCATGCTATGGTGATATGAAAGGTCTCGATATGAGATGTGGCGATACTTAACTGTTGAATTGTATGTTTCTTGTGCGTTTAATTTTATAAGCTTGTTCCCTCTAAGTTGATATCTACGTACTGCAGGGCTTCTTATATTTCAATACATATCTCGTAAATTGCAGGTGATGAGATATGACATGCCCTAGAAAGGGATGTTACTGAGTCATGTTGAAGATGACAAATGATATATATGTGTTTTCAAGTGATACCCATAATGTGAAATAAGTATGAAATGTGATATTCCTGTTTAATTGTTTATATGTTAATTAATAAATAGACTTAGGAGCCCTAACACCGTAGAACCCCTTCGACGGATCTGCTTCTTAGGGGTGAAACTCGTGTTGCAACATCATCCGTGCTTGTGTCACGGACAAACGAGGAAAGAGAGGCAGTGTCCAACAACAATCGTGCTTGTGTCACGATGGCACTGGGAAAAGAAAATGGGGGTTATCCAACACCATTCGTGCTTGTGTCACGAAGGTAACCCTGTGAGACTCTCCGCATGTGTGCTCAGGTTTGCCAGGAGGAGTCTGGAGCACTCTGAGTAGTGCAATGAGGCCGATGAGACTGGAGGCCGATGAGCCTGGAGTCTTGTGGCAGAGCAGGGCTGGTGTCAGACTTAGCATTTCCCGGGTGTGTCGCTAAGTCTTATACGGTGAGTTAGTAGCATGAACTTGCTACGAATCTTTATATGCAGAGTACACTGCATATTATTAGGGCATAAGCTAAAATATGATCATATAGGTTCACAGAGTTCCTTATGAATAAAAGAGTTAACGAAGACTAGAGTATAGTCTTCTAGTAGTTATTCTTTGGATGCAGTATTTACATTCTTTGTTATTTCAATTATATTGTTTTAGAACTACTCAGTGTAGTATTTATTGTTGTTAAATTTCATATTGTTTACTCAAATTATATCTGTAATCACTTTAGTGCATTAGTCTGTTTCCATGAAGTACTCATTCACTGAGCGAGTAGGCTCACCCCTCTACTCAAACATTTTAGGGTTAACAGCGTGGACTTGAAGATGATCAGAGCGTCAAAGTAGATCTGCCACAGGAGTCAAGTATGAGATTAGTTGAGTCAGTCGGTCCTTGTCACTCTAGGTCCTCAGTAAGAGATAAGAGAGAGAGTTGTAATTACAATGTGTAATATTGTTTCTCTTTGATATGTATGCTAATTAGCAAGTTTCATGTGCATAATGTGTGAAAGACATCGTGAATGCTTATACATGTATCTTTACTACTGAAGTCTGATTAGTAAAAGAAATGTTCAGATTCCATTGTTAATATGTTGTGTGGTTCAATGCGGTGAAACAAGAGTTTAAAGGAAAAGAAAAAGTTAAGGGTGTTCTTTGTGTTACATATAAATCATATCTTACGCCCTAATCTCATGATTTGAGGAAATTGTGAGATCGGGGTGTAACATCCCCCCTCTACTGAAGATGAGGCCATAGTGAGTTCGGTTTTCAATGCATATCTAGAATTACCACTTCAAGCTTGCTTGGTCAATATAACACATGATTGGATGAGAAGCAAGTCACTACAGGAGTGTGCCAAGATGCTTCAGATGCTTCCATGTTTTTATGCTAGGTACTATGAAGACCTTGGCGAACTCCCACCACCGCTTCAGTCATCCTTAATCAGCCCAACATATTTGGAATTGAAGCCATTACCACCGCACTTGAAGTACGCATTTCTAGCCGAGGAGGAGAAGCTGCATGTAATTATTTTGGCATATCTGAGTGCCGAGGAGGAAGATCAGTTGTTGATTGTGTTGAAGAACCACCGAGGTGCATTCGGGTGGTCGGTTGCAGACATAAAGGGGATCTCCCCTACATTGTGTCAGCACAAGATTCGACTTGAAGAGGGAGCGAAGCCGGTGATTCAGCCACAACGTCGACTAAATCCTAGCATGATGGAGGTCGTAAAGAAGGAGGTGATTAAGCTCCTTTCTGTAGGTATCATCTATGATATATCCGACTCGACATGGGTGAGTCCTACACAGGTAGTCCCTAAAAAGGGGGGAATTACGGTTACACATAATTTGTTGAATGAACCTGTCACGACCCGCTTGGTAACCGGGTGGTGTGTATGTATAGATTACCGTAGATTGAATGTTGCTACTCTTAAGGATCATTTCTCTCTCCCATTCATTGATCAGATTTTAGAGCGATTAGCAGGTCGATCACATTTTTGTTTTCTTGATGGTTATTCGGGGTACAATCAGATTTCCATTGATCCTAAGGACCAAGAGAAGTCCACCTTCACTTGTCCTTACGGAACATTTGCACACCGTCGTATGCCATTTGGGTTGTATAATGCACCGACAACCTTTCAGTGTTGCATGCTTGCCATCTTTTCCGATATGGTTGAACGTTGTTTGGAGGTTTTTATGGACAATTTCTCCGTCTATGGTGCGTCCTTTAACGAGTGTTTATACAATTTAGACAAGGTTTTGCAACATTGTGAGGACACACATTTGATCCTCAATTGGGAGAAATGCCACATGATGGTAAGCAAAGGGATCGTGCTTGGACATAAAGTGTCTAGCAAGGGGTTGGAGGTAGACCCGGTTAAGATCGAAGTTATTTCCAAATTGCCCCCACTGAATTCGGTTAAAGGGGTTCAAAGTTTTCTAGGTCACGTCGGTTTTTATCGTCGCTTTATAAAAGATTTCTCTAAAATCGCCAAACCATTATCTGAGTTGTTGGAAAAGGATGGTGTGTTTGATTTTAATGACAAGTGTTTACATGCGTTCAACGTGCTTAAAGAAAAACTGATTTCTGCACCGGTTGTGCAAACACCGGACTGGACTAAGCTGTTTGAATTAATGTGTGATGCGTCCAATTTCACAGTTGGGGCTATTTTGGGACAACGTGTGGACAATAAACCCGCTGTGATTTTCTATGCATCCAAAACCTTAAATGACGCACAATTGAATTACACGACAACTGAAAAAGAACTTCTCGCCGTTGTTTTTGCTTTTGAAAAATTTCGGCAATACCTTGTTGGATCAAAAGTCGTGGTATGGATGGACCACGCCGCCATTAAGTACTTGATGGAGAAAAAGGATGCCAAACCTAGACTGATTAGGTGGATCTTTCTTTTACAATAATTTGATATTGAAATCAAAGATAAGGCAGGCATTGAAAATGTGGGCGCGGACCATTTGTCTAGGTTGGAAAGGGTAGATGAGAAAGATTTGCATATACCCATTACTGAGACATTTCCTGATGAACAACTTTTAACTATGAAATCGAAAGATCCTTGGTTTTCTTACATTGTTAATTATCTTGCCTATAAAATATCCCAGATGACTGGACATACCAAGAGAAGAAGAAATTTTTCCATTCTTTACGTTATTATTTCTGGGATGACCCTATTCTGTTGAAGCAGTGCAGGGATGGTGTCTTACGCAGGTGTGTACCGGAGGTGGAATACGAAAGTGTTCTTCATCATTGCCATACACTACCAACGGCTGGCCACCATGCAAGTTCTCGGACTGCCGCCAAAGTACTTGAAAGTGTCATGTACTGGCCTACTCTGTTCAAGGATGCTTATGATTTTGTGCGGCAATGTGATTCCTGCCAAAGGGCAGGTAACATTTCAAAAAGACAGGAGATGCCCGTCAATGTATTTCAAGAAGTTGAGGTGTTCGACTTGTGGGGTATTGATTTTATGGGACCCTTTCTGTCCTCAAATTCTAACTTGTACATTCTTTTAGCTGTTGATTATGTGTCGAAGTGGGTAGAGGCAATACCCACTAGGACTAATGATGTCGCTGTAGTGTGCAGGTTTGTTAAAGAATACATTTTCTGTAGGTTTGGGGTACCAAGAATGATCATTAGTGATGGAGGTACGCATTTCCAGAATCAAAAGTTCGTGGCACTGTTGAAAAAGTATGGGGTAAAGCACAACATTGGTACCCCATACCACCCGCAGACACAGGGGCAAGTGGAGGTCTCCAATCGGGAGATTAAGAAGATCTTGGAGCGCACTGTGGCTTCCACGAGAAAGAACTGGAGCACCTTGCTATCGGATGCTTTGTGGGCGTACCGGACGGTGTTTAAGACACCTATAGGCACTACGCCTTTTAGGCTGGTTATGGTCGGGCCTGCCATTTGCCAGTGGAATTGGAGCATAAAGCGCATTGGGCGCTGAGGAAGCTAAATTTGAACTATGATGAAGCAGGAAAGAAAAGGTTGCTTGAGCTGAATGAACTTGACGAGTTGAGAATAAATGCATATGAAAGTTCACGGATCTACAAGGAGCGAACAAAGTTGATTCACAATCGCCATATTCAGATGCACGTCTTCAAGAAAGGAGATCGTGTACTCTTGTTCAACTCCAGGTTGAAGATGCATCTCGGGAAATTGAAATCCTGATGGAGTGGATCGTTCACCATTGAGGAGGTCAGGCCACATGGCGCAATCATGGTGCGTGATGGCGAGACATCATTCTTGGTTAATGGACAACGATTGAAATTGTATTTCGGTGAAGATTACACAAGGAAAGTGAATGAGGTCAAACTCATTGCGCTTCCAGATGCATGAGGAGCTTAATGTCGTCTAGCCTAAGACGTTAAATAAGGGCTCTTGTTGGGAGGCAACCCAGCCATAGGTAGTTTAGTTTAGTTTCTTTCACATGTGTACTTTGGTTTGATTTGATTTTATTTTTAGTGTAAAAAAAATAGTGTGATCGTTTGCTTAATGTGCAGGACTGAGGCAGAGTTGATACCATCGACCTTCTAGTAGATGGTATCGAGATGGGTACAGGTTGGCAGCTGCAAGAATCACACTGCGTCGATACTATCGACGGCCTCATCGATGGTATCGACACACCAACAGGTTGATCGCCAAAATGAGGTCGATAGTATAGACACAGGCGTCGATGCTATCGAGATCTCTGGAGATATTCAGACAAAAATTGTCTCAGTGAAGTCGATACCATCGACGGGCCTGTCGATGGTATCGACCCAGTTACAGGCAGAAGGCGGCGGCCATGCCTCACGAGGGTGTTTCCCTAACCAGAAGTCGATACTATCGACTTGCGTCGATGGTATCAACGTGACACATTACCGATCCGCGAGAGGAAATCAACGGCGATCGCTGCATCGAGAGAGTCGATCCGTGGGATGGGTCGATACCATCGACACCCTTCGATAGTATCGACAAGTCATCGATCTGGGCCCCCAAATCAAGCTATCGACAACCGTCGATACCAGTAGTGGACGGATTGCACCACATGAGTCGATACCATCAACTCACGTCGATGGTATTGACGGTTATACAGCAGTGCCGACCACGGTTATAAAAGGGATGGATTGTCGTCATATGACGTCACACCTTTAGAGATTTCCTCCTCCACTTGTGTCGTGCGTCTTCCAGAGCAATCAGAGCCCGGCTACGAGCATCCAAGGAGCATGTTCTACATCGAGCAGAGATTGTCTTCTCTGACCTGCACCGAGCTACTTCTTCTATTTCTTCTTCTTCTTCGACAATGGTGCATACCGCCGGTGCGTCTTCTTCTCGCGCGACACCAATGGAGATTCTAGAGTTCATTCCTCCACCGACTGCATCAATTCTGTGCCCGCGGATTATCCATCCTTCCGCGGAGGTCAAGAAGGTCTACGAGGAGTTGATGAAGAGGAAGATTGAGCCAACCCGTTATGTTGACTGGGAGATGATCCGCAATCTGGGGTTCGAGGCTAATCTGGCCTACGTGATAAAGGGGCAAGCAAGGCATACGGGCAGGAGGCCCGATGAGATGGAATTCCATGCCGATGGTCAGCCATTCTTCGATGAATGGCCGCCATACAAGGAGCTAGTCATAGAATTCATGGCGTCGTTGGACATATGTGTCGTGCCAAACGACATCATCGCCACTGATCGGGAATGGATCAAGGGCTGTGTTTCTTTCTGGCTGTTCAACAATGATTACACTCTTACTCTCCGGCAGTTCAACTCTATCTACAACTGGAATCATGGGTGAGATCAGTACCGGAGGTCAGACAATCGGACTGATTATGATGCTATTTTCTCTGAGCTAGTGACTGTGCCTACGGGCAAATCTGTGAGCTACCACAACGCGGCGGTGGCAGATTTCGAGCATCCTTTCGTGCGGATTCTTCACTGCATGTTGTGCACCACCTTGTTTGCTCATGGTGACCTGTCTCTCATCAAGTTTCAAGAGACAGACCTATTTTTCCTGCACAAGCTACTGAAGCGGCAAGAGTGTAATTGGGGAGCATTTTTCTTACAGCGTGTGTTGGCTGTAAAGAGGAGTACGTGAAAGGATCCAATTCACTTTAGAGGGATCATCACACTGCTGGCCCACTATCTTGGATTGAATTTCTACCAGCTGACTCCTCTCTCCAACAGAAGCAAGGTCAATTTGCAGCATCTGCACCGCTCTAACCTCATCCTGCTTCGTGATGGACTGGCATATGCACACTGCCACGTTAATCACGCTTATCAAGAGTGTTCGCTCCCCGACCCTTTCTTCCACATCAAGGGCGCTCAGCATTTTCGATGGCCTGTCATCGCCATTGAGAGCTCGGATGAATATGGTGACAACGACGACAACGACAATGATGACGATGAGGCGAAAGAGGAAGAGGAGGCCTTCACTCCTCTTCACGCACGAGTGGCACCTAGGAAGCGTCCCCGCATGCATCCGGGTGCATCTTCTTCTTACCAGCCTCTGCCACCACAACCCTCGCAGCAAAGCGAGGATGTCTACTCCATGCAAGGAATGTACGCAATGTTGCAGGATATTCATAAGACGTAGCAGCAACACACAGCCTCATATGCCGGTATTCAAGATACGACGAACCGGTTGCTAGATAATCAGAGGGCCATTTTTGAAAATGAGCGCCTCCTCCTCGACAACCAACGGCACATTCATGACAGGTTGCATAGGATGGAGATGCAGCAGCAGCCCTTCTATGATCATTACTGGAGCTAGAATTACTTTGGGGGTATCCACAACCTCCGCCTATGCCCCAGTATGATCCGACTTTTCAAGGGCAGTACCCATCCTGGGACCCCACAGCCCCGCAGTACCCGCCTCCTCCGAAAGAATGATCGGTATCTCTGTTCCACCTTTTAAGGGTGATTTTGACTATGGGGCCATAGTCGAATTCAAGCTTAGGGGGAGAGTCGGAACAGCTATATCATTTAGTTTTTAGTTTTTATTGTTTTGTTTTTGTCATTTTTATCTTGCAATTTTTAGTTTGTTTGTAGGATGCACACTCTATCTAGTGTAATTGTAGATGTCTTAAGTCTTGTGTCATCTTGTTGCTTGTGCATGGGATTAAGGGAAAAGTTTTAAAAAAATTAGTGTTAAGCTTGTGTTGTTTAACTTTGAGCACATAACTTAAGAAAATGATTGGGTTTGTCAACTCTAAAACAGAAAATCACAACTGTATATTCTTATGATTCATGAAAAGTAGACGGAATTGGTTGTTTGAGCCTAAACTGACCAAATGATAATGAGACTTTAATTTGAAGTAAGAGAGAGAAACCTCTTAATTACCACACAGGTCAATAAGGAGGGACACATAATAATTTACAAAGGTTCAGTCAATTAGTCTTGTGATCTTTCCACCCCCATTATTTTCATACTCCACCTTAAGAACTGGAAGTACATTACGACTTTAACCTCTTTGAGTGCATCTCATGTAGATAGGACTTGCATTGCAACTATTTCCACATATTTTGCATGAAAATAAAAAAATTAGATTAGTTATACATGCACATTCTCCTTAGGTGCATGTCATTTAGATGCATGACTATCATTTTGTAGCTGCATTCATATTTTTATGCATATAGACCACATCATGTATCTTATTTCTTCTGAAACATTAAAGGTGATAAACTTGTTCCATACCTTCTGAATGCTTCAAGTATATAGTTATGCAACAAAAAGTGAGCCCGACAAATACTTCATTGTCATTTATGGATATAAGGGCCTTAAAAAAAAGGAAGAAAAATATGAAAATGAAAAAAAAGAATTGAGAAGTAAATAGGAATGAGAGGGAGAAAGGAACATGTTTTCACTGCATATTACGAAGAATAAGAACATGATGTAGTTCTCATAGATATTCCATCCCACATTGCGGCGGAATGATAGTGTATGCATCATTCCACCCAAATGTAGGCATTAGGGCATTTACACTTGCATATGTATCATTTAGGTCATTTTTGCTTTGTGCATGTTATAATCATATAATGCTTCCATTTCTTCCATGAGCCACCCATTTCATCTACCCATTACTCGAGTTGGTAGGCCATCGTGATTTTCTCCTCACTCATGAATATCAAGAGAGCTGCTTCCATGTAGATGGTAGTTAGGGCGAGCAACGTAGAATAGGAGATTACAAGATGCACCGAGTCTGAACCGGCGAATTTTATTATGTTAACTGCCTTATATGATAGTGTTCATCAATCTTGAGGTAGATATCTTTTATGGATGATCATTATCGCCTTTAGGGTAATTATCATTCTGTGGTTAGTAAGGGTCATTTTGTGAATGTCTGGCGGGGATCATTTGGTAATGTTTGTTGTGATGATCTGTTCTTTAGTTGACTCTGGCAATTCTATTCTAAGGTTTAGTTGCTCGAGGGTGAGCAATGTTCAAGCTTAGGGGAGTTTGATGCGATGATTTTGAGTCGCATTTATAGACTTGTTTTACTTGTGTTTTATGCATTTATTGGTCATTTTGGTGGTTAATATTGCATAATTCATTTACTTTGGTCTATGATCCTTCTCAGTGGCAAATCTCCCTTATTTTAGTATTTTGAGCATAAATGATTACAATAATATGTTTTATCTCAGCTTAGGTGGTTTTGTGTTGCAATTTCAGGAAAAACGCATATGTGTTGCTGTCGATACCATCGACAGTGGTCGATACCATCGCCGCGACCACACGCAGCCAGTTGCAAGGAGCATCGCATAGTCGATACTATCGACAGGAGAGTGGATGGTATCGAGATACCATCAGGTTGCTGGCGAGAAGATAGTCGATACTATCGACCCATCAGTTGATACTATCGACAAGTGGAGCTACATCGATGGTAAAGGGATAAAACTAACACCTAAGAATGTCGATACCATCGACGTGAGTCGATGGTATCGAGTTAGCATCAATCGCGACAAAGAAAAGAAAAGAAGACTAGCTGATACTGCACAGAGTCGATACCATCGACTCGCGTCGATGGTATCGACACCGTCAGATACAAGTTTGCTTCAGATTGATCTAAATCCGATGGCTACGATATTTTTATAACCTAACTCGGTGATTATACCTAATGACGACGGCCAAGAGAAATCTATCACGTCATTAGCCGTTGCACACGTCCTGAGAAGGTGTGGAGAGAAGAACGGAGCCCAGAAGCACGTCCCAGCCGTTCCGGAGGCCGGAGAAGACGTTTTCCACCACCGAAAGGCTGGAGATCGCGCATTCTACGCCAAGGAATGCTTGGATCTTCTCTATTTAGGGGTTTCTTTACTTATTCACATTTTTCTCCATGTATCCCTTTTTCTCTACCATGTTTTGCTTTGAGATGAACATGCGGGGCTAATCCCCTTTGTCTTTAGGATCGGGAGTAGCCTGAGGAAGCATTCTATGATGTTTTTACCATAGTAATTCATCATTTATCTCTTAAATCTGTGGTATGAATTCGTTTTCTCAATTATATTGTTATGCTTGATCACCATAATAATAATCTAATGCCCTTAATTGCTTTGAAAGAAGAATTAACGGTTGAAAAGAGACAAAATTCACATTAATTAACAAATCCCTTGAACAAGGTGGTGTAAGATTAATGGTGGATACCCAGAGGTCGATTCTAATGCACCTAGTTTAGGGTATAGGTTACTATGATGGTGGAACCGACCTAGACATAGGTAGTGAATTGTACCACGACAGTGGGCAATTCTGACTACAGACCACTACCTGAAAAGAGAGATAAATCTGAGTTGGTATATAGAAATTCATACAATGATAACCCACGGTGAAACCGCAATCCTAAAGATCTCCACTTGAATTGATTAAACTAAACCTTTACTCGATTGTTTCATTTGTTTTAATTTCATTTTCTTTTAATTTTACAACAACTTCCAACTTTTTAACCGGTCTAGCTGATTGCGAGTAGTTCGTAGTAGTCTCTGATAATTCAGTGTCCCTGAGTTCAACTCGGGCCTCACAAAGGCCTATATTACATTGACGCGTACACTTGCATTCTACGCATAGAAAATTCGTGTCAGTGACCACACTGGTATCCCATCTAGAGGCCCCTATTTTCTAAAGAAAAAGGTAATCATAGCTCTCTTACACCAACATTAAGAGAAATGACCAATTTTTGCATAAATCTTTGTAAATTGACCCTTTATCCAAAAATTGTCAAATTATATACCATTTTGACTGGAAATATGAGACCTTTCCAATTAAAATGGTTTCACAATCAAATCTATCATGGTTCTCATGATATTACTAAAAGTGATACTTATATTCTTATTTAATGAACCTTATGCCGTATTATGTGTCACATGTGTTTATAATGATCCATGTTTCCTTGAACCTATAAATTAGTGCCTAATCATGCCTTGTATCATCTTTATATATTTCTAATGATTACTTTGACCTAAAGGATGACTCTTTTATGTAAATGCATAATGTATCTTAAGTAAAGATGAAATCTTTTGCCCTATTGCTATCATGTGGTTACCCAATTCAAAATCAATAATCCTTATGTTATTTTGTGACATGTTTGATTTAGATATTATGCACTTTTTCCATTAATAGATCATATTTCAAAGGCTCATCTTGTTCACTTGTGCCCTAAAATGTGATGTCTATGTACTTATAAGTTTGAATTTTTAAAATTTTATACAATTGTGATCCTAGATGTTGAAACCTATTTGATGGCATTCAAATAAGTCACTATACTATCTTGTGACACAAAATTTTGTCTTAAACATTCTTGTGCTCCTTTGACTATATGTGAAATCATTTAGAAACCTAACATATACTAAATGCATATGTTGATTGTTGGTCTCTAATCTTGCTAGAATCATGCTCTCACATTATCCATGCTATCTTAAGAATCCATCTCAGTGAAGTTAATTATCATACTTGGAAATGTGACAATATTGCATGAAATTTATTTAGTATGGGTATTTGTGATATTGTAAGAATATGCAATGATTATAATATAAGTCTCATACTTCTACTACTATCAAATCAGGTTTTATCTTTATCTTAAAGTACTCATAATGTGGGTGGTTCACCTAGACATTAAGGTTGACACTTGAGATATGTTGAATCAATGTATGCATATTTGATAATATAGAACTATACTTGAACTTTAGATACCTAAGTTTAGAAGAAAATCCACATGACATGATACAACTTATCTTATTAAAACACTGCTGATCTAAGACCTTGTATTATGTCTTCTAAATGTTATGTCCCCATGGTTTGGACAAATTCTCAGAATCTTACACAAGAAACATAACTTGTTCTTTTCTCACAAGGTACTCTTAATATCTTGACCCTACTATGATATTGGCTTGTTTGCATGTGTGTCTGTATGAATGCTTGATTATATAATTACTTGATTGGTCTATTGTTCGTATGATGACTACTTACATGTTTGATTATACTATGTTGACAAACCTTAAACATAATTTAGAGAAATCCATTATATATCCTTGTGGTCCTGCTTGAGTTTTGGGGTAAGGGCACAAGGTATGTTGAAAAAGGGTTATCTCTAGGCGATGGCATTGAGGTTCCATATTATTAGGTTAACTCATGAAATGTTAGTCTTGAAATCCTTCATGGTGAGATAGGGTACATAGTTTGGTTTGGCTTAAGTGTCCCTCACAGACCCTTCCTTGGGAAGTGGTCAAAAGGCCTACATTGATATAATTGACAAAGAAACTCAAAACATGTTTTGTATAAAAGAATATTGTAGGTTTTATCTCCTTGTTTCTACATCTTGTTATTACAATGTTTCTAGACAAGAAACATTTGTATACTCTTAAATGGTTTTTAATTATCTTTTCATAGCGTACTCAATGCACTCACATTGATAAATTTTATTTATTGAATTTTTTAGTTGCCACATGAAGATTCGTTGCATTGAAGACCCTAGTATTAGAAATGAAACACCAATGTGTACTCTTGATAAAGAAATGAGTACATGCCTCTTCTCTCCATGTTTAACATCTTGATATATTTTTAGGTTTTTTATTGTCTTTATTCATATATGTTGCTTGTGTGAACTGTGTCATTCTAGGGATGAACACCCAAATGCACTCTTTGTTGGCTATGTAGCCATTAGAAGTGTGGACTTAGGATAATAAATAGTTTTGTGACACTAGCGGTCTCACACCTCCCACCACGCTCCATATAGATGTCCCCAAACGTGCTTGCTCATGCGAGAGCAACCCGACCGTGGTGATCTCGTCATATTACTCACCGAAGAAACCTGATGATCACACACAATGCCCCATTGCCTAATGGAATCATGCCACCTGGATCCATCTACATTAGGGCTGTCAATGGGGAGGGTATGGGTAGGGTAAGGTCTTGCTCTTACCCTTACCCACCAAGAGTGAAGGGTAAGGGTATGGGTAATTCCTCACTCCAGCATATATCCTTACCCTCCCCTTACCCTTACCCTCTTACCCATAGGGTAAATGGGGAGGGTAAGGGTGAGGTGGGGATTCATATGTCTTCCCAAAATGTATGCTAATATTAAAAATAATAGGCTTCCTAATATATTTAAATATTTAAGTGAGATATCAAGATTTTCAAGAATGACTATAACTATTCATAATGATGCTAAGTTATCTTCTACAACATCATGTCAAAATTTTACATAAGCTAGAAAATATTTGACACAGGTTGGTCTTACACCTTCAAAATGGCCAAATCAGCTACATAAAAAGTAAATAGGAAAACTATTCATTATATAAAATGATGACCACATAGTATTGAATATTTAATAGACTTAAACAACAAAATGACAATATATTAAATATATTATATATAAATATTGGTGGGTAGAGGGTTAGAGGGTATGGGTAATGTCTTACCCTTACCCTTACCCACTAAGGTAATGGGTTAGAGGGTAGCGGGTAGGTGGGTAAAGAGTAAGAAAATCCTTTACCCTTACCCTTACCCTTCCCCTACAGGGTATGGGTAAAGGGTAAGGGTTAATCCTTACCCATTGACATCCCTAATCTCCATGCTATGGAGTCGTGGTTGGCTTAAGGTATGCCTGAGAGGGGCGGAAATGGAAAGCCCCAAAAGTAGTTGTGGGGTGCCACCATGGACACAACAGGAAGACGAAGAGAAGACAGGAAGAGCTAGGGTGAGAGAAAAAAGATGAAATATATAGGACAAGTGAATGGGAAGGTGAAACAAACCTATTGAGGTTGTCAATTGCTCAAAAAGAGGCGAGAATGCACCTGATTGGTTGCTCCTTAGAAACCTTGCTACAGTATGGAAGGACCAAGGAGGAAGACGAGTGAGTGTCGTTGAACATTTGATTCATGATCTAATGGCCAGAAAAAGGGATGCATTAAGGTTTGCTCAACTAAGGGTGGCGGTTTTTCCACGCCCCCAACTGGGCCCATTAAGGCCAAAATCGAGTAAAATTCAATTAAATGATATATAATTTTACTCAATTTTCATAAGTTCATAACTTAGGATCTAGAGGTCCGAAAAAGGAGATTTTACATTGTTGGAAAGATAATTGAGAGCTCTACAACATGATACAAATTTGATAGCCAAAGGACTATAGTGATTAGGTTCAATCTTAATTGCAAGATGGATATAAATTCAAGCATAGCACTTATTTCAATTCTCAGATGCAAGTTGCATATTGACAAATTGATCATTGGTTTAACCATATTGGAGCATCACCATATTCCAAATATGTAATTGACGTTAATTTGAGCAAGAGGAAGGTTGACAAGAGAGAAAGAGTAAAATAGAAGAGAAAGTAAAAGTCAAGTTGTCATAAAGTAGAACCAAATACTTTAGCATATGAAAAAATTTAGATCCTACCTGGTGTGTAACCATTCTAGATAGTTATTGGTTTTGTTTTTATTCATGTTGTGTCATGGGTTTTCCTGTTAAACTCTCTTTATGTTGGATTTTTATTCCTTGTTTAAAGGCATGTAATAAGGTACTTTGTGGTTTGTGTTATCTTGTCGACTTTGCTTGGTTAATGATATTATTCACAAATTCTTCATGATCTCCTCTAAATGAAAATGCTTCCTCTGTGGTTGTGTTAGCATTATAAAGGAGGTTGTGACACATTCTAAGTTCTAATTATGTATAAATTATTATATGCCATGAGTAATTAATGACATTGAACAATCTAGGTTTAGTTCTAGTTTACATATTATGAAATTGGGTCATGCTTTAATTATACCACCTTATAAAAAAATCAATATTGAGTTAGTTTTTAGATTATTACAACAACCAAATTATTGACCAACACTTAACTGACACAAAATCAATTTCTTGGCATCTTTAGATCCAAAAGCAGTTGTGCATATGTTGTTATAAAAATACATAAGAATGATTATATAGTGTAAAAATCTAATAAATATAAATGTTTTTCTATTTTTAATATCTAGACAATTGGAAAAAGCTTACCAAAATGTCATTTTTCAGAGATGTGTGTCCATGTTTAGTGCAGAGTGCTCCCATGGGATAATGTGTCCCCTCCCAGGACACACTACGCAATGCATCCCAGATGGAGACACATTCCCTTCATAATTTCTATTTTTACTTTACTATGGTATTATCATTTTTATAGTTTGTCTATGTTTATAGGATTCCATAACAATTCTATTAAGCTTGTTAGATATGATGTACCTTACAGATACCAAAAACAAAATATAATGTGTATACAATATTGTGTAAAATCAATAATTAAAATACTAAAAATATACTATATAGTATAAAATGATTGAACCGTTACATATGAAAATATATTTAACATTTAGAAATAGCAATGTGATTAAAGGAAATAAGCATGGGATGCGTATAAAAATAATTTATATATAGATAATATAATACGTATATTAAAACTGCACATTACATGTAAGAATATACATCTATTTATTATAAAATATTTCTGACGACTTGTCAAACAAGGGATCCATGTGGTGAGGTTTAATGCTGATAATGATGATGATGATTACTTATCAAACGACGATCACGCACAAGTACGGTTAGAATTTGAGGGCATGAAAGAATCAAAGGATAAAAAGGGGGCTCCAATGTACACAATGGTGTCGTATTTCAAGTGCAGCACACGGTTTAGATTAGAAGTCACGAGTGATCGTTTATGTTAAGTGTTGTAGAATCAGGATCTTTTGTGTTTAGAAACAAATCGGAAAAGGTAATGCATGTATGTAACCATGGATACCAAGGATATTCCCAAGTTAGCTAGCAAAACAAGAGGTCAGAGGCATGTCCAGCAGAGGCAACAGCTAGCATACATAGTTAGGAGATTACAATGCTCGTTATATCGAAATGGAAAAGCAATAATAATAACAACCGTCTTTGATTAACATCACCATTGCATCCGTCTCTTGGCTGTCTATTTGATCACCAGCTGCATGATCGGTGTTTTGGTTTTATAGAAGTGGGAGTGACGCAGTGGCGCGTGCTGTTGAATGACGTGAGGGGTGGATGTAGCATCCGAGCATGTATGTGATGACGTCTGTGGTGCGGGTGAGGAGAACTGAAGAAGACGACGACGATGACGACTGAAGGATGCCGCGTGCTACCCTTGTTGTCAGACGTGAAGGGGGTAAAGGAGCATGTGACGGTTGCATGTAACCGAAGAGGGAGTGACGTGATGGTCAGTGGCGGATCCAGAAATTAAATTTTGAGTGGGTGAGGCCAAACTATCGTAAATTACAAAATTACAAATATGATATATAATATCTAAAAATAAGAAAAAGAATTATTGCACTGAGAAAAAAATAGCAACATCTATAACATTTATAGAAAAACTTATAGATTACATATTAAACGAAAGAGTGAAAAACATTTTTGATGAGATCACCTTTGCAGCAATATTTTTGGACATGTCCAATTCATGTCACCAAAACCTATTTACAATTTTGTTCATCTATCTTACTATGTAGATAGTGCTTCAAAGGCAATACTATCTTAGTGGTAGTTGTTGCAATGAGCAATATCTTTGATTTATTCAACGACTAATACTGACTAAAGGAATATATTTGTGTTTCTTCGTCTGAACCAATATTGGTGTTGGTTTTGATGCTATTCAACTATTCAAAAGGAATATGATGAACAACAGCAATATTCTTGTCAAGTTAGCATATGAATAAACCTTCTTTCGATCTCTATCAACAACAAACAGAAAAAGAGATTGTAGTGTAAAAATTCTATCAGTCTGTAAAACTATATAGGGTGTCATGATAAAGTTTGTAAAGATACAAAAACCAATTCAAATACAATTCCTACGTTACGTACCTTGTGAATAGATGGTGATATGAACAATACTTGAAGAAACAAACCTCTACCATGGTACTGTACCCGCTTGCTGATTCTTACTTAGATCAGATGAAGGGTTCTCTGAGCAAAAGGCGAGAAAGGAGGAGGCCATTATAAGATACTAAAAATGGTCAAAAGTCTATCAATACCCTAATTAATTTGTAAGGTTTACAGGATGTGAATTTGAATAGGTCTATGACTCACTTGGATGAGATTAAGATATAGGGAATAATGGTGTTCCATATTTATACTTTTTTTTTTGTTTGAACTCAAATATAGAAACGAGAATATCCTTATCAGTCCCAGAATTTGCATTCATTAACATCTCTATAATAAATAATATTGAAATGTTAAGTTGTTCTCAGTATATAGATATGCTCCTATTCAAATACGACTGTATTTTAATCGATTTTGTTTCTACCCACACACATGACCAAACGGTCAGGATCTTTTTCTACTGGCCGGTTTTTCCATTTTTGTCAACTTGTGCACATAAATAATGTTTCTCTGCCTTTTCTCAACTTGTTTACATATACAATTATGTCGATCTTTGTTTCCTAATCCAATTAATTACGCTTTCATTCACACCTCAATCTCTCTCAAGTTTTTCGCACTGCTCTCATTAATTTACTATGTAACCTCATTATGATCTTTCTCACTTATTTCCTTCCCATGCTCTCCCTCTTCTCTCATTAATTTTTGATGTAACCACGCTGGAATACCTCATGCCACTGATTTCTTTTTCAGTCATGCTCTCTCTCTCTAACTAACCATTGACCGCTCTTTGATCGCCGCTTCCTCTCGCTTCTCCCGTCCCCTCAACCTTTTTAGTTTCCACTACCAAAATTCACTCAACGGATAAACATGACTATTGTATGAGGCCAGTCACTTCTTGCGGGTGAGGCCAACTGAAAATTGCAATGCCAAATTGAGCAATATAACCAGCCGAGGGTGAGGCCGTGGCCTCATGTGGCCCGGTTGTCGGTCCGCCACTGGTGATGGTGGTAGCAAGTAGCAATGTGTGGCAAGTGCCGGAGTTGGAAGAGGAAGACGAAGTGGCAGCGCATGATACGGGTTATTATTGGAACAGTAGGAAGCAACTTTTGCCCCATTGTTCTTACTTCTTGCACTGTTTCTGCCTTTAGAATTTTGTCCATTGATACGGATTTGCTGTTAGATTGTTCAGTTGCCACCACGTAGTTCCGCACAAAGATAGACATTTTCGTCGTTGTTATGTTCAACATAGGGTGTGTTTGGTACACTGTTGTGCTGAGTTTAGTTGTCACTGGTAAATTAGCCAGTAAATTAGCCAGTGTTATATTAACTTTTTATAAGATAACTATTGTTTGAGATAACGACAAATAAGCATGATAGTAAAATGTTCACGGTTTGGTAGACAGGTACGTAATCTTTATTTGTGAGGATAAAGTCCATTTTAGTCAACTGTTGCATGTTTAAAATATCTATCAAGAGGGGTTTAGTGGGCATTTCATGTCAGCGGCAGATTAACTCCTTCTCTGCCGTGAGAAATTCACCCGGCAAGTTATATGAAGAAAACTCCGTTAACAAAACTCTGCGACAACCAATATGTCCTCTAATCGGTATAACAAACATTCAATAATTTGCCACAGCAGGTCTGCTTGCCGTGTCGACACTCCACCGGCCAAACAAACGCTGCCATAGTCAAAACAGAGAACATATCTACCAGTTCATTTGGCTCGCAAACAATCTAGTTGACTGTTCTCACTATAGTTTGTTTGGGAGCCAAAGGAACAGTCAACCAACTAGTTTCTTTGATAGTCATTTGACTCCCAAATAATTGTTAGATAATTTAGGTGTAAACGTCGTTACATGCAACAACAAACAGTTGCAAATAATTAACAATTGCAGGTAGATCAAGATAAGATATATAAGAATAAAACATTGTAGGAGAACATAAATAAATGAGTAACAAACTCTTGACCGGATCGTCCCGTAGAGAAACAAGACACGTATATTTATATACGTATATATACTTAAAGAAATCATTACCTTACAATCCTTCGGATAAGCGATGTTCTTCTAGTCCATCCAGTCATTAAGAATGTAGCAAAGTCTACATCCTTGGCTCGTCTCGCTAACGTTTGACACCAAGTCGCTATGCATCAAGTCGCTCTGCATGTCTGCTTGTGTTTAACGTCGTTCTTCCGGCACGTCAAATTGACGCCGAAATATTTGAACCACTAGTGCAGCCCAGCGATCGCAGGTACCACCACCCGGACAGATCGTGTCAAAGGAATAGAAGGACGACATTGTTCGTCTCATTCAGGAGAAAGATCTCCATGAGACAACTTTTCTGAATACTCACTTCGTTCTGAAGACAAGTCTCTACAAAGAAGCAATTCAGATGGGCGAAGGAAAAGAAGAGAAACACTTCGTCAAAGAGACACATCTCTCGTCTCTTGCAAACACTCACCTCTTGCAAACGGCAGCTGACGGTTGTGCGTTATGCGGAGAGAGGCTGAATTCATTGTGTGTTCAACTCTATTGACATGTTTTCCTTTTTATAATCCTTTCACACCTCACGTCCTAATCTTAGACGGACACGATCACTCGATCACTCTTGTACACGAAACGTACATGTCTTTTCTGTTAAGGAAAGGAGACCATTAATTATATATAAATAATTAACTTCATCTCTTATTCACATAACGGAAAGTTACTAAACCATTTCAGATTTGTACATGAAACATACATATCTTAATCGTTAAGGAAAGGAGACCATTAATTATATAAATAATTAACTTCATCTCTTATTCACCTAATAGAAAGATGCTAAAACGTTTCGAAAATATACAATTAATTAAATCAATAATTAATCATGTGATTATCCTTTTATATAAAAGGGATAACTTACGTTCCTTTACATTATGTACTGGCTACGCTACATTGGGCTTAAACCATGCTAAATAATAGTTGTAAAAGCTATATATCTAACAATCCCCCCCACAAAGTCCAATGTGTAGTGTCCTGCCAAACAATCCTCCATACTATGCTTTCAGTAGATACCTTTCGGTTTGAATCTACCTGAGTTATCCAACATAGACTCCCATATGAATTAAGTGAACTAAAGTCTTGAACTTGAACCTTGGTTGCAAGAGTATTCAGTTGGTAACAACATAATAAAGACATGACAGTAAAGAAGTAAAATGATGCGTTAAAGGCCATGCATCCCAATCAGGGAATCATGATTGATATAGGAAACAACCCTATTCCTTGTTGCGGCCCATACAACATCAATCACTTAGTTGAAGTCTCCAAGAATGTAATGCTAGCATCCTGTCCTAGGACTTGACTCCATTCAGAGACTAATCTCTTACTAACTTGTAGCTTATGACACTAAATAGATTTTCAGGGGAGCGACACACAGATGCATGAAGCATCAAACATAAATTTGCATAGTGTCATCAATTCACCCGACAATTTGTTATTACCACATTGAACCCAATTTGTGGGATCTCCACTCTTTTGGGTTGGGTTGCTACTGCCTATGAATAAGAAGGGGTTTCATTCCCATCCCCAACCTGAATTTCTCAACTAATGCCATATTAAGACATATAGTCAAAGGATCGGCTTTAAAAGAAGTACCTACGTAGTCAAGCCTTGACCTCACAAGACACTAACTCCCTTACAGACATAAGTCTGACTTGGATGTGTCAATGTTGTTTTAATTATACTTGTCAATCTTTATATCTTTTATAGTTGTATTATTATTAATATGAAATGAAATTGTAGGAATCATATTTATTTTCAATAGCTAACTTAGATTAAAATATATGTATCCATTCAACTTCCAATTCAATTTCATATATAAAACACCCAACTAAGCTTCAGAAGAAGACTAAGACAATGCATAAAACAACACATTTTCTTATTAGGAAAATATATCACAAGACACCATTACTCCTAGAGTTCATGAGAAACTGGCATGCATTATTATATCCTTCTACTACCAAAGGATATTTGTCATAATGAATTCAAGGTAACATGTTCCCTTTACAGACCTCAATACTCTATCAAGAGATTTCTAAATGGGTCTTAGCATGATCATTGGTGTATCTACTCAACTTGCACATAATGTATGTACATGTGTGGTTCTTACGATACATCAAACTTCCAATATCCAAAAAGTATCATAATTAATTCATAAGAGCTTCAGTCTCATTCTTATACAAGACATTTGATGACTTCATATAGAGTCTTAACATGGTTGCATGATGTGTACTCAAACTTCTCTAGTATCCTCTCAACATAATGAGACTTTTAGAGAGTTATACCATTAGTAAATCTCATGATTTTAGGCCTTAAAATCATGTAAACGACGCTTATCTATATTTCATCTAAAACTTATTACATAAGAATGATAGTCTAATTTATTACTTTTATATTGGAAACAAAATATCATCTATGAATAACAACATTAATCAACCATTGACGATTTTTACAGTAGATACATTTATCAAAATTATTAAATGAAGCATTTCATTGATAGTACTCTATCAAACATCTCATATCATTGCTTAGGAGCTTGTTTCAAGCAATGCAATAGCTTTCATAAATTTACACACTTTTATGCTCATTCCTACAATGCACAAATCGATCATGTTATTTCATATATATACGTCTATATATATATATATATATATATATATATATATATATATATATATATATATATATATATATATATATATATATATATATATATATCTTCTCATGAATATTACCGTGTAAGAATACGGAATTCTCATTCATTTAGTGAATATGAGATTATATGTGACAACCAATGCCTTAAGCATTTAGATTGTGTTCATGTAGGAAACATAGAATATGTATCAAAATACTTTATTCCTTCAGAGTGTAAAACCCTTAGCAACTAGCCTAGCAAAGTATGTTATTGATTATCCAGTCTGAATTTATTTTCATCTTAAGGATACATTTACTAACAACTTTAGAACAACTAGAAGACAAATCTATAAATTCCCACAATTGATTTGAGAGAATTCATAAGATTTATTTGTTAACAAATTCTTTCCAAAACTAAACTTCTGGAGAATCCATAGCATGTTTTGAAAGGAACAAGATCATCTTCGATATTATAAGTGAGAAACTCACTTCTATCATCCTTGAAAATCTTAGTACGTTAACTTCTTCTTTATTCAGCCATTTCATCAGAATCAATAAATTCAGAAATAGCAAATTCTAAGTTGCCCCCACATTTCTCATCCTTTCTATGTACTCGAGAAAAGACCATGTGTATAATGAATCTTTTATAAGATATTTCTTTAGATACACCCGTTTTTTATGGGAAACACATTATCACAGAATGTCATACGTAATATCACAATTGTATAAACTTTATTACCTAAGATTTCAGATTTACAATCATAAATCTAAAGGCGTAACTTGTCTTTACATGACCCAATAAAATGGCATCAACTATTTTTTTCTAATTTCTTTTCTTTTCTGTTCAGAGACATATACCTTAGTAAAAATGCCCCCACATTTGAAGATATTAGAGGAACAATTCTTTCTCAATCAATAACTCATTCAGGTTACTCTTAGTATGTCTACGGAAAACTTTATTCAAAAAATGGCAAGCCATAGTCAAAGTTTCTTCCACATATGTATGAGTAAACTTGAGGTCTGGAGAAAGTTATTAGCTATTTAAATAAGGAATTAGATTTTATGTTTTACAATCCTAATAAACCATGGTGTATAAGGAGCAACAACCTTCATGAACTACGTAGTGGAGTTGTTAAAAATTCCAACAAACAAGTTCAAGGTATGTTTTTCTCCGCATCAGACCTTAATCATTGAAGTACCTTACTAGTTTGAGTTTTGGCTTCCATCTAAAATATTTTGAATTTTCTAATGTCTCAATTTTACTTTTAAGTAAAATGACATAACAATATCTACACAAATCATCCACATATATTATTAAATAACAATTTCCAGTTCCTATAAGTAACTTCATTAAATTCACATATGTTATGGTGAACTAAATCTAGAATTTTAGAATTCTTATTATAAAAAGAAATTCTTCTAGGATATTTAGTTTACATATATATTTTACATCTTTCAGAATTAATGTCAGATTTTGAAACCAATTCATGATTCATCATTTATTTCATTAAGACAACAAAATATGTCTCAAACAATAATGGTATATATTCGATGAAAAAAGATTCATGCATATAGAACTATATTCATTCAAATATTAATTTGAAATATGTTCAACAAGAATCTTAAACTAGTTCTCCATGTTACACAAATATCACTTGCTAAAGAACATAGTATCATGAAGGTATGTAATAATAACTTTTTACAGTCTATTACAAAACCATCTCATTTAATAATCAAGATTTCAGGTTTTAAAGACACATACCCATCATTAAGGTTCAAGAAAATAATTATCTAATTATAATTTCCTTAATTTCAGATGTGGCAACCTTCTATCCTTTGTATATAAAGGACATACTTTATTCTTAGCCATAGATATATGTACTATCTTGAATTTCTTATCTTTGAGCTTAGTACTAAAATTAGTTGTCGGGTAAGAACTAACATGTAACTTGACATTTGTATCTTCCAGGTGTACGTTTTGTTTATTAATGTCTAACATGAGACCGCTCATTGACATTCTTCTTTATATTTGATATATATATCAAACGACTTCCTAAAATATTAAGAATATCTCAACTATAGACATAACAATAAAATTTTCAAATGTACATCTTGTTTATTAATGTCTAACATGAGACTACTCATTGACATTTTCCTTCATATTTGAGATATATGTCAAACGACTTCCTAAAATATTAGAAATATCTCAACTATAGACATAACAACCAAATTTTCAAGCATTTAATGCATGCATCCAAAATTTTGTACACCAAGAATTAAAACATTAATTACTTGTTCAAGAATAGATTTACCTCTACTAAATAAAATGTTTAGAAATATTATAAACTTTGAAACGCAGCACTGTTTAGTACCTTTATTCTCAATTTTATATTTTATTTCTACAATCCTTATACAATGTCATGGAAATAAGCAATACTTGCTAAGAGTATAAATTATACAATTTATATTTTGAACACAAACAAAATTAACTCTTGGCATCTCGTATCAGCCTTTTTCCAACTAGAAATAATATTCACATTGTTGGGATCAGTTTTATTTAGTTATGTTTGTTCCTATTCTTCATACTCATATATTATGCCAATTATATATTCAACATTGCTAATATACAACATTTAAAACAATAAATTTTAGGCATATGTTTATTATTAATTCTAGCACACGTACCATGATCTCCATTGTTAATTAACGACAAAGTGTGATTTAATTAACGACAAAGTGTGATTTCTTTAAGATTGTTAGATAATTTAGGTGTAAACGTCGTTACATGCAACAACAAACAGTTGCAAATATTTAACAATTGCAGGTAGATCAAGATAAGATATACAAGAATAAAATATTGTAGGAGAACATAAATAAATGAGTAAGAAACTCCTGACCGGATCGTCCCGTTCAGAAACAAGACGCGTATATTTATATATGTATATATACTTAAAGAAACACTACTACAGAACTTTTTAAAGCCTAAGGACAAATCCCTGACCAATACTTATGAATCCTTGACCAAAAGATGATAGTCAGGGCCAATCCCTGACCACCGTACCCTCGGCAAAAGCTTGGTGACCAATAGTGATTACTCAGGATCTATCCTTGACCAATACTGAAATAAGCCTTGAGTAGTAAATAAAAAATGTAAATTAGATCCCTTGTCAATATCATGTATGTCTTGAGATTCATGATGGTTTTTCTCAAGGTGGAGTGATACAAGGTGGAACTTAGATATCAACCATTTAAATATCTGTTAGTTTTAAACATTTATGTTTCGATATATAACTTAAAATTAGTACACACAAGAAATTATTTATCACACATCACATGACAAGAAAATGTAATTTAACACAACATGCATTCATTTAATAGCTCAAATGTTTACACTAAACACATGATTGGAACATCATGCTTTTCAAATAAAGTAAGACATATCTTACAAAATGACTTTCACACAACATTCATCATACATTATGTACAATATCATATTGCTTAACACTCATTTTGCTACAAAGTTTCTACCCAAGCAAGTTTTCTTAATAACTTCTCCTAACTTCTGCTATGTCTTTCTTGAGCATTTCTATTCTTTCTTGTTCTTTGTAGAGTATTATCAACATCCTGCACTAAAAGAATGTGTAACCTTTATGTGATTTTATAAAAAATAAAATATTAGCATGGATCATTAACATTGGTTATGAGAGTAGAACAAAACTTACCTATAGATGTGTCAGTCTGTGACTTTTACTTTGAAGTATAGTTGAAGTACATTGTGTGTGCGGCGTAGTATACAAACATTCACATATACATGAATGTCAAAACTGCTCCCATATACAGAATGAAGCACCTGCACAAGATATGTAAGACAAAGTATAAGAGAATAATACATACAAGATAAATAATCAACATTTCTGTTGATAATGGGAAAGGAAAACTAATCAAACAATTATTCTAATCATTTGACATCAACAAAATAATAAGAAAAAGGAAAAGATAGGATCAACTAGTATGATAATACAAATAGGAAACATTCTTCGCTGTCTTGTTATTTCCGATAACAATCGTGACTTGGTCTCTTCTAGTCCTAGTTTACTTCAGCAGTGCCGTGCTTCCAAACGCTGCAAGCTCCTCGACTGCACCGGCACCGATAGACATTCCTCTTCTTCATGCCACTCGGTGGGGAACGTCATGCGGCTGTTCGAGCGATCCGTGTTCTGCCTGCAGCCTCAGGGGGACTCGTACACGCGTCGTTCGGTTTTCGACGCCATGGTGGCCGGATGCATCCCGGTGTTCTTCCACCCGGGGTTCGCGTACGTGCAGTACTAGTGGCACCTGCCGGCCCAAGGGTACGGCAGCTACTCCATCTTCATACCCGAGGACAAGATGACATCGGGAAGGTATAATCAAGTCCACGGCGATGAGGGAAGCCGTGATCCGGCTCATCCCTAGGCTCATTTACGCAGATCCCCGGGTCCGGTGGGGCGGGGAAGTCAAGGACGCCTTCGATACGGCCATCGACGGGGTGTTGAAAAGAGTTGCCGCTGTCAGGGGGAGCCAGATCACGGGGACCGTAGGCGGGAAGAGCGGCAGCGAGATGCCAGGCTCCGAACACCATCTGTGTGAGAGCGGAACTCAAGAGGTTGACGATTGGAGAGGATCGGCGTGAGAGCGGAACAGTCGCGTAGTGGGGGGTTGCGGCGCGTGGGAATAAGATTAGGTTTAGGGAAAGAGTTAGCTATATATATTAATTTTTTTGAAGGGATCGTTGGTCAGGGTTTGGATTCTTATTAGTCAAGACTATGTCTTGACTATTTTTAGCTAAATGCCTAGGGCTTTAATCCCTGACTATGTGACCTTGGCCTTTATAAGATTTTGTTGTAGTGAAATCATTGTCTTGCAATCCTTCGGATAAACGTTGTTCTTCCAGTCCATCCAGTCATTAAGAATGTAGCAAAGTCTATATCTTTGGCTCGTCGCTAACGTTTGACGCCAAGTCGCTCTGCATGTCTGCTTGTGTTTAACGTCGTTCTTCCAGCACGTCAAATTGACGCCGAAATATTTACGCCACCAGTGCAGCCCAGCGATCGCAGGTACCACCACCCGGACAGATCGTGTCAAAGGAATAGAAGGACGACATTGTTCGTCTCATTCAGGAGAAAGATCTCCATGAGACAACTTTTCTGAATACTCACTTCGTTCTGAAGACAAGTCTCTACAAAGAAGCAATTCAGATGGGCGAAGGAAAAGAAGAGAAACACTCCGTCAAAGAGACACATCTCTCGTCTCTTGCAAACACTCACCTCTTGCAAACGGCAGCTGACGGTTGTGCGTTATGCGGAGAGAGGCTGAATTCATTGTGTGTTCAACTCTATTGACATGTTTTCCTTTTTATAATCCTTTCACACCTCACGTCCTAATCTTAGACGGACACGATCACTCGATCACTCTTGTACACGAAACGTACATGTCTTTTCTGTTAAGGAAAGGAGACCATTAATTATATATAAATAATTAACTTCATCTCTTATTCACATAACGGAAAGTTACTGAACCGTTTCATATTTGTACACGAAACACACATATCTTAATCGTTAAGGAAAGGAGACCATTAATTATATAAATAATTAACTTCATCTCTTATTCACATAACGAAAAGATGCTAAAACATTTCGAAAAGATATAATTAATTAAATCAATAATTAATAATGTGATTATCCTTTTATACAAAAGGGATAACTTATGTTCCTTTCCATTATGTACTGACTGCGCGACATTGGGCTTAACCCATGCTAAATAATAGCTGTAAAAGCTATATATCTAACAACAATTACATCTACTTTGTAATGGTTGGTTGCTTGCTGGATTGCATCTTGCAAAATATCAGCATGCCGATCACTCTGGCAGCACACAAAGAAACAGTGCATGTGTTCCACTTCCACTAGGGTGTTAAGAGATTAGTTCATCCCCACATAGGACATGACAGAGGGACACCGAGTTGTCTGACGACAATCCCTTTGTCATTTTTCTATTATTTGCATAAATATCACAAACATCGCTTTCACAAAAGTCGTTGTCTATTCCTTTTTATTAGTTATTAAATCAGCGCCGTGATAATAGCCGATGTGAGAACAGGCATGCTCTGTTTCCAAACAAACTCTAGATGTCTAACACCTTGGTTACAACGGATGCCAAACAAAACACAATATTTGCTTGTATTTTCTTATGTTAAACATTTGCACTGGCTTAAAGATCAATTTGGGCATTTCCTTGTCGTAGGCACATGTTCAAGATCAACACCTCTTTACCTACCTCCTGCCAGGTGTTATGATAACTAGACCGAAAGTCTATTCTAAGGGATACTTTGGTTGGATGTAGCTGTGTGAATTTGCAATGTAATCATACACAATAAAATCACTTTGTCATTCCACAACATCCTATCAAACATGCCCTGAGCTCCAACTTCTCTACACTCTCCTAAAGTATACGCCGGTTGAACATCTTGCTGGCTTCTCGCTTAAACATAACCTGTGACAGCTGCTAAACCCAATCATCTATCACCAGATGGCTTCCGGATAAAGGTGTGTCTTATGGCCCACGAGATCGGCCCCATCTATGGGATGTTCAAGTCTTCAAAACCATGGCCTCTGTTGTTGGTACCCGTTTGCATTTGATACACAGAGACGTTGCAGCCCACCATAGACGCCAAAGCCTTCAATGGTATCGCATTACCCACTTTACTAGTTTGCATAGCAAGCATCATATCTATGCTAGTCAGAACATCGATCTATGTTAATTGTACACTTGTAGCGAACAGAACGAAGTTACTTCTACCTTCTTGAGTCTTTTTTATCATCCCCTGACCTGGTCATCCCCTCGAAACAACCCTAAATCATCCATCCTCTCCCCCATCAACAAGCAGGTTGAACCCACACACAACCCTAAAGGTAATATATGAGTGTGCAAAGACTCAAATAACCCTCACTTGTACAAAAGAGTTAAGAGTATGCCAGAGGCACAATATTACTACATCTAGCAACTTCACACATCAAGAATCATTTCCAAACTCAACCACCACACCAACAAAATGCTCTCTTTCTGTGAGAAACCAACCACATATTAGTAAAGACAACAATGTGGAGAGAACCTTTGAGAAAATAGCTCTAGGTGCCTGGTCAGATTTGGAAGCAAAAAGGGTCATAGAAAATATTTCATTTCAAACAATATGATGACTTGAAACCATGAGGCCGGTCCCAACAACACTTGCCATGACTTCATACATAGAGATAAATGATTACTAATGAAACTACTCCATGTATTGATTTAAAAATTATTTTTTGTTCTGTAAGTAACAAAACAACCTATATTGCATATCTAGACCTTAATGGAGACATCTCTTCGTCTTTGGGATATGATTTCATTGGTTTTGTTGAAAAGATTGGTCTAGTTTTTAGTGACTATATTGATGCTAACAAGGTTTCAACATCTCAAGACTTAAGGTGCACCTCCTTTTTTAGGTGTCTCATCACCAAAAGCTCTATAGTTAAGCATGCTTGGCTCAGAGTAGCACTAGGATGAGTGATCGGCGGAGAACTTTTCTCAGTTTGTACGAGAGTGACAACAAATCACACAATTTCATACCAATGTTGGTCTATGGAACCATTAATCATTCTTGAAACTCTACAAGTGTCTTGGGCTAGGTTTTGTATGTTACAAATGCTAAGAGGTAAAACCCCTCTTATAAGTGTGAGGACCACATAAGTGTTGGATCTTGGGCTCTAGAAGGGGGGTGAATAGAGCTTCAAAAATTCTCACAAGATCTAGATTAGACCTTCAAATTATATCAAATTAAAACCAATAGATTAAGTATAATTTGAAGTCCTAACTAACAAGCATAGCAAGGATGATAGGGAATTGATAGCAAGCACTTGACAAGGTCATGTAGAGTGGTTCCACTCTCCAAACTTGGAGAGAGTCAGTCCACTACCTAGAGAGGTCAACCTCTAAGACTTTGCAAGTGCTTTTCTATATATATTCACCAATAAGAGTTACAACACAAGACCACAAAAGGACTTACCCATCCAAGCTATTCCACCTTACCAAGGACTTACCCACTTTGCCAACAGTCTTCAGCCTTCTCTAAGGTCTTACCCACCCTAGCACAAGTCTTCCGCATTGAAGGACTTCTCTACTCTTATTGGATCTTCAGCCTTTGCCTTCTCCTTCTCGTTCTCCTGGAAAAGATCTTCAACTTTTCTTCAAACTTAAAGAAGACCAATAACAACTCCACCTTCACTCGGAGTAGCTTGCTTCACCTTTGCTTCATGAAGGAAAGGGGTAGGGAAGATGAAGTAGATGAGAGCTTTACATGCATAAGGAATTAACTCTCTTACAACATACCTATCTCACTCATAATCACAAAATAAAGTGTAAACTAGAGAGAGAAAGGGGCTCAAGGAGTTGCAACACACTCAACTATAGCAAGGACTTAGAATAGCATGAATGAGAAAACTTGGAATGAACTTTGAGGGGTCCTATTTATAGTTGGGGGTGTTCCCTTGAGTTTGGGATCACTTAGGGTCGAAATATAGCCATTTTCATAATGCAACGGATCTATTTTCTCCCAAAACAGCTCACCAACGGTTATAATCACTTTTTTTGTATTTTCCATACAGTACATTTTGTCGAGTTTCCATAAAGGTAACTTGACCGATCGACTAAAAGATAAAGCCAATTTTCAAACTATCAGTTGAGTTTGTTTCGGGAAACTAGACCGATGAGCTAAAATTATATTTTCTCAGTGAGTCGGTCGATCGAGTTCTGTGAGTGTCAACTCGACCGATGGGTCATCTTTAGAAAATCCATCATAGGATCAGTCGAGTTTCCAACTCGACCGATGAACAGCTTGTGACAAATTTTCTAAATTGACATTTGAGTGATTAAACCTTGGAATTAAGTGTCCCTGATTTTTCTCATCTTAGTTACATGTCATATCATCAATACAAGTGATTACAAAAATCATCTAAGGTCATTTGAAGTGATTTCCCAAATTGCACACTTGCATTGCATTTGATTTGAACTTTAACAAACTAGGGCTTGTAGAATTTGATCCTTTTCATGTACCTAAAACCTAAAATCAATCTTGAACAAACATATTAGATACATAGGAATGGAATGGTTAAGTAATTATCAAAATATGGGCAATGTATAACACTTAAGTCAACATTCTCCCCCTTTTTGACAATGACAAACCATTCCTCAATCATATTGAAAAGGATATTGAAGTTATACTTTTACCTTGTGAATAGCAAGGGGATTCAAGATTTGAACAATGTGAATTGCTCCCCCTCAATCTATACTTACTCGAACCTGCATGGTTAGTCTATCTACACAAAGCAATATGACATATATATACTATATGGTCCTTTAGCAAGTCACATGATAAAGAATATAATGAACAAGAAAAGGATCACATAGGCAATAAAAGCAATATGGTTGAGCTTCAAAACACTGAATTTATCTCCCCCTTTTGACATTATTAAAAAGGAAGGGGGGTAGAAGAGCATAAAAATAGGTCTTCTTCAAGAACAACCAAAACATACAACCATAATAGCAATCTCACAGCATACACCAAACAGAGACAAGAGAAACAAATAGTCTAAGTCATAATCAAAATATGATAAAGCATGGCACCAACTCATGAGATATAGTAAATCAAAGAGTAAGTGTGAAATAAATTAAGATTACAACCCAGAAAGCAAGTTCTCAAAAACAACTACAAGCCAAAATGATGAAAGCTAAGATGATAAAATAGTACAACTCAGAACATGTGCCTAGATGTTTCTAATACAAAATAGCCTAGAAATACATATATGATCAACATCTAGACTAAAAACTAAGACAAATAAACATCTAATCTATCTATGTCCACAACATCATCATCATCATCATCAGAAGCACCAAGCTCATAGTCATCATCTCCGTCTAAAGGTACTGTAGAGAGAACAACATCGCCTTCACTATAGGAGGCACCAACAAAACCATCAGAGCCATCATCATCAGATGCAGCACCATCATCCTCATCAGCAACCTCCTCATTAGCAGCAGCCTCCTCAATAGCCTGGTCTGGCATCTCCACATCAGTAAGAGAACCAAAACTTCAACTAGGCCAATGTGCTTTATGCTCATCCCAAGACATACTAAGAGCATGGAGCTCATTGCCCTGTGGGAAGGTGGGAGAAGAACTACTGAGGCTAGCAAGCAGAGTGGTCAAGGGGCCAGCAGTCAGAGGCAGCACTCCAAGGATAGATCCACCAATAGCAGATGGTGTAGCAGTAGAAGATGCAGGTGGAGGGGCAGGTGATATGCGTATTTTATATCATATTTTGGACCATTTTTGGTTGCATTTCCAAATCATTTTCATCCAATAATCACTATTGATCATGCTAGATTTTCCATATTTATTATTGTATTTACTTGCTCTATGGTTTGGTTTGTAGGTAGAATAATTTGGCATGAAAACAGGGAGAAAATGACAATATAAAATCCATAATGACACTCCCCAATCATCTAGACATTCAAAAAACAAATGTTGTTGAAACTGATAAAAATACCTTGTGTCTAAATTAAGACACCATGTGTCTTAAAAAAGACACGACGTGTCTTATTAAAGGAACCATGTGTCTAAGCCCATAAATTGAATGCATAACTCCAGATTTGCAGCAACACGCCATGTTTTATTAAAGACTTGTCGTGTCTTATTAAAGACACATCATGTGACCTCCCAGAACTCGATCCAAACTTCAGTTATTGCATAAGACATGCTGTGTCTTATAAAAGACACGTCGTGTGACCTGCATATTTCACTCAAACATGAATTTAACAAATCTCACACTTATATATACAACCCCAAGCCGTCTTAGGACAATTATGATGGCTTAGGATAGACTTTTTGGAGGGCAACTCGACTGGAGGGAGTCTAGGAGAAGTTGGAGGAAACCAAGGGAGATAGGAGGTGGTTACTCGAGAGATAACCCTCTTCTTCTTCCTTCTTATTCACTATTTGCAACAAGGATCTTCTTCCTCTTCTATCTTCTTGGGAGTGAAGAAATCTGGAGAAATTGCAGCTAGCAAGGACAGAGCTTGACTTCTAGCCAGAGTTCTTCTTTGTTCTACTACTTCTCACAGGCATACTAGTTCTTTCTACTCTTTTACTATGTCCTTTGATGTTTTCTGTTGCTTGTACCTTCTTTCTCTAGCCATAGATGAGTAGAATCTGAATCTTGGACATGGGAGAGTAACTCCCATGTCATAACTTGTATGAACATATGAATTTCATACTAAATGTTAGTTTCTTGCATGTTCCAAGAGTTGTTTCAGATCTAAAATGCTTGTTTGTGTGATTGGCCATCATACTTGCATGTTTTATGCTTTCTTTCATAATCTTAGAAGATGTGTTTGAGAGTATGGAGTTACTCTTTTGGCAACTTGTTCTTGACTGCGAGAATGGCTAGGATTAAGTTGAGGAGCAAGGTTTGTGATTCAAAATGAAATACATACATGAGAGTGATGTATGGAGTTAGAATCGTCATCACTTCACTGGGAGTTGAGAGATGACTACAAACCTCTTTTCAAGTTAATTAACATGTTTAAATTTGTATTTTAATATAAGATATGATGTGATAGTGAAATCCCAAGTCTAGGATCCTCCTAAATCTGAATCTTAACCTTTCTTAAGTGATAATTTACTGCTTTGTTATAAACTTGTAATTTAGTTGTTCTAATCCAATCATATTGTGTACAACGATCTAGATTATTGAAAATCATAACTCTTGCACCTAGCTAACCAATGGTCTTTGTGTTCTGCCTTGACTAAAACTACTCTTGTATACTTGTGGGAAATAGCTAGTTGAGTAAAAGATCAATCTTATGATTGAAACTCGTTGGTGTAACAAACAAACAAGTTTTTGGCATCATTGTCGGGGAGCATCGGTATTCTTATTAGAGTAAGAGTTATTGATAAGTAAATGAGACTAGATCACAACCTTCATATCCACCATCATATCCATAAATCATAATTCATCATGATCATCATAATTTGTTGTATCTGCCATGTTTGTTTTTGTATCTCACTCACCTTGTTTATTTGCAGGAGCATATGGGGTGTTCATAAAAAGATCCTTGAACCGTGCATATCTCTACATTCAGAAAATGAACAAATCATTTGCAGCCCTCATGGAGCAAGAAGGAGTAAAAGTCAAACAGGTATGGAGGAATCACAACCCACATAACCATCATCCATGTCACCATCATCCATAAAACATTCACCCATGCCACCTTCATCCACATCACCTTCATATGCACCACCCTCATCCATGCATCCTTCATCCACACCACCATCATTCACACATAATTCACCACCGTCATATACACCACCAACACCCATACTACATTCTTCCACACCCTCATATCCACCACATTCATCCATACCACATACACCACCACCATCTACACCACATGAAGAACTAGTCAAGGAGGATGACCTTCCTGTTAAGGACTACTTTGGTATAGCTGCAATGCACATGAGTGGACCTATTAATATTTCAAAATTTGAGGCAGAGGAGTTTTTATCAGCCTAGCCATCATACAATTGCTAATAGATGAATGCATTTGGAGGGACACCAATGGAGGATCCAAACCTCCACATTGCTGAATTTCTACAGTTGCTAAGCACCATAAAGATAAATGGCGTTCCTACTAAAGGTATCTACCTACTCCTTTTTCCGTTCTCCCTTAGAGATAGATCCAAGGTGTGGCTCTATTCCTTGCCAAATAAATCCATAAACACTTGGGAGGATCTTCTAAAAGTCTTTTTGGCAAAATACTTTTCACCTTGAAGGACCGCACAACTAAGGATTCAACTCATCAATTATTCTCAAAGGGATGGAGAGAATTTATATGATACATGGGAGAGGTTCAAAGATCTCCAACATCTTTGTCCACGTCATGGTCTAAGAAATTGGCTTCTATTGCAATCTTTCTACAATGGTTTGTGCTACGATACAAGATTATCCATTGATGCAGCTACAAATAGAGCTCTAATGAACAAATCTTATGGAGAAGCTTATGTTATTATTGAAGACATGGAAGCAAACCATTGCCAATGGAGTTGGATACAATCTACCAGCCATCTTATTTAGCTACTACATCCGAGATACAAGTTGGGAGTCACATGGTTGATGCTATAGACATAATTGTAGCAAAGCTAGACACTTTATCACAGAGGTTTGAGAAGCTAAGCACACAACCATTTCAAGCAGCCAATATTATTTGTGATGCATGTGGGTTGCTTAGACACTCATCTTCTACATGTTATGCTTCTTCTATTTATTCTCCAATGGGCTACACCCCACCGGGCTTCTATAGCAATGTGAACCCGAATTTCATTCATTCACAACAACCACAAGTAACTTCTAGATTAGAGTCCATGCTTGCAAAATTTATTTCAACTCAAATGCAACAAAATTTGGAGTTCCATCAACAAAGACAATCAATGAAGGGTGTCATCTGCCAACTCTCTTCTAAGGTGGACGATATTGCCACTCATGCACACATCTTGGAGAAACAAATTGCCCAACAAGCTCTTTCTAGCAAAGAAGCATTTCCACCTTTCTTACCTAGTCCACCGGAGATGAATCCTACATATTTCAAGCCGGTGACATTGAAGAATGGTGTTGTCATAGAAGTATATCCTTCAAGGTATGATGATGTTGATACCTTTGAGGATTATGAAGCTAAAAATCAAGGGGAGAAAGCTACAACACATGATCTACTTTTTGATTCTTTAAGCAAGCCACATGTCCTTCCTCCTCACACTCTAGATGACACATTGCTTTATAATGAGAACACTCTTCCTAACTCATATTTTAATGATGCTTAAAAGGAGAATGAAAAGGCAAATAGTATTGGCATACAAAAGACTATTCTTGTTGCAGCTCATAGGTGCTTTCGCTTGCCCCAAATTAAAGATATATTGACAAAGAGGCGTAGATGCTTAGCACAACAATTTCTTGCCTCAAATCAAAGAAATAGACCTCCATCTCTATCATTCACCATGATAGGTAACCGGTTGAAATCCTCTTGAATTTGTTATATGCCTGAGGACACTGCAAATTTCAAGCTTAGGGGGAGAGCAACCGGGCGGTAGTGTAGTGTAGTTTTATTTCCTTTTTATTATCTTTTTTTTAGTTGTTGTTTTCAGTTATGCTCTTCTCATGGAAAATCTAGTATGATATGAGGATTATCTTATAGAAGTGGATTGAATCCTTCTGATGCTTAATTGATTGTCCTCTTTGATTAAGAAATATCATTTGGATAAATTGTAAAAGGCATGCATTAATCAAATGAAACCTTTTGGCCATCAACATGTACTGAACATTGGTTTATGCTTCTAGCATGAACATTCATCTTTCACATCCTTGATTGCTTAAAACATGTAATGGTTTCAATTTTTGTGAGTAAATCAACTTTACAACATCATTTGGAATACAGGATGCCCTTGTCAAGCTCTTAGTGCATTTTCAACCACTCTTTCAATAAAAACTTTTCAAAACAAATGAATGAAATCTAGCTAATGTTGAAATTTAGTTGACTCTCCTATGCTTTGGAAAAAATTAAAATTTCTTTTGGCTTAACCCATCTTCATACCCCATAAAAGATGGCTAAACTGCCCACATATCATGCTAGCCTAGTACAAGTCCAATCTGGCCACGATAGTTAGGTGGTATGTCTTAAAAGAGGGTAAAATACCCCACTAAAATTCCACGTGTGCATAAGCCTACATTAGCAGTCAAGTGTTAGAACCCATAATCCATTGTCATATCATTTTTGGGAAAGAAGGAGAGTACAACTAAAATTGTCAATTTTAACCAAGATTTCATCATTTGTATCCTTAATAGTTGAGAGTTTGAGTTGCACATCCACTAATTTCTTGGCTTAGCCATCCAAATTCTACTTAATGTTGTTTAATTGATTGATTCATTTAATTGTGAACACCCCTACCGAATTAAAAATCTCTTTCTTGGGTGTTTAAGTTGAATTGACGGCTATGAGTTTAAACGTGTTGATCATGGTTGGTTTGGTCTTATAGACATCTTTATTTTCATTTGATCTATGCATGAACTTAACAATATCTTAATTTGTGTTTCTATGCTCATTTTTCTTGAGAAAAAGCAATGATTTAAACTTAGGGAGATTTGATGTGCATATTTTATATCATATTTTGGACCAGTTTTGGTTGCATTTCCAAATCATTTTTACCCAATAATCACTTTTAATCATACTAGATTTTCCATATTTATTGTTGTATTTACTTGCTCTATGATTTGGTTTGTAGGTACAACAATTTGGCATCCAAATCGGGAGAAAATGTCAACATAAATCCATAAAGACATTCCCCAATCATCTAGACATTCAAAAAATCAATGTTGCTGAAATTGATAAAGAAACCCTGTGTCTGAATTAAGACACCCTGTGTCTCAGCCCAGAAATTGAATGCATAACTCCAAATTTGCAGCAACACATCATTCTTTATTAAAGACATGTCGTGTCTTATTAAAGACATGTTGTGTAACCTCCTAGAACTTGATCCAAACTTTAGTTATTGCATAAGACACGCTGTGTCTTATAAAAAAATATGTCTTGTGATCTATAGATTTCACTCAAACACGAATTTAATTAATCTCACAATTATATATACGACCCCAAGCTGTCTTGGGACAGTTATGATGGCTTAGGATAGACCTTTTGGAGGGAAACTTGACTGGAGGGAGTCCAGGAGAAGTTGGAGGAGACCAAGGGAGATAGGAGGTGGTTACTCAAGAGAGAACCCTCTTCTTCTTCTTCCTTCTTCTTCACTATTTGTAGAAAGGATCTTCTTCTTCCTCTTCTATTTTCTTGGGAGTGAAGAAATCTGGAGAAAGTGCAGCAAGCAAGGATGGAGCTTGACTTCTAATCGGAGTTCTTCTTCATTCTACTACTTCTAACGGACATACTAGTTCTTTCTACTCTTTTATTATGTCCTTTGATGTTTTCTGCTACTTGTACCTTCTTTCTCTAGCCATGGATGAGTAGAATCCGAATCTTGGACATGGGAGAGTAACTCCCATGTCATAGCTTGTATGAACATATGAATTTCGTACTAAATGTTAGTTTCTTGCATGTTCTAAGAGTTGTTTCAGATCTGAAATGCTTGTTTGAGTGATTGGCCATCATACTTTCATGTTTTATGTTTTCTTTCATAATCTGAGAAGATGTGTTTGAGAGTATGGAGTTACTCTTTTGGCAACTTGTTCTTGACCATGAGAGTGGTTGCGATTAAGTTGAGGAGCAAGGTTTGTGATTCGAAATGAAATACATACACGAGAGTTATGTATGGAGTCAGAATCATCATCACTTCATCGAGAGGTGGGTGATGACTACAAACCTCTTTTGCAAGTTAATTAACATGTTCAAATTTGTATTTTAATATAAGATATGATGTGGTAGTGAAATCCCAAGTCTAAGATCCTACTAAATCTGAATCTTAACCTTTCTTAAGTGATAATTTACTGTTTTGTTTTAAATCTGTAATTTAGTTGTTCTAATCCAATCATCTTGTGTACAACGATCTAGATTATTGAAAATCATAACTCTTGCGCCTAGCTAACCAATGTTGCTTGTGTTTGACCTAGACTACAAATACTCTCATATACTTGCGGGAAATAGCTAGTTGAGTAAAAGATCATTCTTATGATTGAAACTTGTTACACTAACAAGTTTCAATCATAAGAATGATCTTTTACTCAACTAGATATTTCCCGCAAGTATACAAGAGTAGTTGTAGTCAAGGTCGAACACAAGGAGCGTTGGTTAGATAGGCGCAAGAGTTATGATTTTCAATAATCTAGATCGTTGTACACAAGATGATTGGATCAGAACAACTAAATTATAGATTTAAAACAAAACAGTAAATTATCGCTTAAGAAAGGTTAAGATTCAGATTTAGGAGGATCCTAGACTTGGGATTTCACTATCACATCATAGCTTATAATAAAATACAAATTTAAACATTTTAATTAACTTGCAAATGAGGTTAGTATTCATCACTCACCTCTCGGTGAAGTGATGACGATTCTAACTCCATACATCACTCTCGTATATGTATTTCATTTTGAATCACAAACCTTGCTCCTCAACTTAATCCCAGCCACTCTCACAGTCAAGAACAAGTTGCCAAAAGAGTAACTTCATACTCTCAAACACATCTTCTCATATTATGAAAGAAAGCATAAAACATGCAAGTATGATGGCCAATCACACAAACAAGCATTTCAGATCTGAAACAACTCATAGAACATGCAAGAAACTAACATTTAGTAAAAAAATCATATGTTCATACAAGTTATGACATGGGAGTTACTCTCCCATGTCCAAGATTTGGATTCTAATCATCCATGTCTAGAGAAAGAAGATACTGGCAGTAGAAAACATCAAAGGACATAGTAAAAGAGTAGAAAGAACTAGTATGTCTGTGAGAAGTAGTAGAACAAAGAAGAACTCTGGCTAGAAGTCAAGCTCCATCCTTTCTTGCTGCACTTTCTCCAAATTTCGTCACTCCCATGCAGATAGAAGAGGAAGAAGAAGATCCTTGCTGCAAATAGTGAAGAAGAAGGAAGAAGAAGAGGGTTATCTCTGGAGTAACCACCTCCTATCTCCCTTGGTCTCCTCCAACTTCTCTTGGACTCCCTCCAGTCGATTTGCCCTCTAAAAAGTTTGTCCTAAGCTATCATAATTGTCCCAAGATGGCTTGGGGTCATATATATAAGTGTGAAATTAGTTAAATTCGTGTTTGAGTGAAATCTGCAGGTCACACAACATGTCTTTTATAAGATACAACGTATCTTATGCAACAACTGAAGTTTGGATCGAGTTCTGGGAGGTTACACTATGTGTCTTTAATAAGACACGGTGTGTATTTAATAAAACACGGTGTGTTGCTGCAAATCTGGAGTTATGCATTCAATTTCTGAGCTGAGACACAGGGTGTCTTTAATAAGACACATCGTGTCTTTTTAAGACACAGGGTGTCTTAATTCAGACATGGGGTGTCTTTATCAGTTTCAGCAACATTGATTTTCTGAATGTCTAGATGATTGGGGAGTGTCTTTATGGATTTTATAATGGCATTTTTTCCCTGTTTTGATGCCAAATTGTTGTACCTACAAACCAAACCATATAGCAAGTAAATAAAACAATAAATATGGAAAATCTAGCATGATTAAAAGTTATTTTTGGGTGAAAATGATTTGGAAATGCAACCAAAAGTGGTCCAAAATATGATATAAAATACGCACATCAGTAGGGTAAAAGTGATCATTTGTAAAGGATGCATAGTCACCTCCTGGGTAGGGCTGGTAGGATGGGTAGGGGTGTTCACATGATATGTTCATGTTGGACATGATTGAACATATGTCCTAATGTAGGTTCTCTTGAACCTAGAGGTTGTATGCCTATTGATGCATCATGTAGCCCATAAGGGTTTCATTGGATACATGGAACGAGGCATGGGAAGTTTGGAAAGGCTAAGGTGGTGGAGGTGCTCAGGTAGAGGCACCTGATGTGGTAGAGGAGAGGATAGGCATAGACTTCTTAAGAGTGGTCTCACTGATACAAACTCCTTTCTGGGTAGGTTTGTAATGAAAGTCATGGAAAATAGATTTATCAGTGGCAAGTTGTAATAGACCACAAATCAGGACCGGGTAGGGAGGGTGGGTGCCACAGGTGTTCTTGCATGAGTCAAAGTAGGTCATATGGTGGAGAATATATCTTGACAACTTGACTCTGATGTTCTCTAAAAGACAATACATGATCACTGCAGTGTTTTTTGCAATCTCAGTTTGGTTCTTCTTGGGATGGATATTGCAGTTAACAACTAGGGCGAGGATGCGTCTCTTGAGATCCAATGTAGAGGAGGAAAGGGTGCACTTCTTCCTATAAGGGAATTGTGGATTCGTCAAGAACCTGTGAATAGAAAGGAGAGTAAGATCATATTGCTTGTAGAAGGCCTCAAGCTCAACTAGGTAAAAATACTCGAGGTAGTCCTTACGCCAGGTGTTAGTTTTGTCAATACCCGAAAAGAAGATATTTAGGGTATCCTTAAAAACTTGAAATTTATTCTTGGCTATCATGGATGTGAGGACTACTTGAGTATTAGATGGGGGTATGAGGGTGTCATAATTCCAATGCAAGTTAGCATAAAATTTGTGAACCACTTTCATTCTAGTGATAGAATTATTGTAGCACTCACATTCAACACCCAAGGCTGAGAGATGGTGAACATTAAGTAACTCCACTACTTAATCTATGACCTCTTATATTCTATGTCTAGACTCAAATAGGGAACGAAACGGTAAAGGATTCCAGGGAAGGATCTCCTTATACCTATTTACAGTCTCATTTGAGACAAAAAGAGAGTCATCATACGGAATCAAGCGGGAGTTGAACGAAGGTGAAGGTGCATTAGTTGGGGTGGCCCTCTTCCTCCTATCGGATGCTATAGATACAAAAAAGAGAGGAAGGAGAGAGAAAAAGCTAAAGACTCACCACCAGAAATCATCCACAGACCTAGGTTAGCAAGGGAGAAGGTCAAGGGAGGTCAAACTAGGTCGGGCTAGGGCTAGGTTGAGGAAGGTTAGGGCAACGGTAGAGAGCTTAGGAGAATTGAGGTGGAATCAGTCGACTTTTCTCTAGTTGAGTGGGAGAATAGTCGGCCAAATCCATCTTAAAATTGTTCCTGCCTGACCATCGATCGAGTTCTTTGAACGTAGAAACTCGAGCGACAGGATTTTTTAAAAAGCTCTCGGCCTCTGATCGGTCGAGTTGGCAACTCGACCAATGGTCAACCTGACCTAAACATAAGAAACTTAGTTTCTAGCTGTTAGAGTGATAATTAAATTTATTTTTCAAGTCCATTAAGTATTTTGAACATATTTAGGCACATATCACTCATCATTGGGTACAATTTTGTGATTAAACATGTGTTTGCAAAAATTACCCAAACACAAGAGAAAATCAAGGCAAAAAGAACATGAAAAATCAATTTTTAGCATATTAGCAAGCAAAGATGATCAAAACAAAGGCAAAGCATATAGGATAGATGAAAAATAGCAAGAAAGCATATCAGATTCATTCAAAGTAGTTATAAGCAATTTTGATCTAATAAAGTTAAATTACTCTCTAGCTAGAGGTTTAGTGAAAATGTCCGCCAACTGATTTTTCACGTCCACATGTGTGATATAGATATCCTTTTGGCAATGTGATCATGGAGAAAATGATGACAAACCTCTATATGTTTAGCTCTACTATGCAAGATAGGATTATATGACAAGTTAATTGCACTAGTATTATCACAGTAGATAGGAGAAGCATCAAAATGAATGTTAAAGTCTTGGAGCATTTGCTTCATCCATAGAACATGGGCACAACTCCCAGCTACAATGTATTTAGCCTGAGTGGTTGATAATGCCATTGTGCTCTGTTTCTTGGAGAACCAAGACACCAAGCATGGTCCTAGGAGGAAACAAATGCCACTTGTGCACTTTCTATCAATCAGGCACCCTACATAATCCACATCACTATAAGAAGTAAGAGTAAAGTCCCTTGACTTGGGATACCATAGACTAAAATTTTGGGTTTTGGCTAAGTACCTTAAAATCCTCTTAACAGTTATAAGATGTGATTTCTTAGTATTTGATTGAAAGCAAGCATACAAACCAACAATAAACATTATATCAGGCCTAGAGGTAGTTAAGTAAACTAAACTTCCAATCATACCTCTATAGAGATTCTCATCTACCTTCTCACCTTCTTCATCTTTGTCAAGTTTGGTGGTGTTTGACATAGATGTGTCCATCGGCTTGGTATTCTCCATTTCAAAGCACTTGAGTAGTTCACTTGTGTACTTGCCTTGGTTGATGAAGTTCCCATCTTTTGTTTTCTTGATTTGAAAGTCGAGGAAGAATGTGAGTTCCCCCATCATACTCATTTTGAATTCACTCTACATAAGATCACTAAATTCTTTACAAAGATCAAGGTTAGTTCCGTTAAAAATGATATCATCAACATATATTTGTATGATAAGAAAATTGTTAGAAATGTGCTTTAGAAATACGGTAGAATCCACTTTGCCCATGATATACCCATGATCTAACAAAAAGTTCTTTAATTTCTCATACCAAGCTCTAGGTGCTTGTTTGAGTCCATAGAGAGATTTTTGCAACAAATAAACATGGTTATGTAAACTATCACGTTCAAAGCCTAGAGGTTGTACAACATACACTTCCTCCTCAATTGTACCATTCAAAAATGCACTTTTAACATCCATTTCATACAGAAGAAAGTTTTTATAACTAGCAAAGTCAAGAAACATACGAATGGACTCAAGTATAGCTACAAGTGCATATGTTTCATCAAAATATGTACCTTCATGTTGATTCTAGCCTTGAGCCACTAACCTTGCTTTGTTCCTTACCACTTTACCACTTTCATCAAGCTTGTTGCGGTAGATCCATTTGGTTCCAACGATCTTCCTATCACTTGGTATTGGCACTAGGATCCAGACTTTATTCTTTTCAAATTGCTCCAACTCTTCTTGCATAGCTAGGATCCACTCATCATCCCCAAGAGCTTTATTGTCTTTCTTTGGCTTGAGTTGTGAGATGAAGGCATTGTTGGCTTGTTCTTTGTTGAATGCAGCCCGCGTCTTCACTTTTTCCCATGGATCACCTAAAATCAGCTCCTTTGGATGATTCTTTGCAAACCGGGAGGGGGGGATCCTTCTTCTCATCATCTTTCTCTTCTTCTTGAATGACTACCTATTTTCCCTTTTGGGTGATGTTGATCTCTTTTAGAATAAGAATTACTTCACCTGCAACATCATCATTTGGAACAATATCTTTGGGAATAGAGGGGTTAATCTCAATAAACTTTACATTTATGGATTCTTCTGCTTTAGTAAGATTAACATGAAATACTCTATAAGCCTTGCTAGTAGTGCTATAGCCAAGAAAGAAAGCCTTGTATAACTTCAGATCAAACTTGTTGAGAGAATTTTTCATATTCAAAACAAAACAAGGACATCTGAAAACATGGAAATACTCAATAGAAGGTTTCCTACTACGCCATAGCTTATAGGGGGTTTTCTTTAAAGAAGGATGAGTAAAAACCCAGTTTTGCACAAAACATGAGGTATTGACAGCTTCAGCCCAAAATTTCTTAGGAGTATCATACTCTAGAAGCATGGCCCTAGCCATCTCCTGTAAAGACCTATTCTTCCTCTCTACAACCCCATTTGTTGAGGTGTTCGAGGTGAAGAGAAGTTGTGTGCATAACCAGATTCTTGACAAAAATGTTCAAAAAACTCATTTTCAAATTCTCCCCCATGGTCACTACGGATGGAACCAATCCATCAACGAGCTTCATTCTCAACTCATTTACAAAAGCTCGATAAAACATCAATGTATCACTTTTAGAAATGAGAAAGAAGGTCCAAGTATATCTAGAGAAATCATCGACAATAAAAAGGCAATACTTGGAACCACGAAGTGATTGAGTTCTCATTGGTCCAAATAGATCAATATGAAGAAGCTCAAGAGCTCTCTTGGTACTAAGGACTCCTTTGGATTTGATGGGGGACTTGGTTTGCTTTCCTTTGGTACAAGGTTGGCATTCCTCATCCTTCTCAAAATCTAATTTGGGAAGTTCCTTGACCAAGTCCTTTTTGCTCAACTTCTTCAACTGATGCATATTTACATGACCAAGTCGGTGGTGCCAAAGAAAAATATCATTCGAGTTGACTACTAGGCATCTACCAACAATAGGCTTAATAGAGTCAAGAACAATAACATAAGGACTACCACTTCTAGTTCCCTTATATATAACTTGGTAGGTGAGGGAATCTAGAATCAAGCATTCAAAAGAAGAAAATAACACAAGGTAAATATTGTCACATAGTTGACTAACACTAATTAAATTGTGATGTAGTCCATCCACAAAAGGAACATTCTTGATACCCAAGGATTCAACTACATCACCCTCACCTTTGACTTTACATTTCTTGTTGTCCCCAAAGGTGATCGGACCTCCTTTCTTTTTGGTGAAATTGTTGAAATGGCTTATATCACCTGTCATATGCTTAGTGAAACTACTATCAACAGTCCATCTTCCTTTTTCCTGCAAAAAAGTAGAATGTTGGTTCCCAACTCAAACTTTGGGATCCAGATCTAGCTTGGGAACCCATTTCATCTTTGGGTTGGTCCCCTTAGGTTTGTAAGGACAATAAGTAGAGTAATGATCATCGGATTTGCAATAAGAACAAACCATAGGATTCTTAGTGCCAAAAGACTCTCCTACAAAGAAAGAGGTCTCCTTGTTCTTTTTCTTATCTTTGGCTTTTCTCTTGCCTATTGATACTCCTCCTACAAATCCCAAACCACTAGTACCACTTTTTCTAGTAGAATGGTCAAGGATTTCATTTAGGGAGTTCTTCCCTTTGAGGAATTTCTGTATGGTTGCTCTCAATCTATGGTTATCATCATTTAAGGAAATAATGGTAGAAGATAAGCTAGATATGTCATCCCTAACATGAACAAGATCAGCCTCAAGACATAAGGCTTTAGTCATATATGAATCCTTTTCAAGAGAAATAGAGGCAATATTAGCACTAAGAAAGAAAGGTCTAGAAGATAGATCATTTACTTGACCAAGCAACCTAGAATTTTCAGATTTAAGAATTTGGATTTCTTTAATATAGACATCTCTTTCTTCTTTACGAGCATCAATAAGGATCTTAAATTCAACATTTTAAGTTTTAATCATTTCAAGATCTTTAAGGCAATTTTGGTTCTCTTCCTTAAGATTTTCAATGTTCTTAAGGTAGATATCATTCTCAACTTCAACCCCATTATATTGGAGCTCAAGACCAAGGTATTGCCCTTGAAAATTATCAATAATCTCAAGATTAGATTTCTCATTCAGCTCAAGAATTTCAAGTTTAGCATATAGATCATCAATGATTTTTCCTAACTATTTTCTTTTAGATTTACATTTAGCAAAAGATGAACGGGTAGAGATAAGCATGTCAATAACATCTTCCTTAGATAGCTCATGCAAACTCACCTCACTTACCTCACTTACCTCACCAATTTATTCACTAGTAGAGGCCATGAGTGAAAGGTGGCACTCTCCATCTTCTTTGGAGCTTGAGCTGCTTGAAGATGAAGCTTCCCAAGTTGCATGAGCTACATTCTTGTGTACTTTCTCCTTCTTGTCCTTCCTCTTGTGCATGCTTCTCTTTATTGTACCTCTATTCCTTTTTGATCTTCCCTTGTGATGTGACTTTCTTAACTTGGGATATTCACTCTTGTAATGCCCCTTTTGTCCACACTTGTAGCATCTAGGAGTAGAAGAGGAGGAAGCTTGCTTTCCCTTGAAGTGTTTTCCCTTGATATATTTGGCTTCATGCTCACTTGGGCTATCATCTTCACTAGAGGAGGAAGGAGAAGTCTGGTAAGCAAGTTGTTGTTGAAGGGTGACCACCTCCACTTGTACTTTGAAAGCACTATCTTTGATCTTATTGGCTTCCTTCTCTTCTTGCTTGGATTCTTCTTCTTTCTTGTCAAGCCTTAGCTCATGGTATTGGAGGTTGCCATCGATCTCTTCGGTTGGGATGTCAACAAGGCTTCTCACTTCTTCAATGGAGGTGACCTTTGATTCCCATTTATTTGGTAGAGTCCTCAAGATCTTGGAGTTGATTACACCTCTATCCAAAGTGTTGCCCAATGCAGCCAACCTGTTGATGATGACATTGAGTCTTGAGTACATTTCTGCAATCCCTTCTTTCTTGCCCATCTTGAAGTTCTCTAGAAGGTCTTCAACATGTATATCTTGTCCTCCTTGACTTGCTTTGTGCCTTCATAGGTAATGCACAGTTTGTCTCAAATCTCATAGGTCGTGTCCAAAGATGAGATCCGATTGAACTCCATTGGGGTAAGGGTTACATAGAAGATTTTTATGGCTTTGGCATTGAGTTGGGATTCTTTAATATAAGCTTCACTCCATGTTCCAACAGCTCATGTAGCTCCTTGTAAGGTGTGACCATCACCTTCCACATGTCAAAGTTCCTGCCTTAAATGTAGAATTGCATATGCCTCTTCCAATAGAGGAAGTCAGTGCCATCAAAGACTAGAGGACGCATAGAGAAGCCTCCCTCTAGGTTGAGAGAACAAAGTAGGTTGTCGCACATCTTCTCATCTCATGAGAGATTGTTGGAGAATATCCTTAGCTCTGATACCACTTGTTGGATCTAGGGCTCTAGATGGGAGGTGAATAGAGCTTCAAAAATTCTCAAAAGATAGATTAGACCTTCAAATTATATCAAATTAAAAGCAATATCTTAAGTGCAATTTGAAGTTCTAACTAACAAGCATAGCAAGGATGGCAGAAATAGATAGCAAGAACTTGACAAGGTCATGTAGAGTGGTTCCACTCTTCAAACTAGGAGAGAGTCAGTCCACTACCTAGAGAGGTCAACCTCTAGGACTTTGCAAGTGTTTTTCTCTATATATTCACCAATAAGAGTTACAATACAAGACCACCAAAGGACTTACCCATCCAAGCACCAAGAGTATTCCACCTTACCAAGGACTTACCCACTTTTCTAAGAGTCTTTATCCTTCTCTAAGGTCTTACCCACTATAGCACAAGTCTTCCACCTTCGAGGACTTTTATACTCTTCTTGGATATTCAACCTTTGCCTTCTCATTCTCCTGGATAAGATCTTCACATCTTCTTCAAACTTGAAGAAGACCAGCAACAGCTCCACCTTCACTCAGAGTAGCTTGCTTCACCATTGCTTCATGAAGGAAAGGGGTAGGGAAGATGAAGTAGATGAGAGTTTTACAAACACAAGTATCTCTCTTATAACAGGACTATCTCACTCATAATCACAAAATGAAGTGTAAACTAGAGAGAAAGGGGCTCAAGGAGTTGCAACACACTCAACTATAGCAAGGACTTAGAATAGCATGAATGAGCAAACTTGGAATGAACTCCAAGGGGTCCTATTTATAGCTGGGGGTGTTCCCTTGAGTTTGGGATCACTTAGGGTTGAAATATATCCATTTTCCATCATGCAATGGATCTATTTTCACCCAAAACAACTCACCAATGGTTATAATCACTTTTTCATCATTTTCTGTATAGTACATTTGGTTGAGTTTTAATAAAGGTAACTCGATCGATCAACTAAAAGACAAAGCCAATTTTCAAACTATCGGTCGAGTTTGTTCTAGGAAACTCGACCGATGAGATAAAACTAGATTTGCTCAGTGAGTCATTTGGTCGAGTTCTATGAGTGTGAAACGCGATTGATGGGTCATCTTTAGAAAATCCATCATAGGATCGGTCGAGTTTCCAACTCGGCCGAAACATCCTATGACAAATTTTCTAAATTGACATTTGAGTGATTAAACCTTGGAATTAAGTGTCCCTGGTTTTATTCTCATCTTAGTTGTAAGTCATATAATCAATACAAGTGATTACAAAAATCATCTAAGTTCATTTGGATTGATTTCTCAAATTGCACACTTGCATTGCATTTGACTTGAACTTGAACAAGCTAGGTCTTGTACAATTTGATCCTTTTTGTAAGGCCCCTAAACTTACTTAATGAGTTGAATGAGCTTAATTATCATAATTTAATTCTTATAATCCTAATATAACCTTCCGATATGTTTTTAAATTATAATACAAGCTTAAGTTTCAAATTTGGTCCAATTTGGACACTATTTGAGCAAGTTATGCAATTTTCTGTACATTTTGGACTTTTATGCAATTTACCCAACTGAGTGGTTTTCTTTGCAATTTGTCACATACATTATGTTCCTTAGATTTTATATTATCATTCTTGGTATTTTTGAGCCATGGGGATCCTATTTGAGCCATGGTTTGAAGGTGTTTTCATCTAGGGTATTTTAGGGTTTACCCCTTCACGGATTAGCTACTTTTAGTAGCTATCAACTAATGAATTATGTGATTGGCTGGGAATATCGACAAAGTAAATATAAGCAGGTTAATAGGGATGGTGGGGGAGCTTCTTGTGTGTGTTCTTGTATATTCTCAATAGTTTAAGGCCATAAACACATGGGGAGGCTACTTTTACACCTCATGCTTGCTTCTATCCTTATCCATGGGCTATATTTGCCTCTTCCTTGCCCAAATATGAAACTATGCTTTCCTTCTCTTTCCTATAACCTGTAGCAACTAATTCACTCTTTTTTTTCTACGGAACCAACTGTTCTAAGGTAGAATACAACCCCTTTTTGGAGAAGAAGGTCTCCTAGGGCTCCATCTAGCCCTACCTAGGGTTTCGAAGGTCATCTTCTAGGGAATTCGACCAAGGCAAGTTGTTTTCTTCCTTCCTTCTTCGTTTTTCTTGCTCTTTTCCTTCCTTAGACCTTCCTCCAGGTCGGAAACTTGATTTTACATGGTATAATTTGCTCTAAAGCTCTAAAACCTTACCTTTCTTGCTCCTTATGTTTAGGGTTTGCTCATTTGATGAAGAAAGGTGCTAGATGGACGAGTTCATAGCTTATGCTGGGATTTTCTACCCTACCTTCTTGAGATTTCTTCTGTGTGGGGTTTCATATTCTCATTAGAGGCGAGTTTTATAACTTGATCCACATTTATTAATTACCATAAGCTTTCTAGATCATGTTCTTGCTTGAAAATGATGATCCATGCACTAAAAAGCTATGCTTGACTAGGATTTCAATTTTTATAATGTTTCCTATTCTGATTTCAGTTATATATGAACCTTTGATCATGTGTACATTTATCCTAAGGTATTATATGACTTGGATAAGGTTTTTTTGACAACCTATGGTGCTAAGCACCTATCAAACAATGGTCAATTTTAGGGTTTAAAGTTGATTTCTTCTGTAAACCATGACCTGATGATGGTACCAATGCAACAACCCTATGGTGTTGTCTTCATAACAACTCATGGTCATGATCAAGGGTGTCAAATGATGGTGAAAACCTATGGTCACCCCCTTAGTTCAGGTTTTTGATCAATTAGAAGTATAATGATCAACCATTAAGTACCCTATTGATGTTATCAATCAACGATGACATCAGCTTAATATTTGATGTTGATTAATGAATATAATATTGATCTAACAACCTATAGTGATTTAATGATCACTAATGATGGTGGATCAGGTCTCTACAATCTATGATGAGTTAATCATATAGTTTTAGCATCAATTAAGCCCTAGACTAATGGTTTCTTGGGTCACTTGATGCAATGGTCGAACCTATAATGGAATTGATGGTTTTAATATATGAACTTGACCCAATGGTCAAGATCTAATGTTTTTTCCTCCAATAAAGTGTAATTATGGATAATTTAATATGTTGGTCCTAATAATGGGATTTAGATGGTTTTTTTTATATGATCAACTTAAGGAGCTTACTTGTTGACAATGGATGGATTGTTTTAACTGAACTGTCGATTGTGGGTTTTACCCTACTCTCAATGGAACTTTTTGTGTTGTTAATCAAGGGATGTCTAGGGTTATATGATGACTCTTTATAGAGCACAAATAAAGGACTTCATAGGTGGTTTATCTAAAGTGTTTACTTATGTAAACAACCAAAGGTCTTACCTTTTAAACATGCAATGGTTCTGGGTGACATAGTCGTATGGTGATACGGGTTGAATGATGATGGAACAAATGGAGGGTTACCCTTAATAAGGTAGTCTTACCTATTCACTCATATGAATAGAAGGGATGATAACCATATTGTGTTGATATGTAACCCTAATGAGGTATAGCTTGTTATACCTAGCTTTAATATAACTAAATGATGGTAATTGGGTATGAATTGTCCTTGAATGACTAATGCAATCATGAAGTACTCTATTACTGTTGTTGAATCCCTAGTATGCTATAATCCAATTGTTATACCTTGATTTATGTGTGGGTTCATACTTGATAATGGTATGGAATGTGATGGTGATGCTTCACCTTATGCATCCATGATCCAATGGGGATGTTGTGAGTTAGGGTTTGGGTATGAGTGCTATTTAGTAACAATGATATAATTTATCATGTTGAACCTAACTCTAATGAAAATAGATAATGATGAGTATTTATGTTTAACAATCTTATATGATGGAATGATGGTGGAATAACCTCCTTAACATGATCATAACCTTGGTTTGTTAATTGGTGGTTATCATAGCCACATGGTTGATACTTTCTTATGCTAAACATGTGCATTATGAATATAATGAGAGTTAATCATATCTAGATTCATTGCATGTTGTTGTAATCAAGGAATGTTCTTAATGTTAATATAACCCTGCTATGATTATTTATAAATATAACCTAGTTCATTAATGCAATATTGTGTTGATCTAGTGTATTATATATAAGTGATGTTGTTGAGCCTTGTTATAAGGCATGCAAAGATAATGATGATCTTGTAGGGAATAATATGATGGTCTTAATGACCTTTGGGCATGGTTGAGCCCTGAATGAGGTGTAATCCTCTTATTTTGATGGGGGTTAATACCCTGTGATATTGTGAAAAGGATTTATATCCTGTGATAGTATGATGGTCTTAATGACCCTTGGGCACGATTGAGCCCTGAATGGTGAAATCCTCTTTTGTTGATAAGGGTTGGTACCCTGTGATATGGTGAAAAATATTATTATCTTATGATAGTATGATGACTAGTGTGGTCTCACGAATGGAAAGTGAATAGTACCATGTGATGATGAGATGAGAAATTATGTTTCACACATTTTATATCTTTTTAAAGTTGTGATATTTATATGCTTTCTAGAAGTGAATTAGGGTTTGTATGTCCACTTGTTTCATGCAGCCTTAATTCACCCAATTGGCATAACTAATCAAATGAAACTCTAATCATGTAGTGCCCTATGCCATAGATCCATCTGAGTGTCAGAATTTGCCAGATGGTGAAACGAGTATTCCTAAGGGAAACTCAGAGTGCATACTATTGAGTATGTGGGGGTGGCATGTTGAGGATATATCCTTGTCATCCACAATGCAGATTGTGGAGGTTGGCTATGGTCATGCCCCATACATCTGATGTGATTGAGAACGGCTGCGGTTGTGTCTCGGTGATTATATATGTGATAAGATTGGAGGACAACTGTGGTTGTACCTCGGATGGTAGGGTATGTGTACCCACCTCCTTTCACCAGTGTCGTGACCTATACCAAGGATGGACTAGGCTGTTAGCATCTTAACCTTATGCGTCGTTGTGGCAGACCCATACTGACCGGGGGCAGAGAAGATCTTAGGAGTCTAGCTCTTCCTAGATCTTGTATAGAACTTATTTTGACTTAGCAGTGGTCAGTTGGATTTTGAGTGGTATCCTCAATTTCCTCAGGGCATAATAAAAGATGTAAGATATCGGTGTAGCATATTTGTTTAGGGTTATACACAATGTTTCACATTGGATGATAACCCTTGTTTGTTATCTTTACATAAAGATGATGCTTAGTGCAATTAAGAGATAGTAAATATACTTATGTTGTGGATATGCTTAAGATTGTAGATGCATACATACAGTAGACATGCTTATATTGATATCTATACTACTACTGCTGATTATAATCATGATGCTAGCTATCTCATGTTGTTAGTTATGTTTAGCATGCTAGCCATGCCTTTGTAACTAGAGATGCATATACTGCTAATTATGCTTATCCAAGTAATTGTCCTTATGTTGTTAGCTCTTCTTATGATGTTGATATGTTCAACCAACTAGACATGCTCATGTTGTTAGCTATGCTTTGTTACTAGACTTGCTCATGATGCTAGAACTGCATATGCTACTGAATTGCTTATATTGTCAACAAGATAATGGATTATAGTCTGGCTAATGATGATAGTTATTATCTACTCCTTTATGTATTTTGTTAATCATCAATATTATTGATCTTATTTGTTATCTCTGGTTAAAATTCTTAACTGTTTCATTTCTTAAAAATCTTGTAATCAATAAATGTTGTTGGAGGTTATATCTCTTGTTGGGACATGGGTCTCACCCTTTTGGTTTGCCAAATTTTTTAGGTAATCAGAAGTGACAAAAACAAACATGTGGCAGCAAAGAGGAGCTATAGCAATGAATCTTTGATAAAGTTGATTAGATGTCTAGTGTGTCCTAGAGTCATCCTTGTACTCTCACGTCCGGGCGAGAAAAAGTTGTATATGGTGTTTCAAATGAATCAAACTTTTGTTAGATGCTTGTCTGTGTGGCATATATGAATATTGTTTTCCTGTGTATATATGTTGAGGCTAAGGTTATTAAGTAATTTGTATTTAATTCTTGGCATATTATGATATAAGAAAAATTTTGGGATCTTATGCAAATGTTTCTGAGCGGGTGTTGACGTTGAAATCGGTTTTAATTTACCCATATTTTTGGGTATGTGATTAATTAGTGATTGATTTTGTTTTATGTTTTGAGTAATCTCATTTAGTGTAATAGGTTCTCACACTTTTCATGTGCCTAAAAGCTAAAATCAATCTTGAACAAACATATTAGATACATAGGAATGGAATGGTTAAGTCATTATCAAAATATGGGCAATGTATAACTCTTAAGTCAACAATAAGCATGTGGCACCCCAGTTTTGAGTTGTGATGGCCATGCTTTAAAAAAGAGCTATTTGTTGAGGCAACATGGAGCCTCCCTTATGTTGGTACATGTGAATTGAATCTAGGTGTACATGGATAGATCTAGGTCTACACTAAACTGGGTAAGAGATTATGAGTCTATATAGTTGAGTGTTGATGAGAATGTCAAGAGTCTAACTCGAAAGATTGTAACATCATAGATTTTAAGTCCTCAAATAAAATAATCTCAAAAGGAATGATTGTATTACCCATATTATCAAGGTGAACTTCTTTTTTGGGGAGCCCAATGCTATGAACTCTATATCCACACGTGTTTGGCCCACAATAGCACTTGGAACACTGACCTATCTAGGAATTTTTCCAAGTTGTGTGTGAGTAAGGACAAAGCACGTAGTCCATGCCCTCATTGGTTTGTGGGGCTAGTCATCATTCCCAAAACTCTAAAAGTGACATGTTCTAGGGGTTTTGGTGTTATAAATGACATTGAACCCTTATGATAGGTGTGGGTCCACATAGGGATGTGACACCGTAGTATTGAGCCATGCAGGTTGGGCATGAGGAAACAGCTATCTACTGAGGCGAGATGTATCCCCCTTATGTTGGTAGTTGTGAATGAGAGTTGTCTATACATGAGCCATACTAAATCAGTACTAAAAAGGAAAAGAGATTATGTATCCATAAGTTCAGCCTTGACAAAGACGTCAAGGGTCTAAGTAGGGGATTTTGCATCTTCCCATGACTTAAAGTATTGGGTTAACTATCTCAACAGTAATGATTGAAAAAGGCATTTCAATAAGGTGTGCCTCATTTTTAGAGAGAGTGTCACTAATAACTTTTTAGTTAAGTGTGATTAGATCACGGTAGTACTAAGACATGTGACACATCCAAAAGAATTCAAATGATGTGTGTGAGTGAGCACAAAGTGTGCTTTTGAGTCTAGTGTTGGCATGTTGGGTCATTCATCATCCTTTAAACTATACAAGTTTCTTAGTGTAGGGGTCTGGACTTCACATATTCACTCTCTAAATTAGACATGTCTCAGTTGGAAAATCCATAGACATATCAAACTTGCCTCTGAAGAATTGGAATATTCATCCTTATAAAGACCCCTACTTAATACATCAGACATAAAACTTATTTTGATTTATTATTGCATCTTGGAAATTTTCAATGCCACGTCAAATCGCCATCATCATGTTCCTAGACACTTCATTGGGATGCATAATATAAATGCCAGTGTCCACACAAGAAATAGAAACCCACTTGTTTGATGGACACCTCTCTAACATAGGTGGAAATAATATTACATATTGGATATGATTACCTTCCATGGGCAGAATAGAGGTTCTCCTTTTGGTTTGGACAATAGACATGACATGAAGATAAAGACTTACATTTGGGCATGTCCTATTATTGTCCAACGCAAATATCTTTTCATGGTTTCATTCTTTTTTTAACCTACACAAATGGTGAACCTAACAAAACAAATCTAAATAGTTTAACAAACTTAACATCCTTTTTCATGTTCACCAACACCTTACACATTTAATACGGGGTCATTTCAGTTGCACCTACTTTACCTTCAAATAGTTTAAAATTGGAATGAAACACAACCACAATATTAAACACTTTGATGACTTAATTTACTCATCTCATCTTCTAGACATCAATTCCACACACTTTTAATAGGCACATGTTGATATATAAATGTGCTCTAATGAATGAGATGACCACTTTCCATTGTCTTCTAACTCTTGTATCTTCACATAAATATATTACTTGGGTGCCAAAAACCTTCCACTTTAAATAGTTTTAGTACAGTTATTCATATTGCAAGTCCATAACATATAACATTTGGATTTGTGAGGAACATATTCCACACAAAAAATGTGTATAAGTACTTGAGAAAATGAGTCTCTCTCCATTCCTCAGACAAGGTCACTTTTGGTAACATAAACCACAATATACAAGAGATCCACTCCAAGCTATTTTCTCAAGAAACACAACCAAAGACAAACCATTTTAAGATTTATCTAAACAAGATAACATTTATATGTTATTTCTCAACCAAGAAAGCATGTGAAAGAAAATATCTAAGAATAGAGGGATCAAACTAGGAGATAAAAATATCCCAAAAATCATAAATGGATGTAAAAGGGGTTCATTAATATAGACACTTCTTATAAATATATAATATAGAGGTTTTTAATAGATCTCACATTATTGAGTTGATGAAAAATCACTTCAAATCAATCTTCAATCATGATTGTGCATATAAAACCTCTTCCCAAATAACTCGAACTCTCCTTTTTAAATAGAATTTGATACCACAATTCATTCACCAAACCTTAGTAATAATATATATCTGGGACTTAGTGGATTTGGGATCTCCATCTTTAGTCATGTTTGGATACCATAGAATCCAACTTTAACAAGATTTTGAGATTTTGAAACAACATAATAACTTCTCTTTGATCATTTATCTTATTAATCAAATACATCAAATCTATCAAAAGAGGAACAGTCCCAATAATATATCACTTTATACCTATTAGTCTTTTCAATTGTTGTCTAAAAATAATTGCTTAATCTTTGAGGTATAGACTCAAACCATATATAGACACTATCATATATAAAGATAAGATTTCATTAATTGATGGAAAGTGTATGCAAGACACCTACATCATGGAAAATTAAGCCATACACTCTTGACATAATGGTGAACACCTCTTATTACTCTAAAGTTAGACTTTTAAATGGCCTTTTCTAAAAATATTGCCATTTACTTATTGACCATTTTTTAGGATTTAACTTTCCTCCTGAATGATTTATTTGGATTTATAGTTCCATTAGTTCATGCCACTTCTTGACCCCATAATAGATCACAATGCAATTAATTCAAAATTTCAAATCGGATAAGGTAGAGTGATGAATGTATCCTAATATCTTAATTATTGTCACCTCCATTTTAGTCAATATGTTTATATTGGTTGTGTGAAACAAAATATTAATAGAATTGACATCCAATATGATATGATCTCAACATCATACAATTTCCATGATGATGATATAATTTTTCATTAAACCCAATGACTGCGCTTTTATAAATGGTTTTACCATTATGGTTATTTAATACCTATCTAGTTTGAGGATTAGGTTTGATAAGTCATCCTTTTATAGTAATCAAATTGAAAATGAGGACTTAGATCACTTTATTTATGATTCATTGTGAATATGACAATTATCCTCTACCATATGTTGTACTAACTCTCTCACCTCTTAAACTTCCTTCATATTCCAAGGATCCCATTTTAGGAAAAGAGCAATTATGTTTTCCTCTTTGGAAAAGAAAAGGCCCTAGTTATCTAGATGGATCACTCTCATCAATGAGTAAATCATCAATTTATCGAAAAAATATGATATACCTTCCTTGGTGAAAATATCTTCATGGATCAAAATCATTCACCTTGTTAACCACCCCACGCTACCCCCCCCCCCCAAAAAAAAACCTATGGTGGATGAGGTATTATGAATCCCTCTCTACCTAATTTTCTTCCACTTGGAGTTCGTTTCTCAAGTTTTAATATAATCACAATAAAATATTATGGTTTAAAGTTAAATATATCAAATTCTCACACTTTTGGAGATACATAATGTACTTCCACTACATAATTGAGGCTACCATCATAACCACCCCCAAGATTCAATTACCATGTTAGATTCTAGTTGAACTATTGGTCATCTTGTAGATGTTAAAACTTGTTAACACATGATCTACAAACACTAAGAGACATAAATAATATAAACATTAATGAGGATTTAGGGTTCTCACTTTTATAAGTAGTAATCATCTAAATAGATGCATTTCTAGTTAGGCCTAAATAACAAAGACACTTTCAAAATAATCATGGTTATTTCCCATATGTGTGCTTATCTAACCATTCATTGGGTTTGAGGAGATAATTGCATAGTTTTTAAGGCCTACAAACACTTTAGAAACTCAAGTTTTTTCCCCACCTTTAATTAAAGATCTCTAGAAAAATAAAATACCCTCCTAGAGTTTCACTTGTGTGTTTGTCTTATAGGAGACAACAAACTTTCAATGGGCCAAAACTATAACAAAATGAGTTGTAGTGGTCCTTTATTTGCCTAATGTGTTAACAAAACATTGACAGTTTTGATGATATATTTTTTCATTATCCTTTGTCCACTCTTTATTAGATAATTTTTGTCTCGGTACACACGATTCAAATAATTTCAAAAATATTCTTATTGATTTGCTGCTGCCATTTTTTTGGATGCATTAATATAGTCTTTTGTTCATCGTTTTCCTCAATGTACATTATCTTAGGGCATATTTGGTGCAAAAGAAACAAGAAATTAATCTAAAAATTCTTCTCATTCCACTTATCACATCATGTGTACCATTTATAATTACCATATGCTATTATACAACTCCTCATAATTAAGGTGATGTGGTATGATTTTTGGAAGAAAAGTTACATACAAAGACTTCTTAGTGATAGTGGATGAGATAGCATGGGTGTCTATTCTAACATATTTTTTAACTTTACTCTTGATCCTTTGAAAATGAGAAAGGCATGTGTACCAGACAGTATTCCATTGATGTATGAAGAGTATGGGGGATGAAGGAGTTGTGTTGTTAACAATTTTTTTAATAAGATCATGAAGACCGAGAAGATGTTGTATGAATGGAGAAATAATACTATAATTCCCATATACAAGAACAAAGATGATGTTTAGAACTGCACAAACTATAGAAGTATCAAATTGATGAGTTAGAGAATGAAGCTTTGGGAGAGTATTATTGAGTTGAGGCTAAGATCTATAATGCAGATATCAAATAACCAATTTGGTTTCATGCCTGGAAGATCAGCAACATATGCTATTTTTCTAATAAGGAAGCTTATGAAGAAGTATAGAGAAATAAAAAGAGATTTTCATATGGCTTTTATTGATTTTAAAAAGGTTTATGATCGAGTACCCACGGAAGTCTTGTGAATGGTTTGAATAAAAAGGGTGCATTGACTTGATTAAAGACATGTATGATAGCTCTATCACCAGTGTGAAGACCCTTGTAGGAGAGACACCAACTTTTTCTATCACAGTTGGGGTACACCAAGGATCCACACTCAACCCATATATGTTCATTCTTGTTATGGATGAGTTGGCAAAGAATGTTCAGAATGATATTCCTTGGTGTGTATCATTTTATGATGATATTGTCTTGATTGATGAAACTAAAGATGGATTGAATGATAAAGTTGAACTTTGGAGAAAGGCATTGGAATCAAATAGATTGATGATTAGTAGGAGCAAAATTGAGTCTATGCATTGCAATTTTAGCCAACCTTAGAGTATGAATGGTGAAATCAAGTTGGATGGAGTAGATATACCAAAATGTGATAAATTTCATTACTTGGGTTCAATTATTCAAATACATGGTGATGTCCAAAAACACATTTGTCATAGGATCACTACAGGATGGTTGAAATGGAGGAGTGCAACTGCATATTATGTGATCAAAATATCCCTCTCAGGTTAAAAAGAAAATTTTATAGAACAGCTATACGGACAGCCATGCTCTATGGAAGTGAATGTTGGGCGTTGAATAAACAAGGTCTCAACAAGATGAACATGGTTGAAATGTAGTATGTTGAGATGGATGTGTGGGAAGATGAGAAAAGTGTTGATATTAATGCCTAGAGAGTCAATCATGTGATAATTGTAATGACATATCTTGTCAATTATTTGATTAATAATAAAGGAAAGCTTCCAATTTACTTTGTTTTTATTAAGTTATGTGATAATGAAGTAACACAATAAATGTCTAGAGAATGATATTACTCAATGATGTATGTTATAGGTACATGACTTGAACAATGAGATCACACATATGCTACAAGTATATACATTCTTGTTATGTCCCTAGTCAGATGTTATTGTGGAAGGCTGATAGACAACAATAACACATAAGACTAGAGTTATGTGTTGGTTGATGAGAAAATCTCATCAGTCATGATATGTGATATCAAACCAAGCACATAGATACTTGTTAGAGAATAGTACATCAGACAGACACACCATAAGAGTGATACATGAAAACCATAATTGGTAGTCATAATAATCTCTTATAGTGTTGGTGGTGATTATGGTTCTTAGACCTAAAGTCACTAGACTCATTACATGTCATTCGGTGTACTTTGACATCATCCACTATGATCCTGAATAAGGGTTTCCATAAAGGTGATGATTCAGTGCACTATGACTCATGGGGATGATTGTGAGTGATGTAGTCAGAAATTGTCCCTCCTATAGGAGTATGATATCTTGGAGACTTATTAAGAGAGACTGATAAATGCATGTCAATGTACATGTGACTCAGTATGTGATATTGAGCTTACATATATCTCAAATAGTCTGCTATGGTTCAAGGAACATGGATCGAATGATTAAAGAGGATAATGATTCCATGCCTTGAGTTTAATACCAGATATCAGTGATAAAGAAACTATAAAAACACTAGAACACCGATAACAAATTGTACGTTTAAGTTGTTCTCCAACTTTCTATTTACTTGGGTAGCAAAGATGTGTGACTAGGCACCGCTCTATACTTGTGATGTCATAATTGGTTATGGACATTCACTGTCAATAATATAGTACCTATAGGGTCACACACATAACAACTCACTTGTGATAGGAGTTTAATCTTTACCGATGATTAAATTGACTACTAAAGTGTTTAGATACTCAATTAAACAACAATTGATTGACTGGACTTTGAACTAACCAGTTCAAGTGTTGAACTGACCGATTGGAGTGGTAGGTTGATTGGATATTGCATTGGATGAATTCTAGATGATCCAGGACATGAACCAGCTAGTTCTTTGAGTGAATTGATCATCTCAGGGTCATGAGATGAACCACCAGGTTCACAAGAGAAATTTGATTGCATCAAGGATTAGTACTAACATCATGTTTTGCATTAATTAGATTAGAATTGACAATACAATTGTGATTGGGAAATATGATGAAACGACCGGTTCTTTGGGTGAACCAATCCACTCACATGGCAACTGATTGGTTCACCTATGAACCGATCATTTCCTTTCTCACAGGTTACAAAAAATAATGAAATTTTGGTCCCCTCCACTCCCACATAGATTGGGAACCCTGATCTTGACTCTCCTATAAATAGAGGGGTACTGGGGGCTTCCTAGAGACACAAATCAATTGCTTCTGACAATTGTTTGTCTTTTCTGGTTGTTGTTAACTGAGAGAACCCGAGAAAGTCCTACCCGATAAAGGGAGGGATAGAAAGGGAGAACAATTATGGGAGAGAAAGTTGGTGACTAGTACGCCAATGTGAAGGGACAACTCCTTGTCCATTCTTCTAGAGTGACAGTAGTTCTCGGTGGTCCGTGTGGACTACTATAGAGGCAAGGAGGTCGTTTCCTGTCACTCAAAAGACAACACCAACCTATTTTCCATTGTGACCAACTAGGAGGCCGACGCAGACATTGTTTAGTGTGACTTGAAGAAAGGCAAACACCACGATGAGGATATTGTTGCTGGACTTGCTCCAGGACTAGGTATATGCTCTAAACCATCCTTCCCAAAGCATAGTTATTGATGTGTTCCATTGGTTTAAGGAGAATATGGAAGCTACATTTTTGTTTCCACTACCTATTTTGTTTCCATATTTCCCTACAATGGTATCTAAGCTACGTCAATCTACCATGTTTTGGGATAATCGATATGATCAGATTTTGGTTTTCATCATTTATTTATTGCATGTGATGTGAATACTTAAACTGATTAATGTGTATATCTGATTAAACATCACATTCTAAAATAATATATGCATATATAATATGATATATATATGCCATTTGCATGCATCTCCCAAAAAGTGAGTTTTTATGGTGGATGTGAAGAATGATTATGGCCAATGACCCTATATATTTGTGCATAGTTTTGTGGTTGGTTTTATCTCAATTTGCAAACTGAGCCTCTACCTTATCTTCCAACTATAAATGTATTATTCTTTTCTACCTATGCTCCCCTCGAATGTAACTCCAGGTTTCTATTATAATATGTAATAGAATTAGGATAGTTTAATTTCCTATTTTGATGAAGAAGAAGACGCTAAGACCAAATGAACCGACCATTTCAAAGGCGAGAAGAATGGGTGGAGGACCAATGAGGGCAAGCCAAACAGATCAGCTGGTGGACGTAACTGATCAACTGGAGGACCCAGAAGATGGTGGACCACAGACCACACGACTGGTGTGACAACCATCCGAATGGCTAAGAGGCGAGGCGAACATTCAAGGGTTAAGTTGATCAACCTAGATTGGCAAGCTTAGATCTTCATCAACAACTTATTTCTACATGAGATGTAGACCTCAGTGGTGGTGACTCCTTGTGGCTCCAAGGAATTACAGTAGAATGTCTATAACCATCACTTATGTTTATTACATGTATTCATCGTGGGATATAGCATGTGTATGATATGTACTATATATAAGTGGTGATTGGATAATTTATATGTACTTATAAATACAAACTCCTTCAAAACATATTAATTCTAAGATGCTTTTCATTAGTAACACACATGAAAATCTTGATCAACTAAGTGTAGGAACCCCAAGGGTGGTACGTCGTCTATCTTGTGGAAGTGTGACGGTAATAATGTGGGCCTGCCAAGTGGGATGCATTAATATTGTGTTGACTTCTAGATTAGGCTTAACTGGGTGTTCTTAATGGGATTAAGCACCTAGAGGCATGTAGATGATTATGGCAAAGAGTTGTGCATATCATCTGTCCAAGAATTCCATAAGATGAAATTGGAAAAAGTTGCCTCCCTTAATAATTGATTATGGACGATGACATTGGTTGGATAATAATTCAATTATTTTGGATCTTGGCCCACTAGAAGGTTGTATGATACAATCTTCTGAATTGATATATGAGTTCTATCAATTTGAATAAAATAGTGGGAGCAATAATTAATTAAAGGCCTAGTTGAATATTGTTAATTTTTCAAATAAAATCAAATCAAAAAGGTTTTTCACAACAATGCAAAATTTTCTCTTATAGAATCAAAAGGCAATCAAATCATCATTGTGATTGGTCCTTAGGAAGGAGAATTTAAAGGGACAAAAATCTATGACTAGTTTTGGACTTTGTGAAGGGTTCTCAAAGAAGAGCACAAGCTCTATGTCCTAGAAACATCAGTGCTAGAAATACCTGCTCCTAATGTGCCTAGGGATGAGGTGGATGTTTACTGGAAGCATGCCAATGATTCCTTGAATATAAAGAACCTTATGCTAAGTTGCATGAACTATGAGTTGAATGAGAAGTAAGAATACATGGGGATACTTGAGATGGAAACATATCTTAAGAACTTGAACCATAAGCACAAAAAGCAAGAAAGGTACAGTATCTCAAAGGTGCTCTTTGAGTGTAACATGATAGAGGGAGACTCGATAAAGACCCATGTTCTCAATATGATTGGACATGTGGAACATCTAGATGAATTGGGATTCCCTTTGAGCTAAGAGTTGGCCATGGATATGATTCTACAATCATTGCCTTAATCATATAGTCACTTTATTGAGTGATACCACTTGAATAATATGGCCAGACCGTTGTCAGATTTGCTTGGCATGTTGATTAATGTTAAAGCAAGAATAAAGAAGGATGAATCTATGATAGTGATCAACATAGTTGGGTCCAAGGATGAAATCAAGACCATGAAGAGTTCTAAGGCTAAGGCCAAATCCAAATCTTCAACATTCAAGATAAGGAGAAAGAAAAGTACAAGAAGAATTTATCATTTGTACTTGAATGCATTCAGGAAGAAGAAGATGGGGATGGTGATCTCCACTTCAGGAATATACCTTATGGAGATAAACTTATCTACTTCTTCATATTGGGTACTCGATACCGAATGTGGGTTTCAAATATGCTTGAATATGCAGGATCTGAAAAGAAGTAGGCCTTTAGTGAAGGGCGAGGTTGAACTATGAGTCACAAATGGAGAAAGAGTTGATGCCCCTATAGTTGGAACCTATAGTTTATCTCTTCCCACAGGGCTTGTAATAGAGTTAGTGAATTTCTATTATGTACCTACCATAAATGTAAACATCATTTTTGTATCTTGTATGGACAAGGATGCATATGAATTTCATATTAAGAATGGTCTATTTTCTATTTCAAAATATGGGATCTTTTATGACAATGCCCCAATGTCTTATGGTTTATTTACTAGATCTAAAAATAGATGTTTACAACATAAATACTAAAAGAATAAAATTCAAAAAATCAAACAAAACATATCTTTAGCATTGTTGTCTAGGGCACATAAATGAGAATCACATATTTAGACTCCATAAAGATGTTTATTTGGACTCTTTTTATTTCAAATCAATAGACACGTGTGAATATTGTTTTTTATGCAAGATGACCAAGACTCCCTTCACTAGTAACAATGAAAGGGCTAGTGATCTATTAGAACCCTACATACCAATATATGTGGTCCTTTTTAGAATGACTACTAGAGGTGAGTATGAGTACTTGATTTCCTTTATTGATGACTTCAGTAGGTATGGCTATGTTTACTTGATAAAACATAAGTCAAAAACCTTTGAAAAGTTCAAGGAGTTTATGAATGAAGTACATAACACACTTGGAAAAAGTATTAAGGCACTTAATTCCGATTGAGATAGATAATACTTAAGCCAAGAGTTTGAGGACCTTCTGTAAGCTCATTGTATTGTATCATAATGGACTCCACCTAGAACACCATAGCATAATGGTATATCACAAAGAAGGGATCACACATTGTTGGGTATGGTATGATCAATGATGAGTTAGCTGATCTTTCGACTACCTTATGGGGTTATTCTCTTGATACTTCTGTGTTAACACTAAACCAAGTACCATCAAATCGGTTCAAAAGACACCATATGAGGTATGGTATTGAAAGCATCCCAAAGTGTCTTTTATGAGGATTTGGAGATGTGAAGCTTATGTGAGGAAAACGTTTCTTGAAAAGCTTGGCCCTGAATCTAAAAAATGTTGTTTTGTTGGATATCCTAACGTGACCAAAGGATATTGCTTTTATTCCCTATCTAACAACAAAGTGTTTGTTTCTAGAGAAGCTACATTCATGGACAAGGATTTTATTTCCAAAGGAACTAGTTGGAGGAAAGTAGAACTCGAAAAGGTTCGAGACCAAAAAGAAAACATCAAATTGATAAATGCATAAGAGGAACAAAGTGAAAAGATATAGAGGGGGATGAACATAGATTTTGGTTAATTATAAGCAAATTAAAATACTTAGCTCACAAAAATTTGAGAGAAGCAAGAAACCACATGAAGACACAGAGATTTAGAGTGGTTCCATTAAAAGATGCCAATCCACTACCTCATTGTTTCCGATCAGGATTTCTAAATCATGTATATTATTCATTTTATATACTGATACACAATACACAAAATTTATCAGTGTCTTTTGTGGGACAAGACTAACCCTCCTTTTGAGCTCAAGGAGAAACTACACCTTCTTTGATGGGCTGCAGAAGGTCACCCTCTTCACCTCTTCTTTAACAAATGCAGAAGAACATCGTTGCTTCACCTCTCCTTTGATGGCAAATGGAAGAGAACCAAGTTGAGATGACTCCTTCTTCTCACAAGTTCCTAGAAATCCTTCACTCCAAGAATTAACCCAAGAATAATACAAAAAAGAAGAAATAGAATGGAGAAAGAGAGAAACAAAATAAGCTCATAAGTTATACAATCAATCTCTAATGGACAAGTGGCGATGATCCACTCCAAAATGGTTTATGCAAATTAGTATTAGGTGGAGAGGATATTAAATCTAAGCTAAGAGATTAGGATGGAATGATGGAAACTTGAAGTGTTGAACCTAAGCTCTTGAGAATGATGGAAAGTATGTACTATTCTCAAGGATGTGTATATGATCTCAATTGTTGTTCAATTTCTTATTTTTAAGTGTCCTATGACCACTCTAATTTATAGGAAATGTTTACAAGTGGTTAGGATAGCATTAGGGAGAGTATAGAATGTTCTTATATTTCAATTATCCATTTGGACAAAATTGGCTAACTAGCAATGTCTAATTTGATCGTCAATATTTTTTGGTTTCAGAACATTTTTGGTCGAGAAATTATTCGATCGGACACTCCCTTGGTTTAGAAATACTTCGATCGAGTTTGGTATAAGTGTCAAACTGCTCTAATGGCTAAGTGTCCTTCTAACTACTTGCTCAACCGGTTAATGGTTTATACTCAGTCGACAAAAAGTTTGACCAAACCTATCTTGGTTGGCAAGTTTTTGAACTGAGGTAGACTCTGTGAATGTGCATATTTGTAAAACCCTATCCAATGTTTTATCTAATGAAACCTATCAATCCTAGAGGCTTCTTATGAGTGTGGGTTAGGGTTTTAGGTGGGTTTTAGAAGATCATCACTTGTCCTTACATCATGTCTATCAAGTTGAATGAAAACACATGAGTACAATTATATTCATGGTACAATAATGATTTGCACGCATCCAAGCACATAAAATTGCATGATCTTTTTCATTGGATCTTGACTAAGTTCCTTGAACACTTGAAAGACTTAATACACATGTTAGTAATGTAATTTCTTAAATATTTACATCATCAAAATATTAGTGTGTGTCATATCCAAAAAGAAAACAATCTCCCCCTTTTGATGATGACAAATATTTTCATAAGATAAATTGAAAGTGATCAATAGAATTTTATACCTTTGAGTTTAGTAGTTGATAGCCAATTTATCTCATGGGTAATTCTCCCCCTTTTTCTGAATTAAAAAGAGGTCAATACTTACCAATGCTCCCCCTTAATGATATTCTCCCTCAACAAGATAGCCATGTAGAGAGGGAAAGCCCAAGGTACTGAATAAAAAAATACCAATTAATGGGAAAAGCCAAAAACAAGAATAGTCACTAATTACATTAGGGCACAGCCGAAAAAGACATATTTGACCAAGCAACATCAAAATGATTTTAATCACCAGTGAATGGGATGCTTAGTCCTTCATGATAAAAAGATCCATACAAATATCAAAAAGTTACTGTAAACCATTGGTAAGGAATGTTAAGTCCACCGTGATATAGAGATTCCATGAAAAGTCAAAATTTGAAAACTAAAATTGATTTCTCAATCATTTTCAAGGGATGTTAAGCCCAAAAATGATTCGAGAAACCATTAAGCACAAAAATGAGGTCAACAAAAGTATCTCTATACCAAATATAAGGGATGTTAAGCCCATATTGGTATATAGAATCCATTAAGTACCATAATAATAGCTCTAAAATCATCTCTAAACCAAATGTCAAAGGTTGTTCAATCCTACATTGATATAGAGAATTAGTTAAGAGCAAAAGGATATGCACATTATATACAAAGACACTTTGAGCTCCCCCTTAATCTTATACCAAGTAAATAGAGATCAAGCAAACAAAAAATTTAATATGATAGCCATTTAGATTTGAACCTTCATCATAGATCATTCCTGTCAGATGTAGTAGCTAAAAAGCACACAAAAAAATGAGCCTGAAAACTAATTTCAAATGAATTCTTATTAAGCACAAAGAAAAGAATATCCCAGTTGGAATAATTTATACTCTTTTGTCCTCAATTTCCAAGATAAGACATTTATGTCAGATATAGAAACCAAGAGATCGATAAGATTTGAATATGTAAAACTAATTATTGATATATTTAAATAAATTTTGTTACTAAAGTTACTCTGATCGATATTTATTTTGGCCGAGTTACTACTCAGACCAGGAGTTATTCAATTAAGATTCTTACAAGTTGCTGCATAAAATTTATTTGAGTGATATCACATATTATTTAAATCCATGTTAAGGATATGAGAATTTCCCGAATTACTTCTCCCCCTTGATATAATACTCCCTCTAAAAATTTTAAGAAAACATAAATGTCATTCATTCTTGATAATCTCAACAAGAGTAAAATGCTTGGACATAGAAAAAATACATAAAAATATGACATGGATCTAAAGAAAAGATTTATAAACTCCTAACAAGATTAATAATGAAATCCACATCAGGGTCATGTCCTCTAAACTAAGAATCTCCATAGTATTGCACAATAGTTTCCCAAGTTAAAGCATTTGTGGTCACCAAAGCATATGCTTCAAGAAAAGTAGGAGCTCAAGAAAAGTTGAAGTAGATAGCGATATCTTGAAGTTGGGATTCAAAAAATTGTTGCGAGGAAGGTCAGATGGTTGTGTTGGAGGTTGTAAATAGTTGAAGTTTGGGTTGTATGGAGGGATGCTCCTGGCATAAAGATGAGAAGGATATTTATTTGGGACATTTGGTGTTAAGTCTTGCTTGTGTTCATTGTCATTGCATTGTGTTGATAATCCATGTGTTTTCCAAGTTGATAGGAAACTTTGAAATAGGAAACGTCATCCTCATGAGTGCTATAGGAAGGTGGAGGAGGGGGAGGGGTAGGTTCTTTTGGATCCTCTTCTACATTTCTGGACAGTTTATGACCAAAGTCAATTCCCATCTTTTCAACAGTTTGAAGCTTAATTTTGTGGGGAAGTCGGTCCTGAGGGTAGCCTAATTCAGAGAGAGGTACACCAATGGATTTTTCAATAAGATGGCATATGAAATCAACAAAGGGTGGTGATCTCTTATATTCAAGAATTTCATGGAAGAGAATATTCACAATAATAATGGGAATTTTCTTAGGAATAATATAAATTAGGTACAAGCGAAATTGAGGAATTTCAATTTTGTTGGCCTGAGGACAAATATTTAAACAAATAATGAGATTGATGATTCGGGCTTCTTGAGTGAGAGAAGAGGCATAGATAGTTATTCTTCTCTCATGATGAGTGGCACTAGGGATAATAAGAAATATTTTAATAGAAGTTAGCAAAATTTCTTCTTGTAAAAAGTTTGAAAACTCAGTTAGAGGATTTTTGGTGGTGACATCAATATGATGGGTAAAATCAGTTTGACGATGTCTAGAAAAGTGCATATAGAATCCTCTTTAAAGGTAAAATTATTGCCATTTACCATGGAAGAGAAGGATAAATTATTTTTGTCTATGTAGGTGAGATTAGCAAAGAACTCATGAACAGCTCAGGATGACCAAAAATGATAGCTTGGGATAAGAAATTCTTCAAGATATTGAACCTTAAAGAGGGGGAACAAGCTGAAACACTCGTGAGAATGATTCTACATATACCACTCATTGAGGAAGAGGTGTCCTTGAAGATGAGGTGAGGAACTAGTTGGCGGCGGCAGAGTTGATGATGGTGATTTCGTTGATGGTCAATGGTTGATCAGCTTGCTTCTTTTCGTAGAGCTTCTTCCTACGCCCACTGCATGAAGATGATACCATTTGAAGTTTTGGTGGAAGAAAAGGATAAGAATGCTCAAAAATAGAAGAGAAATGAGTAGTAAGAATCTTGGATGTGTAGTGCAGCTCTTAAAGATGAATTAAAGTACAGAAAAATCCCCCAAGAAGGTTTGGAGATGAAAGATAGAAGTGGAGTGTTAATAATGGCCAAGTTGGGATGCTTTTATAAGCTCCTAAGGCATATTCGGTCAAGAATTTTCTCGACCGAGTGCTCCAACGGTCAAAGAAAGGGATAGTTTGATCGAGGGGAGCGTCAGTCGGGAAAATTTTGTCGAAATTTTTCTTGATGGGGGATTCATTGATCGAATTTTGTGTGGACCAGATTATCACTGAATTCAAATTCAAAACATGGATCGGGGGTCAGTTGGTCAAAATACTTCTCGATCGAGCATGTTTCCAATCAAAATTTATCTTGAGCAAAAGCATTCTGGTTCAATTTGAAGGAAAGTGGATTTGGTTGAAGTTATCAATGATTAGATGATGAAAAACATTATGTGATAATTACATGTATTTCAAAATACAAATTTGAACAGATTGAAAGCATGAGTGATATTAAAAAAATAGATTTATTTAGAAAGGAGAAATATTTAATGTTTCTCTAATTACTCTGAGTTGTTCTTAAAGTAAGGGGATTTTTTGAATTGATTTTGAAAATGATTGCAAAGAAAAGTATGTTTATAAATAAAAGGTATGCACATTTACATCAAATTAAGTTGAGATAGGACATAATTATATCAAATTAAGCATAGTTCAAATCTCAACAAGTTTCCTTTATCATGCTAGTTGGGAATTTTACAACCCAAACCATGTCAGGGGCTCCCTTCCTCTGATATTCACATGAAAAAGAATAATGTCCAAGACATTGATAATAATGACATGAGATAATGGATATTTCATTTCACTTATCAACATTTTGAATATTTACAATTTTAGTTTTAGGTACATATGTAGTTCTAGTATTGGAAGCATATGTCTTTTTGGTTTTACGCATATATGAGAATTTGTTCTTTGGAACATATCCTAAATCTCTCCTTCCTATTTATTTGGAGGTATTATATAAGATGTTATCAAGACTTTTGTTTCCTCACATTAATCGAGAAACTTGTTTTTGTAATTCAACATTTTCAATGATCCTTCTTATTATATCTAGATTTACTTGAGCAAGAGCAAAAAGTTAGATATCTCTCTCTTTTATCAAGGCATCGTAATCTGAATGTGTGCAAAAAATAGGTTGAGTTTGATAATCATTAAGTTCTACAAGAAAGTCAATCTTTTCTTAATAGAGAAGGATATTGAAATTTTCAAGATCAAGTGTTTTGGCCTCATAACTCTCAATAGACTCTTGTAACACATCATTTGAGGTTTTTAGAGTATCATTTTTAGAATTAAGGTTATCTAGATTAACAAAAAGTTCATCAACAATTTTAGCAAGTTTCTTCTTTTGTCTTTTACAATCTATATATTTATCATGAAGTTCTTCAAGACTACTAACTAATTATTCTTTAGATAAATCAAAAATACTTACCTCATTAGTTTCTTCTTCATCCATTATAGCCATGAGACATTCTACCTATCCTTCGTTACTTTCACCATCATCACTTGACTGATCCCATCTAGCAAAGTAGGATTTGTCTTTCTTATTGAATGAGGGCTTTTTGCCTTTCTTGAGTTTTAGGCATTCAAAAATCAAGTGGCCTTTCTTTCTGCATTCAAAGAACCTAGGAGAAGAAGAAGGTACACTATGAATTTTTTTAGATTGAGATCTCTTATATTTTTTACCATCTACAATCAAGATTCCTTCATCATCTTCATCACTTGTGTCACTTCTTTCTTGGATGATGTTTCTTGATGATGCTTTGGTGGCGGCTTTACAAGAAAGATCCTTCCTTCTCTCTTTTTGGTGTTCAACTTCCACCTTTTCTTCCTCCTCAAGGGTGGTTTTTGTGCATCTCCAAATTCCCTATGAGCTACTCCATTTTCAGTACACTAAGATCATTGGCTTCCTCGATAGTGGTGAATTTTGACTTGTATCTTGGAGGCAGTGATTTAAGTATCTTGGATACTTGATCTTCCTCACTTATGTTCTTCCCCGGTACACTTAGGTTGTTAACAATGTTAGAAAATCTAGCATACATTTTTACAATGCTCTCGTTACAAAATAATTCAAATTTATGTTTCACCATATTAATTTTAGTATTTTAACTTCAGTAGTTCCTTCATGTGTTACAGCTAATTTGTGCCAAATTTCATAAGTTGTTTCATATGATGATTGTGCTTGAATTCACTAAGAGATAAAGAAGAATAATGAATGCTTACTGCTTTTGCATTGAGTGTGGCTTGTTTTACCGTATCAGGATTCCATGTTTCTAACTCTGTTGTTGGAAGTGCATATGGACGAGCTATCATATTCCATAGTTCAAAGGTGATTCTTTGAAAGTAGAGCTGCATCCTTCTTTTCCAGTTAGTTTAGTTTGATCCATCGAACACTTGTAGCCTGCTCACATAAGATCCTTTCAAGTTGAAGCCACTAGTCACGTTCTCCCCCATGCTTCAAGACCTATTAGGGCTCCATGAAAAACTTCTATGATACCAAATGAAAAAATCTAGAGGGGGTGAATAAGCTTTTGGTTAATTTTAAGCAAATTAAAATACTTATCTCATAGAAAATTGAGAGAAGAAAGAAATCACAAGAAGATGCAAATATTTCAAGTGGTTCCATCAACTGATGTCAGTTCACTACCTAGTTGTTTCCAACCAGGATTTCTAAATCATGTATTTTATTCCTTTTATATATCAATACACAATAGACAAAATTTATCAGTGTCTTTTGTGGCGCAAGACTAACCCTCCTTTTCAGCTCAAGGAGAAAGTGCACCTTCTTTGACGGGCTGTGGAAGGTTACCCTCTTCACCTCTTCTTTGACAGACGCGGAAGGGCATCGTTTCTTCACCTCTTCTTTGACGGCAGTGGAAGAGAACCAAGTTGAGAAGAATCCTTCTTCTTGCAAGTTCTTGGATAGACTTCACTCCAAGAAGTAGCCCAAGAATAATACAACAAAAAAGAAATAGAATGGAGAAAGAGAGACAAAATAAGCTCACAAGATATACAATCAATCTCTAATGGACAAGTAATGATGATCAACTCCAAAATGGTTTATGCAGAGTAGTATTAGGTGGATAGGATACTATATCTGAGCTAAGGCTTAAGATGGATTGATGGAAAATTGAAAAGTTGGACCTAAGATCTTCATAATGATGGCAAGTATGTACTATGCTCAAGGATGTGTATATGATATCAATTGTTGTTCAATTTCTTATTTTCTAAGTGTCCTAAGACCACTCCTATTTATAGGAAATGTTTACAAGTGGTTAGGATAGCTTTAGGGAGCGTCTGGAGTGTTCTTAGAGGTCAATTAGATGTTTGGACGAAATTGACTAACTAACAACGGCTAATGTGATCGTTATTATTTTTTAGTTCCAGAAGAATTTTGGTCAAGAAATTATTCGACCGGACATTTCCTCGGTCAAGAAATACTTTGATCGAGTTTGGTCTAAGTGTCAAACTACTCTAACGGTTAAGCGTTGTTCTAACTACTTGGTCAACCAATTAATGGTTTATACTCAGTCGACAAAAATTTCGACTGAACCTATCTCGGTTGACAGGTTATTGGACCGAGGTAGACTTTGTGATTGTGAATATGTGTGAAAACATATCCAATGTTTTATCTAATGAAACATATCAACCCTAGAGGCTTCTTATAAGTGTGGGTTAGGGTTTTAGGTGGGTCTTAGAATATCATCACTTGTCCTTACATCATGTCTACCAATTTGTATGAAAACACACAAATGCAATTATAATCATGGTACAATCTTGATTTGCAAGCATCGAATCATATAAAATTGCATGATCTTTGTCATTGGATCTTGACTAAGTTCCTTGATCACTTGAAATAGTGAATACACATGTTAGTAATGTAATTTGGGAAATCTTTGCATCGTCAAAATATGAGTGTGTGGCATATCCAAAAAGCCAACACAAAGAGAATCACAAAACATTGTGGAATCTCAAATTCCTCAAGTAACACTGGAACCTCGTAGATCTAGTAGGATATGCCTTGAACCCAAAAGATTTGGATATCGTGTGACTCGGGAAGGCGGTGAGTTGGTCATAGATGATGAGACAACAACCTATCTAGAAGATACTAAGGGATCAGAGTCTAAGAAATGGCTTGAGGCCATAAGATCTGAGATGGAATCTGTGTATATCAATAAGGTATTGACCTTGGTGGATCCACCTAAAGGTGTCAAATCTATAGGGTGCAAGTGGGTATTCAAGAAGAAGACCAACATGGATGGTAAAGTAAAAACCTATAAGGGAATATTGGTTGCAAAGGGTTTCAGACAACTTCAAGGCATTGACTTTGATGAAACTTTTTTTTCAGTTGTCATGGTTAAGTCTATCAGGATCATGATTGCTATTGTAGCTTATCATGACTATTAGATTTGTTAGATGGATGTTAAAACAAAATTCCTTAATGGGAATCTTATAGAGGATGTGTCCATGATACAACCTGAGGTTTTTATAATTCCAAAGGATGCAAATAAAGTATGTAATCCCCAATGATAAATCTATGGATTGAAGAAAGCATCTCAGGATGGAATCTTCATGTTGACGAGACAGTCAAAGAGTTTGGTTGTACTCAAAATTAAGATGAACCTTGTGTGTACAAGAAGATTAGTGGGAGCATGATTATATTCCTCATATTGCATGTAGATTACATACTATTGATGGGTAATGACATCCCTACTTTACAAAAGGTAAATTCATGGCCAAGAAATACATTTTTTATGAAACACTGGGGAGAACCATGATACATTTTGGGAATCAAGATCTATAGAGATAGATCCAGAAGGCTTCTAGGACTAATTCAGAGCACATACAATGACAAAGTGTTGAAAAGGTTTAGCATGGAGAGCTCAAAGAGAGGAAACCTTCTCTAAAGCTCAATGTCCCAATTCTTGTGAAGAAAGGGAACGCGTGAGTAAGATTCCATATGCGTCAGCAATTGGACCTATCATGCACATAATGTTGTGTACCCATCCTGATGTCTCATATGCATTGAGAATGATGAGCAGATATCACTCAGATCTAGGTGATGCTCACTGGATAACTGTGAAGAACATCCTTAAGTACTTGAGAAGAACTAAGGATCAGTTTGTGGTATATGGCAAAGAGGAAGAGTTGGTGGGAAAGTGTTACACTGATGCAAGATTCCAAACTGACAAAGATGATTACAGATTGCTATATGGATTCATATTTTTCCTTAATAATGAAGTTGTGAGTTGGAAGAGTTCCAAGCAAGAGACGGTTTTTAATTCTACAACATAGGTCGAGTATATTGTTGCATTGAATGCAGTGAAGGAGGATGTTTGAATCAAGAAGTTCATATCTAAACTTGGGGAAGTTATAAGCATCAACAACACAATTGAGCTATGTTGCGGTGGTAATGGAGCTATTTCACAAACTAAGGAACCCAGATTCAGCGTTCGAAACATATACAAATATGTTTCCATCTCATATGAGAGATCGTACATCAAGGAGATGTGAAGATTAGTAGAGTACCAACCCAGAACAATATTGTTAACCCCTTGACAAAAGCACTTTCACAATAGAAGCATGATGGTCATGTTATGGGAATAAGATTCATGGGTATATTGGCTCTAAGTGCAAGTGGGATTCTGTTGGTATGTATGTCAAAAGAGCCAATCATATGATGATTGTAATGGCATAACTTGTAAATTATTCAATTAATAATAAAGGAAATCTTCCAATTTATTCTATTTTATTTAGTTATGAGATAATGAAATAACATAATAAATGTCTAGAGAATGATATTACTCAATGACATATGTCTTTAATTACATGACCTGAACAATGAAATCATATGGATGTTAAGAGCATATGCATTCTTGTTATGCCCCTAGTTGGATGATATTGTGGAAGGATGATAGACAACAATAACACATAAGACTAGAGTGTGTATTGGTTGATGATAGAATCTCATTAGTCATGATATGTGATATCAAACCAAGCACATAGATACTTGTTAGAGAATAGTGTATTAGACAGACCTACCATAAAAGTGATACATGGAAACCATAATTGGTAGTCAAAATCATTTCTTATAGTGTTGATGGTGACTGTGGTTCGTAGACGTGTAGTCACTACACTCATCACATGCCGTTTGGTATACTATGACATCATCCACCGTGATCCTGAATAAGGGTGATTATTGGGTGCATTGTGACACCTGGGGATGACTGTGAGTGATGTAGATGGGATTTGTCCCTCCTATGGGAGTATGATATCTTGTCAACTTGATAACTGAGACTAAGAAAAGCATGGCCATGCACATGTGAGTCAATATGTGATATTGAGCTTACATATATCTCAGATAGTCTACTCTGATTCAAGGAACATGGATTGAACAATTGAAGAGGATGATGATTCCATGCCTCCAGTTCAATATCAAATATCAGTGACAAAGAAACTATACAAACATTTTAACACCAATAACATATTGTAGGTTGAAGTTGTTCTTCAACTTTTCATTTACTTGGGTAGAAATGATGTTTGACTAGGCACCGCTCTTTGCTTGTGATGTCATAATTGGTTATTATTACAACCCGTTCCTAGCTTTGCTGGTAATCCTAGAGATTTAAGATAATCTTAATGCTTGTCATGTTTTTGTTAGTAATATTCTATATTGTGCTTTATATTAACCTTAGTGACCTTAAATCATATATTGTGCTGGTTTACATAGCATTGACCCATACATGTGTGCAAGAAGAGAGTTAATGACATTGGAGAAAATAATTAATAAATGATTTTTCATTGATGATATTCTCAAAAAAAAATAGTAGGATTTTAGAGAATTCAATTACAAATCCATCAAAAAAAGAATAAACCAAATTGAAGTTAAAATGAGTGAGTTATGCTCTTTTTAGTAAACATATACAAAACACTATGACCGTGGTCGACACTGCGACCATGATCTACAACATGACCCACGATGTTGTGTCAACACCGCGACCACGACGGTGCGTCGACACTGTGACCACGATGATGCGTCAATACCGCGACCGCGATCGACGCCACCCAGGACAGCAAATTGTAGAATGATCTTATCTTGAGCTATGCTTATCCATTTTCAACGAAATGAAGTGCGTTGGAACCGTGATTCGATCCTTTATCATCCCAGGCCACTTGCTCAATGAGAAGGTCACCTGATAGATGATTTCTAGGGAAATTTTTGTGGAAGAGCATGAAGAACGATGGAAATCAAAAGGGGTTGTTATATATTTGACTTAGTAAGTAGGTTTAACCCTTGATTCTTCCTTTTCTTCGTTCTCCCTTACTCGAGATCCCTAATCCAGTGATTTTAAGGGTTGGCTTGACCCCCAATCTTATTGTCTATCTATAGAAGATCCTCTTTAGGGCCGAGAAACACATTAAAAGGTTGTTTTGAACGAAATCTTGAGGTTTAAAGCTTGATGTTGTCTTGTGTGAGATAAGATCCGAGATTAGTTGGAGAAAGGGACTAAGATTAGTGATCTTGGACGAATTCTATGATTAGATAATCATCTCTTAACCTTGATTTAAATCATATCAATTCAAATAATTGTATCCAGTGTTTTATTATTGCTCTATGATATTTGTGATTCTTTAAATAAATGTATGTAGTGAAAATCAGTAGTTGCAATGCTTTATTAATCATATTATTAGTGATGTATTACCATGTTGAAAGTTGTTTGTGAATTGTCATGATTTGATAGGTGATGAATGTGTAAATTGAGGTACCAGAAAGACTGGTTGCCCTAGTCCATGTTTTAAGAGTTGGAGTATGGTTGTGCAATTTGTGAAAATTATTTAGTGATTTATTATTTAAATGTGAGACACTAAATTGTTAGAAATAGGGTAATCATTAGCTATGATGATACCTATTATATTAACTAAACATCACTAGACATTAGATGCCATGAACACTGTAGAATCCTCACATGATGAGGCATGCACTGTGGGGAGGAAACAGTTTCCTAACTGGAGATAGTCCAGATTGAGATAAGTCAGAGCGTACCAGTAGGGTGTGGGGGTTTGACTAGTAGGGCAAACTCCTTATAGTTGTGTGGTACCCAACACCAACCAGGAATGCCGATGGTACATGTGCTACATGTTGTAGTAATCAGTGGTCGGTAGGTCCACTAATGCACTTTAAGCCTGAGGGATTTGACTCACCGCATGAGTACTCAGGTTGAGAGGTGGAGTCTGAGATATCCGGCCGCTCCCATTAGCCACCGAGAGGCAGACGTGCTGATGCCAACTGTAGACATGGTATTGAAATTAAAGACTTAGGAACCCAGGCATGCTTCTAAGTCTTGTACAGTGAGATCTTAGTTTGTTGCAATACTTCCACATGTTGTGGTACACCTAATGTGGGTCCAAAGGCATAATAACTGGATTTTAAATAATGTAATTAGTTAGGTGACCCTTTTATTACATTTAATATCTGTACTACTACCATGCTGAGTGAATTATAGTTTTAAACTTCCATACTGAATGAATTACAGTTCTAAACAGACATGCTTACATGATTGTATTTAAGTTCTATTACTTGTAAACATCATAAATATCTTGGTTACCTGTTGATTCTCTACTCACTGAGCCAGTAGCTCACCAACCTACTGAACAATTTTTCAAGTAAAGGATTAGCACTTCCTGAGGAGTCAGAAGCCAACCTTAATCAAGATTAGCTCAGAGGTCTTGAAAGAAGAGTAGTTAGAATAGTTAGGGGGTCGCTTATCCTTCCCCTGGATCCTGGGATAGAAAGAGTGAGAAAAGAGAGAAGTTTGAAATGTAATGTACATGATGTATATTAAGTGTGAAACTCTTGCTTCTATGTAATAAGACAAGTTTTTTTGTATCTTGTTGTTATGTTTAATCAAGACTTATCGTTCAGTAAGTGTTGTTATAATATATTTAGAAATAAAAAAAATATGGTGGATATTTTAGCTAAATTATGCCCTAATCTCATGATTAGTGGTAATTGCGGGATACGGGTGTGACAGTTTTTGGTATCAGAGCATAGGTTGAACCTAAAATAAATTTATGTTAGGGACAAGGGTGATAAGAGACCAATTGGATTAGGATGTTTTCCTCTTTGAACTACAATTTTCTAATAGATATGTTCTGTTATGGATATGCAGATGGAAGGAAGAGGATGTGGACATCGTAGGAACAAGTTGAGAGCCATTACGGCCCTAACCCTTGAGAAATGACTCAAGGTGAAGAGGATAATGAGGCAACAAGGATGTATCGTATTTTTTTGGAGACAAAAGAAAAATACAAGATGGACAGGAAATCTTCATCTTCTAGTAAGGATATGATGAGATCCTATGAATTGGTGAAGAAGCTTGGTGGAACTGAATTTTCTGGAACAACAGATCCAGCTGTGGTGGAGGTGTGGCTTCAACAACTAGAAAAGGTTTTTCACCTAATGGAGTTATCAAAAGATAAGCAAATCAATCATGTAGTCTATTTACTCAAGGGAGATGCTGAGCTGTGGTGGCGAGGAGTGGAAGATAAAAGGAGAAATGCAGAGATGGCCTGGAAGGACTTTGTGGATGAGTTTCACCTTAAGTATTTTCCTCCTACCTTCCTAAGTGATAATATTAAATAGTTGCAGAATATCAGACAAGGAAGTATGACAATTGGTGAATATGAGGCATATTTCACAAGGTTGGCAAATTTCTGTCCGCAACTTGTGCTTGATGATGTAGAAAAGTGCAGAAGATTTCAACAAGGATTAAGATCAGAGATTAGGAACACCGTGTCAGCCATTGGTCGAAGAGATAGAGAAAACTTTGGGGAATTTGTGGAAGCAGCAAGACGTGTAGAAGAGACAGTTAATGTTGATAAGCATTCTGAGAGTAAGAACATATCCAGAGACTTCAATAGAGGGGGACAAAGAAGTGGTGGATACAGAGGAGGTGGTTTATTTTCTAAGATAGGACAAGGACTTGGCTATTTTGGGAGACAAGGATCTAGGTTTTCACCAATTGGAGGAAGGCCCAATTCCGGTAGATGGAATACACAGTCTACATGGACACCTCCAACTAGGTCTTCAGGATCTTCAGTGTCAGTGAAAGGACCACAGAGACATGATGCACCCATATGTGATAATTGTGGCAGGGCACATTGTGGTCAGTGTTGGGGAACTAACGCTCCAATATGTTTCCATTGTGGACAGATGGGACATATAAAAAAGGATTGCCCAAAACTTCAATATGTTTCAAAACAAGGTTTACAATTACAGTTTCAGACTCCACAGAGGCAGGTTCCAGTCCGAGGGTCAAGTTCTTCAGTGGATTTAGGTTCTAGAAGGGGAGCACCTAGTACCAGTAGTGGACAATGAGGAAAACATGGCAGAGGGAGAGCTACTGGATGCTTCTTCTCAATGACACCATCTGAATGTGTAGTTTCACCCAGAGTTGTGATAGGTGAGATGCTTCTCTTTAATAACATTTCTGTTACAATATTAATAGATCCTAGTGCAACACATTCTTTCATTTAAAAATCAATAGTTAGTGGATTAAATCTTCTAACCTATGATTTATCTCATGAGTTATTACTAAAAGTTCCACTAGGTGAATCCTCAGTTTTGACAGAAGTATGTCTTGGATGTCTGTTAAGTTTTAATGGATATACAATAGTAGTTAATCTCATACCCTTATATATTAATTCGTTTCAAATCATTTTGGGTATGGACTGTCTTGAAATATATCATGTCCAATTAGATTGTTGGAAGAAAGAAGCTATCTTTCAACAAGGTGGTTTTTCATGTGTCTTTACTGGAGAGAGAAAAGTCTTCCCCACATGTATAGTATCAGCCGTTGTAGTTGATAAGATGATGAGAAAGGGTTGTGAGGCCTTTTTAGCACATGTGGTAGATGCTAGGGCAGAGAAAAGAGCAGTCAGTCTAGCAGATATTCCAGTAGTATGTGAGTTTTCAGATGTCTTCCCTAATGAGTTACTAGGCTTACCACCTGAAAGAGATATTGACTTTGAGATATAGACTTTACCTGGTATCCATCCAGTAGCATTACCTACCTATAGAATGGCACCTGGGGAGTTAAAGGAATTGAAAACACAATTACAAGAGTTATTGAATAAAGGATTTATTCAAACCAGTACATCACCTTAGGGAGCTCCAGTACTATTTGTGAAAAAGAAGGATGGAACCATGCAGTTATGTATATACTATAGACAATTGAATAAGATAAAATTAAGAATAAATATCCTTTGCCTAGGATTGAAGACCTATTTGATCAACTCTGTGAGGCAAAGATCTTTTCAAAGATAGATCTCAGGTCAGGTTATCATCAGCTAAGGATAAAGGCATCTGATGTACCTAAGTCAGCATTCAGAATGAGGTATGGGCACTATGAGTTTGTAGTTATGTCTTTTGGATTAACAAATGCCCCTGCAACCTTTATGGACATGATGAACATGGTTTTCAGACCATATTTAGATCAATTCATAGTAGTGTTTATAGATGACATCCTTATATATTCTAAAGATGTGGAACAACATGAGAAACATCTAAGGATAGCCCTACAGTTGTTAAGGCAACATCATCTTTATGCTAAGTTTAGCAAATGTGAGTTTTGGTTGGTTGAAGTATCTTTTCTTGGACATGTCATGTCAGGAGAAGGAGTTAGCGTTGACCCTAAGAAGGTAGAATTTGTTCTTCAGTGGGAGCAACCTACGAACCCTACAGAGATCAAAAGTTTCCTAGGGTTAGCAGGATATTACAAGAGGTTTATAAGAAACTTTAGTGCAATAGAAGTGTCTCTTACACACTTAACAAGGAAGGATGTACCTTTTGTTTGGTCTGAGTCATGTGAGAAAAGTTTCCAAATTTTAAAGAAGAAGCAAACTATGGCACCAGTCTTGATATTACCAGAGGCAGATAAGGGCTATGTGGTTTTCTGTGATGTGTCTAGGAGAGGTTTGGGATGTGTTCTTATGCAAGAAGGGAAGGTGGTGGCCTATGCTTCTAGACAAATAAATAAAAATGAAGAGAACTATCCAACACATGATCTTGAGTTGGCAGCAGTAGTGCATTCTCTAAAGACATGGCATCATTATCTATATGGTGAATCATGTCAGGTCTTTACTGATCATAAGAGTCTGAAGTATATTTTCACACAAAGGGATCTCAATCTAAGATAACATAGATGGTTGGAGCTTATAAAGTATTATGATGTCACTATTGATTATCACCCTGGAAAGGCCAATGTGGTAGCAGACGCTCTGAGTAGAAAGTCAACATCATCTGTGAAAATGTTTTCAATGGCATGTGTAAAAAGAGACATGTTAGCTAAGATGAGAGAGATGAATTTGGATCTGAATGTGTCTAATCTAGGTGGACTGATTGCACAAATATAGGTTAGCCCTACATTTTATGATCATATTCAGGAGCTTCAGCATAGTGATAGAGAATTGCAACATATCATTCATGATATGACAAAAGGAAAGAGATCAGAGTTTAGATTTTCAAATGATGGGTTGTTGTATCTACATGACAGATTGTGTGTGCCAGATGACACTGAGTTAAAGAAGCAGATACTTGAGGAAGCTCATTCTTTTATGTATACAATGCATCTAGGTAACACAAAGATGTATAGAAACCTGAAGGAGTTGTATTGGTGGTCAGGTATGAAGAAGGATGTGGCTGAGTATGTGGCTAAGTGTGATGTATGTCAACAAATCAAGGTTGAACATCAGAAGTCGGTAGGTACTCTGCAATCACTTCCTATCCCTGAATGGAAGTGGGATCATATCACCATGGATTTTGCGGTTGGATTACCTAGGACACCACGTGGTTCTGACTCAGTATGGGTAATAGTAGATAGGCTAACAAAGTCTTCTCACTTTCTACCAATTAAGAAAAATGGTATACACCCATGTTAGCCTAGGTCTATATAGATGAGGTAGTCAGATTGCACAGAATACTTATTTCTATAATATCTGATAGAGATCCTAAATTTACATCTATGCTTTCGAAACAATTACAATGTTCCTTGGGAAAAAAGTTGAAATTTAGCACAACCTTTCATCCTCAGACAGATGGATAGTCAGAGAGGATAATTCAGACCCTGGAGGATATGCTGAGAGCAAGTGTTTTGCAGTTCAGTGGTAGTTGGGATGATCATCTCAGTCTAATGGGGTTCTCTTATAACAACAATCACCATTCTAGTTTAGGCATGGCCCCTTATGAAGCTTTGTATGGGAGAAAATGTAGATCTCCAATTTGTTGGTATGAAGTTGGAGAAAGGAAAATTTTAGCCCCAGAGTTGGTGGAAGAAACCACAGAAAAGATATATGTGATCAGATAATAGTTAAAGGTAGCTCAGGACAAATAGAAAAGTTATGCAGACAGAAGGCGTAGACCACTTCAATTTGAGGTTGGTGATGAGGTTTATTTGAATGTTTCACCATGGAAAGGTGTGCTAATATTTGGAAAGTGAGGCAAACTAACTCCTAGATACATGGGTCCCTATCCAATCATTCAAAGAATTGGATCAGTTGCATACAAATTGGAGTTGCCATTGGAGTTAGCCAATTTACATAATGTGTTTCATGTATCGATGTTGAAGAAGTGTCATCCTGGTACAGAAAAGATTATAGACCCAGATCCTATACAGTTGAGAGAGGATATCTCTTATATTGAAGGACCAATTCAAATTCTAGACCGTAGAATCTGAAAGCTTAAAAAGAGATAGATACCTCTATTAAAGGTTCTTTGGAGGAATCATGGCGTAGAATAAGCTACCTAGGAAGTGGAGACAAAGATTTTTAACAAGTATCTTTTTCTCTTTCAGAAATTTTGAGATGAAACTTTTATTAGAGGGGGAGAATTGTTACCACTCGTTCCTAGCTTTGTTGGTAATCCTAGAGATTTAAGATAATCTTAATGCTTGTCATGTTTTTGTTAGTAATATTATATGTTGTGCTTTATATTAACCTTAGTGACCTTAAATACTTATTTGGGCAACTCATAATCATGACTTAAGCATATTGTAAAGATCCGAGTTGGGGTTAACATAGCATTGACCCATACATGTGTGCAAGAAGAGAGTTAATGACATTGGAGGATATAATTCATAAATGATTTTTCATTTGATGATATTATCACAATAATATTGTATTATTGTAGAGAATTCAATTACAAATCCAAAAAAAAAAGAATGTACCAAATCGGAGTTAAAATGAGTGAGTTATGCTCTTTTTAGTAAACATATACAGAACACCACGACCGCGGTCGACACCATGACTGACGCTACATCGACACCGCGACCGCGGTCTACATCGCGACCTATGATGCTGCATCAACACCGAGACTGCGGTCTACACCACAATGTTGCGTCGACACTGCGACCGCGACACTGCGTCGACACCACGACCGCGATCGACGCCGCCCAGGATAGCAAATTGTAGAACAATCTTATCTCAAGCTATGCTTATCTGTTTTCTACAAAACAAAGTGCGTTGGAACCATGATTCGATCATCTATCATCCCAGAGCACTTTCTTGATGAGAAGGTGACCTGATAGATGATTTATAGGGCGATTTTTGGGGAAGATCATGAAGAACGATGGAAATCAAAAGGGGTTGTTATAGATTCGACTTGGTAAGTAGGTTTAACCCTTGATTCTTCCTTTTCTTCATTCTTCCTTGCTCGAGATCCCTAATCTAGCAATTTTGAGGGTTGGCTTGACCCCCAATCTTATCGTCTATCTATAGTAGATCCTCTTTAGGGCCAGGAAATACATTAAAAGGTAGTTTTGAATGAAATTTTGAGGTTTAATGCTTGATCCTATCTTGTGTGAGATAAGATCCAAGATTAGTTGGAGAAAGGGACTAAGATCAGTGCTCTTGGACGAATTTTGTGAGTAGATAATCATCTGTTAACCTTGATTTAAAGCATATCAATTCAAATAATAGTATCCAGTCTTTGATTCTTGCTCTATGATATTTGTGATGCTTTAAATAAACATATTTGGTGAAAATCAGTAGTTGCAATGCTTTATTAATCATATTATTAGTGATGTATTACCATGTTGAAAGTTGTTTGTGAATTGTCATGATTCGACAGGTGATGAATGTGTAAATTGAGGCACCGGAAAGATAGGTTTCCCTAGTCCATGTTTTACGAGTTGCAATATGGTTGTGCAATATGTGAAAATTATTTAGTGATTTATTATTTAAATGAGAGACACTAAATTGTTAGAAATAGGGTAATAATTAGCTACAATGATACCTGTTATATTAGCTAAACATCACTAGACTTTAGATGCCATGGACGCTGTAGAATCCTCACAGGATGAGGCCTGTGTTGTGGGGAGGAAATGGTTTCTGGACTGGAGATAGTCCAGATCGAGGTAAGCCAGAGCATACCGGTAGGGTGCGGAGGTTTGACTAGTAGGGCAAACTCCTTATAGTTGTGTGGTACCCAACACCAATCGGGAATGCCGATGGTACCTGTGCTACATGTTGTAGTAATTAGTAGTCGGTGGGTCCACTAATGCACTTTAAGCCTGAGGGCTTTGACTCACCACCTGAGTACCCAAGTTGAGAGGTGGAGTCTGGGATATCCAGCCGCTCCCATTAGCCACTGAGAGGCAGACATGCCGATGCCAGCTGTAGACATGGCATTGAAATTAAAGACTTAGGAACCAGGGCATGCTTTTAAGTCTTGTATAGTGAGATTGTAGCTTGTTGTGATACTTCCACATGTTGCAGTACACCTCATGTGGGTCCAAAGGCATAATAATTGGATTTGAAATAATGTAATTAGTTAGGTTATCCTTTTATTACATTTATATATGTACTACTACCATACTACTAAAAATCAAGGTTGTGATGGGAAGCCCTAGGGCGGCTGCGAATGCCCTAGCCGGCGGCCGCCATGGTGGACCTTGTCAGACTGAAGAAAATGGTGACAGAGACTCTGGGCAACACAGGAACTCGATCCCGATCGGAATGACGGGCATGCACTTGTCGTACAACTCTGGCAGAATGAATCCACCATGCCCAGAAAGTTTGTTGTTGGCCATGGAAGTTGATGAAGGAACTCGAGTACAACACTTCCCCTCTCTCTGAGAATGGGGTTGCAACCCAAAGAAAAACGCAGAACCCACAACACCATACTTCCTACAGAGGCTCAGTCTCCAAAGACACCGAGAGGGGAAGAGGAGTGGGATGGATTAATATAGACGATGACAACTGCGGGATCGAACTCAGTAAACAAGATATCGTGATTAATACCGAGAACGGTAAGAAGTCCTTCGACATCAGAGATGAAACTCTCTCGGAAATCCTTTAGCCCTGTAAGTACACGGTCATTGTAAAACTAGTTTCAAGAGAGATAGGCTACATGACCCTCCACAACCGCATCAAGCTTCTCTAGAAGCCAATTGGAGGTTTCAATCTCATTGATGTGGAGAATGACTTCTTCATCGTCCAACTCCAAATAGAAGAATACTACATTAACGCCCTCGCAGGAGGCCCTTGGCCTATCTTCGGCTCATACTTAACTGTTCAGAGGTGGTCACCATGTTTCTCCCCAATGATTGCAACCCCCCAGGCTGGTTGCATGGATCAGGACCCCAATCTTCTGATCCACTTGTACCATGAGGCACTCCTACGCGAGTTCAGAGACTACCTAGGGAAAATGATAAAGGTGGACATGCAGACGAAGCAGCAGAGAAGAGGGAAGTTTTCCTGCATTGCAGTAGAGTTGGATATGTCCCAACCATTAATTCCAAAGGTGGTCATTGCACAAGCACGATACAAAATCGAGTACGAGAATATCCCTTTCATATGTCTCCACTGCGGACACGCCGGCCACTTGGAAAAGGACTATCGCATAAGATTGGAACTGGATAACAAAGTAAGACAGGAAGCTCTAGCAGCATGCTCGATCGTCCAGGAATCCCCATCAAGACAGGAAGGGTTCTCAGAAGCGATTCATGCCCAACCCTTCAAATGTAAGCCCAAGAAGGCCACTACCAATGCCAAACCAAGGCAGCAATCCATCTTTCACAACATGTTCTAGGACATAGCAGACCAAACCGAGGATGATGATGAGCCAGTAGAGGTCGTAGATGCGGAACAAATTGCAGAAAAGCTGACATCAAACATCGACTGGAGACAACAAAAACAACAATCGAAGAAGGACAAAAGGCAAGACACGCATGACGAAAGGGAATAGCACACAAAGGACACCACCCCAAAACAGACAACCACAATAGAGCACACAACAGCAACACCTCGGTGGATGAGGTCCTGCAAGAACATGAAACAATGGTGTCTCAGGAGCACCCCTTCCTATCGGCGACGTTCTCGATAGGAGGGCAAGGCGGAAGAACCCCGGGCTACACCTCCTATAGGAGCTCGGCTAAACCCACAGAAGGAATCCACCTGTGGAATAGGAAAGTGGTGAATGTCGGGGACCCAGGACGAGCTTCCACGCAGAAAGTGGGAAACAAACCCTTCTCCAGGACCTTGAAGATGAAGCGAGGCAGATGGGATCTTCCCCCCTAGAGCCTTCCACCCAATGAACTTAATCGCATGGAATGCCCAGTGTATGGGCGATGATGATACCCAATGCGCGGTGTCTATTTTGGTGGCACTCTACAAAGTGTCTCTGATGGCCATTTTCGAACCCAGATGCAGTGGCAGCAAAGCCCTCATGATCATCAAGCGGATAGGCCTCCCCCAGTCACACAGAGTCGAGGTAGTGGGCTACGTAAGGGGCATTTGGCTCCTGTGGAAGACACATGTCCAGATGGAAGTGATCTTCTCCCATAAACAATTTATCCACTACAGAATCCAAGACAAATTCTTCACCTTTGTCTACGCTGGTACCACAAGAGTGAGTCTTTGCTTACTCTGGCATCAACTAAAACTCCTAGCCAGCTCTATTCATGCTCCATGGTTAGTAATCAGAGACTTAAATGTGGTCATGTTTCCCTCAGAGAAGTTTGGGAGTTCCTCCTTTGATAGCACGAATAGTAGGGACTTCATCAACGCAATGGAGGACTGCCAACTGCAAGATCTTGGAGCCAACGGGCCTCGTACGACCTTCATATGGGGTCTCCTACATGAAAGACTCGATCGCTCCCTTGGTAACACTCACTGGCTTAACCTCCCATACTCTCACCCTGTACACGTCCTAGAATGGAATCACTCAGATCACGCCCCTCTCCTCGTCTCGCTTCCCCACGCACAAAGGAGGTCGGGCCACTACATGCAAACTTCAGCTAGCTGGCACAACCTAGTGTGTTTCAAAGAGCTTCTTGTGAGCTCCTGGGACACGTCAAGGCCCCTAAACATGGCGGCATCATCCTTTCTTAAGGAGGCTTCTACATGGGAACTCTCCAATAAGAGAGCGGTAGTGAGAGACAAGCATTGTTTAAGCAACAAGATCAGGTGGAATCAAACTAGGCTCTCTATAAACTTCAACACAATAACTGCAGCTGAAACGGTTCAACTCCAAATTGATTTGGATTGAATCCTCAGACATGAGGAAGAGGATTGGCAGGAGCGGGCCCATTGCGCTTGGGCGAAACTAGGGGAGAACAACACAAGGTACTTATAATCCTTAGTGAAGTCGAGAAGGAGGTCGAACTCCATAGCACGCCTCAAGAATGACAATGACATCTGGGTCGACGACGATGAGCACCTCAAGATGCTGGTGCTAAACTTCTTCTCAGAAGTGTACAAAGGCACAGATTCCGCTGATAGGCATCAGGCCAGCGCGAATTTCATTGGCATCTTCCCTGTGCTTATGCGGGCAGAAGTTGTAGAATTGGGCAAATCCCCCTCTGAGGAGGAGGTATGGAATGCATTGTGATCCATGGCGCCTCTAAAAGCTCTAGGACCTGATGGTATTGGAGCTGCCTTCCTCTAGGAGCACTGGTCTCTTCTGAAGCCTCAAATCATGTGATTCATTAGTGACCCTTTCAAAGGTCACCCCCTAGAACACACAACAACCAACTCTACCCTAGTTCTCATACCCAAGAGACCCTCGTCGGAACGTTGCTCTCACTTACGCCCGATCTCACTAAACAATGTCAGCACCAAGCTCCTCTCCAAGGTGATCACTTACAGACTTAAAGACCATCTCAAAGATTGGATTTCCCCATACCAGTCAAGCTTTGTCCCAGGGCGCAAGATAGGGGATAACATCATGCTTGTGTAGGAGATTGTACATTCCATGGAATCCAAAACGAACCGCAAATACACTATGGCTATGAAACTCAACTTGGTGAAAGCTTTTGATAAGATGAGCTGGGTTTTCATCAAAGAAACCCTACACAGAATGTCCATTCTAGGAAACATCATATCTATCATTCCTCAAATCATCTCATCAGGCGAGACCTCGGTCTTATGGAATGGACAATAAATAGGCTCCTTTAAACCTTCTTGTGGTGTTAAGCAAGGAGATCCACTATTGCCATACCTTTTCATCCTCTGTGTGGAAAGGTTGAGTCAGTACATTGAAGTCGAAATCAGTAGGGGGAGATGGCGGCCCATCCTCCTAACTAGACAGAGGCCCCCCATCTCGAATGTGAGATTCATCGACGACATCTTGTTGTTCGGCGAGGCATCCATCCAGCAAGCCCGAGTTATTCAAAAGTGTCTCAAGACCTTCAGCCAAGCCTCAGGCCAGCTCCTCTCTGAAGAGAAATCTATGATTTTATTTTTAAGGAATACTCCACAGACATTAAGGAATAGGATCACAAGGAAGATGAAACTATGAGAAATACGAGATCTGGGAAGACACTTGGGTATACCGATCATTCATAAGAGGAAGAGCAAGCATCACTACCAACACGTGATCGAGAAGATGCAAAGACAGGTTGGACTCTGGCAGAATCACTTCCTCTCCCTTATAGGATGCCTTACCCTAGCAAAATCAGTCCTTCTATCCCTCCCATGTTACACCATGCAAATGACCCAACTACCCGCATCTGTCTGTGATAGAATGGATTAGATCACTCATAGTTTTATCTGGCAAGGCTCACATCCACAGAAGAAAATGAGCTTGGTGGCCTGGAAATACATCACCAAATCAAAATCTATGGGTGGTCTTGGCATCCGGCAAGCTAGGGACTTCAATAAAGCTCTGCTACTCAAGCTAGTCTGGAAGTACCTTCAAGGCAGACAAGTACCGTGGATAGCCCTCATGAGGACGAAATATGCCTCATAAGGACCGAACAATACATCAGGTTCACATACATGGTGCAGTGTTAAAGGCCTCTTCCTGATCATACAATCCAACTCTAGATGGGCTATAATCTCAGGTGAGGATGTTAATGCTTGGTCAGACGAATGGGTGGGGGATGGTCAGTGTCCCCAAATCCAACCTAATAGACCCATCCCGGCAGACCTACACGATCTCAGGGTGGTGAGCATGGTTAGTGACCAAGGCACTTGGGACACGGATTTTATTGCAGCCTGGTTCTAAGAAGCCACAGCCCAAACAATCCTCTCCATGCCACCTCCTCAACGGAGATTTGGGGGGGACAGCAGATACTAGATTCATACACAAGATGGGGAACTAATGGCTGCGTCGGCATACAAGATGCTTACCAACTCTTTGCAAGACACAGACGAAAGTTGCTACAAGGATATATGGGCTCTGCAGGTTCCTCACAGGATCAAGACCCCCATATGGCTAGTTCATTGGGGCAGACTACTCACAAACTCTTTATGATTCGTGAAACATATGACAGACTCTAACATATGTTCGAGATGTCTGTCCACGGAAGAATCAGTACTCCATGCTCTCCGGGACTGCGAGATAGTGTGAAGAATGTGGACGCAACTTCTCTCTCCTCTACCTGCTACTTTCTTCTCCGCCACATCCCCCAAGGACTGGATCACCTATAACCTCAAGTCAACCTATAATAAAGACGGATGGCACACGCTTTTCTCTGTTACCTGCTGGAAAATCTGGAAGATTCGAAATGAGTTCATCTTCAACAATGCGAGTAAACCTCCTTCTGTCCTCACCACTCTATGCCATGCGGAAGCTAGATCTATCACATATGCATTCAAAGTTCCTACAGGCAACAAAGCCATCCACAAACAGACTCAGTTGCCTCCGACAGTGATCAATCTGACTACAAGGGTGGTCCAGGTAGATGTAGTCGTAGACTCCAATTCGAACAGATTGGCCACCAGCCTAATCAGGCATAGTAGCAAAGGTAAATGGCAAGTGGGAGCAGCTGAGATTCTGGAGGTCAGTGACCCAATCAGAGGCGAGCTCCTCACCCTACTCAAAGGAGCCAGGCACATGAAGGACCATAACCTAGCTGACTGCATCATTCTCAGTGACTCCAAGATTGCAGTGGAATGGACCAAGAACCAGTCCCCGACACCTCCCAAGTATCGGGGTCTGATACAAGCCATCAAAGATGAATTCACTGGGAACCCCCCTAGGCCGTCTACCATGTCCGAAGAAACCTCAACAAACTTGCTGACCTGATGGGGAAACAATACCTAAAGCAACTACTCTTTCAGCTCTTGCCCTTAGTTCCTCACTAAGCAATATGTGGAGGACATGGCCTCCTTCTCTATTCATTTTCTTGTTTCTTCTGATCTTGTGTTTTTGATGTAAGCGGGCAGTAGTCTGCTAGTACCCAAAAAAAAATATGTACTACTGCCATGCTGAGTGAATTAATGTTGAATGAATTACAGTTCTAAACTACCATGCTTACATGATTGCATTTAAGTTCTATTACTTGTAAACATCATAAATATCATGGTTACCTATTGATTATCTACTCACTGAGCCAGTAGCTCACCAACCTACTGAACAAATTTTCAAGTAAAGGGTTAGCTCTTCCTGAGGAGTCAGAAGACAACTTTAATCAAGTTTAGCTCAGAGGTCTTGAAAGAAGATTAGTTAGAATAGCTAGGGGGTCTCTTATCCTTCCCCTGGATCCTGGGATAGAAAGAGTGAGAAAAGAGAGAAGTTTGAAATGTAATGTACATGATGTATATTAAGTGTGAAACTCTTGCTTCTATGTAATAAGACAAGTTCTGTTGTATCTTGTTGTTATGTTTAATTAAGACTAATCATTTAGTAAGTGTTATTATAATATATATTTAAGGGAAAAAATATGGCAGATATTTCAGCTAAATTATGCCCTAATCTCATGATTAGTGGTAATCGTGGGATGCAGGTGTGACAGTTATGGACATTCACTACCAACATAATATGGAATTTATAGGGTCACACACATAGAAATTCACTTAGAATAGGAGTTTAATCATGAATGATAACTAAATTGACTGTAAAGTGTTTAGGTACTCAATTTAAGCAACAATTGACCGACTAGACTTTGAACTGACCAGTTCAATTGTTGAATAGACCAATGGGAGTGTCAGGTTGATTAGATATTGCATTGGGTGAATTCTAAATGAACTAGGACATGAACCAATCATCTCAGGGTCGTGAGATGATCGATTTAAGAGATAAACTGCTTGGTTCACAAGAAAAATTCAATTGCATGAAGGATTATTGATGGCATCATGTCATGCATTAATCAGATAAGATTTGTCAATATAATTGTGATTGGAAAACATGATGAAACGATGGGTTCATTGGGTGAACCGATCGGCTCACATGCCAACCTATCGGTTCACCTATGAATCGGTCTTTCTGCCGCTTGTAGGTTGTGAAAAATCATGAAATGTTGGTCCCTTCCACTCCCACACAGATTGGGAACCCTGACCCTGACCCTCCTATAAATAGAGGGTCTACTGGGGGCTTCCCATACACATAACTCAATTTCTTCTGACAATTGTTTTTCTTTTCTAGTTGTGGTAACTGAGAGAACCTGAGCAAGTCCTACCCAGAAAAGGGAGGGATAGTAAGAGAGAACAATTTTTGAAGAGTAAGTTGGTGACTAGTACACTAATGTGATAGGACAACTCCTTCTTGTTCATTATTCTAGAACAACCAGAGTTCCCGGTAGTCCACATGGACTACTACAGAGGTGAGGAAGTTGCTTCCTGCTGCTCAGAGGACAACGTCAACTTGTTGTAAGTAGTGATCAACCAGGAGGTCAATGCAAACATTTTTTAGTATGACATGAAGAAAGGGTGCACACCACGTCGAGGAGGTTGTCACTGCACTTGCTCCAGGACCAGGTATATCCTCTAAATCATCCTTCTCATTGCATATTTATTAACATGTTCCATTTTTTAAAGGGGGATAATGGCAGTTAAAATTTTTTTTCCACTACCAATTCTTTCATCATATTTCCCTATAAAAAGATTGTTTGAGAAATGAATATATTAGGAATAAAGTGGGGTGGCGAGCACTGAGGACAATTTGAGTGAGGGCTGACTCAGACAGTATGGACATGTGCAACATAGATTGACTAAAGCGCCTATACAAAGCATTCTATTGAGTCAACCACAATTAATTGAAGAAGAGGAAGGCCTAAATTAACATGGGAAGAGATTATAAAGAGAGAATTTGAATCTCTACATCTAGACCAGAATATGATCCATGATAGAGTTGAATGGAAACAAAGGATCCATGTAGCTGACCCCACCATAGTTGGGGTTGAGTCTTAGATGATGATGATGATGATGATGATGATGATGATGATGATGATGATGATGATGATGATGATGATGATGATGATGATGATGATGATGATGATGATGATGATGATGATGATGATGATGATGATGATGATGATGATGATGATGATGATGATGATGATGATGATGATGATGATGATGATGATGATGATGATGATGATGATGATGATGATGATGATGATGATGATGATGATGATGATGATGATGATGATGATGATGATGATGATGATGATGATGATGATTCTCGATCCTATGAAGTGGGTCTTTAAGGGGACCCCCACCCCCATACACCTATAGTATCTGACAACAGTCTTATTTGTTGTGAACATTAGCTCCATCCTCCTAGAATATGCTTATCAGAAACCCTTGGTGATATGTTAAGCCTTGTCTTTGAACTAGTTTCTTTGTTTATATTATACCTATTTTTTGTAGTCAATTATTGTTCTTAATCAATAACATTTCATAATAAGTGAATAATAAAATGAATATATACATCAAACTATTGCACCCTGCCCAAAAATAGAGAGATAGTGATATAAGGAGAAATCATGTCCTTTAGATTTTGAAACTTCATTCAACAGTCACCTGCAAAATATAAATAAATAGATTTCTATATTCGCCACAATGTTTTATATGGAAAATGATAAAAACATGATAAATAGTTGAAGACACGGTGTAAAGTTGTGTTTTCATTCCTGTCAGATAGATAGAAAACAATAGAAAAAAAAAATAAAGCCATATATCATATTTGACATTCTTATTACAAGTGGGGAAGAACTAGCACCCCCATCTTGTCTAGTATACCAGTATCAAATAACTTTTAGGTGATTACAAAGAAATAAGAAATTCATTGCGAGAAAAGTGGGGAAAAAATATTGATGGGTGGGCTTTCAGGGCTGGAGATGTTTGTGTCCTTCCCATCATTGTCTTCAAAGTCCTAGTTTTAGGTGTATTTGGGTCCTAATCACCTTAAGACCTCCAATGATAGGGATCCACCACAAGTGATTAGGATCAATATGTAGGATTTATAAGGCGATTAGCAGATGTAGGCTAATAATGAGCTCTGATTTTTTAAAGGAATGGAATAGTAGAGCAGTGGAGTAGTTATAGCAATGTAATAGATAAGATTCAACAGTTATAGTGATGCAAAAATGTAGATGTAGCACTTATAATATATTACCATTATTGCAGTTGTGAAAAGGACAAAAGGTGCCAAAGAAAGGATCCTCTGATCATGAGTAAGGAAAATAAATGAGAAGGATATTTGATCCTCTGGCTTTGGGAGGTTTGGAAGGGGCCTAGAATATAGATGATATGGGGGTATTTATAAGTGGATATTAGGGTTTGAGGTTTTGGACTAAACCCTCTGGAAGAGATGATTGGTCACCATAATACACCATGACAGTGGGCCACGCAGATCAAGGAAATCCACCACATGGAATGTGTTGGATAGCTTGGGTCAATCGGGTGTCCCGGTTGGATGAAAATTAGTTTATTGATTTCCCAGTTGGAGAAAATCAAAGAAACTTGCATAGAAAGATAATTGAAGATTTTGTCTCAGAATTATAATGGATAAGCAATCGGAAATTTGTAAAGAAAGGAATATTTTTATTCTAGATACTTAGACTAGGACAATTATGAAAACGGCTTGTATAAATTAGAATTGAGGAACAAATTATACTTTGCCTAAAAATAAGGTTTCTACCCAGAAAGCCCAAACTACATAAGAGTGGGTGTAAATGGTGGATTAAATATGCAAACATTGGAAAAATATGGATAAAATGATAAATGTGAAAATTGGGTGGAATGTGGAGTGGACTCCATGATTGGACAGAGAACTAATATTAATCATGATTTTTGTAATGAAATAGTTTACCCTTCTCAAGGAAAGGTTCATGATAAGAGTGAGAACCGCAGGCTTGAGACAAGTCTGGCCCCTATTTTTTGTCATGAAAGCCCAAAAAGGTTGGACTCATCAAAGATGTTTAGACAAACCTTATATATGGTGGAAATTATAGGTGATGTTTTTATCTTCTAAGGATGATTTACAAGGAAAATATTGGGCATAAATGATTTCTTTAGATTAAGGATGGCCTTTAACTTAAACATTTATCTATATCAGACCAATCATTCATTTCCCTGGAGTTTTGATGAGCCTTATAGGTTTATCAGCCACAAAAGTGACTCTCATCATTGCTTCATTCCTTAACCAGTTCACGATTGATTCTCACACTAACTCATGCCTTATTGATAAAGTTGGATGTGAAAAGTGGATGGGGTTTTCAATTTGTCAAAAGTAATTGAGATCAAGTTTCTATTAATCATGATAAATAGTGGCAACTACTCTTCCTATAAGACAATCTATGATAATAAAAAAAATTACTCCTCCTTCTTCCTATGAATCTTTAGTTTTCTTTATATTTTTTTAGAGTAGACCAATTCAGAGTTAGGACCGGATCTCTAAAAAGGGGCTATTTGGATATTTCCTCTAGCTTGGATAGAGTTTGGATCATTGAGATTGATGATTGAGCATTATTTAAAACAACAACGACATATGTATTTCCTATCATATCTAGCTTACTTTTAACATAACTTCCTATAATGCTAATCATATCTCTCTTTTTTCTTTAGCTAAACTAGATATAGTGATGTGAATACCATCTATGATCTTCACAAGTAAAATACTTTTCACAAACTTGTGTAGTGCACATAAAATGCCTATTATATAACAAATGTCATGGAGGTTTCCTCCTGTCTTTTTTCTTTTATTTTTCTGAATTATAAATTAGTCATCATCTTTTAATCTATACTATACAGGATAAAGTGTGGAAGGTATTGTGTACAAATTTTTAGTTTTGTAGTGACATAATTGTCTTTTATTCTAACCAAGTTGTTGTATAAGAGCATAGAAGGGTTTGGATGAAACTAATTTCTTAGTTTTTATATTAAAATTGGTCATTGTATATATGAATACGGTTATATGGGAGATGTAGGAGGGGTGGAATGTACATTTTCTTTTAGTACTTTGAAATTGCAGATTGATCTTTGTATTTAATATATGAATTGTGTAGAAGGGGTTGCACATAGTTCTTTTACCTTTAATTTCTTGAATTACTATGGGCCTTGCATTCTTTATAAAGTTGTATGTTTCATCCTAGTGAAAAAATGACTCACATTATTTTTTACATTTAGGCCATCTTTTTGCAGTTGTTGGGATTGTTAATATAACTGAAGTCAAAGGAGGTTTGAAACATGGTGCTCTGATGTGACACCATGATGAATCTGTGTGGTGACATTGTCCATGTTGGGAAGTAATAATCATTACGATTATCACTTAATTTTCTTTTTAGTGATTTTCTTCTTCTTCCTTATGACATTAATCAAAACAAGTTTTAACATGTCTTTTCTTTCCACCCAACTTTACTCACAAAGTAATCACCTATCAAGTATAATTTTATTTATTCTTTCATTTAGCTAATCAACTTATAGATGTAAAGTGATATAACAAGTGTATATAAGTAGAAGAGATGAATTGTTGGCCTTTATCATGTTGAGAATTATTTTATCTCATTACCTATGTTCATGGTTTACCGATCATTTTATATATTAAGGAAAGTGGATATTTGGCCATAAAAGGTAGAGAAGGGTAGGGAGACAATTAACAAGTATATGTCAAGATGAGGGAATCTACTTTAGTCAAAAAATTTATTCTTGCACAACAGAAAGTATTTACAATCCTCACAAAATTTGTTATAATACTCCTAGTTGGATTTGTTTTGAGTCTCTATGTTTTCTCAAAGGTGCACAAGTGTGAATGTGCAGCATGTGTGTTTTGATTGTGTGCACTGAGTAGAAGTTTATATGTGTCATTATAGATTTTTCATTACATGTGCTTAGGGTTGGTTCCCTTGCTCTCATTAACAATAACCCTAGCCCCCATTGTTGTCATTTACCACAAAATCTCTTACTCTTGTTGCTACACATTGGGATGTTTCCTCCTACCCTTTTGTCCATGTATGTCTCATATCAATTCTTTCTTATCACATCTAATGGGTGGTGATGCCTAAATTTTACCTAGGTTTATCTCGATACTTCTCTATGTTTATCTTAGTTGATGATGAACAAGGTGTTGGTTTGTTTCCAAAGGAGTTTTAATAACTATAAATGTTCTTGACCCGTTTTCCAAAGGAGTTTTAATAACTATAAACGTTCTTGACCCATTCACCCCCAGGAGTAAATGGGTTCTAGTAGTCAAGGTTGTATTGTTCAACAATCAAGATATAATATCAAAAGAGAGTTGGTTTTCATTCAAATTAACTTGACAATTAAGAAAGAAATGAACCAAATGGGGATCACTTGAATTAGATATTCAATTTTCATTAGGAATTCTTAGAGATGGGGTAATATTGTCATACCATGTTATGAAGCAACAACAATTTAACTAGCAAGATGAACACAAGGGAGTTTTGATTTCTCCACTCTTTGCAATGTCGGTGAACGGTTCTAACACTAATAGCATGTGTGTGCATACATACAGATCAAAACCATCAAAAACATTGAGATCCCCAATATTACCTAGCCTCTTTCATGGACTAAAAAAATGAGACTATACTACACCTCCTTACTTCAAAACATACCCTCTCAACATACACAAGAAGCATAAAACATACAAACAAGATGGCTAATCAGGCATATATGTGTAGATCAGCATCAATGTATCATATAAAGGTGATTAAACTAGCATTAATCATGAGATATGTTATTTAACAAGACATGAAGCAAGAATTACTCCCCCATGTCCAAGAAATAAAGATATACTCATTCATGAAAAGAGAAATTAGCTACAAACATTACAAAATAGAGTTGGCTCTAGGTATGGAAGAAATAAACTCCAATGCCAATGAAAGGAATAAGGATAGAGCTATAACTCTGATCAAGAGTCAACTCTTCATCCTTTCTGGATAAACACACATACAAAAAAATACACACACACATTTATATATATAATATGATATCTGGTAATTATGTATATTTTTCCTAAATAACCTTTGATAGCTCTTGTGCATCCATTTTATGTATGTCTAAAGAATTTTGGTTTGAAATTATGTATTTTATAATATCATTATGCATTGTTTGTTTTATGCAAACAAAACAAGACAAAGTCTATACCACCTACATCATTCTCGTTACCACTAACATGGAGAAAGAAGGCAAACTCTCAGAGTCATATCAGTAGAACTGATATGGGACTTGATAACCCTATCATTCCAAGTTGGTACCACTGACTATCAACTCAATGGCTTTGATAAGAAGGATCAAAGAGTCTTAGCATGATCTTTCTAACACTAACATTCAGCTTGGTGGCATTGAGATAGCCCTACTAGAGTCAAGCAAAAATCCAACTTAGTGGCACTAACATCCATGTCAGTGGCATCAAGATTTCCTTGATGGCTATAAATAAGAGAAGAATCCTCCAAGGGTTCATTGGATAAGTTGTGTTTTAGCCTCTTTGGTAAACACCTAAGAGGATGGATGGTAAAAGGGCATCAATCATTTTATGAGATACTAGAGATGAAAGAGATAGAGATGTTGGGAGAAAAGAACATTATGTGACCTTTGATGAGTAATTTGACAACCAAAGTGTTTTACCTTGCCAAAATCTTTAGAGGGGATCATCCACACTCTTGTCTATAGGGGTTTTCTCCGTTCTTAATGTTGTTATTCTTTTCTAAACCTTCTTTTATCTCATGTTCAACATGAGGGGATAAACCCCACTTCTTTAGGACCTATGAGTAGTCGATGCTGACTTTGGGCATGGTTATCTTCAGTTTTATATATATATATATATATATATATATATATATATATATATATTTCTTTGCTACATATTCTGATAATGGAAGTTCATTGAAATGTTGTGTTTTTGCTTGATAACCATAGATATGTGTTACATTGTTAATGAATATGGGAGTAAGATTAATAACTATAGAAGCAATTACTAACATAGTCAAGAATACACTATGAGAGATGGCTAACCATTGTGAGGTCAATTTTCTAAAGAGAGATGATATCATTTGTGTCCCTTACTACTTTGGCGTGTACACTTGTGTATTACATGCACATTTTGTCATATAAAGTTCTAGGCTCTGTTGTTGGGGGACTGGAAAAACTAACACTATGAGTGCTAAAACCAGACACTATGGGTTATTGTTAATTATGTTAACATTCTTTTCAAACTTCAACCACTGATTACAAAGATCCTACTTTGTCATTCATAGATCCCACAAAGCTCTTGGAGTAGGTTCAAAAGTACATACCAATTTCTTTAGGGCTAATTCTAGGTACAACACCAACAACACTAGAAGCTACACTGGCAGACAAGAGGAGATCTAACCATTATTCTATAAGAACTTGTGGTAGGAAGAGAAGAGGAAGGCAATATGTCTAACTAGGGTAAGGACAACAAGGATGTGGTAGTTTTAGATGATGAATAGAACATTTGGGAGAAAATAAAGGCTTTGCTCACCAAAACTCAATTGGATCCTATTAAGGCAAAAGGAATTCCATGTGGGAAGATATAAAATTGATCCATGACTTGTTGCATTGGTCAAGTCACACACATCCCATGCGCACAGACCAAAGGATATGATGCAGCATATTAATATCTTTCAAAGAGTTATGATATGTTGAATATAGAGAGAATTCTAGCCATGGTGGCCTATCTAATTTTTTTTCCTTATTCAATGATGAGACATGGTGAAGAATTGGTTTTGTAGTCTACCTTTAGAACCCATAGGATCTAGGGATGAAATGATCGATACTTTCTTTGAGAGGTACTTTTCCCCTCAAAAGACCAATGACTTATTGGGATATTTGTGGTTTCAAGAAACATGCAGATGAATCCTATTCATAGGCTTAGAGAGGTAGTAGAACATGCGGAGTAAGGTGCAAGACCATGGCATTAATCTATATGGCCAGGCCAACACATTCTTCTATGGCTTACAAAGGGAGAAAGGACAACACTTGAAATTGCATTTGAATGGTTCTTTCAAAATAACAAAGCATAAATGTGTCATGTAATTCTAAGGAACATGGCCAAGAATCAATATTGGAGTGACAAGCATGAGCATTCTACCCAAACCAAGAGTTCCAGAATCATATGAGGTCATGGAACTCCGGCCACATATGGCTCGGTTGACAAAGAAACTGGAGAAGAAGAGTACCACCTCATCTGGAAGTAAGTAATAAGAATGCATGTACAAGTAGACTAATATTAGAAGGAAATAGTACTCATGGAGGATCAAGCTTAACTTCTTAGGGAAGAATCCCAATAATTTACAATAAGACAAGGGCACAGGTGCAGTAGCCTCAAGTTCAACAACTATACATGTCACAAAAAAACTAGCATGATAGAGGTTCAAGCATGCTTGAAAGGTTGGAGGACATGTTCTGCAAATTTATGACTGCAAGTGAGTCATATATCGACCAAAACCATTGGGAGATAAAAGTTCAAGGGGCACAAAAAGAAGCTTTGAAGCCCAGAGTTCTCAAGTGGCAGTAGATGCGTCAAGTCTAGAGAAGACAATATAGTACATTTTCCCTGGGAACATGGAGATGGAACACTAACACTAGAAAGCAAAAATTATCTCCATTTATACCAAGAAGTCTTTTTCCACCAAATAGACTCTAGATCCAAACATCTGGTGATGCATGAAAGCCTCCATGCCACTAATCCTATATCAGAATGCATTTTCAGGAGGATGGAGTAAATATGTGAACTGTAAAGCATATAGGTGAGCATTGTATACAATTTAGTGACTATGAGGAACGGAAAAGAGGTTCCATCTACGTCATATTTGCAAGGGGAAAATTTCAAAGACTCCTTTGTCACCATGTCTACTCCCCTAGTAATTAATGAGGGACCTCTTCAACAAGAGTAGGTGAAGTTTCTACTCTATAGTGGAATAGTCATAGTCAATAAAGAGACACCCACATTTTACAAGGCACAAACATACACAACTCCAATTGATCTAGATCCCATTACAATGCAGTGTGACTACTTGAGCTTAGGGTATGAGAACTCCATAGATCCATGCATTCCACTCATAGGCATATATGGTAGTTGTAAGTGATATTCTTGGACAGTATGATGTTGGGAAAGAAGGCTAAATTTTAGAAAATTTTGAACATCTTCCACGAGCTATACATCAAACATCCATTTTGGGATACTATTTAGAAAATCCTAGGATATGGACGACTTTTGAAATGTTTCATCAACAACAGCAACACATCAAAGACTCTGATCATGTTATTGTCGATGAAGTCTTATATGCATTGATTCAAAGATGATTTCCAACAAAGAAGAATGATATACGTTGCTTCAAAATCCTTTGCTCAATTAGTAGCATAGATTTTAGCAAGGAACTCTACAATTCTGGGGCAAGCATCAATTTTATGTCATTTTCCACTTTTATGAAACTTAGAGTGAAGGAGTCAACCAAGATGTGCATGAAGGTGCATTTGTTGGACAAGTCTATTGTTAGGCCTACGGGGATTGGTGAAATGTGCTGGTAAAAGTAGATGAATTCATATATTCATTTGACTTACTTGTGATGGACATATAGGAAATCAAGGGGTCTAAGTTTCTATTGGGACATTTGTTTCAACGCACTGCATATGTGCATTGTTGTGGGTTTACGTTACCAAATTATCTTCATCGCCCGCTCATGAAAAACCAAGTTATTTAATTGTGTTTATTTGATCCTACTACTTTAAACAAGGGCCTTTGTAGAAGGCAACCACATTTTTAATTCTCACTTTAATAGATTTCATCTTGCAGTGTTATCACTATTTTTGTTACTTAATGTAATTTAGAAGATGCTTCATGAGTCTGTCACATCTACATGAAAAAAGAAATTTTGGTACCACCGACTCCCATGTTGGTAGCATAAACTCCACATCTATAGGAAATTGTGATTTTAGGCACCAGAAGTTGGTACCACTGAGTCAAGCTTTACTAAGTCAATGTTTTTATGATGTTACATGTAATTGTTGGTTGCATGTGAATAATCCTTGATACCACCGATAATCTTATCAGATTATACTGACATGATATGTGATTTTTTCAGTGATGTTGGTACCATCAACTTCCTGGTCGGTGGCACTGACCTTATTAATGCAATTTGATAAAGTGATACAATAAAATATTCAATGGCATTGATTACCTAGTCAGTATCACCAAAATTCATTTTTACACTTAATGATCCTTTTTGCATTATCTTATAATAGAAATTTGGTGGCAACGACTACCCTATCGATACCATCGAGATGCTGATTAACTTAACATATTACTATAGGTAAATCTTGGTGGCATCAACCCTAGGGTAGTACCCCTAACATTAGATTCAGTGCATACTAATGGGTATTACATGATGCATAGTAAAATCTTGGTGCCACTGACATCTCAGTCAATACCTATAACATCCCATTTTTCTAAAATATATAATTTACTAAGCGGAAGCATATTCTCATTAGGAATGTCACAAAATGATATTAATTGCATAATAATAAAGTTTAATAAACCAACACATGATACATTGTGCAACTTATCACATCCCAAACTCATAATGTAAAACACACACCCTAAAGTAAAACACATGTCTCATAAACATAAAGGAAATCTAATCTGTTTACAATTGGTACCTAACCAGGTCTAGCCTCAGAAGTCATTGAGATCTTCCTTAAGTTGGTCCTCAGATAGGTCTATCCTTGATATTGCTCCTTTCCTATGGGCATCACACCCTAGTCATGCATAAAACAATTTGTAAGTGGAATTGAACATATTACAACACAGAAATAATATATACTTTGAAATAAAAACATTCAACATCATAAGAATAAAATTTGCATTTTATTGTTATTTTTTATCTAAAATATCTAGGAATTGTCAAGTTTTGCATCAAAGTGTCTCTTCTCTTTGCACCGAAGTGCCTCTTTAATTACATTGCAGTGCTCTATATGCTAGGAAGCCCATGATTTTGCATCAATGTGCATTGTATGCTATGAAGCTAATGACAAGGGTCTTATATAAGGTTTATTTATTATCTTCACTCTTACTCTTTCACATTATTTAATCTTTCTCTTAAACATGAATACAATGTGATTGGATGATTTTTGAAAACAAACATTACACATTATTTCATTTATCAAATAACTCTTATTTTTATCAACAAAACTAGAGCATGTAATTCACATTATAACATGTACATTGTACAAAATAACATATAAAAATCCAATAATTATTTTCCTAGTGTGTGGACCACTAAGAAAATTGGAGAAACTCATGTTTGGTCTCTTGATATTTTTGAAACCCTAATTACCATGTTAGAACAATTAACATGCATAAATCATTGTTATCCAACCTAATTTTAGAGTTTCATGTATGTTGAGTAAATCAAGGAAATTTGGAGCCAGAACGGGAATCAAAACCATTTCACTATTATTCGTTGTGCTGTAATCTTTCTGATTCATATTTTCTTGGATTTTTTTGACAAGTTATTTGATTACTATCAATTTTCTTATCCTCTGCCAAATAGAAAATTTGTTAAATACACATGTATATATATAGTGGGGGTGGTGTGTGTATCCAATAGGTGGGGCCCTTGCTTTTTTGCCTCAATAGGATACAACCACATGGCTAGGGTTTTCCCAAAATCTATGGCCAAGATCAATATGGGCGAAAAAATCTCAAATATACTCATAACAAGGTGTGTTGCACAAATTTTTCTCTAAGGGTAATCTCATCCAACCACCCCTTTGATTCACCAGATAGCACCCAAAATCCCGACGGTGACATAGGGAGGAAGCTCAAACAAATCTTACCTTTGATCCCAAAAAAATAATTGTCACCGTGAACAAAGAATGGGAGCATGCTCATCACATTGCTATGAACCTGTAGAACAAAATGGGAGGTTAAACCACATATGGAGCTTCATAACTTAGTTATTCCATTACCATCAAGAAATGGAAGATTAAAGAATAATGCAAGAGCCATCGGGACTTTTTGACACCATCCCAGAGCAATCCAGAACTCAACAAAGGTAGAGACCATGGAATAGTCTCCAATGACATCCAAGAACCTCGACATTGGTCTAGCATTGATTAATAGGTGAGAAGGGAGAAAAAAATTATGTGTCTCTCTGGTAGAATTGAGGCTAGAGACAACTTCTTGGATTGGAGAAGGGGCTAAATGGAGCATCAATGGTCATCTTCTTCATCTTAATCCCTGAAAAGACTCTCTAGTAGGGGCTAGGTGAAGTAAGACCTTAGTGGGTAGGATATCAAAAGATGCAGATAAACCACTGGTCTCAAGGGTATCCTTGAGGTCTCACTATTATTTTGAAAGAACTATATATAGGTGTGATGACCCGAGGTGACCAGGAATCACAACCATGATGGAAAATAGTGGAAGTAAGAAGTCTATTGCTAACTATAGTTCTAGGGAACAAAGTGTTAGTAAACTTAGGCCCAATTAAATTGGGAAAATGAGGCAAATGCAATGGAGATAGATTCTTGAGTCCAAAATGAGAAAGGAGGGAGAGAGAAATGAGTTAGGGTACCATGTATTATGGAGTCCCTTTGGCCTAGGAATTGGGAAAGAGACACAACTTTCATGAAGACAGGGGTCGGAGTCCTATTAGACGTGGGTCTCACATAAGTTGCATGACACATAGTGATTAATTAAGTCAAATGGACCGAATTCCATATATTTAGGATTTAGGTTTATTTATAAAAATTATGTATAGTTAGTATATCCTTTTCCTATTCAAATTGAAACATCTAAGGGAGTTCACTCCCACTTAAAATTGGCATGTTACCTAATTTGGGTATAGTGATTTTGAAAATCAAGTTAGTTTTTTGTTTAGAGTCTCCCTGCTATTTATTTTTCCCTTTCTGCATCAAACCTCTATTTAATTATCCAAGACTATCTAAAAATAGTTAGAGGTTCATATTTCTAGATAAACCTAATATGAATGATTTAAGTTTATATCTAAAATTTTAGGTCAAAACATTCTTACTACTAGGGTCAATTTGACTTTAACCCCCTATGAAATAATAAATTGCTTATTAGGGTTATATTTTCTTAAATTAAATTACTGTTTGAACAATAAGGTGTCATTTTCTCTAAATTCAATGGAAACATAGTTCTAATATCCTTTTGCGTTCTATATATGCATTAGGGTTTAGTTGTAGCATCAAAGTTTGAAATTTAAACCTAGGGTTTGAATTGGGGGTTATTTATAAGATTTGTTTTTTAGGGTGTTGCGACATCATTGAGATTGAGATGAAGAGAGACTCGTGACCTCAATACAACTACCGCAAGAGTGTGAATCCAATGATGATCATCCATGGGATCCCCTAAAGTGGGTAGAATCGAGACAAGGGAATTTGTATGTCATGACTTCGTGTAATCAGGTTGTTGGAACCAATGATAGATATTGAGAGCACGTGAATAAGGGTGCAAGTCAATACCACTAAATTCCAAGTTGAGGCATTGAATTTTCACTGACGAGGTATCTCCTCTTTTATAAGTAAGGGGATTGGTTTGTATTCTTCACACCTCAAGATTCCATCTCTTGAGTACTTTTATGCAAGCTTTCTTGAGCACTTCTTTAATGGTCAGTTTCTACATCGAGCTCCCATTCATCACATCCTTCCTCTTAATGGTGAGCGAGAAATCCCATCAAGAAGGTATTTCATCTGTGGTAGCACATCCCAGCTCACCCCCAAGCCACGTCTGGCTCTTGGGAGTGATGAGAACAAGAATTGTTACACTAATCTAGTGAAACATGACATGGAGCCCACTTGTTATGCCAAGACGACTATCATCAAGCATCTCAGCTTCACTAACAACCTACACAAGGATTTTACATGCCAAGCAATGGCAACTACCCACCTCTTTGTGGGTGGATGGCTAACGTATGTGGAGATAATGATATAATTATTGGCGTCACTTGAGGTGGTATTCCTCCAATGCGACACTAGTAGTAGCAAATGGGAGGCCAGAATGGTCAAGTTTTAGCTCTACAATGACACCCACCATCTCTCCTTAGAGGCGTTAAATGCCATCTTTGGATGGACCAACTATGGAATGTGTTGCAACCTATATGACTTGTACCATTCCATGGTTTGGTACAAGATGATAGGGATGTCGGTGTGTGTTTAGATCAATAGGCATAATTCTAGCATCACCAACATCAAGCACCATTTTTCCCAACCTTTAGCATCAAATAATGAAAAAAACCATGTTTGACATATCTACATAGGAGCAAGGGAAGGTCCACTACATTCTTTTGGAAATTGTCTCAAAGGGAGTGAGAAGTTCAACCCCAAACACATTGTTCTTGGTACGTGCATACCAAGTTACCAAAGGTGAGAAGAGGAAGTTTCCCCTCCACTTCAGCGATCTTATCATGAAGATTGTCATTCATTTCAACCTCAACCTCTCATGCCTCTTTCCATTTAACTCAAAGGGGAATCCAGACTTTATACACTCCTATAATACCAACCTCTTTCCTCGGCATGGTGAGTACATCTACGCCATATCCAAGATGGGTAAGCAAGCTCTTCTAGATCTTGTATTCAACATCATTAATCTAGACAACATTTTTTGGCTGATTGATGTTGTGAGAGGCCCTGACAATGAGAAATAGGATGTTAGATATCCATCCAACAATGACAATGAGGAGGGGGTCGTGGAGGTAGTAGCTACACCATTACAGACTTGAAGGAGGCTACATCATAATCCACACTTCCATATTGCATCTTCCTCCACTCCCACTCAGCCTCAAGAAACCCTATATTCATTTAAGAGCATGTACGCCATGCTCAAGTCTATTTAGAAAAACAATTGCAATAGAAGGTGGCATTGACCTAGATAGCATCACATCACTAAAGGATCTTCTAGAATTAGGGACATATCTTCACGCATCACCAGACGATGTTTGCCAATGAGCACCTCATGTTGAGAAACCAAGAGATACATTAGCATATGCAACGCATAGAGTGCACACAACAAGCCTCTCTGAGATTTATTGGAGCCAGGGCAACCAACTACCTACATTCACCACTAATGCCACCCGTTCAACCTCTAGGTTTGCATTTTCATAATGTGAAAATTTCCAAATTCACATTTAGGAGGCATAGTATGGGATGTATCTAGAATCTATCTTATCATTCATCTTTCTATCTTACTTTTTTAACTATCCTTAGTTTATCTTCATGTTTTCTTTTCAATTTAGTGTTTCATGTAATCCACATCTATGTAGTATAAAAGTGGATTAAGAAGTGAGTGATCACATGTGTCAATAGAAGTAATGGTCTCTGTGTGCCCCTTAAAATTGGAATTTCTTGTTTAAGAGTACACTACATTAGGAATTGAGTGGAATAGTCAATCCAAAGACATATGTGGAAAACTTGATACCTAATTCTACCCTTGTGTTCAAAAATGAAGATTATGATTGATTCCAATCTGGACAAGAAATAGTTGTGACATTTTATATCACTTTGAAGAATAAATTTTGGATTGTGGCATGGTAAGAAGCATATAGTTTAATTTTGCATTTGAAAAAGAAAATAAAGTTGCATTAATAGTTCATTTGTTACAAAAAATAGTTCCATAACAAAAATTCATATAGTTTGCACATTGCATAACGTTATTTAGAAAAGTGTTAATTCATTTTCTTCACATCTTTCTTTAGTTAAGAGAGTAAAAAGATACTGCATCCTTACTCCAAGTTTTCTTAAGATCCCTATCTCCTATATTATTCACGTAGATGGGTGATAGAGGGCTAAAAAAAGAAGAAAAATATATAAGGAAAAAAGGATAATAGATAAAGAGGATTTAGAAAGGTGGTCATATATCTCTTCGATATAAGCGATAGAGATTGTGGAGTTTTCTTATAAACACCACTAGCTATACTCATCATTAGGATGAGGCATCTACAAGATGCATTATTACACCAGAAATAATAGGCATTAGGAGATAATAAATTTACTTTTGCATCCATCATTGAAACATCATTATGTTTCATTATAAATGACTTGGATTTTGTAACACTCTTGCCCACTTCCCAAGGCTCTAGAAGAGTTTTAGGGATGATGAGGTGACTCCACAAACTACCATTAGCCTTAACTACACACTTTGTCCTCACACATGCACAAGTCAGGATCAACTTCCCAACTGGTCACCATTCTAGTACTAATCTAAGATGAACATGCTTAACTTTGGAGTTCTTAGTGATGGGATCCCTAAAAAAGAGGTGAACCTTGGTGATATGGGTAGTCCAATCATTCCTTTTAAGATCATTTTATCTGAGGCCTCAAATCTAGGGAGGTTACAATCTCCTCTATTTAGACACTTGATGACCTCGTTAAGACTCAAGTATATGGCCTCATTATATTTTCCCATTTCAGTGTAGATCCATAATGGCCCATGGACACCAAGCTCGCAGCCACGACTACCAGTGTAAGGGTGGCTACATCACCATGCATAGCCCTTTTGAATGAGCTTGGATCATACATCTCAAGACTAGCTTGCCACATGCCCATGTGGGCCCCATCTACTAGTGTGGTTTTGGCTCTCACACAATTTGTTACTCTCACTCCCACTGCCCAAGGATCTAGTAGAGTTTCAGGGATGAGGACTGGTCCTACAACCCACCATTAGCTTAATTTCATGCTTTTTCCTCACCCACACATAAGTTGAAATCAACTTCCTTACTAGTCACTCATCCTAATACTATTCTAAAATGGGAATGCTTAACTTTGGAGTTCTTAGAAATGGGCTCCCTAAAAGGGAGGTGCACCTTTGTGATGTGGGTAGTCCAATCATTATTTTTAAGATCATTTTTATCTGAGGCCCCAGATTCAGGGACGTTACATATTTTGTGCAAATTTTATTCCGTACCACCCTTTTCATCTACCCACTGCTCTGAATGGTAGGTAACCAATAATGGTTTATTCCCTTCTTTTGTGAGTATTAGGGAAGTACGTCGAATTAGATGATATATTTGAATAGAGAAATGCAGATAGGGAGATCTTGTGATTCACTAAGCATGTGACATACTTCTATGTTAAGGGGTCCAATTTTGATGTTTGTATCTCCAATTGGTATCATGTATAACAATTGCTTGCTCTATAATCAGATTGAACAAGTTTAGGTCCTTCAAGTCAAGGATGTTTCGGATAGTATAGTTCACATATGTGTCTTTATTTTTATTTTTTAAACCAAATACAAAGTAGTGTTGCTCAAGGATGAAAAATATTCAAGCTTAGCAAGATTTGATGCACACATTTTCACTACCATTTTATAGGATATTTTATGCATGTTTTGATGGGAATAAATCTAATATTCACCTATTTTTTGCATCTTTTTCCTCAGCAGCATCTGATAGATCTCGTGCATTCACTTTATTTATTTTAATGCATTTTGGTTTTTAATTATGTGTTTTGTTATATTTATACTTATTGTCTATTTTATTGCAAACAAAACAAGTATAAATTGAAAAACTTCGGCACTACCTACATGGAGAAAAAGAGGCAAACTCACTGAGTCATCTCAGTAGCAATGATATGGGACTCAATACCATTGAGAAACCAAGTTGGTACCACCAATGGTCAACTCAATGGCTTTGTTAAGAAGGATCAAAGAGCCTTACTATGACCTCGATACCATCGACATTTAGCTTGGTGGCATCAAGATAGCCCTACCATAGTTAAGCAAAAAAGCTGACTCGGTGGCATCAACTTCAATGTTGGTGGCACTGAGATTTCCTTAATGACCACAATCAAGAGAAGTTACATCTGACGGTTTGTTTGATAACTTGTATTTTAGCCTTTTTGGTCAAAACCTAATAGGACAGTCAGAAATAGTGCGTCATCTGTTTTATGAGAGACCAAATTTGGAAGAGACAGAGTCATCGAGATATGAAGAAAGGATCATCCCAAAACCTCTAAGGAATGAGCAATGGCAGAAATTAGACCTATAAATGGATATCCGAAATCCAAAATTTTGATCTAGATTTGATTCTGAAATTTTGAAAAAAAATCTGACATCCGCATAATCTGAATTGGATTTAGGATATCAAATTTCATATCTAAAAATTCCAGATAGTATTTCGGATATGGCTATATCATCTCCAAAAAAATCTGAAATCTAACAAATATATATGTATATTACCATATATATATGATCTATACATAAAAACATAAAAATATAGATATTTTATCATATATATTCATAGTGATATCAATGTTTTCTATATATAATGTATCAATAACAATACATTTATGATTTTTTCTTCGGATCAGATATTTATTCGAATTTGGATATTATTTGTCAGATCGGATTCAGATATAATCACATGATATCCATTGAATATCAAATCAGATATCGGATCAGATTTTTTTTCAGATTCGAATATTGGATATAGTAATATCCGCTCTATATTTGATCCATTTACAGGTCTAGAAGAAATGTTTTTAGGTTGCAGCAATCTTCAGAGGGGGTCATCCTTACACATGTCTACATGGGTTTTCTCCATTATTTATGTTGTTCTTCTTCTTTCAACTTTCATTAGAGCTCATATCACGTATGAGGGGCTAAACCACCTGTTCTTTACGACCCATGAGTATCCAGTGATGACTTTGTGTATGATTATCTTCAATTTAATATAGATTTCTTTTTTTTAGTAATGGAGTTTGTCAAATTCCTATATTTGTGATATATCACCATAAATATGTGTTAAGTTGTTAAATACTATGAGAGTGGGGCTAGTAGTTGGAGAAGCCATTATCAACATAATGAATAACATACTATGAGAGTGGGCTAACCGTTGTGAGGTCAGTTGCCTAGAGATAGAGCATATCATATAACATTCTATAATGACACTATGAGAGTGGGTTAGTAATTAGGTTAAGTAGTATACTACAGTGCAAGAGTGGGTAGTACAAGCTACAGATGCCTAATCCAAAGAGCAGAGATAGTTGATGTTAGTTGATGTCAATTGAATATACCCCATGCATGAATCATAAAATGGTAAATTGGTATCTTAAGTATCCTATTAAATGATCTCTAAACCATTCTCATTCTTTATTAATTACTTTTCATTCTTAATTTATTCAAAAAAGACTTTTGCTTAGGTCTAGATGATATATTTTAGTTAGTATTAGTCTCTATCTGTCCCAATTCCCTGAGATCAAAAAGTTGGGTCTCTTTTAGTTCCTTACTACTTTGAGGCGTACACTTGCATATGACTCACACATTTAAGTTGTAGCATACCATATACTCTATAAATAATGTGTATCCTCCTTGTAGAAGATTGTCCTCTAGCCTTTACAAATATATAAGGGAATCTACCTCGTGCATGTGAACGTGGGGACTAGACCTTTCAAACGGGTGGGTGGGTTGGGTTTGGATTGGGTTGGGTCATTGCGCGTGTGGGTCTGGCGGGTGCGGGTCAAAAAGATACACTTCTAAACGTGTAGAAGAAAAGCACACCCAAATCCAACCCAGCCGGTTGCGGGTTGCCTGCGGGTGCCCATATAAAATGTTTCCAATCAACAATAAGTTACTAGTTACTTTCCTTAACACAAAACACAACATTTAAAATAGCTTGTAACTATTGTTTTTATGTGAAATATAGTGCAAAGGAACCAACCAACTACTATGTTTAACGTCAAACTATTTGATTAGTTTTCGATATATGTTTGTGCAAACTTAAATAGAAAATAATAGCTAGTTTTTGTATGTCAATGTAAAATAGGAAAACTGATGTAGTTTTCATAGATACATATCATAGAAAAACACATAATTTTATCATGTAACATTTGACATTCCTAATATTATAAGTAATTGTTACTTCCTATTGCAAATACAAAATAAACAAAATACAATTTATGTCGGTAAAGGTAAAGAGTTAAATTGTATGAAATAAGAAACATCTTTTAGTAGGTGTATGTGTATATTATATATATAAATATATTTTCTCCAGTTTACTGGGTCACCCGTGGGTGCCCGCGAAATCTGCTAAATAAATGGGTGGGTATGGATTTGGGTGATTTTCAGTGGGTGGAAAATTTCATCACCCAAACCCAACTTTAATGGGTCGACCAGTGGGCGCCCACGGATTTTGACCCAGTTTGACAGGTCTAGTGGGGACCCTCTGGGCTACACCTCGGTCTTCAAAGAGGAGTGGAACTAGACAATATATGTACTAGCATCTCCTATTCTTTCCTAGAGGGTTGTGTCCATTAGGTCTCTCTGTCTCTCTCACAAAGGGGGAAATTTGTGTGTCTTAGTGTGCAATCACCCCTAGACATCAACCCATGTGTATATGGAGGAATAGGTTCTGGCTCAATAAATCCCAAGTATGACTATTAATTTTATCCACAAAACTTGTCTTACCCATACAACATTCCAATTGAATGAATTGATAGTAATTTTACTCAGTCATCTGACAGCTTATTCAAGTTTCTAGTATGCTCAGTTGCTCATTTGACAAGTAAATCGACCAATAAAAGCTTCCACTAACTACCTTAATCTAGGACCAATTGACTGGTGACAGGCATTTGACCATTGATGGATTCAAATATTAGAAATTAGTCTATCCATCAAAACTCAATCAAATAATTTATTTCTCAAACAACCACTTGATTGAATGAATTCTTAGTCAATTGATTGGTCAATATTTTAGGAGACTTGATTCCTAGTTGGAGTTCAAGCTCCATTCTCCTTTAGTAGACATAGGAGTTTTTTTTTCTTACATGATTTCTAGTTCTATTTTCTACCTTTTCTACCTACTTTATCCTTCTATGTATGAGTAAATCTTTCTTTCTTAGGCATGGGGGAGTAACTCATGTATCATGTCTTATTGAACAACATATTTTATACTTACTGCTAGTTTTATGACTTTCATCACTGTTGATTTATGCATATATGCATGATTGGCCATCTTGTGTGTATGTTTGTGCTTCTTGTGTATGCAAAGAGGTATGCTTGAAGTAAGGAGGTGTTATCATAGACTCATTTTCTAGTCCAAAAAAGTGGCAAGGTAGTATTGGGGGATCTCAAAGCTTTTTATGGTTTTGGTATGTATGTATGCATGATAGTTCTATGCAAATTTGAACTATTCTATGCCATTGTAAAGGGTGGATAACTTAAACCTACATTGTGATTAATATTTCTATTTTGAAATTGTTGTTATTACATGACATTATATGGTAGTGAAACCTCATCTCTTGGAATTCTTAATCAAGAAAAATATCAAATTCAAGTGATCCCAATTTTAGTTCATTTCTTTGTTAATTGTCAACTTAATTTAAGTGAAAATCATGTCTCTTTTGATACTAGATATAGATATTTGAACATTGCAACTCTTGTGCCTAACAACTGTTTCTACCTTGGATACAATATTGACTACTAAAAATTCATATACTTGCGGGCGTGGGAAACTTGATTACAAATATTAAAACTCATTTGAAAAAAACAACAAGTTCTTGGTGTCATTTCTAGGGAGCATCGGTATTTTTTTAAGAGTTAGAGGTGTTGACTAGTAAGTGATACTAGAACACAACGCATTGTACATGTCACCCATTTCTAGTATAATATCATCTAATCCATCATCATCGCCATCATTATAATCACTTGTTGTGTCTTCCATTCTCAATTGTGTTTCTCAATCACCTTCTTTATTTGCAGGATAGTATGCACCATTTCAAAAGGGATCTTAAACATTTTATATTTCTAGTTCCAAAAATTGAACACACTGTTAGTAGCCTTTATAATCAAGGAGTGAACTGTAGCGAGATTCAATGGAACTGCAACCTTCATCACCACCATCTTCACCTAAGCATCCTGCTTTACAAGAAGAACCAATCCCGGAAGATGATCATTCTAGTTAAGGACTTTGTTGTTCCATCTGCAATAAACATCAATGTAGATATCAATAGTCCAAAATTTGAAGCAAATAACTTTTCTATTAGCCCCACCATCATGAAAATTATTTGACAAAATAGATTTGGAGGTACACCAATATGGGATCCAAACCTCCACGTTGTTGATTTTGTTCAGTACCTTATGACTTTCAAGCTAAATGGTGTTCCAATTGATGGGATCAGCCTCCTTTTTCCTTTCACTTTGTGAGATAGAGTGAAGAGTGAATTGTGTCTCTCTTCCTTTCATAGAAACTCCATCAACATTCGGGATGAGCTCCTTAAAAAGTCTTCTTGACCAAATATTTTCTAGCCAACAAGACTGCAGAGTGAGTCAACTCACAAACGTTTCTCAAAGAGATGGGAAGACATTGTATGATCCATGGGAGAGGTTCAAAGATCTTTAGAGCCTTTGTCCACACCTTGGTCTAAGGAATTGGCTTCTATAGAGAACTTTCTATAGTGGTCTACTCTATAGTAGAAGAATGTTTGTTGATGATGTTGCTAATGAAGAACTAGTGAAAAAATCTTATAGAGAAACATATGACATAATTGAAGAGATGGCCATAAACTATTTCCAATGGAGTACTGAAAGAAGTTGTCTAACCATCTTCTTCAAAATTAGATTTAGGATGAAAGTGGAGTAGTACACAGATGAAGTAGTTGATTTGATAGCATTTGAGGTAGATAACTTGTCACAAAAGTTTCAGAAGTTCAGTACTCAATTGGCTCAAGAAGCCAACATACATTGTGATCCATGTGGGTCACCTAAAGAGACATTTTCTACATACTATGTTGCTTCAGTTGTGTCTGAAGAAACAATAAAACAATGTAGTGTAATAATAAATTTAAGGAAACAAACATCCTTACAATCCTTATTCAAACAATTACAATCTGGGACGGAGGGATCGAAACTTCTCTTGTCACAACAATGATAATGCTCAAATCCTCAACAACAACCATCAATGGGGAGTAGACCACCAATGGGGAACAACCCACCAGGATTCAATAACAATGTCAATCAAACTTTCAATCAACAACAACAACTACAGTCAAAGTCCAACTTATAATCACTCTTTGAGAATATTATTTCAACTCAAATAAAGAAAAATGATGAATTCCACAAACAAGGAAAATTGTGAAGGATTCCATTCACAAAATATCTTATAAGATGGATGGAATTGCTACTCATGAATGAATGTTGGAAAATCAAATTTCCCAACAAGCTCTCTCCAACTAAAAAGCACCTTCAAGGTCCTTACCTATTCAACTGGAGATGAATCCTAGAGAAACATGCAAGTCAATGACTTTGAGAAGTAGAGATGTTATAGGAGGATCTTGTTCACCATCAAAGAGAAAATCCAATGAAGTTAATTACACAAATGTAGATGATGCAACTGAAACTCAAAGGAAGAAATCCACAACACATAATCCGTGAGGTGATTCTTCAAGCAAGCCAAATGTCCCTTCCCGCATAGGTTTGTTAACAAGAAAGATGATATTAAATTCAATAGACTAAAGGATATTTTTAACAAGCTCTATGTCAATCTCCACTTAGTTGAAGTAATAATTGAAATGCCATTGTTTACTAAATTTCTTATAGACATATTAATATGGAGGATACTAAATCAAACGGAAGATAATGCTTTTAGAAAGGATAAGCTCTATTATCTAAAATAGATTGCCAAAGAAGTTAGATGGCCATGGTGCATTCACTCTTCCTTTCAAGATTGGAGACACAACCTTTGATAAAACTTTAGTAGATTTTAATGCTAGCATAAGCTTGATTCCATTTTCATTATGGAAGAAACTTGACTTGGAAAACCACCATGAAATTCTACTAGCAGATTTATCCATTAAATATCAAAGAGGAGAAATTGAAGATGTTATAATTTAAATAAGAAAGCTCTATATTCCTTGTGACTCTATGACCTTTACATGAATGAAGATCTTATAAAGTCTATTTTATTTGGAAGACCATTCTAATGCATTATTGAATGCATATTGAATGTTTGAGAAGGGAAACTAACTCTAAGAGTTGGAGATGAAGCTTCTGTATTTTTGATGCAATGAAAGCACCAAACAATAAAGAATGTATCTATTTAATTGACATCCTTGACACATTTCTGAATCAATTTTTTATGACTTTTAAGAGGAGAATGATGATACCAAACAGAATATTGATTTCCATGAGACCATTTCCACATCCACTTCAACTCCAAGTTGAAAGGAAATGTCACAAGAAGAGGAGATAAACAACACTAAAACAATGGACAAAGGGGTAGAACTAAAACCCCTTCCACTAGGGTTGAATCCAATTTAACCTAAGTTCTTCTTCTCATTTCATTGTTAAATCCATTTTAACTATAGAATAAGAACAAAATTTCTCAAGTTACTTTGCCATTATGACGATGTAATTGATTATTCAACAAGTGATTTAAAAGGAACCAACCCCTCCATTTGTATGCATCACATATTTCTACAGGAGGATACTTCACCATGTGTTAAACCTCTAAGAAGACTGAACCAAAACATGATGGAAATGGTTAACAAAGAAATCTTAAAATTGAGAGATGCATGGATTATTTATCCAATTAGTGATAGCTCTTGGGTAAGTGCAACTCATGCAGTACCCAAGAAGAGAGGAGGAATTGTAACCAATGGAGAGCATGATGAATTGATCCAAACATGTGTAGTCACTGGTGGCATATGTGTATTGACTATAGCAGATTGAACAAAGCCACTACAAAAGACCATTTCCCCTTGAGATTCATAGATCTCATGATTAAGAGTTGCCAAGCAATTACACTTTTTTTTATTCATATGGGTATTCAAGTTTTTTCAGAATCCCTATCTACCCATCTAACTAAGACAAAATCATGTTCACTTGAACCTATTGGACCTATGCATATGGTAGAATTCCATTTAGACTATATGGAAGAATGTCATTTAGACAATGTAATGCACTGCTACTTTCCAAATATGTATGATGGCAATATTCTCTGATTTCATTAAGAATATTATGGAAATATTCATGGATGACTCTAGGGTTTATGGTAACTCTTTTGATGATTGTTTGACAAATATCTCAAAAGTTTTGTCATTTTGTAAACAAGTCAATTTGGCCTTAAACTGTGAAATGTTGCCATTTGTACAATCTGGAGTTGTGCTAGGTCATGTTGTGTCAAACAAAGGCATTGAAGTAGATAGAGGAAATGTTGAAGCAATTGAAAATATGACTACACCCACTATAATGAAAGAGTTATAAAGCTTTCTTGGACATGCATGTTTTTATAAAATAATTATAAGGGGCTTCTCCAAGTTTGCAAAACCATTGTTTTCCCTTATAGCCAAAAATGTAGATTTCAACTTTAATGAAAAGTGCAAATTGGCTTTTTAGAAAACTCAAAGAGTCTCTTCTTTGCACCTATCATTTAACCACCTGACTGGAGTTCATCGTTTGAAATTATGTTTAATGCTAGTAATTTTTGTAGTATAGTTCATGTTATGACAAATAAAAGAGAAAACAACATGTGATTCACTACACGAGCAAGACTATGGACGAGGCTCAAATAAATTATGCAACTTCAGAAATGGAGATGTTATCAATGGTGTAAGCATTTGACAAATCTCTTCAATACTTGGTGGGATCCAAAGTTGTTCTTTATATAGATCATGTTGCATTTAGGTTTCTCCTGAATAAAAAGGTCGCCAAACCTCATCTTATCAGTTGGATAATTGCTCTAAGAATTTGATGGATATCAAAGATAAAAAAGAAATAGAGAACAATGTTGTTGACCACCTCTCCCATCTCAACATTTCTACAAAAGAAAACATTCCTATTGATGACTATTTGGCAATTGAAAAGATATATGATGTGAATTCACTTCCAATTCCCTGGTTTTCTACTTTTTCAAATTATCTAGTGACATGATGCCTTCCTCCAGATCTTAGTTATCAGTAGAAAAAGAAATTTATTCATGATGTTAAGTATTATTATTGATATGTCCCTCTTTTTTAAGCAAGGCACATATGAGAAGAATAAAGAAGTATTCCAAATGAGGAGATTCCAAGTATGATTTCATAATGTCATTCGTCTCCTTACAAAGAACATTCTAGAAGTGACAAAATAGCATGTAAGATTATTCATGCAGGGTTCCATTGGACAACATTGTTTTGAGATGTCCATGCATTTGTTAAAGCATGTGATAGATCCCAAATATTAGGAGGACTTTCTAAGAGGAACAAAATGCCACTCAATCCAATAATGGAACTTGAAGATTTTGATGAATGGGGTATCAACCGCATGGGCCCCTTCCCTTCTTCATGTTTTTATGAACACAACATCATCACTGGTGATTATGACTCGTAGAGGCAATCACTACTCAAAATATGGATGCAAATAACATGGCCAAGTTTCTCTAAAAGATTACTTTCCTAGGTTGGGTGCTCCAAGGGATGTCATATCCAATAGAGGTATTCATACCAATGAAACAAACTTCAACAACTTATTGAGAAAATACATAGTCAAGCACAAAATCTCAACATTGTACTATCCACAAACTATATGACAAGATGAAGTTTCCAATAGATAGCTAAAGGAAATACTCAAGAAGACATTTTCAAGCTCAAGAAAAGATTATGTACAGAATTATTACAAGTTGGATATTAAAACAACTCCATTTACACTTATTTATGGAAAATTTTGACATTTACCTCTTGAACTTGAACATGAAGCACTTTGGTCACTTAAATTGCTCAACTATGACATGAAAAAAGTAGGAGAAAGAAGGTTTCTAAAACTTTAAGAATTGGAAGAGCCCTATTTAGATGCATATGAAAATGCCAAGATATACAAGGAGTGAAAAAAGAGTTGGCATGGCAAGAGGATTAGACAAAATGAATTCTCAGAAGGTGGTCGGGGTGTAATTTTTCAACTCAATACTGAACGTTTTTACAAGCCCTAGGTAGTAAGGTGATTCTTACTTATCAAAGATTTTCCCCATGGAGTTGTAAATTGCAAAGAAAACAATCCATGTTCATGGACAAAGACCCAAGGTATATACTCTAGGAGAACTTATTGATAAGGGAGTCTCCTACCCTTCTCTGATGCAAGATTTTAAATGTTGAAGAGTCTCATTTTGGACTCTTGATAGAGAACCTTTGTTCAAGATGACCCAATTCTGTAGTTTAGCTTTATTTCATGTCATTTCTTTTGAAGTAATTGTTTCCAAATAAACCTTATCATGAAGAACATCTTGATTTTGAAGCCTCTGAATGATTAAATTTGAATTGCTATTGTAGATACAACCAAACAAATTGGAAAGATAATAGAACAATATACAATATGCATCATAAATTATGCTTATAACAAACCTACACACCATGTTTCCTTGAAACCAAAATTTCAGCGAGCTACATCAAATGACTTACATGTCGTCTAAGATTTTCATGGTGTGTGAATTGTAATCTTGAAAATAATGGCAAGTTTACATCTGATTACATACATCACATGTGGGTAGCTTACACAACATGTGCATATATCATCAACAAAACTTGAAAAGAAACATTTTTCTAGCAACACAATGTGTTTCCTACGTACACAACGTGTATCATGGGATCTCCACATCTCTACAAAAGACAACATTGTAGTTTATCCACGTAGTGTGTAATATGTGCCCAAAATGTCTATCAACATTCACTCTACACACCATGTTCTTGTCTTACATGCCATGTAACTGGTGGTCAAATAAGATTTTACCCATTTCATGACTCATTCACTATAATCAAAGCGTTCCATTATAGTGTGTAAGGTCTTGCAACCTCCAGTCACTCGAGTTGCCATCACTCATCGCCTCTCGATGTGGAAACCTCTCCACATTGTTCTTCAACCTCTCACAACTTCGAGTTGCTAGATCCAGCTCCATCCAGTGGATGTCGCCTCCCAGTCATAGTTGTTACTCTTATTTACACCCATTGAACAAACATTTATACCTTCAAGGGTATTGTCATCTTAAAGTTAGAGACTAGATATAGAGTTACTTGAACTAATTATCCTTACACCATGCATACCCTTCCTATTTTATTATCCTCATGCCGTTTATGTTTCCTCTAAGCTTGTACTATTTTTCTATTCATGCCTCTATGTTCTCTCCTCATGTCACCTCTCATACGTGCTAATCCAAGTCCTTCCGCACCGATCCACTTCTTTTCTGCCATGGGACCATGAAAACATATTCCCAAAATTGTGGTGAGTCTTCTTTAGTTGTTGTATGCACCTTCACTTTTTCCTCACTTTTCACTCTCAATGAAGAAGAAGACATCATTTACCACCTCTTGGGATCGACCTATAGGGTTTGGATCACATGGTTTGTTTGCAAAAATATCATGAAATCCCTTGTTTCCTTGATGAAAGGCATGGACTTCTTGGAAGACTGGGAATTCTAAGCTTCTGTTATATGTGTGCCAACACATACCCACCATTAACATACAAATTTCTAACAAAACTCAAAACTAAAGTTGATCCCACAGACACCACTGAGCCATTTGGTATCATTCATTTTGGACTACTCATTAAACCTTGTCATCTAACTTTCAAATAGTTTTGTGAGATGTATGCCTTCACATATGGCAATATATTGTCCTTTTAGATTTTTGAGCCAAATGATTTCTGGAGCAAAACACATATGAGACAATCTATAAGGCACCATAAAATACAAATTCTCATATACACAATCCTATATTGCGCTATGTTGACAAGCTTCTAAGCACATGATTTTTCCAAGTTGGAAACTTAGGGGTGGTAGGAAGTTGAACCTATTCTACTAGTGGGTTGTGCTTCATGGTTATAAGGTCAATGTCAAGTATCTTTTTGTTCAGATTGTCTTGGATTTGAAGAGACATCATGTGTGAAATAAGGATTTGGGTCTTGATTACACAATTGACATTTGAATTAAAGGTTGACTTGTCAACAATTGTGGGGTGATTCAGGAAAAACATGGTTGATTGAAAATTCCTTATATTTCCTAACCTAATTGTCAAGGATCCATCTAATGATGAGAACTATGGTCAATATTTCCACAATCATAATCAATATCTTGAATTACTTTGCCCATACGATACCACTATAGCCAACCCCAAGAATTTCAAATATTCATTGAATCACAATGTTGATACCACTCAGATGGATAAGCCAGAATCTCTACTTCTCATGACACACCTATAGCTCCACCTCCTTACAAATGTACCTAGACTGAGTATATTTGGGTGATGTTTGACATGACACACATGAATGGGTACATTAAATAGAGATTTGATCAACACAAGACTCACCTTGCTCAACTCAGTCAACAATGAAGTGATATGCACACCATGGTGTAGCAAATGATTGTGTGGCACATCGTCCATGGATATTTTGCCATGCCATCTAATCTCACACCACCACTATGGGAACCCTGCCTCCCAAGACATCAATGATGATGAAATTTTGGCACAACATTTTCTTGTTGCACCTTAGGACGCATACCCATCATTTTTACTTTCTTCTCCATGATGAGGTACCCAGTTGCTACTTTGTTTGATTTCTATGGTGAGAATACTATAGATTTCAAGCTTAGATGGGATCAACTAGTTGATAGTGTAGTTTTAGTTTTCCATTTCCTTTCACTTCTTTGTTTTGTTTTTGACAGTGTAAATATCATGCGTGTTTAGAGGCTTATTTCTTAGTTGAAAATCATTTTTTAATTTATTTGTTTTCTATTGTTTATATATTAGTTGAAGAAGTCTTGAACAAGCCATACATCATTTCCATGATTTTTTTCCAACCATACATTCTTCATTGTGATTTTTGTCTTTAGATTGCATGTTCATCTCTTTCACTCATGATTTCTCAATGCACATAACAACCTAATCTTCTTGGACTAACCAACATTACAACATTTTTTATCATTATTGATGCTTTCAAATCCTTAGTTCATTTTTAACCACCCTCTTAATCAAATTTTTTACATTATTGTGAAACGCAGTTCTAATAAACAATTTAATATAACTCTCTTATGATGTGGAGAACATAAATTAGTTTACATCCATAAGGCTCTCATGTGGAACTTGATTCATTTTAGCTTATATTGGCTTATTTTTCACTTAGTTACACTTTATCTCTAGACAAATATGACAAAACAGCCCATGTATCATGCCAACCTAAAGTAAGTCTGGTCTAGACACAATGGTTTGGTGTTACGTCATTAAGAGGACAATATGGCCCCAATTGACATCCCCATGTGTGCATAAGCATATTTTAGCAGCCACGCTTAACTATTTCATTCTTTATTTATAAGGAAATAGATCACGACACAATATTTTGTATTAACCTAAATTTCTTCTTTTTGTATCCTTCTATTAAAGAGATTAGGTTGCATATTCACTATGTATTTGTCTGTATCATCTATATCTTTACTCAATGTTGTTTTGTTGAGGTTTTCAGTTGGATTTATCCACCTTTTCTAAACTTAAGTTTAATTTTGGGTGTTGGAGTTGAACTAATGGCTAATACCAAACCTCTTTGACTATGGTTGGTTTGGCTTAAATTACTTCCTTCGCTTCATTTTAATTGATGCTTGCACTTCTTACTTCCTTCAACTTCCTATCCATGATTCTTTTTGTTGGAGGTAAAACAATGGTTTAAGCTTAGAGAGATTTGATGTGCAAGATCTATATTCCTTTTTCCTGACTCTTTCATGCACTTATCAACACTATTTTTTCTAAATTTGCATCTAGTCATTCTAAAATCTCTAGTTTTATGTTATACCTTTACTCTTTCTATAGTTTTGATTGTAGGTACTATAATTTGACATTAAATTGAGGAAGGAAAGATCATTGTAGCACCCACTAATTTGATCCCCGCCTATGTGCAAATTCAGAAGCTCAAAGCACTACAAAAAAGAGTGGCTTCAGTGAAGGAACAAAATCCCTCATAACAATCAATCATTTGTGAAGGATCAACCTTCACCGACAAAATCAGTAAGTATCAACCAAATTGCTAAGTAAAAAATTGAGTTCTTATTTGTATTGTCCTTCACAAAGAAAAGGAAAAAACAAAATCATTTGCAATTAGTGAATAGGGACTTCCTTTTACTTTTTTCTGCTAGTCATTCTATGTTTTCCTTTCTTTCTAGTAAAATACATTCTTCATTTTATTTATTTTATTTTTTCACAAGCTAGGAGGTCCTTCAGTTCACCCCAACCTCCTCATGTAGGAAAAAACACCAAACAAGAAATAACAACTGCTTATAAATGCGAATTGAGACTCTATCTTATGGTCGCAGTCTAAGCAACAAAAAAAACCACCTGCATCCACAACCAACCTCTAGGACAATACCCAAAATAGCAGGAAACTATCGGACTAGGTATCTAAGTAGCTACCCACCACATGTATATGTATGGTAATCCTTGTCTATCCAAAATGATAAGACCTCTAATCCTCATGAGGAAGAAAAGAGGTTCCCTCATATCAAAAGAGATATTATAAACACTCCCCATGTTACTAATGGTTGTAGTATATGTATTGGTAATTGGAGGTATTAGGCGGCCAATGACGGAACTCCTGCACCTTCTCCATGATATCCCTAGTGAAATGGGTTATCCTCTAAGTATTTTTAGCTCCTCCTCAAGCCATGTCATCTCTCAGTCTTGAGTCAGTCTCAATAACCCTAACGTTAAGGTCTTGATCAACCATCATCTATACAGCAATGACCACATCTTGAACACAAGATACCTCTTGGCTGGTTGTCGTCATCATATATTTGTAGGCTAGTACAATATGGTCTCTCCTATCCCTCACAATAATCACAGATCATATCTCGTTGCCCTTAACAACTCTCTCTTGGCCTTGATGACTATGTTCAACTTCAAGTTTGATACATCAAGGGGTACCATTTGACCAAGGAAACACATCTAATTTTGAAGTTTGGGTTGGTGACCCCTTCCGCATCTAGTCTATGGATTATATAGTTCCATGTGATTCCTAAAGGACTTCTTCTTGATCATGGTATCTATTAGTCCCATGATCTCTCACTAAAACATGCATGTGTTATTGGACGCACCCTCAAACTTGGCCCTACATTAGTGTCACCATATGGACCAGAAGATTGTAGGGGGTAGGTAAGAAAATAACCAAACATTCACACTAAGTGAAGATTCCTTTACCCAACATTCTGTGAAGATACCCTATAGGGATATAGGCCTAATAGCCTCTGGCTAGAGTAGATTGAACATCTTGCACCAAATCTTAGTGGCCACCTCACTAAGTGCAAATAGATGTTACATGGACTCTTGCTTGGTATCCTTGCAATAGATGTATGCTGACACAAGAAAGATCTTATAGCATTGGAGATTGTCATCGGTGGGTATTGCAAGCTTTGAGATCTTCCAAACAATCGTGTTGGCTCTCAAAAGAGTGTCATTGAACTAGATTCCTTTCATGGGTCCATGAAGTTCTAGTTCATTTTAGAGAACCCACTTTTCTGATTTGGTGGTGAAGTCCCCATTCAACATTGAAGACTATCATAGAACAGCATCATGTTCTAAAATAGCATAACCAAACCCCATCGCGTATCACATACCTTCTTCTGCATAGGATATGCTATAAACCCAGTGCATCCCAAGTAGTGTCCTAATTCCAAAAGTCTTTTAGCTTCGCATTAATACTAGTGTCATTAGTGCTATGCATAAAGGGAAGTAGAACACGTACACACTAGTTAGACACCAAAAAATCCATCATCCCTTTACCTAGTGTCTAGTTAAACCAAGGGAGAACCTTTGGAAAGCATCCCCAAAGTTTTCACCAGAAGGGTGATGCAAAGGAACTAATCTTGAGAGTATTAGGCTATTGTCCCAGTCATTGTTGGTAGGGGTAAGAGTACTTAGAAGAGAAAATCGAGCCCATAACAAAGAGCCTTGGAGGATCTCCCAATAGGCCTTCATACAAAATGCCTCAGCTGTGAGTGGAAGTGGGGTGTTGCTAAGGCCCCCTCACCTATGTGGGTGGTGACTTGTCCCAAGAAACCCATGTATGCCTCGTATTGCCATCCCTAGCATGCCATAGAAAGGCTGACACCATCTAGTTGATTCTCTTACACACCACCATCAGAATGTCTATCATTTTCATGGTGTATAAAGTGATTGAGTTTAGAGAATGTGTGATAAGCATCATACAACAGGCAAAAGAAACTAGGTGACCTTTCCAGGAGGCTACCTTGATTTTGAATTTTTTTCAACAGTCTCTTTAAGTGATGTACTTTAAGTCTAGTTTTAGAGATAGGGACCCTAAGGCAGAGGAAGAAGTCCCTCATTGGTTTGATGCCCAGGGTATCAAGAGTCCTTAGGATCTCTTGTTGGTCCCCCCACCACAGATAAAACCTAAATTTTCCTTATTCACCTATATTTCTCGAATGCCAAAGAATAGTATGTGAGGATTTTTATGATGCACTGGAGGGATGAAAGCACAGATGTGGGGAACATGATCGGGTCATCAACATATAACAACAAGGTCAAGGGTGTACCTAATCTACCCAAATCGTGCATCCAGAAGGGGAGGCGGATTAAGAAGGAATCGAACCTTTAAATTTATAACATGAAACCTTCAAGGACACCCGCAATTTTATTACGGGGTCAAAGTAGGTATATGGGGTTGAACATAGGGACGTGGTGACGTTTAGGACACTTGAGATTTTGTTCTTAAGTCAGATAAGCCAAGACGATAGTTGAGGAAAGTATGGAGCTAGAACTAGTCTAGCAGATTGTCATGAATTAAAACAAAACAAAGAAAAAAAAATAAAACAGAGTAAGTAGGATTCTACTAATTAGAGAGAAGGAGTTCCTGGCTATGTAACCACAAGTTAGGTAGTCTATGCACCCATTCTCAGGCATAGACAACCCTCAAATACCTCAACAAGAAAACTACATTCAAACATAGCACGCACCATGGTACCTATTCCTGTGGGGTCATCCCACTCGCTCTCGCGTAGTGTGACTAAAACCCATCTGTGGTATGAAACCTCTCTTGAGGATGACAAACCAACATCCTAGAATATTCTAGATACCCTCTCAGGTCTAGAATATTCGGGGGTATTAGGAACAGACGACCTTGGACCATCCTCCTTTCAGATTTCGATTCAAACTATCTTCTCTCATCTATTTCTACAATGAATCTCTCAATATAGGAAGAAATAGCAGTTCAAGCAAGAAAGAAATCAACCAAACTAGCAATCATAACTAGAAAGAGAAGATAGAACATAAAATGTGCTAGATCTGAAATAAAACTACTTGCTTAAGGTAAAGGTACATAAATGTGCCCAAAATGGGCTACATAGCCAAGAAGGAGCTCAACTAGACATGGACAAGCATAGTTGGCACCGAACAAAGATGGAAAAACATCATTTGTATAGAAACAAAGGGAAATAGTAGAAGAAAGGAGAAGAAGAAGAGATTTAGCCCATAGAGGAGAGGTGACTCTCACTCCCAAGCCTCCATATAGGTTGGATCTCATATTTTGGGTCATCCTCCTTGATCTTCTGGACTCCTTAGCCTCCCTTCTCTCTAGATCCGCCCCGAACAGTAGCTTGGTTGGTGGATGGGGGTGGAAGATGATAGTGTGGACGTTCTCCTTCTCTCAAAGAAGATGGATCTTCAGTCTTCTCTCTCCTCAGCTTCTGCCTTTGGAGATCTAAGACCAGAGGTGGAAGATGGTGGAGGATGGAAGAACGCTGAAGAGACGGTCGTAGAACGAGCACTTTGGTCTTCTCAGACCTCCAGACTCTCCCATGGGGCTCTGGAAACCTCACCAGGCCAGAACCACAAGGTGGAAAAACTCCCCAGATCAGCACCCCTCTCCAGTTTGCGGGGGGTGTGTATTTATAGGTGAAATGGTCGAGGTACTGATCCAGACCGCTGTCTTGCTCGGTCACGATCACAGTTTGGATCGCATTCAAGGTGGATGTACCTCGGTCGCGGTCGAGGTTACTTCTTCTTGGCAGCAGTCACAGTCGAGGAGGATGTACCTCGGTCATGGTCGAGGTTACGTTCGCAGTCTATCTTCCAGCATTGTGGTTGTGGTCTGTCTTCCAGTCATCACAATCACTGTCGCGGTCTATCCATGGTCAAGATGTAGGCCTCTGTCACGGTCAGTCTTGCAGTCATCACGATCGCGGTCTTAGAAGACATACCTTGGGTCGTGGTATCATGGTCCTAACCCACACCCACCGGGGGGCTATTACTGGTGGTCAAGGGACCCACGTCGATGAGCCTTCTGATTGGAGAGGATGCATCCTGATAAAGGACTGGCCATCAAAAATAGGGTCCAAGGTATCAAAATTGTGATGCTTAGTCCACCGCGATCATGATGGATGGGAGTCTAGCTGCTGCAAAAACTATGTGTTGGGGAGAAATCATGGAGAATAGATGTCTTTTCAGGTCCAATGCCAACATGTAACACCCCTCCCTAGGGTTACATACATAACCAGCGGAAGCACAGCCTAATCCCCAACATTATCCATAATGTGGGGTACTTGGCAATTTGGGGAGGGTTGTCACAAAAAGAGTAATCATTGCAAGTAAACAAATAATTCACCATTGAGATTCATATTACAATAACAAGTCTAGAATTTTAATCATTCCTCAATCATGGGACACTAAACATGATAATAAGCAACTCTATATAATTGGATCGCCTAGAATGGATGGCACCCCACCAGAAAGCTCCTTGATGTCTTCTAGTCTTGTCTTGCTCTTCTTGAGTTCTTACTTGCTCCAACTCCTGGGGACATCACGTCCCCAGCCATGCAAAAGGGAAAAACAACACATCAGTAAACGGTACTGGCACTTTATAAGATAAACAAAGTAAATATACTTGACATGTAAGGAAATTGACATGAATTAACTTTAAGCATTCTTGAATCATCATTATTAACATAAAGAATTGAAAAGAAATCTTATGCATCCCTCTGTGACGCCCCCTTAGGAGCACATGATTGCTAGGAAAGCCCTTGATGCTAGGAAAGCCCTTAATGACCCTTTTGAGGTCCATAATCGGGAGCATAATAAGACTATTTCAATTCCAAATACTTGACCATTAACATGATGTTGACATTAACATAAAGCATGATTCTTTAAATCATAACATGAAGGGATTACTCCCCACTTGATTACTAACATGATTTTCATGAATCTTTCATGGTAACAATAATCATGATGAATATTATAACATAAGACATAGTATGTGACAAGCAACAATCAATGATATGTTGAACATGATTATAACATTAGACTTGAAACAATAATGTCTATTTTATATCTAGCATGCAAGCAATCATAATTATTTGTGCTCAGCAGCATGGCCCGTTTACCTTGGAGCAAGGATGATCCTTGAGTCAGATCTAGGTCTAACCTTCCCTTGACTTAGCTCTACAAACCTGTCCATAATCATTAAACATAATTAATCAATACATAGTATTGATCTTAGGTGACTTAGGGCTTGAGTGTATTCGGATCAGTCTCATGGATCAACATTATTATATTTAAGAAAATCTAGGTTGACCAAGGTCACATTAATCGAATTGATGCAGGATTAGGGTTTCAAGAGTCCAAACATGGTTTCTAACAAAACATCAGAACAGGAGATCAAAACATGGTCTGAAAATATTAAAATCATATTCTACTCGAAAAACCAAATCTAATGACTATTTATTCGAAATTTTCCGACAAACGGTTGAATTACTATGAATTTTCGAAATTCTAGCCAATGAGAAAATAGGAAAAAGCCAAGTGGATAAAACTCGACCCAAGCCAGTGGGCCGGGTCTGAGCTGGACCAACCGGGCTCGGCCAACTCAGTAACAAAGATCGCCTTCTGAGGCTCGCGGCTAAACCAGGGTGGATAGGTGGAATTTCGGAAACGCCCTCGCGGTGGAAAACGTCGAATGAACAACGGCAGGGGCACTTAGGTCATTTCAAGACCTGGTATCTTCCGTGTTGCTCCATGGCGAGGAGTCGACTGACAGGAGCTTGGCAAGCTCCGATCTTGGGCTAGCTTCACTGCTCAACTGGGAGAGACACCCTGCCCATTGTGTTCCTGAAGGGAAACCGCACTCAACGAGCCTAGGCTCAGGTGCTGAGGTGCAGTGGAGCTCAAGAACCTGCTCCAGCTATGGCGGGCATCGACCAGGGTCGAGCAGCAGGGAGAGGAAGCACACTGCGACGGTAGCGAGGAGGCAAAGCAATAGTCTATCATCCACAACCGAAGCCGGACATCCTCTCATGAAACCAAACGAACCAGTGCCGCACTGGGTTGCGAAAAAAAAACAAAAGAAACAGGGGAACATGGTTTGAAGACGAAGCCATCGTGAAAGGCCAAAACAAAGCAATTCGAAGGTCGGGAAGCATTCAGTAATCCTAGGCGACTTCGTCTGATGCCTCATCACGGCAGGACGGTCACTTGCCTGCCATGGCAAGGTCGCCGGCGGAGGCTCATACGGTGGTCTACAGGACCCAACAAATGGGAAGTACCCAGGACAAACCAGAAGGTCGGAATCAAAGCCAGGGAGCCAAGGATGCTCACCACAACCGCAATTGAACAGCGGTGGCCGGAGATGTCGGGGCAAGGCCGGGATTGCCGGAGATCTATCTCGAGTAGCTCGGGGAGGCTCGGGGTCCTGTGAGTTCAATTGATGGTGGAGGAATGATCTATGGGGGACGACGGTGCTATAGGAGTAGTTATATAGGCATGAGGGTGGCTACCTCAGCCTCTGCACATCTCGGGGTCGCGAGGGGATAAAGCCCTAATTGGGCGTTTCGTCAACAGAGAGAAATGGAGAGCGAGTCATGGCTCGCTGGATTCGGGATCGTCTCACGGACATGAAGGAGAAGGAATTTCGGGAAACGGTGTAGTAATGAGGGAGAGAGAGATCGATGGAGGTAGCTCTGTGAAACAGTCCTGACCCGCGGGGAAGACGGGGGTAGGTGACGATCTGAGGATCGTTGGATCGTGATCGGACGGTGTTAAAGGCATGCGAAAAATTTAAATGCAACAGTAACGCGTTACATGCATTAAATCATAGACCTTATGTTTAATTGCTTGTATTAAACGAAATTATATTCAAACCTATATACAAGTCTTTTAAATTCAATTTGGATGGTCAAACAAGGGTCAAATGAGCTCAAATTTGTACCATAGGCCAATAAGAAGCTCTAGAATATTCTTGTGAGGTTAGGTTTCGTTTTTGTACATATTATAGTCCATAACTCCCATATCTCAATTAAAATTTATTTAAAGGTAATATAATTTGAAAAGACTCCTATTGTTGAATTCTTGAGTCATAACTCCAAGATTAATATTAACTAGTCACATTATAGCCTTTCTCTAAGATTTATGGCTATTTTGTAGGAGAGAGAAAAGGTGAAAAGGAAAACATATATTCAACATTGAAATTCATTTATAGCATGCATATGAGAGAAAATATAGATAGTCTTATTTTCGTTTTTTCCCATTTTATTTTTCTAAAGGAATATTTCCATGGCCTTTTTGTATCAAACCCCTCAACTATTTATTATTTGGGAAAAGTCCCATTATATCTTTTAAATTATATATGAAAGTTTGGGATGTGACAATTCTACCCACCTTAAGATAAATTTCGTCCTCGAAATTTCCTAGGGTACTACCCACCTTAGAATTCTTGTTACTTCTTCATATAATTAACACATGAATAAAATTTGCATGGAAAACGAATTTATTTCATACAAAGGTTCAAATGAACGTATGCTAATTATTACATCACTCTTCATCTTCCTTCTCTACTTCCATAGAGAAGACCCTAGATTGTCTTTTGGTAGGTGGAGGGTGGCCCTTGTTCTGGTCATGGTCTTTCTTTGTGAGCTTAGGGCAGTTTGACTTGAGGTGCCCGATTTCTCCACAATAGTAGCATGCACCCGTACCATACCTGCATGGGCCTGCATGGTTCTTCTTGCATGTAGGACATTGGGGCTTCTCAGCTTCAACTGTAGGTTCAGGTACCTTCCTTTTAGGGTTGTTGGGAGGCTGGTATTGGTTGTTCTTTTGGGGAACTTCTTTCTTGTAGGATCGTCCAGGGTGATCTTCAAGCTCTAGGGCTGCATCTAGGGCTGCTTGAAGGGTTCTATGGCCTCTTCCTGACAAAGCAAAACTCAAGTCGGGCTTGAGTCCTCGGATGAATTTCTTTGTTCTACGTGTTTCATCATGATCATGGCCATACTTTTGGAGGACCCTGAACTTCATGGCATATTGGGTAACAGTCATGTCACCCACTTGAGCTAGATTGGCAAACTCTAGCTCCTTCTTCTCAATCATTGCTTCAGATACATAATGCCCTTGGAAGGCTTCAACGAACCCTTCCCATGTGAGTGGAGGTGCATCACCTTCCCTTGAGTTGAGGAGGTTTTCCCACCATGTGCGGGCTGCCCCTTTGAGCATGTGGGTTGCAAAACGAACCCTAGAGTGTTGAGGGCAGTCCATGTCTCGAAAGCAATGCTCCATGCCTCTTATCCAGTCCTCAGCTTTGGTGACTACATCAATTTCTCCTTCACCCGAGAAGGAGTCGGGCCTTATCTTTAAGAAGTCTACTAGAGTGAGCTCATGATGCCTAGGCTGAGGTTGGCCTTGTGCTAGGACATTGGTGAGTGCTTGGACAAGATCTTCTATAGTTGGCCTATTGTTCTCTCTTAGTCCACTTTCCCCACTAGCAGAGCTAGCACCATCATCATTACCCTTTCCCTTGTCTGCTCTCTTAGGGGCCATCTGGAAAAAGGGTCACATAAACCTAGGGTTAGAACATATGAATCAAATTGTAGCTTTGGTGGCCATCCATTAACTTGGCTCTGATACCATTAATGTAACACCCCTCCCTAGGGTTACATACATAACCAGCGGAAGCACAGCCTAATCCCCAACATTATCCATAATGTGGGGTACTTGGCAATTTGGGGAGGGTTGTCACAAAAAGAGTAATCATTGCAAGTAAACAAATAATTCACCATTGAGATTCATATTACAATAACAAGTCTAGAATTTTAATCATTCCTCAATCATGGGACACTAAACATGATAATAAGCAACTCTATATAATTGGATCGCCTAGAATGGATGGCACCCCACCAGAAAGCTCCTTGATGTCTTCTAGTCTTGTCTTGCTCTTCTTGAGTTCTTACTTGCTCCAACTCCTGGGGACATCACGTCCCCAGCCATGCAAAAGGGAAAAACAACACATCAGTAAACGGTACTGGCACTTTATAAGATAAACAAAGTAAATATACTTGACATGTAAGGAAATTGACATGAATTAACTTTAAGCATTCTTGAATCATCATTATTAACATAAAGAATTGAAAAGAAATCTTATGCATCCCTCTGTGACGCCCCCTTAGGAGCACATGATTGCTAGGAAAGCCCTTGATGCTAGGAAAGCCCTTAATGACCCTTTTGAGGTCCATAATCGGGAGCATAATAAGACTATTTCAATTCCAAATACTTGACCATTAACATGATGTTGACATTAACATAAAGCATGATTCTTTAAATCATAACATGAAGGGATTACTCCCCACTTGATTACTAACATGATTTTCATGAATCTTTCATGGTAACAATAATCATGATGAATATTATAACATAAGACATAGTATGTGACAAGCAACAATCAATGATATGTTGAACATGATTATAACATTAGACTTGAAACAATAATGTCTATTTTATATCTAGCATGCAAGCAATCATAATTATTTGTGCTCAGCAGCATGGCCCGTTTACCTTGGAGCAAGGATGATCCTTGAGTCAGATCTAGGTCTAACCTTCCCTTGACTTAGCTCTACAAACCTGTCCATAATCATTAAACATAATTAATCAATACATAGTATTGATCTTAGGTGACTTAGGGCTTGAGTGTATTCGGATCAGTCTCATGGATCAACATTATTATATTTAAGAAAATCTAGGTTGACCAAGGTCACATTAATCGAATTGATGCAGGATTAGGGTTTCAAGAGTCCAAACATGGTTTCTAACAAAACATCAGAACAGGAGATCAAAACATGGTCTGAAAATATTAAAATCATATTCTACTCAAAAAACCAAATCTAATGACTATTTATTCGAAATTTTCCGACAAACGGTTGAATTACTATGAATTTTCGAAATTCTAGCCAATGAGAAAATAGGAAAAAGCCAAGTGGATAAAACTCGACCCAAGCCAGTGGGCCGGGTCTGAGCTGGACCAACCGGGCTCGGCCAACTCAGTAACAAAGATCGCCTTCTGAGGCTCGCGGCTAAACCAGGGTGGATAGGTGGAATTTCGGAAACGCCCTCGCGGTGGAAAACGTCGAATGAACAACGGCAGGGGCACTTAGGTCATTTCAAGACCTGGTATCTTCCGTGTTGCTCCATGGCGAGGAGTCGACTGACAGGAGCTTGGCAAGCTCCGATCTTGGGCTAGCTTCACTGCTCAACTGGGAGAGACACCCTGCCCATTGTGTTCCTAAAGGGAAACCGCACTCAACGAGCCTAGGCTCAGGTGCTGAGGTGCAGTGGAGCTCAAGAACCTGCTCCAGCTATGGCGGGCATCGACCAGGGTCGAGCAGCAGGGAGAGGAAGCACACTGCGACGGTAGCGAGGAGGCAAAGCAATAGTCTATCATCCACAACCGAAGCCGGACATCCTCTCATGAAACCAAACGAACCAGTGCTGCACTGGGTTGCGAAAAAAAAAACAAAAGAAACAGGGGAACATGGTTTGAAGACGAAGCCATCGTGAAAGGCCAAAACAAAGCAATTCGAAGGTCGGGAAGCATTCAGTAATCCTAGGCGACTTCGTCTGATGCCTCATCACGGCAGGACGGTCACTTGCCTGCCATGGCAAGGTCACCGGCGGAGGCTCATACGGTGGTCTACAGGACCCAACAAATGGGAAGTACCCAGGACAAACCAGAAGGTCGGAATCAAAGCCAGGGAGCCAAGGATGCTCACCACAACCGCAATTGAACAGCGGTGGCCGGAGATGTCGGGGCGAGGCCGGGATTGCCGGAGATCTATCTCGAGTAGCTCGGGGAGGCTCGGGGTCCTGTGAGTTCAATTGATGGTGGAGGAATGATCTATGGGGGACGACGGTGCTATAGGAGTAGTTATATAGGCATGAGGGTGGCTACCTCAGCCTCTGCACATCTCGGGGTCGCGAGGGGATAAAGCCCTAATTGGGCGTTTCGTCAACAGAGAGAAATGGAGAGCGAGTCATGGCTCGCTGGATTCGGGATCGTCTCACGGACATGAAGGAGAAGGAATTTCGGGAAACGGTGTAGTAATGAGGGAGAGAGAGATCGATGGAGGTAGCTCTGTGAAACAGTCCTGACCCGCGGGGAAGACGGGGGTAGGTGACGATCTGAGGATCGTTGGATCGTGATCGGACGGTGTTAAAGGCATGCGAAAAATTTAAATGCAACAGTAACGCGTTACATGCATTAAATCATAGACCTTATGTTTAATTGCTTGTATTAAATGAAATTATATTCAAACCTATATACAAGTCTTTTAAATTCAATTTGGATGGTCAAACAAGGGTCAAATGAGCTCAAATTTGTACCATAGGCCAATAAGAAGCTCTAGAATATTCTTGTGAGGTTAGGTTTCGTTTTTGTACATATTATAGTCCATAACTCCCATATCTCAATTAAAATTTATTTAAAGGTAATATAATTTGAAAAGACTCCTATTGTTGAATTCTTGAGTCATAACTCCAAGATTAATATTAACTAGTCACATTATAGCCTTTCTTTAAGATTTATGGCTATTTTGTAGGAGAGAGAAAAGGTGAAAAGGAAAACATATATTCAACATTGAAATTCATTTATAGCATGCATATGAGAGAAAATATAGATAGTCTTATTTTCGTTTTTTCCCATTTTATTTTTCTAAAGGAATATTTCCATGGCCTTTTTGTATCAAACCCCTCAACTATTTATTATTTGGGAAAAGTCCCATTATATCTTTTAAATTATATATGAAAGTTTGGGATGTGACACAACAAGTCCCAAAATTGGCTAGTTGAGCAACTTTATCTAAGAAAAGACATAAATTACTAAAAGATAAGAAACATGGGTTATTTTGGGCATATTAAGGCTATAGTGACACAAAACCATAAATAAATGCATAAATGTGGGTGTTATCAGTACCTCTACCCTGAGTGTGAAATCTTTTTAGTCTACCTTGTTGTACCATGATGTAGCCCTATTTTAGGGCTCCATCTCATGCCATTTTGCACTTTAATCACATCTAAACAAGTTAGATTTCAAGTTCATTCCCCTAGTTTGTGTTTTACCATCAAATGCGCTTATGGACATTCTTTGCATTATTTTTCAGGTACTTGGACCATGCTATGGATAGATGAGAGAGAAGGAAGGAGTTCTAAGATTCCTCCACTCAAGGAGGGGTCCAAAGAAGGCCCCAAAGCTCCCTCAACCTACCCCCAATGGCCAAAGAGTCATCATCAAGCAAAGAAATCCATTGATGATGAAAGATGAAGTTTAATTGCCTACTTAGACCCTAAAACGACTGTGGGCATACCCCCAAGGTCATGACTTTTATGGTGAAGAATCAACAGAATCAACAGGGACTTCTCCCCAACTTACCACAGCCATGGCCATCAGCACGATCGTGGCCCATTGAAGATACCATGTCCATGGCCACCAACACGGTCATGGCCAGCAAAGGATAAGACAGTCGTGGCCCCCCATAACGATCATGGGAATTTCACGAAAAAAACCCCCATAATTAATAGGGAGTGCACTTGAATGCCCACAACTGTGGCCATTCACCACGGTCGTGGCCTTTAAAGATCAACTCGCCCGTGCTGCTGCCCCACGATCAAGGTCCCCTCCTCCAAAACGGTTGTGTTACTCAACACGACCGTGGTGCTACTCACCCAACACGATCGTGGCACTCCGCCACGGCTGTGGACATCTCCTACTTAGCATTTTCACCACCTTTCCACACCATACCCATGACCACTCCCCACAATTGTCCCATACCACCCCCACCACGGTTGTGGCACATCAACACGGCTGTGGTGACCAACCAACCATACCTATTTTTTAAACTATTTTTCCTATTCTACCCCACTTACCCTAGTGCTTTCCCACCACCTATATATACATAGGTGGAGGCTGGGGCACAAAGGTTAGCTTCTCGTAGCCACCATTACTCCTCTCCACCCACTCCTTAAGCATTTAGTGCACTTCCCCTTGCATTTGTGCTCTCCACCCACCATTTCCATCTCTATTTCACCTTGGAAACCTAGTTTTCTAGGTTTTCAATAACATACCAGGTCTTGGACCCTACTTTGGAAGTTTGACCTTTGGGTTTGACCAAACAAGGTTGAGGATAGAGTGATCCTAATAATCTAATGTATGAATAATGTAATCCAATATGTCATAATTTATTTGGAGATAATAAGATGATAAAGAACTTAATTGGTTAAGTATTTAAGATAATGGGCCACTAATGGTCCATAAGGCATATCTCATAAAAGGAAATCCTAAAAGTGAAAAATAAGTTTAATTTCGTGTTCCTTGGGTCCCAATTACCTTGGGAGTCAAGTTTCACATTATTCACATAATCATAATTCATTTAACTCAAATTAGAAAAGAAGATGTGAGTTTTCCCTAAAAATATCAAATAAAATAATATATGACTCCAAAAGAGGAAAATAATCTTAGATTCTTAATCTACATAATAAATGTATCCTTTGGGTAAGTTTTCATCCAATTTGGAGAAAGTTTGCTTAAAAGGTGTAATCAGGAGAGAGAAAGTGTGTAGAACCTTCAAAATATTAAATAAATATTTAAACAACTCCAATTTGTAAAATTGATGGCAAATTCATATCCAACACATTAAATATGACTTGTGGTTCAAGTTTCATCAAATTTGGATAATCCTAAAGCCATTAATGAAGGAGGAAAGAGAAAATGAAATTTGATTTATTTTACACATTAAAAGTTTCCAAAAGGCAAAACTAAGTACATAATCAGAATCTACAAGCCTAATTTAACCTATATACAAAATTTGGTTTAATTTGGATAATGATAAAACCCTAAATCAAAGAGAGATAAAAAGGTGCATTAATGTGGCCCCACTTTGATTTAATCGGATTCGATTTTTGATTTATATTTGTCACTCTGGCTTTGGAATCTCAGGCTTCTCTATGGAGCATTAGATCTTGACTGTGCGGTGCTCGAGTTTTCCCCTACCTCTCGACTTGTTTTTGGAAACCAGGTGGGCAAGCAATCGTTTCTGCTCGAATTTCTTCCCCTTCCCCATGTTTCCTTCTCCAATTCTTTTCCCTGCTTCTTCCCTTTCCTCTTCCACTCCGTTTGATCCTTGATGTAAGGGTATTTATACCCCAGGATCCTTAAAAGGCTAGCGCTGTGGGAGACCTCTGCTCACACCTTGTTCATCCCCTATTCTCTCCTTCCTCTCCTTCATCCCGCCACTACAGGGATTTGGACCCCTCATAAAACCCTCCATGACCTTCGTCGTGCCTCACCGTGCTGGAAGCCAACATTGGTCCACCTTTTCTCTCCACCGCGAGTTGTTCCCCAACTGTAGTCACCTTCGACGGAGAACCCTGACCGGGACCACACCTCCTGGCTTATCTGGGGATCAAAGTTGTCTAGGAGAGATCTTCATGGGTACCCAGATCTTCCTAGATAGTCAATTCGTTCCCATCACAAGCAAGTTGCTTTTCCCTCTTTTGCTCTTCCTTCTTGTTTGCCTGCAACAAAGTTGAATTCATGGTCTTTTGAAAGCCCTTGCACCTCACGTCTTGGTCTTTGGGTCCGTTTGACTCCTACGAACTTGATGGTGTTATTGTTGATATGTTTTAGCTTCTGTAGCCTAGTTTGAGTTCCTTGTTGTTGAGGTTTGCTGTTGCTTTCCGTTCTCACAATCATGTGAAAATGAATAAGATGATCGTGGTGATTGGTCTGGTCTACCCCTTTATTTCCTTCAGCTTTTGTTTTTCTATTCAGGGGAATTTTGGTCATTTCAAATTCTTGTCTCTTGCTTTGGGGTGAGTCAAGTGAGCCATTGACCCGCTGACTTGACTGGCATTAATTGGGCCAAGTCATGTGGGCCTTGCCTGCTTTTTGTGGATTTTTCTCGCTTATGTGGCATTATATAATTATCTGATTGGTCAAACTTATAAAAATCATAACTAATTCTCTGGTTGTCTATAAATTACAAATAAATACTCGTTGGATTAAAAAAATGAAGGGCTTTTTAATTGTATAAGTTTGGATGGCTAAATCTAATGTTTAATAACAGGTGTTTTTAATGGATCTAATTAATGATGAATTAACTTGTAAAAATCATAACTAATTATTCATGTCATAAAAATGTAATAAAATATGTTTTGGAATCCTATTAACCTGATCTATAAATTGGCATGGTTTTGATAACCTAATTCACACATTAATAAAAAGGTGGTTTTTAGGGTTTCGATAATGTACATGAAATTGATCAAAATCTACATATATGTTTAATAGGTTCTTTGGATGCCTAGGCTTGGACATAGAAGTGACTTGGATCGCTTGAATCTGATGTTGAGGTATGTTAGCATCTCCTATTTTTCTTTATTGAGCAATGACCTAAATTTTCATTCTCTTGGTCCTATGGAAAATAGCATGTACACATTACTCTTATCTTTTGAAACCATAGTTCATGTGAACTATCAGATTTGTTACTAAGCTTGTAATCATTGATATTCTCTTGACTTTGTTTCATATGCCTTGGTGCATGTTGGACTTTTGATTTTATATACCCACTGTGATGTGGATTTTTACTTGTTGATATATGCCCACTATGATGTGGATGTTTATATGTATGTGTTGTCCATTGTGTGATGGCAACATTGTACAATTCTGACTATACTTTTCTACTTGCATCTACATTTTACATGCTATGTGATTCAGTAGCACTAGAGTAGTATAGTTGCATTGGTTTTATTTATAACAGATGTGATATTTCCTGCTCTTTTTGGGATGGAAAGGAACCTCATACCTAGGGTAAGATGTGTGTCTTGACCCATTTTATATTTTGGGAGATTGGCAGTATTCATGTCTCTATCAGGTTTCAACTTTATGAGGGTTGGCCACCAATTGTGTTTATATTGTTCTAGGGCTATGCTTATCTCACATGCATGCATGTTATTGATGTTGATTGCGGGGTGTGTGCCCTACTTTGTTTATGTGCCAGTATTGCACAATCTTTATTGTTTTTGTTATGGCAAGTATCTTCTATTATCATGTGATAATGATTCTTCTCTTTTATGACCTTTTTGGGTAGTCCTTATCTCTTGCACGGGAAGCCTTTTATTTTGATGTCCCTTATTCTTTATAATTGCTCCATTTTCTTTTTAGTATGCACACACCAGCCTTTGTTGATGTCTCCTATTGTTTCTCTTTTGCTGGGGTATGCTTCCAACCCTAGGTGGAGGAATTGGGTGACAAGGCTTGATGACATGGACTTAAATAGTGAAGTTAAAGCTTGGATACAATCTTGAGGTGGTTTAGATTTCCTCTACATGGATCCTTATGATGTAAGTTGTAACTCTTTGTTTTATAATTGAATATAGTCATGATTTTATTCTGCTGTTATACTTTGGTCTTTTGATTACCATTATATAAAGATTTGAAAATTTTACACCCACTCCAAGATTCCTTGAAGGTGTGTTTGGACTGGAGGTTCTATTGTTCAAATTTTTAGTAGAGAAGTGATTTTGCTTCTTTACAACATGGTATCAGAGCCCATGGTAGTTAGAATCTGACTATTTCAATTTTGTCTCCCCAATAGAACATTTGACTTAGTTAGTTACCTCTAAGTGAGATGTTGACCCTAGATTTGATCAATGATCATCTTTGTATGCAATAAGGTTTGGTTTGAGGCTGAGATTAGATTTTGAGGAAGTATTCATATGGAAATATTGTGACTTGGTTTCTTGCTTTGATTTTGGGCCCTAAATTTTAGTATACAATCGCAAAAGTTTTCACAACAAATTATTGTCCATATATACGATATGTACGTGACAAAATGTTTTCTCTGGATTTTCCCGAAGTTTTCTCGAACTAAGTCACAATGAAGAGAATCTCTAGTTTAAGTAGAATCTAACCCTAGTTTGTGACTAGGATTGATATAAAGGTGTAGTTGACCTACCCTATGACTTTTGGATGTTCATGTAGGGTTGATAGGTTAGAGACACAAGGACCTATAACTCAACCCTAGATGGATCTGACTTTAGTTGGATACATGAGAAACATAAATCTATAAAACATTAACAACTAAGAGATGTGGGTAGCTCTAAAAAGTTGTTTAGTTTGACTTGTTAGGTTGAACCTTTTTAAGGGGTGTAGAGTAGTTAGTTGTTGATGTTTGATCTATAGATTTCAAGGACGAAATCCTTTTTAAGGAGTGGAGTGATGTAACATACCAGGTCTTGGACCCTACTCTGGAAGTTTGACCTTTGGGTTTGACCAAAAAAGGTTGAGTATAGAGTGATCCTAATAATCTAATGTATGAATAATGTAATCTAATATGTCATATAATTTATTTGGATATAATAAGATGATAAAGAACTTAATTGGTTAAGTATTTAAGATAATGGACCACTAATGGGCCATAAGGCATATCTCATAAAATGAAATCCCAAAAGAGAAAAATAAGTTTAATTTCGTGTTCCTTGGGTCCCAATTACCTTGGGAGTCAAGTTTCACATTATTCACATAATAATAATTCATTTAACTCAAATTAGAAAAGAAGATGTGAGTTTTCCCTAAAAATATCAAATAAAATAATATATGACTCCAAAAGAGGAAAATAATCTTAGATTCGTAATCTACATATTAAATATATCCTTTGGGTAAGTTTTCATCCAATTTGGAGAAAGTTTGCTTAAAAGGTGTAATCAGGAGAGAGAAAGTGTGTAGAACCTTCAAAATATTAAATAAATATTTAAACAACTCCAATATGTAAAATTGATGGCAAATTTGTATCCAAAACATAAAATATGACTTGTGGGTCAAGTTTCATCAAATTTGGATAATCCTAAAGCCATTAATGAAGGAGGAAAGAGAAAATGAAATTTCATTTATTTAACACATTAAAAGATTCCAAAAGGCAAAACTAAGTACATAATCGGAATCGACAAGCCTAATTTAACCTATATACAAAATTTGGTTTAATTTGGATAATGATAAAACCCTAAATCAAAGAGAGAGAGAAATATGCATTAATGTGGTCCCACTTTGATTTAATCGGATTCGATTTTTTATTTATATGTGTCACGCTATCTTTGGAATATCAGGCTTCTCTTTGGAGTATTGGATCTTGATCGTGCGGTGCCTGGGTTTTCCCCTACCTCTCGACTTGTTTTTGGAAACCAGGTGGACAAGCGATCGTTTCTGCTTGAATTTCTTCCCCTTCCCCTATTTCCTTCTCTGATTATTTTCCTTGCTTCTTCCCTTTCCTCTTCCGCTCCGTTTGATCCTTGATGGAAGGGTATTTATACCCCAGGATCCTTAAAAAGTTAGCATCGTGGGAGACCTCTTCTCGCACCCTGTTCGTCCCCTGTTCTCTCCATCCTCTCCTTCGTCCCCCCAATACAGGGCTTTGGACCCCTCATAAAACCCTCCATGACCTTCGTCGTGCCTCACTGTGCTGGAATCTGACATTGGTCCACCTTTTCTCTCCATTGTGAGCTGTTTCCTGACTCCAGTCACCCTCGACGGAGAACCCTAACCGAGACCACGCCTTTTGGCTTATCAGGGGATCAAAGTTGTCTAGGAGAGATCCCCATGGGTACCCAGAGCTTCCTGGATAGTCAATTTGTTCCCATCACATGCAGGTTGCTTTTCCCTCTTTTGCTCTTCCTTCTTGTTTTTCTGCAACTAAGTTGAATTCATGGTCTTTTGAAAGCCCTTGCACCTCACGTCTTGGTCCCTGGGTCCGTTTGACTCCTGCGAACTCAATGGTGTTATCGTCGATATGTTTTGGCCTCTATAGCCCGATTTGAGTTCCTTGATATTGAGGTTTGCTGTCGCTTGCCATTCTCACGATCCTGTGAAAATGAAGAAGATGACCGTGGTGATTGGTATGGTCTACCCCTTTGTTTCCTTCAACTTTTGTTTTTCTGTTCAGGGGCATTTTGGTCATTTCATGTTCTTGTCTCTTGCTTTGGGGAGATTCAAGAGAACCATTGATCTGCTGACTTGGTCGACGTTAATTGGGCCAAGTCATGCGGGCCCGACCTACTTTTCGTGGATTTTTCTCGCTTATGTGGCATTATTTAATTATCTGATTGGTCAAACTTACAAAAATCATAACTAATTCTCTAGTTGTCTATAAATTACAAATAAATACTCGTTGGATTCAAAAAATGAAGGGTTTTCTAATGGATAAATCTAATGTTTAATAACAGGTGTTTTTAATGGATCTAATTAATTATGAATTAACTTGTAAAAATCATAACTAATTATTCATAAGTCATAAAAATGTAATAAAATATGTTTTGGAATCCTAATAACCTGATCTATAAATTGGTATGGTTTTGATAACTTAATTCACACATTAATAAAAAGGTGGTTTTTAGGGTTTCGATAATGTACATGAAATTGATCAAAAATCTACATATATGTTTAATAGGTTCTTTGGATGCCTAGGCTTGGACATAGAAGTGACTTGGATCATTTGAATCTGATGTTGAGGTATGTTAGCATCTCTTATTTTTCTTTATTGAGCAATAACCTAAATTTTCATTCTCTTGGTCCTATGGACAATAGCCTGTACACATTTCTCTTATCTTTTGAAACCATAGTTCATGTGAACTATCATATTTGTTACTGAGCTTATGATCATGGATATTCTCTTGACTTTATTTCATATGCCTTGGTGCATGTTGGACTTTGATATTATATACCCACTGTGATGTGGATTTTTACTTGTTGATATATGCCCACTATGATGTGGATGTTTATATGTATGTGTTGTCCATTATGTGATGGCAACATTGTACAATTCCGAGTATACTTTTCTACTTGCCTCTACATTTTACATGTTATGTGATTCAGTAGCATTAGAGTAGTATAATTGCATTGGTTTTGTTTATAGAAGATGTGATATTTCCTGCTCTTTTTGGGACGGTAAGGAACCTTGTACCCAGGGCAAGATGTGTGTCTTTACCCATTTTATATTTTGGGAGATTGACAGTATTCCTGTCTCTATCAGGTTTCAACTTTATGACGGTTGGCCGCCAATTGTGTTTATATTGTTCTAGGGCTATGCTTATCTCACATGCATGTAGGTTATTGATGTTGATTGTGGGGTGTGTGCCCTACTTTGTTTATGTGCCTATATTGCACAATCTTTATTGTTTTTGTTATGTCAAGTATATGCTGTTATCATGTGATAATGATTCTTCTCTTTTATGCCCTTTTTGGATAGTCCTTGTCTCTTGCATGGGAAGCTTTTTATTTTGATGTCCCTTATTCTTTATAATTGCTCCATTTGCTTTTTAGTATGCACATACCAGCCTTTGCTGATGTCTCCTATTGTTTCTCTTTTGCTGGGTTATGCTTCCAACCCTAGGTGGAGGAATTGGGTGACAAGGCTTTATGACCTGGACTTAAATAGTGAAGTTAAAGCTTGGAGACAATCTTGAGGCGGTTTAGATTTCCTCTACATGGATCCTTATGATGTAACTTGTAACCCTTTGTTTTATAATTGAATATAGTCATGATTTTATTTTGCTGCTATACTTTGGTCTTTTGATTACCATCATATAAAGATTTGAAAATTTTACACCCACTCCAAGATACCTTGAAGGTGTGTTTGGACTGGAGGTTCTATTGTTCAATTTTTTAATAGAGAATAGATTTTGCTTCTTTACATTTTCCTCCATAACCCCCCATATCTTCATGCCCATCTACACCTTTGGAGGAGGGAGGACGTCCCCAAGTAACTAGGAGGTGAAGAAGAAGGCTTCTTCCACGAGGTCTATAGAGTTTCTTCCCCTTCTTTCCCTTTCTCTTGCTACTTTCTTGATCATGTCTAGCTAAGCCCCTTGTGGTGGGTTGTTTGGGGGTAAAATGTGACTTTGATACCATGTTGGGGGAATTTTGGCTTGTAATGAACTTATTTTTATCTATGATGATTGCTCCATGCTTTTGTCTCTTATCCCATTGCCATGCTTGTGATTTATGCTTTTTGCTATGAATTGCTTGTTCGATAGTGCTTGATGATACCATGTTTCTAGGAGAATTAAGATGCATGTGGAAATCTTAGGTATGACTCCTAGGTCCCAATAGGGGATCCCTAGCTAGTCCCCTTTGTTCCTACATGTCTACCTCTTCTCCTACTACTTGGTATGAGACCTAAGTTACTAGTATAAGTGTGATTGATGTGATTTCCTAGGGTTTTCTAAAGGCTAGAATGGCTAGTGGCATGAGGTCAAATACCCTCATCTCTACTCCCATCTCTACCCTTTTCCCTCAATTTCTCAATACCACTTATCCTAGAAACCTATATTTGGCTAATCCTATTAGAATTACACCTAACCCTAGTCTTCTACTAGTAGTATAGGGTACATCTAATAGCATTTGCCTTATTGTTTGGTTTGGTAATCTAGATGAAAGTTGAGAACCATGCTTGTCCAATAACCTCCCCCAACTAATATCAAAGTTACATCCCCAAATGGCCCACCTACTGTAATCATCTTGTTCAAAACTCAACTTGCTATATTTGCTTTCTTATGCTAGTATAGTCGAGTTGTTCGTGCTTAACCTAGTCAATTGCTTAGTTTTGATAGTTAGGGTTAATTTAGATACTTTCTTGCTTTAGTGGTTAACTTAGTTTCTAAATTGCTTCTTGCTCCTCTAGTGTAGTGTAACTTACCCTTGATCTTGATTAGTTAGTTGGTTAATCTAGAATGTTAAACTTGCTTGTTTAAGATAACTTAGGTTCAATTATGCCCTTTCTTTCTTGTTCACCTAGTTTAACAACCAAACAACCCTTTGAAAACCCTTCAACCCTAGTCTCCACATTAGGAACATAGCTAACACTAGCCTAGCTCTAGTTCCCCCTCTATCCCTGAGGATTCACACCTACTCTTGCCAATCACCTATACTACAATAGTACCCCGTGCACTTGCGGGTGACCAATTTGGTATTGTGATCGACTTGGTCAGGGATAATACAAATTTTGAAAGATCCAAACATGTGTTCGAGTCCCATGGAGTGCATCTAGTCACCCCTTATTGGCTAGTGTGTACACCTCTGGCTTGACGCACCATACCGCTACCCCAACTGATCTACATAGAACCTCCTCAAAGAGGATAAATAGGGAAGGGGAGAGGGTTTTCCCCTATTTTAATCCTCTATGCATGTAGAAGAACCCAACAGAAACATCATTCATTGAAACTGAAATTCAGACTCCCTTGAAAAATCTCATCAGGATGTGGATCACGTCCAAGAGGAAGCCAAACTTATCCATGACCTATCTAAAAAAAACCCAATCCACAAGATCATAGGCCTTGGTCATGTCAAACTGATAACAGATTGCTACTAATATTCCCTTTGTTTATGTCATGTGTTATCTCCTTAGACAATCTGATATGATGATATGTCCCTGCCCTGAACAAAAGCCCCTTTCTTGGGGGAGATAAGGTGTGGGTGGAACATAGCAAGGTGGTTGTTGAAGAGGCGTGCCAAGATTCTTACATAATTGTTCTCAATGGATATTGAGAGGAAGTATTGACCTATCTTCATAGCCTCATCAACCTTGGGGACCAAGATAATCTTTTAGATAAACAAGCTCTTATAACATCCTCCCCCTTGGAAGGGAAGCTTTTCCAGGTCCAAAAAGTTTGACCCAATAATGTGCAAGTTGTTGAATAGAACTCCAAAGTGAACCCATCTAGGATTAGGGCTAACTATTGATCCATCTATCTGATAGTATCCAAAACCTTATCCTCTTAGGGGGTAGCTATCAGGTTTAGGTTATCTTTATTCATAATCCCAACATGGATGGAGGATAGGATTTCATCACCAATGGCTCAGAGGGGGGAGGGGAGCCGAGAAGATACCTTCATAGTAAGTTACAGTTGTATTGACCATTTTCTCACCATCATCAATAAGAGCACCATCTTTCAGTTGAAGTATTCTAGCCACCTTTCTTTTTCTCATGCCTCTAAAAACAACATGGTAAAACCTGGTGTTACATTCATCAACATTAAGCCAATTAACATGAGATTTGTCCCACCAGCTATGCTCCTCCTGGTCCTGGGTTTTTTCCTAGTGTTGCCTCTGCCTCTGTCTCTCTAAGGAGTCTTTTGTTGATCATATAATGTTTGAGTCGAAGTCATTTTGGAGAATTAAGACCATGTCCTCCAAGTTTTTTTTCCTTTGTTCAATCCTACCAAGCACTTCAAAAAATCATTATTGGAGTCATTTTTTAAGGTTTTTCATTTTGGAAAAGAATCAAAAGGAGGGATCATCCCACCCCTTCATATGCCATCCTTACACAATGATCTCCAACAAGGATTCATTTAAAAGCCAAATATTTAGGAAGGAGAAGGAATTATGCCATCTATAGGGGTGACTTGGCCCGCGCACTACCAACAACGGGTAGTGGTTTGAGACTTTGAACCTTGTTCAATGATTTCCCATTACATCAGGAGTTATCAACTTGAAAGGGGTATTGATAAATCCCCTTTCTAGTCATTGGAAGAAAGTTGGAGTGTGATGATATTTATTCACCCATGTATATAAACTACCATCAAAACACATCTCTAACAAGTCAAGGTTCAGGATCTAGGCATTAAAATCCTTCATAGCCTGGTGATCTGGGGGGTTCTCCCCTCTATTCTGCCCCGATGAATGGATGAAATTAAAATCCCTAGCGATCTCCCATTTGTTCTTCTCTACCTATTGGGAAAGGAGCTGTAATGATGACTGAAGATTGTACCTATCAGTAGGCTAGCATTTGGCATAAACTACAGTAGCATAGAGTTGAGCCCCCTACACATATGTGAGCATTATGGTAATGTGTTGTTAGTTATACACTATGACCTAAGGATTCATAGCATCATCTCCATATAACCAAATCTTCCTCCCAACACCAGCATTGCTATCACACCAATCCAATTAGGTGATATTAAGAAGGTCCACAATTTCAATAACTTGGACCATTGGCTCCATCAATGCCACAAGAGATGGTTTGTGGTAGCTAAAAATCCATTCCCACACTCTTCTAGTAGGGCCATTCACCACTCCCTAGAGATTCCAAAACAATTGTTTAAACATGGTCCATAGAAGCCTCCTAGGTTTGATCTCTTTCCTTAAAATGATTGGCACCTCCGGCCCCTGTACCACCTCTTTGAGCTATATAAAATATTCCCCCTTCCTCAAGGTCTTCTTCTATCTCCTAAAGTCATTCTGAACATTCACCCACTGGCCTAGCCCAGTCTGCATTGTCACCCCTGATGGTTCTACTTCTAGACTGAGGTATTTGCAAATTGCATCTTGACTAGGATTTAGACAGGGGGTGAATGAAATACCCAAGTTTGGTAGACTGGAGTTGATGTTGTGCCCCATCTTGATCTTGTAACAACCTGCTTCTATGGCTAACTATCCTAAGATTCTGGTCATGATGACTGTTGGGGACCTGAGGGTGGGGGATGAAGAGGGGCAATCTAGGGCCTGGTTGTGTATTGGAGAACTTGGATGCAGTTGTGCCAAGGGTGGGATGGCAAGTTCTCTTCCCAATTTAGTCATATGCAGTGAACTGTTGTACCTCTCCAAAATCACCACCTTAGAGAATATAGACATTGTGTATCTGTCTCGATAGGAAATAGTGAGAATTGAAGCTCAAAATAGGTACCATAATTGAAAAATATTTGTCATGTCTCCAAGACACATCAAAACCTAAAAGCCACTACTTTCTTCTATTCCCCTTCGACTAATGTCATTTTCAGTTTCCCTTTATCTCTTCACTACTTTGTACCCCTTGTCTGTGTTTCTGTATCACTTTTTACCAAATATGACTTGTTGAATAAGTGGATGGATCTCCATAGGCACTCTCGACAATCTGGTCTATTTAGGTTTTCCAAACAATGGCATCCCATCAAAAAATTTTGACTCGACCGCTATAGGAGTCGATGTTTGAGCTACATTTCCTCTCCTCCCCTTTTATGTGGTTCCAATAAGAAGACTCCTTATTTCCACTCCAACACAAGTAGGAAGTACAAATTCAGTTAAGAGTGGTGAGAAAAATGACTATCAGCAATGCCATGTTTTGAATAATTAGATATTTTCCCTAAAAGGACACTCTATCATCCATCATGCAAGCGGAAACTACATCTGGTCAATATTTCTAATTGGTTTGATCCCAATTTTGTATTTTACTAAAAATACTAATGTTGATTTGATACCATCATTATTTTATTTGAAAGACCAAGCACACTTATTTGCTTCCCTGAAAAGTAAATTGGTTAATGCATTTCAATGCCCGATAACATGGTCGCCATGTTCTCTATACCCTTGCAACCAAGGCATGTGTTCAGTATACAATTCCATTATAATGTCAATTGTAATGCATTATGTTATAACATTGGCGTGGGTAGATGGATGATTTCATATTATATAGGCATGCATAGATAATATTCTAGTTTTGTATAAAAAACACTTAGATGGTACATCAAGTTCAAGACAAAACTGGAGAAGAAAAAAGAATACACCATACAACATTTATGTAATTGATTTCCTCAAATGAGCATGTAGATGATGAAATGATAAATTGAGACCATGTTGTTGAATTTTTGGAACATATGTGGTAGTTACTATTTGTTTGTGCAATCTCCTACCATGAAAATCACTTTGCCAAATAGAACATGAATCATATCTCATACAAACCTTTAATCTCCATATGGAAGTCCACGATGATAACATTGTTAACTCCTTGTTTCTTTGGTGGTGAAGATAATGTATATTATCAATAATTGATGCCACCCAACAACACCATGCTTGATTATCATCACATATAACCATGCAATCTTGTACTCTTATAAAGAGAAAATCACATGCTATAAGGTTGAACAATTACTGCTTAACATACATGAAAAGCATCCCCTTACACTCCTCTAGTAATTAGTTTGGAATGTTAGAATATTTTTGTTTGGCATGCTTCTAAAGTACCTACAACACATGTTGAAAATATTTATGTCTTCATAAAATATATTCACTGGATACTTATATTTGTATTTATAGGCAATCTTTGGAACATAAAATATGTTATGGACATTTGCAAATTTTAACTCTTTGGTATGGAAAGTTATATATGCTAGAAAACTAGAATATTAATGTGGATTATCCAAACTTTCATGCTATGTACTTTGTAATATCTCTATGTAAGGAAGGTTACATGTGTCGCCAAACTAGAATATTTAAGTGTTTTATCAAAAAAATTGTTAACATTATCATTTCCTAGATGGCCAAAAAAATACATTATCATTCTTTGGAAATCAAACTAGAACAAACTAACATGTATGTGCTTATATAGGTCTTATCATTTGTGCCATTTTGAAGATCCTTAGTATTGATTCCTTTTTCTTTGATGTCCTTATGAATTATTATTTTTATTTGACAAGTAAAGTTCATCATCATCTAAGTCTCAATCCTAACAATGTTGGGGTCGGCTACAAAAATACTTCTTTTCCTATCATCTCTATTATGGGCCATACTCTAATCAAGATGTAAAGATTCAAAATCTCTATTTATTATCTCTTCCCAAGTTAATTGAGGTCTACCTCTACTTTGTTTAACTGTGCTTACTCAATAACCTTAGTTTAAATAGGTGCATTTGTCAATTTTTTTTGCACAAGTCCATACCATCTTAGATGACCTTCAGACAATTTGTCCTTGATGCTCATAATACCCACTTTGTTCCTATTATAATCATTCCTCAAATAATATTTTCTTGTCTTTCCACACATCCATCTCAACATATGCATTTCTGCCACATTCATCTTGTCTGTACCTTGTTTTTTCACTGCCCAACATTCACTCCCATATAGCATAGTTGGCCATATAGTTGTTCTTCAAAACTTGCTTTTTAATAAGAGAGGGATCTTCTAGTCACATACTACTCTATTTTTACTACTCCAGTTTCACTCCTCCACTTCAACCATCATGTTGTGATCCTTTGACAAACATCATATTGGACCTCACCTTCTTTTTCAATACTAGAACCCAAGTAATGAAAATTTATCATACATTGGTAAAGACACTCTATCCAAATTGAATCTCCTATTCACAATTCTAGATTGGCTAAATTTTTAATGCATATATTCCATTTTTCTTCTACTGATCATGAATCCATTATATTCCAATGCACTACTCCATAGTTCAACTTTATCATTCAATATTAATTTTTTTTCACCAATCATCACAATATTATCAACAAATAACATGCACCAAGGGATATTATCTTGAACATTCTTTGTCAACCCATCCACATCAACAACAAATAGATATGGGTTGAGTGTCGTCCTTGATGTACCCCAATGGTGATAGGAAAAGTTTGTGTCTCTCCTCTAGGAGTCCTAACACTTGTAATTGAGTCATAATAAATGTCTTTAATCAGTTCTATGTATTGGATAGACACACCTTTTTTATGCAAAACCCTCCAGAATGCTTCTCTGGGTACTCGATCATAGTCCTTTTCTAGATCAATAAACATCATATGAAGATCTCTTTTGTTATACTTCTCCATAAGCCTTCTTCTCAGAAAGATAACATCTATTCTTGATCTTCCTAGCATAAAACCAAACTAGTTGGCTGATATATGTGTTATCGATCTTAGCCTTTGCTCAATAATCCTTTTTCAAAGCTTCATAGTGTGATTCATCATCTTGATACCTCTATAGTTTGTTATCTATGGACATCTCCTTTGTTCTTGTAGATGGGGACTATCGTACTACTTCTCCATTCATCTAACATCTTCTTTGTCTTCATCATCTTATTAAACAAATCTTTTAACCACATAGCACCTTCATCCCCCATATTCTTCCATACATCAATGGGAATACCACTTGGACCACATGCCCTATTCATTTTCATATTTTTCAAAGAATTCTTGACCTCGGATAGTGAAACTCATTATGTGTAAGTGATATTTCTTGCATTCATGTCATCTATCACTAAACTTTGTTCCCATTATTGCCATTGAAAATATTTTGAAAGTAGTTTTTCTTCATTGGTTCCTTATATCATCATCCTTCATCAACACTCTGCCATCTTCATTCTTGATGCATTGTACTTGACTCAAGTTTCTTCCTTTCCTTTGTCTTATATAAGACTTTTTATAAATATCTTTTTCCCCTTCTCTAGTATACAACTCATTATATATCTCATCAAATTATATGGACCTACCTCTTGAACTTCCGTCTTAGCATCTTTCTTTGCGTGTTTCTATCTTTGAAAAGTTGCATCATATCTAGATTATGGCAAGCTCCTATAGATCTCCCTTTTGAGTTTAATAGCCTTTTGTACTTTACCATTTCCCATCAAGTTTCTTTCTGTGGAGGACTGATGGAGTTTTGCAACGCCACTAAAAATCCTAGAGATGATGAATCTCTAGGTTTAGTCTTTCTTGTACTATGGTAAGATCTCCACCCACGTGTGCTAGGACACGCGGAAGTCTTATCGTAGTATAGTTTAAGTGTCGAATCCTCGGGACAACGGTCTTGATTAGAATTAATCAGGATGGAAAACGTTTTAGTCGTACCTAATTACTTAACGGTTGATATTTAGATCGAAAGTTTGATTTGGTTGTTTAAACTAAGTGCGAGGAAAGTAAAAGAAAGAAAGTAGAAAATGGGGTTGTAAACAATGATTAAAAACCACTAGGATGTTATCAGATTTCATGCCACTACACATGGATCAAGACATGCAACATAATAAAACGACCTGCAAAGAGATTCTAATCAGTTAGTATCTTGTAGACTTAGTTTCTTTTCGGATAACTAACTACGAGAAGTGTGGAGTATTGCAACGCCAGCCATCCCATAATCAATGGTCACTTGCTTTGCATTACTTCTTCATGAAGTGTGTTCCTCGACCTTGCCAAGGTTGCACTTTCATACGTCAACTGATTCCATTTCATAGTATGAAAGTGCAACGATGGGAGTGAGTTTACTCCACTCATGAAAGCACTCCTAGATACCGAAACAGACGTATGGTGACTACATACATCCAGAACCAACTTTCAATCGATATTCAGATCTAAGGGTACAAACGTAGACAATTCATACCGAAAGACAATAGGTAATACAAGTTGATGATCAAGCAACAAGCATTCATTTAACGATTGATGTTGAACTGAAAAGGAGAGTATCTCTATTGCAAACAGTTGAATTACATTGCATGAAATGAAAACATGGGTAGTGGGGCTACTCCCCGCACCCTAGTGAATGAGACTACTCGCTCATATCAAGGACAAAGAAGGAGGCGAGAAGAGAGAGAAAGAACGTCATCTCCACGGAGGAGGGAAGGATGAACCCTTGGTGAAGAGAGCAACGATCTTCGCACTTCGTGGATGCTTTGATGATGGATATCCTCTTCCCACCTTCTTTGTTGTTGAGAGAGAAGGTAGCTTGAAGATGGAACGTGGATCTCAAACTGGCAGCCTTGGGGCGATGAATGAAAGATGGGAGTGTTCTGGAACTGGAGAGGCAGCCTTTGGGCGTCTGAGAGTTCTCCCCCTTTTGAGGACCCCTTTGGATCTTATTTATAGGCTTAAGTGGAGCCCAAACGGTCTTGAACCCGTTTGGGCGCTGAACCCGTTTGGCCACTGAACCTGTTTGGTCCCTGAACCCATTTGGGCACTGAACTCGTTTGAGCGCTGGACACGTTTGAGCACTGGACTCGTTTGGGCGCCAAACTCATTTGGGCACTGAACTCATTTGGGCGTTGAACTCGTTTGAGCGCTGGACCCGTTTGAGCACTGGACTCGTTTGGGCGCTGAACTCATTTGAGCACTGGACCCGTTTGAGCGCCGAACTCATTTGGGCGTTGAACCCGTTTGGTTCCTGAACCCGTTTGGGTGCTGAACTCATTTGAGCGCTGGACCCGTTTGAGCACTGGAGTCGTTTGGGTGCCGAACTCATTTGGGCGCTAGACCCATTTGGTTGCTGAACACGTTTGGGCGCTGAACTCGTTTGAGCGCTGGACCCGTTTGAGTGTCGAACTCGTTTGAGCTTATGCGGTCTCGGAACCGTTTAGAGTTCATGCGGTCTTGAGACCGTTTAGCCTTAAACGGTCTTGGGACCGTTTGGCATTAAACGGTCTTGGGACCGTTTGGGGTTTTTGTAATTTTTTTGTGTTTTTCTGCAAGGATAAAGAAGAGAAACGTTAATCTATTGATGTGTCAGTAATAAGGTAAAGATTTAATGATTCTTTCTAATTTATTTAAGAAAGAGTATGGAAAACAAGGGAAAACTAATAAAATAGCATCACAAAGTGAGAGGTTATCACCCCCCTAACTTAGAGTCTAGCTTGTCCTCAAGTTAGATAGAGCTAAGGCATGCAGTGGCGAGGCGATTTTAGTTAGTTAGGGTTTCCATACTCTTGTTTCAATTCTCAACCTGAGTTCTCCTCAAATCATATCGGATCTTATTGCTTGCCTTGACTCTTTCAGGTTTTTGAGAGATGCATGGGTCTCAAGTTCCTTCCGTATCTCGTAGCTTGCATTGGGACCACTTTTTATTCTGTGCATGTTATTGACTCTAATCAGCTTTATATCTCTCTGAGGAACCTACCGGTAACTAGAGTGGGTATGAGGGTTGGGTAAAGGCTTAAAGTGTAACTCTCCCTTTTTGTGGGAGAGGGCTTGCCTATGCTTTTTAGAGACCCACTACCGGGCACGACACATCTGCCTTCATGAGGGCAGCTGAATGTACCGGCCGGGTGAGCTCTTTATTAGCCTTCTTTTATATTTAGAAACCTTAGGGTCCCACTACCGGGCACGACACATCTGCCTTTATGAGGGCAGCTGAATGTACCGGCCGGGTGAAACCTTTATTGGCTCTTCTTATAAGTCCTAATGCATGGCACAACTCTCATGTTTTTATTCAACACTCTGGCTTTTATTCGAAAAACTCACAGGCTTGGGATTTGGGGATTGCTTTTGGAATTTATTTTGGGCGGCCAAGCCTCTTTTATTTGAAGAGAGAAAAGTTGTTCTTAGAGTTTTTCAACATGCACTTATTGTGTGGTCCGCTTGCAAGACTTCTTAATTCGGAAGTTGCCTGATACCCCTCTCGTCCTTGAAAGCTCGGCTTATTTCTGCCTTGATATAGACCTTGTGGAGAGTCAGATATAGAAGTGAAACAAAGCATGAAAACCCAAGGTGGAGAGATATTATTAAGTCGCCATTGTATGTCTAAGTGCTATTTTACTTTTGAGGACTAACCTGATTCTAAAATTAGCTGAGGGTGACTTTTATTCTAAAGATGAACCATTCTTAAGAAGCTAAAGGTGTAACGGAAACTGAGAAAATTTATACAAGAAAAAATAGGAGAAGATGGAGAAAGAAGGATATAGAGATGATACCTCGCCCTTGTCTAATGTACGCCCCCCCAACTTATCACGCACTCTGTCCTCAGAGTGTCAAAGTGATAGGTGGAGTAGTACGAGGACAAGGGCCGTAGGTTAAGTGAATCCTGTGCTTGCCCCTGGTGCTTGAAGGAGTTTAGCTGCAAATTGTCCTCGCAGGGCATGATAGTCTACGTCAATCTTATCCTCTACTGGTTTCTGAAGAACGATGATGGTGTAGATCCAATAGAGGACATGGAAGCCGCAGTCGTTTGATTTTCAAATTTGTTGGGGACACTTGTTGCAGAAGGAAGGGCGGTGAAAATGTTGTTTGTCGTAAGCTTTTGTGTGCTGACTTAGAAAATCGATTAATTTTTCAGCACATTCTTTCGCTACTACCTCTGTGGGCATTTTTGGCGTCACGACATAATTCTTCTGTTTTGTATTGTACTGGCTGTCGGAGCTATTATAAATTGTAATTGTTCCTTATGGTAGGTTTGTTGCCAGGAGCAGCCAGTGTTAATGATAGAGGAAGGGTAGCATGATGAACTTCGGCATTGTGTGTTACAGATAGGAGATTAGTGTTTCATCTGTGCCGAAGTGCTTTAGCTTTAAAAGGTCATCCTTCAAATAAGGAGACGCCATATATGTTGTGGGGTTATCTTGGCCTAGGAGAAATTGGTAAGCGGCCATTAGGCTGACAGAGAGTGATCCTTTAAATTGTAGAGTTTCTCGAAGAGTGTCTGCCATTATGAGAATGTCACCAGACATGAACACGAGTTCATCTTTCTCAGCAAAAAGCCTTGACATGATGAGACGTAGTTCGTAGTCGGGGAGGCCTTTGCAAGCACTGAGATCAAAGTCTGGGATAGATGGTTTGATGGCAGACAAAGGATCACTGTCGTCTTTGCTTTGCTCGGTTGTCGAGGCCGGTTCCTTTGATTTCTCTGACTCCTTCAGAGTTTGTCGGAAGGGTCGCCGCTGCGGTCGCTGGATAGAGGAGAAGAGGTAGCGAGGGACATCATCTGGTGCCATCGTCGGGTCCTTGAAGAACCGTCTATCACAGATGAGCTCCATGGCATAACGTCCTCGTAAAGAATGAAAATCTTCAGCAACCAGAGCAGAGAATGGGATTTCATGGTTCAGCGCTTGGATGTGACGTATGGTGCAGAAAGCGCAATCCCCGGATTCCTCGTCAGCTTGGACTTGCGGGTTTATTATTTTGAACCAAGGCTAGTTCCAATTGTGGCGGAGAGATGGACGTGCAGCCCAAATTAGCTTAAGCAGCCGAAAGGGTATACATCGTGCTTCATCGGCTGCTTCACCCATAAAGTTTATTGTATCGGCGGGTAGCTCAGCACTGCAGAAGTTATAAACTGTGGCGTCCCGAGCCTCGGTATCAACAACCATGAATAACCAATGATTTGAAATTTGGAAGGGCATGGTAAGATAACATGCTCTTCGTGCTAAACTGGTACGCAGACGTTTGATTGATTTTTCTTTGATGTCCTTGTATAGCAGGCCCAAAGATAGGGCAGGCGAGGCATTAAAAATAGGCTGCTGCCGCTTATGACTTCTGTACATTTCTATACAGTTGGTGAGAAGGACACGGAAGATAGACATTGGCATCGTCGACCGAGGTCGCAGAATGTTGCGGAAGTCTTCACGTGTCATCTTGTGCTTTGTTTTAGCATTGTGGTAGATAATATCGTCCCCTGCTTTTGCATCGTCCACGATAGTGTTCAGTATAAAAATATCCTGAGCATCTAATGTGGAGATGGCCGCCATATCTAGGTCATGCATTTTGTGCGGTAGGGGTGGTGGCGGGGGAAGCTCTCGTGGAGGGGGGGAGGGAGGTAGTTCTGGAGCTTCCTCATAGCCCTGTATGTCGTCGTCTGAGTCCGAGGCAGAATCGAGCTCTTCATCAGTATCTAAACGCACTCGTTCTGATTCGTTCTCGTCATGTGGTGAAGCTGCTGGCGTTTCGAGCGCTGAGGGGGGTGGGACAGCTGTTGCGGGGGAGCTGGCGCTGGTTCCTATTATACATTGGTGGAACTCAGTGAAAGACGCATCTTTAGCAGCCTCCCCAATGGATCCCATAGCGGAATAGTCAAGAAATTGGTCCCCATATGACATGTTAACATTATCATTGCGTGGGGATTTGGGATCTTTATCACCGTCATGGTGATGCATCTGCTGTTTGGGTTCTGTTCCATGGCTGGGAACCTCCCCATCATTATCTGGTTTATCAGAATCATCACTTGAGGAGGTATTGTTGTTGGAGTCAGCCGAAGAATCAGAATCTTCATCTTCATCATCTTCATTTGCTGCTGATTTATCCGTTGTTTTCTTATGTGCTTTCTTCTTGCACTGACGGTGGATGGATTGAAGCTCATCGTATGCCACTTGCACGTGCTCGTGTGTTTCAAGCAGTGCGTCGTGGGTTTCCTTTAAATCAGAATAACGTGCTTCAGCCGAGAGGAGTCATGTTGTCAGGTCAGTTACTTGAGCTCGTAGTTGAGTAAGTTCATTGGTTGATGACTCCTCTTGGCGTTTGTGTAGCTGTGTGAGGGTGATGTTGATGTCGTCCAAGCGCGTGCTGAAAGCTTGTTGTTGCTGCTTGAGCTCGCGGAGGGTCTCAGGCAGCGGTTGAGTCTGTATTGAGATCTTCTTGACTAGCTTTGCCATCGCCTTGTGCTGGCTTTGGACTCCAAGGACCAGCTCGGGCAAGGTTTTGCAGTAGCCGTCGACGTGGTCAACTTGCTTAGCCACTGAAACTTGTCGTTGCTAGATTTCTTGGAGGATGCTTGGCAAGGCGTGGTTTTGCTCGTCGATCTTGGCGACCTGCTTTGTTAAACCCTGCACACAAGAAAAAATAGAATTTAATATGTTAGAAGGGTCGGTGAGGAGGTTTCGGATGGTGTCAAATTGCCGTCTGAATTCCTCACCGACGTTAGTGAAGGGGACCCCAGTGAGAGAAGGGTGGGGCGGCTGGGGTCGGGGTGGAATGGTGGTGGTAGTGTCATGCGGAAAGGACACTATTGATGGTCCCGCGAACTACGTAGTGACTGTGGAAGGGGTCACTAGCGGTGTCGGGGCGGCGGCGGATGAGAAGGGTGGTGACATATCCGGAGAGAAAAGTTTGTCCGGTAATGTTGATGGAAAGTCTGTTGAGGTGAAAGAAGTGAATTCGGGCGTAGTAGTGGAAAATGGGATGCCCGAAGGGAAGAAAGGTGATTTGGAAAAAGGTGGAAGAGTGGAGGATGATGGGGTGGTGGATGGTGTGGTGGAAGATGGTGGGGTGGTGGATGTTGGGATGGTGGATGGTGTGGTAGAAGATGGTGGGGTGGTGGATGTTGGGATGGTGGATGGTGGAGTGATGGTTTCGAGATCAGCATGTAGACTCATTACGAAAGAGTCTAGTGATGATGTTGTTATGTGTTCCTCTGGAAGGGTGGGTTCTGTTTCGGGGTGGGGTTTGGAAGTTTGTGTTCCCGACAGCTCTTGTTCCTTCAAAAGCCTTCTGGAAGGTTGTTTTACAGGAATTTTTGTTGTTTTTGCTGCCGGGGCAGTTATGCTAAGCTCTGTCTGTCCCATTGTTGCTTTCTTTTCGGTGATTTTGACCGAAGACATGAGTGTTGCGATTTCGTCATCTGAGAAAAGGAGCTTGTCTTTGTCATAATCCGCAAGTTCTGGTAGTGGGAGCAGCATTCTGAAGGATTTTGCTGTAGGGCAGAAGACGTAGTGTAGCTTGCCATCCTTGTCTTTTATGATGAAGGAGTTCTTCATTGTTTGTTCATTTGTAAGGATGTCGCCCTTTATTTTTGTGCATCTAGGTAGAAGTCTATCCATCTTAAGGTATTTGATAATTGATGTGATAAGACCACCCATACATATTTATTTTCCTAGGGCGTAAGCTGATAGTTTTTGGATGATAAGACGCCCAATGTTGACTGGCAACCCATTTAGGATGGACCAGATAACAAAGAGGTCTGAGAGGATTACATTTCCTCCTTCTGACCTGGGGAAGAGTGCGCCAGCAAGGATTTTGTGAAGTGTGCGCACTAGACCCGATTGAATGTTTGATGCTTTACATGTTTTTGCATCATAAACCGGTAGCCCCGTTAAAAATTTCCAGAAGTTGTGTTTGTTGAACTTGGTGTTGTCTGTGCCAACAGCCTTGGCTTTCTTCAACTTCTCTTGGTTGTCTATAAAGATTTCGTTCAGCATATTTTCAGTGATGACCACTTTGTTGTTGAAGATTCTGGTGGATATTCTATGATCACCACCGTCCTGTGCTTTATCGAAAGTGTCCACTGCTTCTCTAGTGAAAAAAGTGAAGAATTCCGTTGTAGGCTCAACGTATGAGGATTCAGTGACAAAACAAAGTCGAGAAAGATTGGAATTGTATAGCAAGGTGAGGATTCTATTGTAGATCCCAATCTTCATAAGTATCCTTGGGCAAACGTACTTCATCGGTTTTAGAGTTTGTTTAATGGATGGGAGGGTATGGATGTGAAGATTTTCTGGTGGTGGTGATGTGGTAGTAATGGGGGGAAAATAGGAACGGTAATGGTGGCAGGGGTGGTGGTGATGGTGGTGGTTGGTTGAATGGAGGATGGTGGAATGAAACCTGCCAGGGTTTGTTCCCTTGCAGTGATAGGGTGAACCTGTTTCCTTGCCCTCTTCTTCGGTTGTGGTGCTGAAGTGGTTGCTTGGGCCTTCCGCTTCCCCAAGGACTTTTTGGTAGGGATTCTACCTCCGATGAAGGCTCATATTCCGAGGGGTCATCAGTTGAGATTTCTTCGACCTCCTCTTCAGAAGGTTCTTCTACTAAGAAGTGGTTGATGCGTTTTATCTCATGCATGACTTTGAGCAGGTCCACCTTTGCTGGGACTGTTCCAGTTTGTTCATAGTGGTCAATGATTTGCCGAAACTTCGCCCGGTCAGCAATTAATTCCTCCTTTATCCAAAAAGGTTTGTCGGCTGTTCTTGTTGGTTGTTTTGCGGGGGAGGCCATTCTGAAATTTTCAAGAAAACAAAAGTTAGAGATCTGAAATTTGAATTTAAACAAGTTTATTAGAATAGAACAGTATTTTTGAGGTTTGGTTGGATCCAAACGGGTTCGAGACCGTTTGGTTCCAAATGGTACGTCGTCCAAACGGGTGCAAGGTTGTTTGGCGCCAAACGGTTTGGAGACCGTTTGGGGCCAAACGGTCCTTCGTCCAAATGGGTGCAAGGTCGTTTGGCACCAAACGGTTTGGAGACTGTTTGGGGCCAAACGGTTCTTCGTCCAAACGGGTGCAAGGTCATTTGGCACCAAACGGTTTGGAGACCGTTTGGGGCCAAACGGTCCTTCGTCCGTTTGGAGCAGACCGTTGGGAAGACGAAGAGCCAGGCCATTTGGCGGCGAGGGACGGCGAGAGGGAAGCCGAAAAACGCTCGTCGACGGTGGCGACGGTGACAGTGGTAGCGAGAACCATGAGAGAAAACTCTACCTGTTAGGCGACGACGGCGGAAGAAGAAGGGCCGGAATGAAGTGACGATGAGCGAGCAGAAGAACGGAGCCTCGCACAGACGACGGCGAAGCGTCAGTCGGAGACGAGAACGGTGGTGGAAGACGGAGGTGATAACTGTAAGCTCGGAGAAGCAAAAGTGCGCGCGGAAACTGGAGTGAAATGGAAGTGGAACATAGAAAGCGAGAGGTTCTAGAAGAGAGAAAGTAGGGTGTGGGGTGTTATTAATAGGATTGGGGGTGGCGTCCTTACAAATTCCCGAAGTCAAATGGGTGCAAGACCGTTTGAACTCCAAACGGGTGCGAGACCGTTTGAACTCCAAACGGGTGCGAGATCGTTTGAACTCCAAACGGGTGTGAGACCGTTTGAACTCAAATGGGTGCGAGACCGTTTGAACTCCAAACGGGTGTGAGACCGTTTGAACTCCAAACGGGTGCGAGACCGTTTGGGGAGGTTTAGGTTTTTGATGTTTTTTATTTTTATGTTTATTTTGTTTATGTGGATTTTTTGTATATATGTTTCAGAAGAAAACTAAACTAAAAAGAAGAAGAGGGAAGACGAAAAATGATGATACTCAGATCTTGGGTTGCCTCCCAAGTAGCGCCTGGGTTTAATGTCGCTGGCTCGACGAAATGCTGATCTGGCTATGCTGATGTTATAGGATCTTGGATCTCTATAGTTTGTCTTGGCAATTTGTCTACTGGAATGTAGTATTTCTTTAACCTATGACCGTTGATGGTTTTTTCTCCCCCGTTATCATCAAGGATAATAACCGCTCCTGTCGGGTAGATATGTTTGATAGTGAAAGGCCCCGACCATTTTGTGCGCAGTTTTCCCAGAAACAATTTTAGTCTGGAATTAAATAAGAGAACCTTATCTCCGATGATTATATCCTTTCTTTTTATGTGGCCATCATGCCACATCTTGGTTTGTTCTTTGTAAATTCTGGCATTTTGGTATGCTTTCATTCGCAACTCTTCCAATTCTTGTAATTGAAGTTGTCTAGATTCACCGGCACTCTTGAGATCAAAGTTCAATTGCTTGATAGCCCACCAAGCTTTATGCTCTAATTCAACTAGTAGATGACACGACTTCTCATACACCAATCGAAATGGTGTTGTTCCAATTGGTGTTTTGAAAGCTATGTGATAGGCCCATAGAGCATCGGGAAGTTTGGTAGACCAGTCTGTGCGGTGCCTATTAACAGTTTTTTCCAAAATGTCCTTGAGTTTCCTGTTGGAGACTTCGACCTATCCACAAGTCTGTGGGTGATAAGGTGTGGAAACTTTATGTTTGACTCCATATTTTCTTAATAGTTCTTCGAAACTCCACTCAAGAAAATGAGATCCGCCATCGGATATTATTGTTCTTGGAACGCCAAATCTGGGGAATATTATTTCTTTAAACATTTTGATGACTGGTTTGGAATCACAAGAAGTGGTCGGTAGAGCTTCTACCCATTTCGAAACGTAATCCACAGCTACTAGAATGTACGTGAATCTGTAAGATGGGGGGAAAGGACCCATGTAATCCACTCCCCAAACATCAAAGAGTTCAACTTCTTGCCACATATTCAAAGGAATTTCATTTCGTTTAGTTATTCCTCCAGATAGTTGGCATTTGTCACATGATCGCACATATTCATGTGCATCCTTTGCGATGGTTGGCCAGTAGAAACCAGATTGAAGAATTTTAAGAGAGGTTTTCTTAGAGCTCATGTGCCCCCCAGTAGGGCCTGAGTGACAGTGTTCTAAAACTGGGGTGATTTCTATTTCTGGAATGCATCGACGAAAAAGTCCATCTGCGCATAAGTGGAATAGGTAGGGCTCGTCCCAGAAGTACTGCTTAGCGTCATGAATGAATTTTTTTTTGTCATGGTATGATGCAGACGGATGGATGATTCATGTTGCCAAATAATTAACAATATCAGCATACCAAGGAAATCCAGTAGTAATCTTCATTAGTTGATCATCTGGTAAAGAGTCTCGAATGGGTATGTTATCGGAGTCTTTAGCTTCAATACGACTGAGGTGATCCGCGACGACATTTTCAACCCCACTTTTGTATTTAATCTCTAAATCAAACTCCTAAAGCATTAATACCCATCTGATAAGTCGGGGTTTAGCATCTTGTTTTTGGACCAAATATCGTATTGCAGAATGGTCAGTATATACTATGACTTTTGACCCGATTAGGTAAGACCGAAATTTTTCAAAAGCATAGATAACTGCCAGGAACTCTTTTTCGGTGGTAGTATAGCTCTTTTATTCCTCATCAAGCGTCTTGGAGGCGTAATATATGACGTAAGGCTTTTTGTCAATCCTTTGTCCAAGGACTGCCCCTATAGCATAATCGCTAGCGTCACACATAATTTCAAACGGTTGTGACCAGTCAGGAGCTCTTAGAATAGGGGCAGAGATAAGGGCATTCTTCAGAGTTGTGAAGCTATTAATGCATTCTTGGTGAAATATAAAATCTGCTTCTTTGGTCAGTAGGTGAGTCATTGGCTTTTCTATCTTTGAAAAATCTTTTATAAATCTTCTGTAGAATCCTGCATGACCAAGGAATGCCCTGACTCCTCTGATGTCTTTAGGTGGAGTTAGTTTTGAGATGACATCGACCTTTGCTTTATCCACTTCAATCCCTTTTTCACTTACTCGTTGTCCTAGGACCACACCTTCAGTCACCATAAAGTGACATTTTTCCCAATTCAAGATCAGGTTGGTGTCTTCACATCTTTGTAGGACTTTTCCTAGATTGAATAAACAGTCGTCGAAAGAATTTCCGTATACAGAAAAATCATCCATGAAGACTTCCATGATAGATTTTGTTAATCCAGTGAAGATAGCAGTCATACATCTTTGGAAGGTTACGGGTGCATTGCATAACCCGAAAGGCATCCTTCTAAAGGCATATGTTCCAAAAGGACAAGTAAAGGTGGTTTTTTCTTGATCTTCAGGATGGATTGGGATTTGGTAAAATCCTGAATATCCATCAAGGTAACAGAAAAATTTTTGGTGAGCGAGTCGTTCGAGAACCTCATCCAAGAAGGGCAAGGGGAAATGATCTTTCCTTGTTGCTTTGTTAAGTTTTCGGTAGTCGATGCACATTCGCCACCCAGTTATTGTTTTGGTAGGTACTAGTTCATTCTTATCATTAAGAACAACAGTGGTCCCCCCTTTTTTTGGGACCACCTGCATGGGACTTACCCATTGAGAATCCGAGATTGGGTAGATGATACCTGCTTTCAGAAGTTTGAGAACCTCGAGGCGAACTACCTCCTTGAGATTAGGGTTCAACTTTCTTTGATGTTCCCTTGATGGTTTGAATTCTTCCATCATATGTAATATGTGCATGCATAAAGCTGGATTTATACCCGTCAAGTCAGTCATCTTGTATCTGATAGCTTTCTTGTGTCTCTTTAGTTCATCAAGAAGTCTGTTTTCTTGGTCCACCTCCAGGGTGGAGCTGATAATCACTGGACAAAGTTTCTCGTTGTCAAGAAAGGCATGTTTGAGTCCCTCAGGTAGAGCTTTCATTTCAGGAGCCTTAGGTGGCTCAGTTGCTTCTATAATGGTGACGGCCTTGAGTTCTTCAAAGGTGGCCGTTGGGGCTTCTTCATCTTTTTCTAAGTATTGAAGGCATTCTTGCACAAGTTCATTTGCTGAGAATTCTACTTCCGGATTTATCAAGATATCTTCCAAATCATCAGAGGGTTCAGACATTTCTAATTGGGACATTTGATATATAGCGTCCAGGAGAAAGACTTCCTCTTGAATGCTTGGACCTTTCATGCTATTAAGGACTCTGTACTGGAAAGCTTCCTTCCCAAGTCTCAAGATAATAGTTCCTTCTTCTACATCGATAAGTGCTCAGGCAGTAGCTAGGAAAGGTCTGCCAAAGATTATCGGGTATCTTAGGTCTTCTTGTATGTCCATAATAACGAAATCGCACGGAACATAAGAATTCGTTCCTATCCTGACAGGTATATCTTCAATGATTCTGAGGGGAGCAGTTATGGTAGAGTCGGCTAACTGAATTGTCATTGTCGTAGGTAACAAATCAGTGAAGCCTAATCTTTTGCACATAGAATATGGCATAATGGATATACTTGCTCCTAAATCTGATAATCCTTTCTTGTTGGAGCCATTTCCAATTGAACACTGAATACCGAAGGAACCTGGGTCCTTCTTTTTCTTTGGCATTTTGTGAAGCAGAATGTCTGAAGTGGTCTGAGCTAGTTTCATTGTTTCGTGCTCTTATATCATATATTTTTTTGACAGAAGGGTTTTTAGGTATTTGGCCCATGCGGGCACTTCGGAAAGAGCATTGAGGAATGGTATATCAATGTATAGTTTCTTCATAGCTTCTTTGAATTTCTGGAACCTAGTGTCCATTTTGGTTCCTTTCATCCTGTCCGGATAAGGGATTCTGGGAGGAACTTCTGGCATTGGTTCCTTTTATTTTTCTCTTTCAGTGGTTTTAGTAGATTTTTCCTTTTCCTGGGTTGAGCTTTCTGTTGGGGAAAGAATAGCTAAATTGTTATCATCATCATGGATGATTCTAGTGGTATCAGGAAGGACACGACCAGACCTTGTGGTGACAGCATTTAGTTGCTCAGGTCTATGTTGGTCATGCCTTGGGTTTGCCTCTAGTTGCCCAGCAAAGGTACCTGTTGGTGGTTTCAACTGAGCGGCAATCTGTGCTAATTGGGCCTCTACAGCCTTTTGTTGAGCCTGTTGGTTCGCAAGCATAGTTTGCTGAGATTGAAGCATCTGTCTAATCAAAGAAATTTCATCTGATGGTTGGGAAGGGGCACTCCTCTGTTGATATTGAGTGACTTGTTGCCCTTGTGGTTGCTGTGGAGGTGCGGTTAACTGCGGTTGTTGTGGCTGCTGCAACTGAGGTTGTTGCAGCTGTGGGTGCAATCCTGGATGGGTATATTGGTAAGAGGGATTCCTAGGATAATTGGATCTTTGGAAATCATTTCTATAATTCCCCTGATTTTGGTTGAAGTTATTCTGAAATCCTGGTGGTTGTCTATTGAAAGATACGCCTTGTGTCTGTTGTTGTGGATTGGCAGTCCCTGCAGGATTCCCATATTGAAAATCAGGGTGGTTTCTTGGTTTATCTGGATTGTAGTACACCTGGCCAGGTATTGAGTGAATGGAGTTGACTTGCTCTGGCATTTGGTCCTTGGGATGTTCAATAATGGGTTCATATTGTGGCACTAGTAATTGTAGATCCATCATAACATTGTATAGCAGACCACATGATAGTGTGGGATGATCAAATGCATGACAGGCTTCGCAAATTCTAGTAGCTGCTTTTACTTGTTGAACCTGGGAGCCTTTCTTCTTGTCGTATTCTCCGAAAGAAGTTTCGAGAGCTTGTTGCTTGCTAGTAATAGTCTTCAAGGCCTCTGCAATGGCCTTGAGTTCCATAGATTCTTCAGCCTTGTAGACTTTAAGAATTCCCTTGGATTGGTTAGACGACCTTCCCCAATTGGATTGGTTCTCGGCCCCTAACGTAACTATATTCCAAGCAACTTCATAGTTCTTTCTCATGAAGTTTCCTCTAGATGAGGAGTCTAAAAACTGCTTGATATCATCACTAACTCCTCTATAGAATGTTTCAATCAGTTGATTTTGGGATATGCCATGGTGAGGGCACTTTCTCAGGAGTTCCTTGAATCTTTCCCAAGCTTCTGCAAGTGTTTCTCCGGGTAGTTGGGCAAAATGGTTGATCTTCCCCCTAATCTCATAGGTTAGTGAAGGTGGAAAGAATTTCTCAAGAAACTTTTCTTCTAAGGGAGTCCAAGTAGTGATGATAGGGTGCCTATCTAAAGCATTGTACCAACTTAGCACTCTTCCAGATAAGGTGAAGTGGAAGAGGTGTAACATTATTGCTTCCAAGGCAACTCCTGCTTGAGGTACAAGTCGGCAGAGTGACTTGAATCTCTTAAGATGATCCATGCAATCGTCTCCAGATCCTCCAGAGAAAGAGATGCCTTGCATGATCTGGATCCATTGCGTCCGGATTTCAAAGTTTGGTATGTTAATAATCGGTGGTCGGATTGGGTGATCATCTTCATAATTCTTTGGGACTGCCTAGTCCCGAAGTTGCTTGTTTCTTAACGCTAATTGAGCAGCGGCATTCTCGGCTTGGATGCGGGCTTGTTCCTCAGCTCGAATCTCGGCCTGCACTTGAGCACGAGTGTCAGTGATAAGTTGTGCTCGTTGTGCAACTATGGCGGCGTTAACTCTTTCTGCAACGAGGCGTTGCTCTTCAGCCATCTGTCTGGCTCTTTGGCGGTTAAGTCTAATCCTTCGGTGGAAACTTCTTTCTACCTCAGAGTCGTACTCTGGTTCAAGGGAGAATCTGATGTGATGCGGGGTTAGCATACACGTTTTCTACCTGAGTAGGAAGAAATTCACTCGGTTAGATGATGAAAGGAAGCACAGAGGTCAAGAAATTTTGGAGTAGTTATCAAGGAAAAGTGTAAAATCCTAATCAACCAAGAAGTTGTTAAGTAAAAACTAAAACGTTCGGTTGTCCCCGGCAATGGCGCCAATTTTTGATGGAGTTTTGCAACGCCACTAAAAATCCTAGAGATGATGAATCTCTAGGTTTAGCCTTTCTTGTACTATGGTAAAATCTCCACCCACGTGTGCTAGGATACGCGAAAGTCTTATCGTAGTATAGTTTAAGGGTCGAATCCTCGGGACAACGGTCTTGATTAGAATTAATCAGGATGGAAAGCATTTTAGTCGTACCTAATTACTTAACGGTTGATATTTAGATCGAAAGTTTGATTTGGTTGTTTAAACTAAGTGTGAGGAAAGTAAAAGCAAGAAAGTAGAAATTGGGGTTGTAAACAATGATTAAAAACTGCTAGGATGTTATCAGGTTTCACGCCACTACACATGGATCAAGACATGCAACATAATAAAACGACCTGCAAAGAGATTCTAATCAGTTAGTATCTTGTAGACTTAGTTTCTTTTCGGATAACTAACTACGAGAAGTGTGGAGTATTGCAACTCCAGCCATCCCATAATGAATGGTCACTTGCTTTGCATTACTTCTTCATGAAGTGTGTTCCTCGACCTTGCCAAGGTTGCACTTTCATACGTCAACTGATTCCATTTCATAGTATGAAAGTGCAACGATGGGAGTGAGTTTACTCCACTCATGAAAGCACTCCTAGATATCGAAATAGACGTATGGTGACTACATACATCCAGAACCAACTTTCAATCGATATTCAGATCTAAGGGTACAAACGTAGATAATTCATACCGAAAGACAATAGTTAATACAAGTTGATGATCAAGCAACAAGCATTCATTTAACGATTGATGTTGAACTAAAAAGGAGAGTATCTCTATTGCAAACAATTGAATTACATTGCATGAAATGAAAACATGGGTAGCGGGGCTACTCCCCGCACCCTAGTGAATGAGACTACTCGCTCATATCAAGGACAAAGAAGGAGGCGAGAAGAGAGAGAAAGAACGTCATCTCCACAGAGGAGGGAAGGATGAACCCTTGGTGAAGAGAGCAACGATCTTCGCACTTCGTGGATGCTTTGATGATGGATCTCCTCTTCCCACCTTCTTTGTTGTTGAGAGAGAAGGTAGCTTGAAGATGGAACGTGGATCTCAAACTGGAAGCCTTGGGGCGATGGATGAAAGATGGGAGTGTTCTGGAACTGGAGAGGCAGCCTTTGGGTGTCTGAGAGTTCTCCCCCTTTTGAGGACCCCTTTGGATCTTATTTATAGACTTAAGTGGAGCCCAAACGGTCTTGAACCCGTTTGGGCGTTGAACCCGTTTGGCCGCTGAACCCGTTTGGTCCCTGAACCCGTTTGGGCGCTGAACTCGTTTGAGCGCTGGACCCGTTTGAGCACTAGACTCGTTTGGGCGCCGAACTCGTTTAGGCGCTGAACTCGTTTGGGCGCTAAACTCGTTTGAGCGCTAGACCCGTTTGAGCACTGGACTCGTTTGGGCGCTGAACCCGTTTGAGCGCTGGACCCGTTTGAGCGCCGAACTCGTTTGGGCGCTGAACCCGTTTGGTTCCTGAACCCATTTGGGTGCTGAACTCGTTTGAGCGCTGGATCCGTTTGAGCACTGGACTCATTTGGGTGCCGAACTCATTTGGGCGCTGGACCTAATTGGTTTTTGAACACATTTGGGCGCTGAACTCGTTTGAGCGCTGGACCCGTTTGAGTGTCAAACTCATTTGAGCTTATGCGGTCTCGGAACTGTTTAGAGTTCATGCGGTCTTGAGACCGTTTAGCCTTAAACGGTCTTGGGACCGTTTGGCCTTAAACGGTCTTGGGACCGTTTGGGGTTTTTGTAATTTTTTTGTGTTTTTCTGCAGGGATAAAGAAGAGAAAAGTTAATCTATTGATGTGTCAGCAATAAGGTAAAGATTTAATGATTCTTTCTAATTTATTTAAGAAAGAGTATGCAAAACAAGGGAAAACTTATAAAATAGCATCACAAAGTGAGAGGTTATCAAGGACCACACCCTTTGGACTCTCCCAAGACCTCTTTTGCAATTTTTGTTATAAAGGAACTCATACTTTTCCACATATGGTTAACATAAGTGACCAAGTTTCAAGTTCTCTCCTTGATAAGTTTATCATATTATGTCAATTTTTGTTCTCCTTTAAGATTCCATCACTTGATTCTTCTATATTGGATTATGTTATGCTTATCTATATTGATATTCATGCTCACATTCAAAATCATTAGCTATGTTGGGTGGTGAGTTCTTCCCCAGGGATCACTTTACAATCCTTACATACATCTTGATCCAGTCTTCTTGTAAGGAAATAATCAATTTGGCTACAATTTCACCCACTCTTAAAAGTAGTAATATGAGGATCTATTTTCTTAAAATGTGTATTTTCGAAGATCGTATCATAGACAACTATAAAATCTAAAATCCTCTCTCCTTTTGCATTTCTACTGCCATATCAAAAACCTCCATGAACTTTCTCATATCCAACCATGATACTCCCCACATGGCCATTTAAGTCACTCCCAATAATGATTTTCTCCTCTATTGATATTCCTTGCATAAGTTCATACATGTTATCCCAAAAATCCTTCTTTGCCTCCTCACTAACGCCAATTTGGGGGGCATAAGCACTTACAATATTAAAAATATATCCCCAAGGGCTACCTTAATATCTATGATTCTATCTCCCGTCCATGTCATCTCGATCACATCATCCTTTAGCATCTTATCTATAACAATTCTAATGCTATTTCTATGTCTATCAATACATGCATGCCAAATTTTGTACCCTTTGTCTCCAATCTATCTGCATCATTCCGCTATCCATTTGGCTTTAAGCAAATAATGTTAAATTTTTGTCTAATCATTGTATCTTCTATCTCCAAAGATTTTCCTATCAAAGAGACAATATCCCAAGATCTCACTCTAATCCAATTTTTCTAAACTTGCTTTTCTTGTACATGTCTCCTACAAAAAGATTGCCCTTGCACATTTTTTACTATATCTAGGCTATGATGCAACAGAACTAGATTCTTTACCGACACTCATCCAAGGTGTGGAAACCCTTGTTTTTCCTTCAACACAATTGTCCCTACTATATTGAAACCCATTGTATATTTATCACTACACCAGGGTATCGATGCAGCGCGTCACAAGGTAGGGATGCTCCAACAAAAGTTTTATAAGGATCAATGTCATAAAAAGAGTGACAAAGTTTTGGTTGTCTATCAACCTACCACCAACCCTCCTCCTTCACCCGGTCTTGGGACTGACTACATGATGATGAAGTAAAGCTCATTGTGGTTTTTGTTGAGTAGAAAGTACTAGCATTGATGATGTATGATCAACTGTGAACCAATGTATGCATATGATCTACCATATATTTTATAATAACATGGTCAAGTCAAATGTCTCCAATCTTGATATCAATGTCAACCATTTTGTCTTTGTCAATAGTTCTAGTGAACTTCCAATACTAACTCATCCAAAAAAAAGAGAACTTCCAATACTAAATCATATGCACATAACTAGACATGATATGAGTTAGAAAAAGTGAGACAAGTTTGTAGGTATTCAAGTTGAAATCTATAGTTTCTACACAATATTGTATATATATTTTAGGTATGGCCCAAGTTTAGTAGCTTTCAAGGTGAAACATACATGTAACAACTATATATATGATTGGAAAGGCCTAATTCTGATTTCTTTGTTGTTTATTATTCACAATCATCTTTTTTTAAGGAAATCTTGGTCTTCAAAGTTATGCAATTGCAAAGGATATCTAAACATCTTATGTAAGTAACTCTCAATGAATACACACACATAGTTGCATATATGTATTTTCCATGTTTGATTGTTCCTCATTCATCTATAATGGGATCTTTTGTTTATTTGATAAAAGTATCTCTTACTGTTTATAATTTTATGGTAGAAGGAGTGATAAAAATGTGTTAAGCCCGTCCATTTTCATTGTTCTATGGAGGTTAAAGTTGAACATATGAAAACCAAAGTTGGGTGACATTGAAAATCTTTACTCAATTAAGAGGTACGTGATGCAATAACAAATCTTGTTGAATTGGTTATACTTATGTCAAACCTAAAAAGATATATATATATATATACACACACATATATATATATTCCCCTTAAGAAACTCATGACATACTTACCAGATAAACTCACTAGGATAACTTTGTTCTTATAAAATGAAATATTATGTATTAAGTAATCTAATAAACAAATAATTCTTAGAAATTTATCATGACAGGGTAGTCAAAACGAACAGAGCAACACATTATATTGCCTAGTGATATGAGCAAAGAAACATGATGTGAATGCCTAATGTTATGACAGTTAATCTTATATTAATTTTTGTCTTGTGAGTGGAATTTAATTTAATGGTAGTGTTTGTAATCTGCAATGTAATCACACTGAAATCCTAACCAAATGTATTTGATCATATGTCTTTCTTGAAAATTGTGCAACTTTACTCCTTTTTTATGAATTACAAACATCTCTTATTTATTAATTCACAAACTTTATCATGGTGTGCATGCTATGTCAATGTTGATAAAACAAACTAAATAGTGGTCATGATAGGATAGTAGGGATTTACAATCTGAGAAGAGTGTGGTTGACATAAGCAATGCAGTGATCCTCGCTTGCCTGATGATGTGAGCCATCTTCAACTATCTAGAAGGATTATATCTTTCTCCCACATCACCACTCTTTCCGTCATAAATTGGCATTGATATGTGGTTCCTCTACTTGTCCTCTCAAAATAGAAAATGACATCTAAATATAAGTAGGAACTACACCTTGCCTACTCAATAATACACATGTATTTTATCAAATTTATGGAGCTTACAATTGTATATTTGGGACAAAATAGTAATATGGTCTCTTTATATATTGCATGAGTATTGATTACATCTTCCTCAACTTTCCTCTTCTTAATATAAGGTATGATTCAAAAGGATTAGGATATATGGCTCTTTGGCACACGTTGCTATAATTTTTCATGCAGTTTGTAGTTGCTACTCTCGTCAATCTTTGACTGTTTCGAGGAGTATTGGTGAGCCAATTAATCCTTACACATGGAGGTTTATTCCGTACATACCAAAATTATTTTTTTATGATATAAGCATTCATGAATAGGTAACTAATGCAGTACTATATCTTGAAGTTGGTTTTACAATTATGTGTGAGATAAGTAATGCCCAAAATTAGATACCTATTGGTAGACAGATACTGAGGTTACGTGGGGACTAATTTGAATATACACTATCTGATCAAATGATTGAATGAAGCCTCGATCTATTCTACCTTGAATAAAAATGAGCTTCACTCTCATTCTTGTTGATATTGTCGGCCATGTTACATATCATTCCACTACCTAGAACATGGCCACATAATTCATATTCCTATAGCTTTTCCTTTTTTCAGAGTCTACATATCATGACCAACATGTTGTAATATTTTACTCTACATATCCTCACCAACACGATGTAATATTTTACTTCATAATATATATGATGACATTCTTCATTATTTTCTTTTCGAATTGCAGACTATTGTCAATCATGGCATGGAAACCAATGAAAAGGATATGGACTGCCTCTACTTTAAGAATTATCAACCTAGTGTCCTTGGAACACTATTTGGTTATCATGATAGATATGATATTACTTTGTTTTATTTATCCCCTAGCTATTTCTTTAGTGGGCATGGTTGAAGAAGGTATATACAAAAAATATGAATTTTCTATTAATGTTGCCTCTATTTCTAAATGCCCTTTTCTCATGTCCTCGTGCTATTATTTTATCAAAATAATTCTTGTTTTGATGAATCTTTTCTACTCTAAGGATTAATAAAGTATTACACCACTACTACATTTAGTGCACTAAGGGTGGATGGTTTTATCGACTTAAGGTATAACATTGAACTTTTTTACATTTATACAATTGTGGCTTGTTAGGGTTCATAGATTTATATATATAATGTTGCCACCATATGGTCTTAGCTAGTGCGAGAAAGAAAAGACTTACTTAGGACAATTTATTGTCTTATGTTGAAGAATATGTGTATTTGGATGGAAATCTACTTTGCTATTGGATTGTTATTTGCAACACATCAACATTGGCCTTGATGGAGTCTTTGGTTGTTGTTGCTAGAATCATCATACAAGAATATTCTAGAGATGGATATGAATACCATTCACATCTAATATTAGTGTTTTTGTTACTTAATCCAGAGTACGTTCTCAATATCCTCAATATTTCATGGTTCGAAGAAAATGGTTTAGAATCACCTAAGCATCCTCTCAACGCTTTCAAAGAGGGTCATTGGCATGGCCTTTCCTTTTTTTGGAAGGACCAAAAATAGGTGATTGATGTATAAATGTAGATTTATTAATTGTTGAAAGTTGTATCGGTGAAGGGGCAATGGTCCATGTCCTCCCCTATGTGATGAATAATTGTTAGTGTGATATGAAAAGAGCGGTTTGAAAGAGTGATTTATTATGGCTATTGAGTCTTTTTTCTTTGCCACTCAAAAGCCTTCCTCTTTTTTAAAAAAAAAGAACAAACTATAAAATGATTTGAGAAAAAAGTGAGGAATCATTTCCTATCAGAAGAAAGGAAAATAAGGGAGGATTGCAAAGAGGAAAGCTAAAATGTAGAAAGAACGTTATATATTATAAAAAGATATGTCCAAACATAAGCAAGGAGAAGAAACCATAAATCCAAGATAGCTCAAAACTCCAAATATGTTAGTAATAGATCAACATAAAAATTCTAGATTGAATTCATGCATATCCTCAAACATATATGCATTAGCAACAAGTATCTATGCAACATCCTTATCTATGTGAAAGATCAGCAGAATTCCTCCAAGAGGAAACCTTCCTCAAAGAAAAGGATTTTCCACAAACACCTTTGACCAGGAGAAAAAATTGTATATATAGAATGAGTAGAAAATTTAGAGAACAAGATATCTTGTTCACTAGATTAGTAGACTTGATCAATTCAAGTCTACCTGCCATAGATAGAAATTTCAATTTCCATGACTCAAGTCTCTTTTAACATCAATAACACTAGAGCAATATTTTTTAGAGAGATTCCCTATAAATAATGGAACTCACAAATGCTTAAAGGGATGAGATTTCTTGGAGATTCCTAGGATGTTAGAAATATGATTTTTATCAACAATTTTACTAAAGAAAACATCACTCTTATTAGGATTTATCCAAAGACCAGAGACAAGATCAAAAGTATCCAAGATTCTTTAATACATTGAACACTAAAAATTTTGAGATAAGCCATGGATATCAAATGAGAGATACAAAGGTCCTCAAAGGAAGAAAGAGGAATCAAAGACCTATCCTTCACAAAATGTTTTATCAATGCAGAAAGACTTTGCATAACAATAACAAAAAGACATAGGGGCTAAAGGATACCCTTGTCTTATGCCAATGCAAGGATAAAAGAAGTTAGATGTCTTTCCATTGACCAAACTGTATAGGATGTAGAGTTAAAGATTTATTCAATCCAATCTATCCAAATTGTAGGGAAACACGGGATAGAATAAAGAAATTTCCAACTCACATAATCATAGGCTTTAGAAAGATCAACTTGAATGCACAGTTTGCCTAGATTTATTAAAATCATGAATACTTTCATTGGTCAAGAGAATGACATATTTAATGCTCCTCGCCTTGATGAAAGCACACTAATTATCATCTTTAATAGAAGACAAAATAGACTAAATTGTCCAAAATCAGTTTGTATACCACATTGCAAAGCAACGGGCCACAAATTTTGAATATTACAAGCATCATAACTTTTGGGGATAAGAGTAATGTAGGTGTGGCTCGCTTCTCTTAAGCGTTTAATATTTTTGGAAAATTCTTTAAATGCAGAACTAATCTCTCCCCCCAAAATAGACCAAGATTTCTTGAGAAAAAACCCATTGAACCCATCTGGTTCAATAGATTGTCAAAATTGCATTTGTGTTTGAAAGAAATCAAAAATATTTTACTTAATAATATATAACATCTTTGAAGGTTGGCTGGTAAGTATATTTGTGAAGGACCTAGAACCTCATTAATAATAATAAAAAATTTATCCTTCACAGGTGTATTCGTGTTGAAGACCATGTAGTCCTTCATAACAATGTTTGTGAAGGCCAAAGTCTCTCATCAAAGTATCTATGAAGAGGCATTTAGAGTAGGACTTTTTATGAAGGATTGTCCTTCAATCAAACCTTTTTGTGAAGGTCTTAATGTGCATTTGTAAATGACTCATCCTTCACTAATAGCCATTTTTTTTGTAGTGAAATTGCAAAAAAATCACGAACACATCATGTTGGACATCCAACATGTAGTGTACATTGCAACAACTCAATCCAACAATAAGGCAACAATACAACATATGGGCACTTGGCACATCGCCTCAATTTTGGGTGACAATTTGACAGTTCTCAAATGACATGTTATGTTGATCAGCATCACACTTGGTCACAGACGAACAGTTAGTTACAACTATAGGAACATATATGACACCATGTGTTGGTCAACCTACACTCTGTGTCACCTATAGATTTCTCAAAACTTCAGTTGTAACCGCCCCACTTCCATTTATATGACTCTTAGTTATCTTGGGATAGTTATAACAGATCATTTGAAGTGAGACTTAGTTAAAGAAGAGAGAGAAGCAGTTGGAGGTGACCAAGGATGATGGGGTGCTTTCTCAGAATAGAAAGTATACCATTTTCCTTCTTCCTTAATAGTTTTAACAAAGATCTCCAGTCACGTCTTCTTCTATCTTAATGAGAAGGTTCCAGGAGAGTGTTCAGCAACAAGGATAAAGGCTTGACTCTTAATCAGATTTACAGCTTTGTCCTGCTTCCTTTCATAAACATTGGAGTTTGTTTCTTCCTTACTTAGTACCAGCTCCACTTTCTACTAATTTTACCTACTTTCTCCTTCCATGAACAAGTAGATCTTTCTTTCTAGTACATGGGGGAGAAATTCTTCTATCATGTCTTATTGAACAACATATTACGTACTTAATACCAGTTTAATCACTTTTCTATGATACATCGGTGTTGATTTCCACATATTTTCCTAACTGGCCATCTTGTGTGTATGTTTTATGCTTTTTGTGTATGTTGAAAAGGTAAGTTTGAAGTAAGGAGGTGTATCATAGCCTCATTTTCTAGTCCATGAAAGTTTCTAGGTAATATTGGGGATCTCAAGGTTTTTTATGGTTTTGATTTTTATGTATGCACACCCATTCTATGTAGAGTTATAACCATTCTATGTTTCTAAGAAGGGTGGAGAATTTGCAACTCCCGTGTGATTAATATTGTGTAACATCATAAATTTTAATAAAAGTGTCTTGGATAAAATTTGTAGGTTGAAAATATGTACACTAATGAAGATTTAAGAACATGATGATATGTTATGCAAAACTTCCATACAATTGAATTTATATTGTTATAAACATGAAATCAAGTGATGTATTAGTCCTATTATGATGATTTGAGACATTAAATCAAATTCCAAGAGATTTCATATATATATTTTATAGTTAAATGAGAAAAATTTGGAATAAAGGATGATTATGTATGCCTTGATATCTCAAAATATAGAGGTATGCGTGATCTCAAATTTGAAATCTTCTCATATGATAAGAATTTAGGTTTAATTGCAAAATTTGGAAAATAAAGGATCATCCTACTATATAGTAGGGAATATTGAGTTTAAACAACATTAATTCTTTAAATGATTTCTTGCATCCAAATTGAGAATCTAAGGCTATAGAAATCATCTACATGTTAATATGAGTCTATGATAAAATTTAGGTATCAATTGGAGATTATTATCTTGGTCAAAATAATATAGCAAGATAATGCCTAAAAGACATTTAAAAATAATTAGAAATCCTTTCTAGAGCAGGTAAAATGCCCCTGCTCATTTCCAATCCATTTAATCCTTCTTCCAGAGGTCTCCATCAACCTCTAGACTCCCTGCATGCTAGAACTGATTTCCATTTCCCTGGTTTCCTTGTTCTTTAATGAATATCCTTGCAAATCGAGAGCCCCAATTGAACCAAAAGATGATTGTGAATCTACAAATACCATGTTTTAACCCTAACTCCCCCTCTCCAGAAAAATCCCAATCTAACACCTATCTTCCTTTCCACAACTTGTTGTAGGCATTTTTTTCCCGTACTCACAATGCTAGGGTTCCACCCAGAAAGTTTCCCAATACACCTAGGAAGCTTGATCCATCACCAATTTGGTTGAAGCTTTCTGAGACTGTAACATCCCTGACTTGGGTTATGCTTTAATCCTAGATGTTTTTTTAATTAAGATAATCATATCCTTACTCTTATCTTTTGAAAAGTAATTAAGGCTCAAGAGGAACTTATGTTTCAATTTTAGTCCTATTTTAATAATGTTCAAACAATGTTTTGCCTGTTTTGGACTAAAGTGCAAATTACCCAAGTTGAGGGGTTAACTTGCAAATGTTACATGCTAAAATGTTCCTCATATGTTGAAGCATCAAAATAATGAGAATGATGCAGAGGTAAGGCTTGTGGTAGCCTGAGTACCAAGAAAGAACTTGTTGAGCAATGTTTTGCATATTAAAATCTAGTTTTGGTGTAATGTGTAAATTATCCAAAACCTAGGGTTCAATATGCAAAATACCACCTCTAGAGAGTCCCTCATGTTTCTTGGCATCATATAGAGAAATAAAATTATAGGGGAGTCTCATTTGAATCACTTTGGAGGAGAGAGAATCTTGATATTAAAATAATCAAGATTTAAGCATAATTGAAACCCTAATTCAATTTAATGCAAAAATAAATATATCAATTGAATTGCCCTTCAACAAAAAATGGGATGGTTGAATTTGCATATGTGCGAACGTCCTTGTGCCTTGCACAGGCCACAAAATATCTAAAGTGAGTGGAGAGCCCACTCACATTAGTTAACTGAAAAGTAATATCCACTCAATTTTGGATATTATTATTATATTGATTAAGGTGCTTAATTTGTTTTCTTTAAATTCATGGATAATGAAGAGGAATTACAAGGTGGGGGAGATGTCTTCGTATTCAAGGGATGGAGGGGAGTATGTGGCACCAATTTTGGGAGTTGAAGGAATTATTTATCACTTTCTCTCTCATGAAATTCCTTTACATATATCCCATTTTTCACCCACATGAAAGACTCTTTTCGACCCTTCTTTCTTTCCTTGCTTGGGCCATTCACAAGGGAGCTTAGGAGAAATAGGAGGACGTGCCCCAACCTGTAGGTAAGATCCATAGTCATCTTCAACCCTAAATTCATGGTGGAAATCGAAATTCAATGCTTATTTTCTCCTTTTCTCCATTCAATCTTCAACCTTGGCCATTCATTTCACACAAAGACTTGAGGACGATCCTTGGGAAGTTGAGGAAGCTTCATTCACCATTGAGAACTTGAAGCTTGAATCTTGGATTCAATTTTGAATGCAGGTTATATAACTTGAACCCTTAAATATCATTATTGCTTACAATTTATTCATCATGTGTTGAACCTTTCTTTTTTCTCGATTTCCTTTTTGTTAGTTTTTGAAATCACCATAAGAAACACAAATGATTTCTAAGGTTTGCAGATTGAAGATGATGATGTCATATTAAGCACACACCTCAACAAAGTAAGGGGCAATCTGTTTTTAAAACCGATTGAGCTAATTCGGTTTCAAACCGATGGAATTGATTCGGTTTCAAGACCGAATGGGTAGTTGAACCCAAGACCGAATGGGTATTTTTCTTCAAACCAAATGGGTAATTAAGTACAAGAACGAATGGGTAATTAACTACAAGATCTAATGGGTAATGGATCTCAAGATCGAATGGATAAATTGAACTTCAAAATTGTTTGAGGTTATTTGCTGATGTGAAAGATGGAGATCCAATGGCTCAAATTGATTTAATTATAATGGATTCCATAATGGATGATCCATGGATTGCAAACCCTAATTGATTGATTGAAGAATTCCTAATTGAATTGGATCAATTTCTTGGTTGATGGTCCAAACGGTCTCAAGACCGTTTGGAGGTCAATGGTTGATTATGGTGGATGGTTAGAGATCCAAGGGCTACAATTTGATGTACTTTCAATAGTTCAATTGATGGATGGTTCAATGAGTACAAACCCTAAATCGATTTGATGTTGGAAACCCTAGCTGATCCAATCGGTTTCAAGATGTTTTGGACAAAATGGTCTTGAGACCATTTGGGATCAAATGGTCCTCAGAACGTTTGGAGGGCAAACGGTCTCAAACCGTTTGAGGTTCAATTGGTTTCAATGATAAGTTGCTAATTCAGTTTCAAAATCGTTTGGGATTAATTATATTTTATTCAAATGGTCTCAAACTGTTTAGGGACTTTGAGATTAAGACTGTTTGATGGTCTAACGGTCTTAAGACCGATTGAAGGTGTGGTTTTGGACCGTTTAAAGATCAAAGTATATCAAGACCGATTGAAGGTCTAAATACTTCAAGATCGTTTGAAGGTCTAATACCTCAAAACCGTTTGAAGGTTTAATTGATTCAAACCATGTAAGTAGAATCAACCCCATGATTGTTGATGATGTTTATCAAAGGTAATCACAATGATTGTACCTTCAAGGTACTTAAGTGATTAGTACCTCTTGAGTGGTTAACCTTTGATGCTTATGGAACCAATGCCCCAATACACTATGCTAACCCTAAATGTATACACTTGAATGAAGGGTTAACCAATTTAATCAAGTTGAAATGATTAATATCCTAGAGAGGATGAGAGAGAGAGAAATCCATACATGTATAATAATCATGTAATGGTTAAACCTCAACACTCTCAACACATGAATAAAATATTTAATTAGGGTATGATTCTTGATAAAGAGATCATGAGACCCTAATTGAAAAGGTTGATGAGTCCTAACCCTAAATTAGGACAATGCTACATGAAACCCTTCTAGGGTAATGATGAAACCTTAATTAAGGGTGATGACATGTGAAACGCTAATTATGGGTGATGTTATGTGAAACCCTAAATAAGGTTGATGTTATGTGAAACCCTAATTAAGGGTGATGTCATGTGAAACCCTAATTAAGGGTGATGTCATGTGAAACCCTAATTAAGGGTGATGTCATGTGAAACTCTAATTGAGGATGATGTCATGAGAAACCCTAATACATAAATGTGTTATGAAACTCAAATCCCAGGGTGATGCTATATAATGCTATATGAAATCCTAACCCTGATATAGGGTAAAGGTATGTGAAGTGCTAATTTTGGGTTATAGAGCATGAAACCCTAATTTTGGGCAATATGGTGATAAACTATAACCCTAACTTTGGGTTCAGTTGAGAAACCCTAATTTTGGGTAATGCTATGTGAACTCCATATATGGGGAGATGTTATGTGAACCCTAATTTATAAAGATGGAAAAACCTATTCCTAATAATGGAATAGTGACTAATATATTGATAAGTGAAACACCTAAAGAGGTTGATAATAGATATCTTTATATCAATAATTCCTTAATTTGAGATGAGTCCATATCATTTATAATGGTTGAATATTTCAAATAAATAACTTGTGACCAAGACATTGCATGATAAATGTGATGAACTGATGTATAAAGTATTAGGATGGGGAATACCCTAGTACAAGACAAGTTGATGCACTTAAGTAAGATAAAGGTGATGAGGGAAGTGATACATCAAGACATGATAGATATCACATCCAGCACATCAAGATTGATACACCTTGATGTATTCTAAATCCAATATACTTGTATGAGTAACACATGAAGTGTGTCATGTCAATTGTTACATTGAGATGTAATGCACTTTGATAAGTTTAGGCTAACATACCTTATGAAAAGGTTAAGCCAAATTAATAAAGTATGATGTAATCATATTCTGGTAAAGTTGAGAGAGGAAATCATATCTTGTGTTGATAATTCATTTAATGATAAGTGATGAGAATAAATAAGCATGATTGAATACTTATGTTATCAATGTTGGCTCCTAGCTGTGTGGAGCAATGAATTAGGGTTTGATCATTAATAATATGATCTTGATAACCTAAATGGTTAATTATGGAAAACCCTAAATCTAATGAATGGTGATGATATGTAAGAGAAATCCTAACCCTAAATAAGGGAATAGTGATGCTACTCTTACATTGCATAGTGTTGATATGTAATTGATATAACTAATGATCATACAGGTGATCATGAGATGATGAGCATAGCCAGGTATGATCTATGATGTTTTAATTATTTAAATGATTTATGGGCCTTATGAGCCATTATATGCTTTGTTGCCTAGTAAGAGGTAACAAGAGACTAAATGGGCTTTGAGAGCCATGTGAGATGTGTGTGTAGCAAGTATCATGTTTACCTTGGTTAGATGACCTAAAAGTATTAGTTACTTGATAAGTGGTAACAAGTATTATTTGATGAACTGAGGGTTTGAATACCCATATTCCATAATCATGATGATGAGATGTTAAGGGATGAGCATGCCCATGATGTGACAAGGGATTAAGATCCCAATGTTCTATAATATTTTGAAAATGTACTTGATAGATGAATTATACTTTTTTGTAGAATTTGTCATAATAATGTTTGAGAACTTGACTGATGCTAAAAGAATATAGTAATACACTTAAATAATCAAGTGGAATCTTATCATGTAGTGCCCTGGCCATATAACCATCAGTGTCAGAATTTGCTGGATGGTGAATTGGGTTGCTCTATGGCATAACCTAGAATGCATATTCCTGAATATGCGGGGGTGATGGGCAAAAATATCCTTCCACCCTAATGGAGGAATTGATGTGAGATAAACATTAAATATCTCAATCCTTCATTATATATATGTCGGGGTGGATGTATCATGAATCCCCCGATGTCGGGATGGATGTATCATGAATCTCCCAATAATATAAATGTCAGATCGATGTGAGATAAACATGAAATCTCTCGATTGTGAAGAGAGTGCAGCCGCCACTATAACTCTATAACGAATACCCTGGAAAGATATTTAGTAGAGACACAAGATGTCCTGCATTAAATCGCATACTGACCGAGATAAGGGAGATGATGGTAGTCGACTCTACCATTGACCTTGTATGGCACCAATTTTGACTTCGCAATGGCCGGTTGGAGTATGAGCGGTATACCTCATCTCCTTAGGGCATAAGTGTGATTGTAAAATGTAATCAGCCATATAGCATGTTTGCTTAAGGATTGAATATGAAATTCATTGGCTGGTGTTACATTTCTTTAATGCATCTTTAGTTGATAGATGATATATTTATGTTTCCTTACATTCCTTGCAAAGTAGATAGATGATGTACAAGTCTACAATGGGTAGATGCAATTTTCTCCTTAAGAAAGGAGATTATCTTATTTTGTTCATATAATGATTAATATTTCTGTTAATATAAAAGAACTCATGCTCAGTTTATTATTGTTTATCTGCAATAATAATATTTCTGGCGGAGAGTTATATCTCTTACTGGGACAATTTTCAATTGTCTCACCCCCGTGGGATCCAACTTTTTTAGGTAAACGTAGAAGAAGAGGTAGAAACCTGATAGTAGGGGGAGAGCAGTAGTAGCAACAGAGACAGTTGTAAAACTCCAGGTGGAGACTCTGGATGTCATATTTTGTATAGAGAGTCCTATGTGTCGTCTTTGTACTCTCAGGTCCGCGGAGTTAGTAGTAGGTACTTTGAATGAATCAATCTAAGATTTTGGCTTGATGCCTCGAGGTTCTTATGCTTCTTGTGTATAGTTTTAACAGAGAAGTTGATGATTGTAATCCTCGAGAAGAAATGGTATAAGATATGTACTTATGAACCAGGATGTAAATGAAATACAGTGGTCCTTGATAAAAGAGTTCTCCTGTATTTGGATCTCTTTGTAAATGGTTTTAATTTTTAGTGATTTTTCAGTAATCTGCTATTAATGATCGCTTCTGCTTAGTTAATAACGTTTTGTTCGAACGGTGCGTCACAAATTAGTGGTATCATATCTCTAGGTTCGCTGAGTCTACAGAGACATAGGACTAAGTTTGTTGAGTCTATTTTAGTGTCTTATAGTTTATCTCATAGTGTCTTCTACTCATATAGGAGAAGAAGAACTTAAAGATGTCTGGATCACACGAAGAACATGTTGCTGAGAGCCGCAATGTTGCACCAATAGAAGGTGCAAGGGACCAGGCAAGAGGAGAATGACTGCCTGAGAACCCCCAAGATATTCCAACTATGATAAATAATCCTTCTTTTAATATCATTGTTGGGCAGGTTAGGACTGAAATAATGCGTATAGTGGACCATGTATTAGCAATACAACCTAGATTACCAGCCCCTAATGATGAAGTTTTGGACTCCAACAGGATTCTTGCTCAACATCAGCATGTTGGAGCAATGAATATTGATTAAAGGAATAGGTTACAACCTAAAATCAAGATTTGCCATAGGTGTAGGCATCCTGGACATATCAGAAAAGACTATCTAGAAAAGGTTAATGAGAAAAGAATTAAGAAAAGGCCTATCCAAACTCGGGATCAGAGGCCTAGTAGTTCCAAAAAGGGGAAGTTTTTGGTACCCCCGATACAACCAAGGTCTAGTACACTAGGGAAAGGGATACCCGGAAAGGGTAAGGGACCTTTTAGGCCATATCAAGAGTTTAGAACCTATCACCAGTGTAGATAGGTAGGACATCTAGTAAGGGACTATCCTGTTGGAAATGCAATGGTAACCCAACCACCGAGGCAGAGACATCAAGGTCATCAGAAGAAATAGTTATCTGGTGGCATTCGAGGACGTGGACAGATGTCCCAGGTAGGATCAACTGCATAACAAAGCACAAGGTCAACATCAGGTAACAGTAAGATTCTATGAAAAGAACCAGCCTGAGGCAGTAAACAAACTATGAGGTGAGACAGGTCAGATGAAATAGTTACGTTCTAATATATTATTTCATGATTTCATGTGTTAAATATAAGAAAGTAGTTGTTTTTTAGCTTCCTTTGACTAGTCATATGAGGACACAAGGAAGATGAGGACTCATATTTTACTCAGTATTCCTTTAAATGCTTTATAATTTCTCTTATCTGGGTGATAAAGTATGAGATATAGAAGTAATGCCTGAAGAAAATCCAGGAACGTTAAATCATGTGCTTATGATGATATGAAAAGTGAGGAACATGATAGTAAATAAAGTGCATACTACCTAATCTTAGTACTTTTATACCCTGGCCAGGTATATAATTATTGGAGATAGGGCAAGTATGGAACTCTTAGATTGTTATTTTTCTGATTACTCTGATCAAGTAGTCATTCTGAAACAATCTAGTGAGCATAAAGAAACTAGAAATATGGCATGGATATTTTTATCACATCCTTAGTACGATAAAATGGAATACGAAATGATCTCAGATCCATCTCTGTGTACAAGGAAGTAAAAGTATAATCCTCATGATAAAGAAAATGAGACAAGGGAGATGGTCCATGTCTGATAAATCATGTGTGTACAGTAAAGATCTTTACCCATGATGTGGAAATGGGAAATGTGATAAAATCACAAAATGTTCATAAATATGTTAGACAATAACAAAGGAATGAGTAATGATATGTAATCATCCTTATAATTACTTTTCTAATGGCAAGGAACCTAAGATGAAACAAGAGTAAATGATTCATGAACAGTTGAAAGTTCATGCTATAATTAGAGGAGATGATAATCCTTTCTCTTTGAAAAACAACCCTGGCTGATGATAGGGTGATAACAGAAATATGTTTCTTTGTGTTCCCTCCTTTTAGGGGCATAGCAATCAAGTGAATATTATGACACTTGATGTGCATGGATTATAAATAATCCAATGATGGATACTTAGAAGAGTATTAGTTCATCTTGGACTTTGGATCCAAGATAAAGATATGTGTAACAAATAATGTTCCAAAGATGAAATATAGATCCTTTTATATGTGTGGCTCTGGTAATAACAACAGAGAAATGGAAATGATGAGGATGTGATGTGTTTTTGACACATGTGATGGATACCAAAGTGAGGAATTCCGGTATCGAAGAAATATCAGGTGGTATGGGAAAGTAAAAGTATAGCTTCTAATTAGACCATATATGTTGGTTACCTGGAATGGCCAATTGTGAAATCAGTCTAATTACATAAAATAGTATGGACATCACATGTAAGGGTTTATGCTCTACATAAACATAACATCGACAAGGATGTACTAATTGAAGGAACAATTGTAAAATCATGGTGGTAAAAGCTTATCAAGTTAAAAATAATTCTAAAGGTACCTCTAAGATAAGTTATTAATTGATAGGTAACCTCCCCTTATGACAAAAGTATGTACAACTAATAAGATAGTTTGTACAAGTAGTATGAGAGTTTAGTGTTGTGTCAACAGATTGGATGGCACAACAGATGTATGATAATACTTGTAGTCACAAGTGGGTGACAAAATGTAACTCTGGTCTTTCCTTGGAAGTAAAATGCTAAACTGAATGAGGAGTATGGGAGACTCCCTAGAACCAAGAATCATGTTACATAAAGTTATAAGTTGAGAAAGGTGATAAATTAGTGAGGTTTGACACCTGAATAGAATGAGGTATGTATAATGTATCTCTGATAAGAAAAATGTTATCTGACATAAAGTTGACTCTACCGTCAATAATGAAAAGAAATAGTAGAGTATGTGTCATGTGTGACAAGTTCTATGATAACCCTGTATGGAAGGACTTTGTGTTGATCAAAGTTCTATGGAATGTCCATGACATTAAGATGTTATGTGGAGACATGTTGATACAGTGAATGAATAATATTTGTCCCTCTTTTACCTGGGATTTCGGGGACGAAATCCCTATTAGGGGTTTATAATTTGTAACATCCCTGACCTGGGTTATGCTTTAATCCTAGATGTTTTGTTTAAGAAAGATAATCATATGCTTGCTCTTATTTTTTGAAAAGTAATTAAGGCTCAAGAGGAACTTATGTTTCAATTTTAGTCCTTTTTTAATAATGCTGAAACAATGGTTTGCCTGTTTGGGACTAAAGTGCAAATTACCCAAGTTGAGGGGTTAACTTGCAAATGTTACATGGTAAAATGTTCCTCAGATGTTGAAGCATCATAAGAATGAGAATGATGTAGAGGTAAGTCTTGTGGTATCCTGAGTACCAAGAAAGAACTTGTTGAGCAATGTTTTGAATATTAAAATCTAGTTTTGGTGTAATGTGTAAATTACCCAAAACCTAGGGTTCAATATGCAAAATACCACCTCTAGAGAGTCCCTCATGTTTCTTGGCATCATATAGAGAAAATAAAATGAGATGGGCGTCTCATTTTAATCACTTTAGAGGAGAGAGAATCTTGATATTAAAATAATCAAGATTTAAGCATAAGAAACCCTAATTTAATTTAATGCTAAAATAGATATATTAATTGAATTGCCTTTCAACCAAAAATGGGATGGTTGGATTTGCATAAGCTTGAACGTCCTTGTGCCTTGAAAAGGCCACGAAATATCTAAAGTGAGTGGAGAGCCCACTCACATTAGTTAACTAAAAAGTAATATCCACTCAATTTTGGATATTATTATTATATTGATTAAGGTGCTTAATTTGTTTTCTTTAATTTCATGGATAATGAAGAGGAATTACAAGGTGGGGCAGATGGATTCGTATGCAAGGGATGGAGGGGAGTATGTGGCACCAATTTTGGGATTTGAAGGAATTATTTATCACTTTCTCTCTCACGAAATTCCTTTACATATATCCCATTTTTCACCCACACGAAAGAATCTTTTCGACCCTTCTTTCCTTGCTTGGTCCATGCACAAGGGAGCTTAGGAGCAACAGGAGGATGTACCCAACCTGTAGGTAAGCTCCATAGTCATCTTCAACCCTAAATTCGTGGTGGAAATCGAAATTCAATGCTTATTTTCTCCTTTTCTCCATTCAATCTTCAACCTTGGCCATTCATTTCACTCAAAGACTTGAGGATGAGCCTTGGGAAGTTAAGGAAGCTTCATTCACCATTGATAACGTGAAGATTGAAGTTTGGATTCAATTTTAAAGATGGGTTATATAACTTGAACCCTTAAATGTCATTCTTTCTTGCAATTTATTCATCATGTGTTGAACCTTTCTTTTTTCTCGATTTCCTTTTTGTTAGTTGTTGAAATCACCATAAGAAACACAATTGATTTTGAAGGTTCGTGTCTTGAAGATGATGATGGCATCTTAAGCACACACCTCAACAAAGGAAGGGGCAATCGGTTTTCAAAACCGATTGAGCTAATTCGGTTTCAAACCGATTGAATTGATTCGGTTTCAAGACTGAATGGGTAGTTGAACCCAAGACCGAATGGGTAGTTGAACCCAAGACCGAATGGGTATTTTTCTTCAAACATAATGGGTAATTAAGTACAAGACCGAATGGGTAATTAACTACAAGATCGAATGGGTAATTGAGTTCAAAATCGAATGGGTAATGGATCTCAAGATCGAATGGATAAATTGAACTTCAAAACCATTTGAGGTTATTTGCTAATGTGAAAGATGGAGATCCAATGGCTCAAATTGATTTAATTATAATGGATTCCATAATCGATGATCCATGGATTGCAAACCCTAATTGATTGATTGAAGAATTCCTAATTGAATTGGATCAATTTCTTGGTTGATGGTCCAAACGGTCTCAAGACCGTTTGGAGGCAAATAGTCTCACGACTGTTTGGAGGTCAATGGTTGATTGTGGTGGATGGTTAGAGATCCAAGGGCTACAATCTGATGTACTTTCAATAGTTCAATTGATGGATGGTTCAATGAGTACAAACCCTAAATCTATTTGACGTTGGAAACCCTAGTTGATCCAATCGGTTTCAAGATGTTTTGGACCAAACGGTCTTGAGACCATTTGGGATCAAATGGTCCTCAGACTGTTAGGAGGGAAAATAGTATCAAACTGTTTGAGGTTCAATTGGTTTCAATGATAAGTTGCTAATTCAGTTTTAAAATCATTTGGGATTAATTATATTTTATTCAAACGGTCTCAAACTGTTTAGGGACTTTGAGATCAAGACTGTTTGATGGTCTAACTGTCTTGAGACCGATTGAAGGTGTGGTTCAGGACCGTTTAAAGATCAAAGTATATCAAGACTGATTGAAGTTCAAAATACTTCAAGATCATTTGAAGGTCTAATACCTCAAAACCGTTTGAAGGTTTAATTGACTCAAACCATGTAAGTACAATCAACCCCATGATTGTTGATGATGTTTATCAAAGGTAATCACAATGGTTGTACCTTCAAGGTACTTAAGTGATTAGTACCTCTTGAGTGGTTAACCTGTGATGCTTATGGAAGCAATGACTCAATACACTATGATAACCCTAAATGTATACACTTGAATGAAGGGTTAACCTAATTTAATCAAGTTGAAGTGATTAATATCCTAGAGAGGATGAGAGAGAGAGAAATCCATACATGTATAATAATCATGTAATGGTTAAACCTCAACACTCTCAACATGAATAAAATATGTAATTAGGGTATGATTCTTGATAAAGAGATCATGAGACCCTAATTGAAAAGTTTGATGAGTCCTAACCCTAAATTAGGACAATGCTACATGAAACCCTTCTAGGGTAATGATGAAACCCTAATTAAGGGTGATGACATGTGAAACCCTAATTAAGGGTGATGTTATGTGAAACCCTAATTAAGGGTGATGTTATGTGAAACCTTAATTAAGGGTGATGTCATGTGAAACCCTAATTAAGGGTGATGTCATGTGAAACCCTAATTAAGGGTGATGTCATGTGAAACTCTAATTGAGGTTGATGTCGTGCGAAACCCTAAACCCTAATATAGAAATGTGTTATGAAACTCTAATCCCAGGGTGATTCTATATAACGCTATATGAAACCCTAATATGAAATCCTAACCCTGATATAGGGTAAAGGTATGCGAAGCCCTAATTTTGGGTTATAGAGCATGAAACCCTAATTTTGGGCAATATGATGATAAACCATAACCCTAACTTTGGGTGGAGTTGAGAAACCCTAATTTTGGGTAATGCTATGTGAAATCCATATATGGGGAGATGTTATGTGAACCCTAATTTATAAAGATAGAAAAACCTATTCCTAATAATGGAATAGTGACTAATATATTGATAAGTGAAACACCTAAAGAGGTTGATAATAGATATCTTTATATCAATAATTCCTTAATTTGAGATGAGTCGATATCATTTATATTGGTTGAATATTTCAAATAAATAACTTGTGACCAAGACATTGCATGATAAATGTGATGAACTGATGTATAAAGTATTAGGATGGGGAATACCCTAGTACAAGACAAGTTGATGCACTTAAGTAAGATAAAGGTGATGAGGGAAGTGATACATCAAGACATGATAGATATCACATCCAGCACATCAAGATTGATACACCTTGATGTATTCTAAATCCAATATACTTGTATGAGTAACACATGAAGTGTGTCATGTCAATTGTTACATTGAGATGTAATGCACTTTGATAAGTGTAGGCTAACATACCTTATGAAAAGGTTAAGCCAAATTAATAAAGTATGATGTAATCATATTCTGGTAAAGTTGAGAGAGGAAATCATATCTTGTGTTGATAATTCATTTAATGATAAGTGATGAGAATAAATAAGCATGATTGAATACTTATGTTATCAATGTTGGCTCCTAGCTGTGTGGAGCAATGAATTAGGGTTTGATCATTAATAATATGATCTTGAGAACCTAAATGGTTAATTATGGAAAACCCTAAATCTAATGAATGGTGATGATATGTAAGAGAAATCCTAACCCTAAATAAGGGAATAGTGATGCTACTCTTACATTGCATAGTGTTGATATGTAATTGATATAACTAATGATCATACAGGTGATCATGAGATGATGAGCATAGCCAGGTATGAGCTATGATGTTTTAATTATTTAAATGATTTATGGGCCTTATGAGCCATTATATGCTTTGTTGCCTAGTAAGAGGTAACAAGAGACTAAATGGGCTTTGAGAGCCATGTGAGATGTGTGTGTAGCAAGTATCATGTTTACCTTGGTTAGATGACCTAAAAGTATTAGTTACTTGATAAGTGGTAACAAGTATTATTTGATGAACTGAGGGTTTGAATACCCATATTCCATAATCATGATGATGAGATGTTAAGGGATGAGCATGCCCATGATGTGACAAGGGATTAAGATCCCAATGTTCTATAATATTTTGAAAATGTACTTGATAGATGAATTATACTTTTTTGTAGAATTTGTCATAATAATGTTTGAGAACTTGACTGATGCTAAAAGAATATAGTAATACACTTAAATAATCAAGTGGAATCTTATCATGTAGTGCCCTGGCCATATAACCATCAGTGTCAGAATTTGCTGGATGGTGAATCGGGTTGCTCTATGGCATAACCTAGAATGCATATTCCTGAATATGCAGGGGTGATGGGCAAAAATATCCTTCCACCCTAATGGAGGAATTGATGTGAGATAAACATTAAATATCTCAATCCTTCATTATATATATGTCGGGGTGGATGTATCACGAATCCCCCGATGTCGGGATGGATGTATCATGAATCTCCCAATAATATAAATGTCAGATCGATGTGAGATAAACATGAAATCTCTCGATTGTGAAGAGAGTGCAGCCGCCACTATAACTCTATAACGAAGTTGCCAGTATACCCTGGAAAGATATTTAGTAGAGACACAAGATGTCCTGCATTAAATCGCATACTGACCGAGATAAGGGAGATCATGGTAGTCGGCTCTACCATTGACCTTGTATGGCACCAATTTTGACTTCGCAATGGCCGGTTGGAGTATGAGCGGTATACCTCATATCCTTAGGGCATAAGTGTGATTGTAAAATGTAATCAGCCATATAGCATGTTTGCTTAAGGATTGAATATGAAATTCATTGGCTGGTGTTACATTTCTTTAATGCATCTTTAGTTGATAGATGATATATTTATGTTTCCTTACATTCCTTGCAAAGTAGATAGATGATGTACAAGTCTACAATGGGTAGATGCAATTTTCTCCTTAAGAAAGGAGATTATCTTATTTTGTTCATATAATGATTAATATTTCTGTTAATATAAAAGAACTCATGCTCAGTTTATTATTGTTTATCTGCAATAATAATATTTCTGGCGGAGAGTTATATCTCTTACTGGGACAATTTTCAATTGTCTCACCCCCGTGGGATCCAACTTTTTTAGGTAAATGTAGAAGAAGAGGTAGAAACCTGATAGTAGGGGGAGAGCAGTAGCAGCAACAGAGACAGTTGTAAAACTCCAGGTGGAGACTCTGGATGTCATATTTTGTATAGAGAGTCCTATGTGTCGTCTTTGTACTCTCAGGTCCGCGGAGTTAGTAGTAGGTACTTTGAATGAATCAATCTGAGATTTTGGCTTGATGCCTCGAGGTTCTTATGCTTCTTGTGTATAGTTTTAACAGAGAAGTTGATGATTGTAATCCTCGAGAAGAAATGGTATAAGATATGTACTTATGAACCAGGATGTAAATGAAATACAGTGGTCCTTGATAAAAGAGTTCTCCTGTATTTGGATCTCTTTGTAAATGGTTTTAATTTTTAGTGATTTTTCAGTAATCTGCTATTAATGATCGCTTCTGCTTAGTTAATAACATTTTGTTCGAACGGTGCGTCACAAATTAGTGGTATCATATCTCTAGGTTCGCTGAGTCTACAGAGACATAGGACTAAGTTTGTTGAGTCTATTTTAGTGTCTTACAGTTTATCTCATAGTGTCTTCTACTCATATAGGAGAAGAAGAACTTAAAGATGTCTGGATCACACGAAGAACATGTTGCTGAGAGCCGCAATGTTGCACCAACAGAAGGTGCAAGGGACCAGGCAAGAGGAGAATTCCTTAATTCGAGATGAGTCCATATCATTGATAATGGTTGCATATTTCAAATAAATGACTTGTAACCAAGACATTACATGATAAATGTGATGAACTGATGTATAAAGTATTAGGATGGGGAATACCCTAGTACAAGACAAGTTGATGCACTTAAGTAAGATAAAGGTGATGAGGGAAGTGATACATCAAGACATGATAGATATCACATCCAACACCTCAGGATTGATACACCTTGATGTATTCTAAATCCAATATACTTGGATGAGTAACACATGAAGTGTGTCATGTCAATTGTTACATTGAGATGTAATGCACTTTGATAAGTGTAGGCTAACATACCTTATGAAAAGGTTAACCCAAATTAAAAAGTATGATGTAATCATATTCTGGTAAAGTTGAGAGAGGAACTCATATCTTATGTTGATAATTCATTTAATGATAAGTGATGAGAATAAATAAGCATGATTGAATACTTATGTTATCAATGTTGGCTCCTAGCTGTGTGGAGCAATGAATTAGGGCTTGATCGTTAATAATATGATCTTGAGAACCTAAATGTTTAATTATGGAAAACCCTAAATGTAGCATCCAACTTATAAAACACGAGATTAACTAAGAGGAAGCGAATCATTTGCAGCGGATTTCTAAAAATCACTAAAAATTAAAACTTTTTGCAAAGAGATCCACACATAGGAAATCTTTTTCATCAAGATTCAAAGTATAATATTTACATTCTGTTCCATAAGTACACAACTTGTACTATCTCTTCTCGAGGATTACAGCATTAGTTATCATATTCAACATTATATACTGACAGCATAAAAACCTCGAGGCATCAAGCCAAAATCTCAGATCGATTAAATAAAAACACTGACTACTGACTCTGAGGACCTGGGAGTACAGAGACGACACATAGGACTTTCTAACTATAAGACTAGATAGGCAATATCTCCACCTGAGATATTACTGTTGTCCTCGATGTTGTTGTTCTTTTGTCTGCTAAAGTTTTCCTGCCTCCTTGTCCACGTCCACCTAAAAACATTGGATCCCACGGGGGTGAGACAATTGTATATTGTCCCAGCGGGAGATATAACTCTCCGCCAAAACATCATTACTGCAATTAAATATATAAAACTGGACAGAGGATATGCAGTTAAAAGCATTCTCATCGTAAAGCATTGTAACTATTTATGATAGAACAATAGATCAACTATTCACTTAATAAGGAATAGGAAGAACATGTATATCATTTATCCTTCATATCATACCATCATGTCAAACTTCTCTTGTGACACTCATTATCTTGATATGTCACCCATGAGACATTCTTAATTCAACTTATTGGCCTTGGCCAATCTGCTAAATAGATTTTTGGTTATATTGGACATGAGAGTGTACATCATCATGTCTTATTCAGGCATTGGTCTATACCAATCCTTTATAAATATTTCAGGCATTGGATTACACCAATCTTGTGCAACTAGTACAAGCATTACACTTGTATTATTCCTGTGTATCCATTCCAAGTATTGAACTATGTCAATCCTGTGTAACCATTCGAAGTATTGAACTATGTCAATCCTGTGTAACCATTCCAAGTATTGAACTATGTCAATATTGTGTAACCATTCCAAGTATTGAACTATGTCAATCTTGTGCAACTATTCCAGGTATTGGGTTATTACCAATCTTGTGTTATTATTCCAGGTATTGGGTTATTACCAATCATGTGTTATTATTCCAGGTATTGAACTATGTCAATCCTGTCACATTATTCCAGGTATTGGGATTTAACCAATCCTATGTTATTATTCCAGGTATTGGGTTATTACCAATCCTGTGTTATCATTCCAGGTATTGAACTATGTCAATCCTGTGACATTATTCCAGATATTGGGATTTAACCAATCCTGTGTTATTATTCCAGGTATTGAACTATGGAAATCCAGTGACATTATTTCATGTATTGGGATTTAACCAATCCTGTGTTATTATTCCAAGTATTGGGTTATTACTAATCCTGAGTTATCATTCCATGTATTGAACTATGTCAATCATGTGACATTATTCCAGGTATTGGGATTTAGCCAATCATGTGTTATTATTCCAGGTATTGGGTTATTACCAATCCTATGTTATCATTCTAGGTATTGAACTATGTCAATCATGTGCATCTATTCCAAGTATTGAACTATATCAATCTTGTGCATCTATTCCAGGTATTGAACTATATCAATCCTGTGATATTATTCCAGGTATTGAACTATGTCAATCATGTGTAACCTTTAAAACATTTTGTTACCTCACTAGGAAAAAACCATCCTCATAGCTCATAAGGCCCATAAAATACCTTGTCACCTCTCACTAGGCAACATCTAACCATATGGCTCATAAGGCCATTGCACATCTTTAGAATTCAGGCTTGTTCATTACTCTTAACATTTATCATTAAATGATTCTCAGTACAAGGTATGACTTCATTCCTCATCCTTATCATGGTATGATTACATCATACTCATTAGTTTGGCTTACCCTTATTCTCAAGGTATATTAGCCTATGCTTGTCAAGGTATATCAAACTTGTAAGGACCCTGACCTCCATTTAGGGCTTATTCTGTTTGCTTTGCTTAACCCTGGTGCTTAGTTGCTTGCTAATCACCTTTAGTGGTGATTAGGGTTTGTTTGTGCTTTATTTAGAGCTAGAGGTGCTACTTGCAATTAACCCAAGTCTAGGGTTGTTGAGCAAGTTTGTCACCTTGAGAGGTGTTCCTCTCTCTCCTTGCTTCCTATAGTGTTGAGAGGAAGGGTTGGGCTTGCTGCTTGAGTTGCTTTGGGCTTGGATGAGCTTGTTGGGCCTTGAGATGCCTTGCTTGAACCTTGCCCTTACCTTGTTGACCTTGTGTTGGGCAGGAGTGCCTTGTATCGGCCTGGGTGTGTCTCCCAGGGTGTGTGTCGGGCTTGGAGTTGAGGTGTTTCGCCCATGGACCTCTTTGACCTCGTTTGTGTCACCACTAGTGGACACTTGGTGCTTGATTCTTGCATGTGGCAATGGCCTTGGACATGTGTTTAAGGCAAGTTAGAAAGGTGGCATTACCCATGGACAAGTGTCCCTAGGTGGGCGAAACCTTGCCTTGTCTTACCTTGGTTTCTCCTCCACCCTCTCCTATATATGTACCTTCTTTCTCTTGCTAAGGATCCCTTTAGTTCCTTAGTTTCCCTTCTCCCTTGGTTGCACGACACCTCTTCCTTTGCAAGCTTGGTGGTCGATCCCTATCTTGGAGTCTTCTTCTTCTTCCTCTTGAGGTGGTGCTTGGTGCTAGGAGCTTGGAGCTTGCTTAAGGCGGGTTACATAACTCCTAACCCTAACCATATTACTTTCTTCTATATCCTTGTATGTCTTCTTATGATCATAATCAGCTTTGTATGTTGCTAGATATGTCTCTTTCTTAGTTGCACCTAGTTGGCCGAACCATGTTTTTAGGGTTTCCTTGTTAAGCAACACCCCTTTCCCTCCTTGGTCTAGAGAAGTGAGCTTGAGATTTAGTAATATGAGCAATACCCCTCTCTCGTTCAAGTTGAGAGGTGAGCTTGTGTTCTATTTGCTTGAGCAACACCCTCCTCTCACCATGGATTCGAGAGGTGAGCTTTTTGGTAGATGTGGACCTATGTGGAGGTTGATCCTTGTGGTTGCCCGAGTTGTGATAGAGGTTGTGAAAGACCCCTCTCTCTTGGATGTTGAGAGGTGAGCCGATCTTCTTGATCAATTAGGGTCTGGTGCCCTTGTGCTTGGGGTTGATGATGACCTTGTTGGGTTGTATCTTGCATGATATTGCTTGGGGATGGTGTTGCCCGATACCCTCTCTTGATCTAGAGTTTTGGGTTGAGATGATGAGGTTGTGTTGGGCGATACACCTTGGTCCTTGCCTTGTGTGATGGCCGATGGGATGAGACTAGCTTGGGGTAACGATAGGCTTTCCTTGCTGCCCGATATACCTAGCTTGTAGTGGCTTGGTGCCCGTTATGCCTTGAGCATTATGGAGTTCAGTGGGCTAGTCTTTTGTTGGGTGTCATGGTTTGGTGGTGATGCCCGATGTAGTGACATGTGGTAACCCTAACCCTATGGTTGCACGATACACTCCCCAACCTAGCTGCCCGACACATGGATGCACATCACATGCATGCACGACACACTTGATGCACGACATGCCCCTTAGACTTAGCTGCACGATGTGCTTAGAGTTCTTCCTAGTTGTAATACACATAGGGTTGCACGATACACCTTGAGGTGGTATCCCGACATCCTTGCTAAGTGCTTGGCCGATATGTAGCTAGATTGCTTGGCCGATATGAGGCTGGAGTGCTTGGGCGGCATGAGAAGTTACCCTACCCGATACTACTTTCAATGAGGGTGCCCTACCCGTCACACTTCTTGTGAGGGTAGTGGGTACTTTTAGTGAGGGTCATGTTCCACCCGGAAACTCATCTGTTAGTTCCTTATCATGCGATCATATCTTTGTTGATTAAGAGTTATGGTTTATTGTTCGTGAACCTTTGACATGTTTGATATAGTAGAACGCACATATGTAAGCATGACATATCTAAAACTCTAATGACATGATATTACATGTGTTTATGATCATCTTGAATCATGTATATATATATATATAATGATAAGTAATTGATAAGCTTGGAAGTATATGAGCTGCTTCACATGATGATATGACCTATGTCTATGGTCACAGGGTTGAGGCATGAGTGATAAAGCATATAATCACCAATGTTGCCCTATATTGACAATACGATCATTCTGTTAATCTATGATGGTTTCAGTTATCTCTATGATTGTGTATACTAACCATGCAGGTGTTTCATGTGGATGCATAGCCAGGAAAAATGCTATGAGGTATATATGTTTGAATAACACTACTTTGATGGTCACTCTTGATGATGAGATAACATGCATCACCTGTATGATGTGTTTTGGTCTGAGGACCTGAGTTTGGCTAAAGTGCCTAGTTGAGGTGTTATCCTCTGGTAATGAGATCAGGGATTGTTATCCCAAGTGATGAGAATGCCTTATGAGGCAATAGTTTCTTGTGATGAGGGATTGAGATCCCGGAATAACATGATGGTGGTAACAATAATGTAGCTTTATGTTATGCATGTGTTGCAACCTGGTTGCCTCAACAATCCACTTAAAATATACTAACTAATCACAGTGGAACATATCATGTAGTTTGCCCTGGCCATAGATCCATCATCATCTGTAGCTGGTGATGGTGAAACGGGTTCTCCTGCAGGTTAACCCAGAGCGCATATTGTTGAATATGTGAGGTTTCTCCTAACCTAAAATAGAGAGGATTTGAGTGCAGCTCCGGTTACAAACTCGGGATAGATAAGAGCATGGTGAATAGGCCCATGGCTCAGTGTTATAGAGCATGAATGCGTTCATGGCTCAGGGAGTACGGTGAACTGGCCCGTGGCTCAGATATACTAGTGTCGAGACCTGTACCAAGGCGGGCTAGAGAAAGGGTAGCCTACGGGAGCTGACCATGTGGCTGAGGCCACTTAAGCATGAGACTACAGTCCTGCTTTGGTTCTCGTGCACTGACCATGAGGTGGGAGGTCGTGGAGTCCGGCTCTTCCATTGACCTTGTATGGCACCCACTCCGGGTTTCGCAGCCGTCGGTTGGATTTGAGTGGTGCGACTCACTTCCTCAGGGCATAATAATACGTAATCCAACCGATTAGTATTTATTGCTTAAGGCAAAACACGAAACATTGTTTGAGGCATTGCTTTTGTAGTTGATCTTGTTATACGCTGTCGTTACTTATACATTCCTTATGTTATGTGGTAAGATCTTATAAATCTTATCTTGTCAATCATGTTCCATAAAGAAATACTTTATTATATGCCTTTCGTATATCTTGGTAAGCTGGATGCTAATAATAGCTTTGCTCAGTATGCTACTCTTGTTATACTTATTCAGTTAATTGATGTAATCTTCTTTAACCTTTGAGTTTTATGGTTTCGACCGGGAGTTATGTTTCTCGCTGGGACAGTGTGTCTCACCCCATTGGTTTACAACCTTTTTAGGTGTTCGCGCTAGACGTGGTGGTGGTCGTGGGGTTGCGGCCGAGCAGCAAGAAGAAGAGCAGTAGAAGGCAAGGGATGGATATGATGTTGTTTTGGTTGTTTTGTAGTAGAGTCTTAGAGTCATCCCTGTACTCTCAGGTTCTTGGAGGTAGTTTGACGTTGTTTTATGATGAAGCTTTGTATATCCCGTCGTTGGCTGGATGTGGCCCGTTATGCAAATAAATAGGTGATGAACTCATGTGATGACAAGACATCTGATCCGTTAAGTTGTGGACACATATGAAAACTTGTAAATGTTTACATAACCTATTTTCTTTCCGGCTGAGGATCTGAATGTAATAGTTTCTTGGTTTATCTACTTTCCGTAATCAGTTTTAATTAACCCGTGTTTTTGGTAATAAGTGGTTTATGGTGTTTTCCACACATTTTCGCGTGGCACCTCGTTGTTTGTGTGATAGCGGGATGTGTCGCCACAGTCTTGGTATCAGAGCTCTAGGTTCACTGAGTCTACATGGATCTAGGACTAGGTTGTGTCTGTTCTTGTGAGTCCTCCATATTTTCTTACAATCATCTTCTGCCCTCAGCAGAAGAAAAAGCCAAGATGTCTGGAAACCATGAAGAACATGCTGCCGAGAGCAGCGATGCTGCATCAGTTGATGGAGCTGAAGGGCAGGCACATAGAGATCTGGTGCCTGAGGTCCCCCAACTTGACCCAGCCATTCTTGAAAATCCTGCCTACCAATAGCTTATGGGGCAGATGATGGCTACGATGAATCTCATGGTAGAAAGATTGTCAGTGCCTCCGCCGAGAGCACAGGATCCCCGTGGTGAAACATCGAGTATTAGGAAGACCTTTGAGCGGCTTTGCCGAGTCGGAGCTTCGGACTATGCTGGGACGGCCGATCCAGCGGATGCAGATCTGTGGTTGACAGGTCCTGGGAAGGCCTTCCAGATCCTCGACATCCCCGAAGCAGACAAAGTCAAGCACGCTGTCTACCTTCTGAAGGGTAGTGTTGGTCACTGGTGGACCATCGAGGAGGAGAAGCGACCCGGTGAGGTGATCGGTTGGGAGGTTTTCTGGCACGAGTTCATCAGCAAATACTTTCCGAAGATGTATTTGGACGAGAAGATTAGCCAATTTGAGTGCCTGCTCCAAGGAGCGATGAACATCACCGAGTATGAAGCCAAGTTCATGGACCTGTTGAGGTTTTGTCCTCACATGGCAGGGACGGATGACAAGCGAATCAGACGTTTTGAGAAAGGCGTGAGTGCTGAGCTGACAACACCTACTTCTGCATTGGAGAACTGAGAGTGGTTTGCCACATTTGTGGAATCTTTCTGGAGGATCGAATGGTTAGTTAGGGAGAAAAGAGAATCCATGTCTAAGAAGAGGCCTGCTCAGTTCCAGGGATAGAGGTTTGGTGGCTTCAAGAAGCCGAGGTTTTTAGCACCTTCTGGGTTAAGAGGTTCCAGTGCACTGTCACAGTGGTCTCCGAGTAAGAGAAGAGGATATGTTTCTTCACCATCAAAAACACATAGTACAGCTTCAGTGGCAGTGACAGGGCCATCTAGGCCACAGTTTGAGGAAAGGGCATGCTATATCTGCGGACAGATAGGGCATTTCAAGTCGAATTTCCCAAGTAAAGATGTTGAAGTGACCCAGCAGCTGAGGTAGAATCAACAAGGGTCAGACCAACAGCAACCCAATAGTAGCAGAGGGCGAGGACGTGGCCTAGAGTCACAAGCAAGATCGTCTGCTCAAGGAAGCAGAGGACGTGGACAGCAAGCAACGGCTCGATTCTATGCTATGAGTCAGCCGGAGGTGATAGTCAACCCGCAAGTGGTGGAAGGTCAGATGGAGTTATCTCATTCTGATTTGTCTTCTTCTTGCTTTATATGTGTTTTGGTTGACCCGAGTGCTACACACTCTTTTATTGCAGGTCCTATGCTTGATGACTGTCTGTTACCTATTAGCTGTAAGAAAGATAGCTTGTTGTTAGAAACCCCTCTTGATGGTTCCTCGATGCTTCGAGAGGAGTGCCCATCTTGTGTCTTATCTTTTTTGGGACACAGTATACAAGTGGATCTTATACCACTTGATATGTGTGGGTTTGATGTAATCCTTGGGATGGATACCTTAGAGAAGTATAAGGTTGTGTTGGACTGTGGTTCCAAACATGTAGTGTTTGATGTTTGTGGAGAGAAGTGGATCTTCCAGGGAGATAGGAAGATTCTTCTAACGTGTCTAGTATCAGTGTTGGTGGTAGAAAAGTTGTTATGATAAGGATGTAAGGTGTTCTTAGCTCACATTGTTGATACCAAGGCAAAGGGTCCTAGCCTTGAGGAGGTGAAGGTTGTCCAAGAGTTTGCAGATGTGTTTCCTGATGAGTTCCCCAGTGTTCCTCCACCTCAAGAAATTGTTTTCGAGATCAATCTGGTTCCAGGGACACAGCCAGTTGCACAGACATTGTATAGGATGGCTCCAGTAGAGATGGAAGAGCTAAAGAAGCAGTTACAAGAGTTGTTGGAGAAAGGTTTCATCCGACCAAGTACGTCGCCTTGGGGTGATCCAGTGTTGTTCATTAAGAAGAAGGACGGATCGATGCGGCTATGCATAGATTATCGGTAGTTGGACAAGGTCACGATCAATAACAAGTACCCATTGCCAAGAATAGATGATCTGTTCGATCAGTTGTGTGGTGCTATGATATTTTCAAAGATCGATCTACGGTCTGGATATCATCAGTTGAGGATTAAGGTGGATGACGTACCAAAGTCAGCTTTTAGGATGAGGTATGGTCACTTTGAGTTTGTGGTTATGCCGTTTGGGCTAACCAATGCACCTGCTTCTTTCATGGATTTGATGAACAGGTTGTTAGTTCATTTCTAGATCAGTTTGTTGTAGTCTTTATAGATGACATCTTGATCTACAGTCAGGACAGTCAGAAGCATGAACAACATCTTCGGCAAGCATTGACTCTCCTTCGCCAGCATCAGTTCTATGCCAAGTTTAGTAAGTGTGAGTTCTGGTTGAAATAAGTAACTTTCTTGGGTCATGTGATATCCGCAGAAGGAGTTAAAGTGGACCCAAGAAGGTGGATTTGGTTTCATAATGGGATCAGCCGAAGACGCCGACTGAAGTTCGCAGTTTCCTGGGTTTAGTAGGATACTACCAGAGGTTTATAAAGGACTTTAGTGTGATCATGTTGCCGATGACAAAGTTGACTAGAAAGGATGTACCTTTTGTCTGGAATGATCGTTGCTAGTAAGCTTTCCAAAGTTTGAAGGAGAAGTTGACTAGTGCTCCAGTGCTAGTGCTGCCAGAGCCTGGGAAAAGCTATGTCGTTTTCTGTGATGCTTCCAAGAAGGGCTTAGGATGTGTGCTGATGCAGGAAGACCATGTGGTTTCTTTTGCTTCACGATAGCTTAAGAAACATGAGGAGAACTATCTGACTCATGATTTGGAGTTGGCAGTAGTGGTTCACGCGTTAAAGATTTGGAGACACTATCTTTATGGGGAAGTGTGTCAGATCTTTACGGATCATAAGAACTTGAAGTATATCTTCTCGCAGAGTGAGCTAAACATGCGACAGCGTCGATGGATGGAGCTGATCAATGACTATGATTGTACCATCGAGTATCACCCTGGTAAAGCAAATGTGGTAGCTGACGCGCTTAGCCGAAAGTCTTCTTCTTTTCCCACAAAAGGGGCACAGTTGAGTTCATTAGTATGCCATAGATGGGATATGTTTGTCTCCTTGTGGCAGATGAATGTGTAGATGAAAGTTTCTTTGTTAGCAGTACTTTTGGCACAGATGCAAGTCAAGCCTACGCTGAGACAGCAGATCAAAGATACACAGCAAACAGATGATACCGTGCGGTTGATCAGGTCAGAGCTTGACAGTGAAGGGTGTAATGGGTTCCGTGAGTCTGAGGATGGACCAGTTTGCTATCATGATAGGATGGTGGTCCTCGATGCTGATGATCTGAGGAAGCTAGTGCTCGAGGAAGCACACACATCGATGTAGCTATGCATCTAGGAGTCACCAAGATGTATCACAATATAAAGGACATGTATTGGTGGCCTAGCTTGAAGAAAGATGTAGCTGAGTTTGTGGCTAGGTGTGCGGTATGCCAGCAAGTCAAGGTTGAGCATCAGAAGTCGGCAGGTACGTTGCAACCCCGGCCAATACCGCAGTGGAAATGGGATCACGTAACCATGGATTTTGTAGTTGGTCTGCCCAGGACAACTAAGAATCATGATTCCATCTGGGTGATAGTGGACAGATTGACGAAGTCTACCCATTTCATACCTGTGAAGACAACACATACAGCCGAGAAGTTCACTCGTGTTTATGTAGATGAGATAGTACACTTGCACGATGTACCAGCAATGATAGTTTCTGACAGAGGTCCTCAGTTCACGAGTCATTTCTGGGAACAGTTGCACAAAGCGTTGGGAACACAGTTGAGGTTCAGCACCACTTTCCACCCGCAGACAGATGGAAAGTCTTAAAGGACTATTCAGACTTTGGAGGATCTTCTTCGGGCTTGTGTTTTGCAGTTCCTAGGCAGTTGGGATGTACATCTCAGTTTGATAGTGTAACGACCCTCAAAATTTAGTCCCAAAAATCCTTGGTATTTAATAAAAGTGAAACCCTAAATTGAAAGAATCCATTTTTCATATGATGCCTTAAGTACAGACCATGCTTAATTCGTATTTCAAAATGAGCTAAATGTGCCAAGTGGACCTTGAATTGAATCATTTACATCAATAATTAGTTATATTAATGTCATGTATAATGCATGAAAACTTAACCCTAATTATGCAATGGTGACTAGTTGGGATTTAATGATAGTTTGGGTCTGTATACATGTATAACATGTCCCACATGTTGGTATATGAGTAGATATTATAATTATAGAGCTTCCCTCGGATTTTGGTAATGAAATTCCCTTGCAATGATTATTAATGTGTTAATTACCCTAAGTAACTAATAATGTAAAACACATGTTTCCCTAACTCATATCCAAAATCTAATTGGATAATTAGATTCCTCATGGTCGTATTAGCTTGCTCACCAAATTTGGTTACTTTTAGATAATCCTAGATGCCTCTAATGCCATTAGGAAAAAAATAGAAGATAATGACTAATCCTTGATTAACTAGTTTGATCATCGCAAGCATCGTTTGATTTTTCCTAAGTTTTGGGCTTGCAGCCTGTCACGCAGAGCTAAGCACACCCGGCTCCTTTCTGGGTCGTCGGATGAGGATCTGACGGGAGGGGCTTCATCCCCTACCTCCCGTAGTACCCACGCGTAAGGGGAGAACGGAACCCCGATCCTCGGCCTGCAATATCCGTCTCTCTCCTCAACGGTTCCCTGTTATCTCAACGCCAACATCACTGGGAGATCTCTACGATCCTAGCGAGCCCTAGATCAACCCCTATAAGCGCTCATAGTAGAAACGCCCAACTGACCTTCCTCCTCCAGTCGACGGCGCCATCACCCCAGGTCACGAGGGACCATCGTACCAAGAGCTATCGAATTAGGAAGTACACTTAGGCATCGTCCAACCATCCTCTGCCACCAATTTGGACCAAGTCCAGCCTAAGAGCCACCGCATATTTGATCTACCTCGGCGGTGTCAGCGAGCTCGAGCGCGAGCCTCCTGCCATCCCAGTCAAATTAAAGCTCCAGTAAGCATCCTCGCCCCCTCTTCAGTGTTCCCAATGTGATTGTATCCTGTCCGTTTCACTCATCTGCTCCGCCCAAAAACTAGGTTTAGGCCAAGGAAGCTAGACTTCTGGCCAGGTCTTTTGGCCACCAAAAAGGCCACAAAAACCAGTTGCCTAGATTCGTTGTACACCTGCAATGATAATGACATGGTTGTTTTACTTGATTCATCTTTGTTGTGCTTTTTTCCAATTCGAGCTTCTTCCACTGTTTCTGCACGACCTCCATGTCTTTGCCATGACTCCAGTTGTCCCTGATCACCATGGAGCGTTTCTTCACCATCACATAGATTTCTCGAGCCTGGTTCCTATTGAAGATCGCCTTGTTTTAGTGGTTTTGTTGCTCTGGCTTGGACCCTCTCCTCCAGTCATGGCGCTGACTGGAGATGGAGCTCCAGGTCGTAGCAAGCTTCACCTTTTAAGTCTCTGAGTACGGTGGATCATGAGGAAGCCAATGATCATACCTTCCTATTCAAGTTTACCATCGATCGTGAAATGGTGCCCAAGATCATAGCTTGGTGTCCCTAGTTGTTCGTTGATTTGGAATGCGTGGTTAAATGATTTTACCCTCGTTTCTATCTCTGTCACCCCTAATAGTATTATACTCATGATAATACATAAATGAGTGTCTATGTCATGACTATTGAGCCCCTATCATGCGACCTAGACCAAGCAAACAATGTGTGGGTAAACTGGTCTTTTCAGTCATGTTTTCCATCGATTTTCCAAAATAGTTTTAACTAATTTTTCTTGGTTTCTGATTGGTCAGAATATCTCTGATCCTTACAAAATCATAGAAAATAATATAGAGCTCAGATGGGGACAATCCATATATGGTTTTTGATCAATTTTTTTAGATCTATCACATGGTCCTAGTTTCAGACCTAGACTCCCGATCTAATTTCCAAATTTAATTAGAGAATGATAAACCTATGTTAAGCATATGTAATTAATTCATAATTATATTATTCATAGGATATTAGGATTGATCATAACTGCATCTACTGTTAGTATACCCCTTCAGGATCAGGTGAGTAGATCATTCACACTGAGTATAATTCTAGGGTTATGGGTTTATTTATTTGTTTATTCGATTATGGTTACTCATTAAAGTGCAATGATGTTATTATTCAATTTATGCTTATGAAAACCATGCAAATGCTATAGATTTTCATTCTCTACAGACTGGATGAATATGATTTCATTTTGAACATTATGAATCACTGCTATGCTAATTGATCAAGAAATCATGATAACTATGTTTAATTGTATTAAACCATGTATGTTGATATAGTCCCCTCAATCATGTTATGTGAGCCTTAATTGGCCTTATGTGAGCCTTAATTGGCCTTATGAGCTCTGTGGGAGCATTATGTGAGCCTTAATTGGCCTTATGTGAGCCTTAAATGGCCTTATGAGCACTGTGGGTGCAAATCAGGAGAGGGACTACATCAACTCAAGTAAAAACCATCTTATTATGAAATCATGTTAAGTTAATCATGTTCTCATGCAATCATGTTAATTATGTTACGTAATTATATTCCAAGTTATTTCCTCATGTTATTTCAATTATAAACAATTTTCTTGTATAACTGCTCAGTACCACTCACATAGTTTTATGTTGCCTTGCATGGGCTGGGGACGAGATGTCCGTAGACGAGGAGGAGAAGAAGTAGACTTCAGGGACGTCAGCTCAAGCTCAAGGATAGTTCGTGAATCCTACTTGGTGGGGTGCCATTCTAGATAGATGTCTTTCCTTATAATTATGTTATGTTGGAGTTTCATTCTTTGAACTCTTTTATGTTAGACTTAGAGTCTTTTGTTTATGGTTTGTAATAAGGCACTCTGGTGGATTTTTCTTCTATTCTATGGATTTTGCTTATTTAATGATATCAATCCACAAATTGTCATGATCTCCATTATGTTCAAATGCTTCCGCTATGGTTGTATTATTATTATTAGAAGGGAGGTCATGACAGATAGAGTTCACCTACAACAATAATTACCAACGGAGTATTGACATGGCTCCTTATGAGGCCTTATATGGCAGGAAGTGTAGATCTCCTTTATGTTGGTATGAATTTGGTGAGTATTAGCTTTTGGGTCCTGAGTTAGTACAGCAGACAACAAAAAAGAATAAAGTAATACAGCAACAGCTGAAAGCAACACAAGACAGGAAGAAGTCGTATGCAGACAATCGCCGACGACCTTTAGAATTCCAAGGGGGAGACAAAGTGTACCTCAAGGTCTCACCTTGGAAGGGTGTGCTAAGGTTTGGCCGGAAAGGTAAGCTAGCACCCAGGTATATGGGGCCATACCCAGTCATAGCACGTGTTGGCAAGGTAGCTTACAAGTTAGAGTTATCGCCAGAGTTGCACAGGTTACATCTAGTGTTCCACGTCAGCATGATGAAGAAAAGTCATCCAGACATAGGGACACTGATACAGCCTGTAGAGGTTGAGCTTGATGAAGATGTGACCTATGAGGAAGGTCCTGTGATGATCCTTGATAGAAGAGTAAAGAAGTTGAAAAGGAAGGACTTGGTTCTGGTAAAGGTTCTTTGGCATCATCGTGGCGTTGAGGAAGAGATGAGGAGGAAGTATCCCTCGCTTTTCTCTTCGGATTTTGGGGACAAAATCCCTTTGTAGAGGGTTATAGCTTGTAAGGACCCTGACCTCCATTTAGGGCTTATTCTGTTTGCTTTGCTTAACCCTGGTGCTTAGTTGCTTGCTAATCACCTTTAGTGGTGATTGGGTTTGTTTGTGATTTGTTGAGAGTTGGAGGTGCTACTTTTAATTAACCCAAGTCTAGGGTTGTTGAGCAAGTTTGTCACCTTGAGAGGTGTTCCTCTCTCTCCTTGCTTCCTCTAGTGTTGAGAGGAAGGGTTGGGCTTGTTGCTTGAGTTGATTTGGGCTTGGATGAGCTTGTTGGTCCTTGAGATGCCTTGCTTAAACTTTGCCCTTGCCTTGTTGACCTTGTGTCGGGCAGGAGTGCCTTGTATCGGCCTGGGCTCACCCAGGGTGTGTGTCGGGCTTGGAGTTGAGGTGTGTCGCCCATGGACCTCTGACCTCTTTGACATCATTTGTGTCACCACTAGTAAACACTTGGTGCTTGATGCTTTCATGTGGCAATGGCCTTGGACATGTGTTTAAGGAAAGTTAGAAAGGTGGCATTGCCCATGGACAAGTGTCCCTAGGTGGGCAACACCTTGCCTTGTATTACCTTGGTTTCTCCTCCACCCTCTCCTATATATGTACCTTCTTTCTCTTGCTAAGGATCCCTTTAGTTCCTTAGTTTCCCTTCTCCCTTGGTTGCATGACACCTCTTCCTTTGCAAGCTTGGTGGTTGATCCTTATCTTAGAGTCTTCTTCTTCTTCCTCTTGAGGTGGTGCTTGGTGCTAGGATCTTGGAGCTTGCTTAAAGCGGGTTACATAACTCCTAACCCTAACCATATTACTTTCTTCTATATCCTTGTATGTCTTCTTATGATCATAATCGACTTTGTATGTTGCTAGATATGTCTCTTGCTTAGTTGCACCTAATTGGCCGAACCATGTATTTAGGGTTTCCTTGTTAAGAAACACCCCTTTCCCTCCTTGGTCTAGAGAAGTGAGCTTGAGATTTAGTAATATGAGCAATACCCCTCTCTCGTTCAAGTTGAGAGGTGAGCTTGTGTTCTATTTGCTTGAGCAACACCCTCCTCTCACCATGGATTCGAGAGGTGAGCTTTTTGGTAGATGTGGACCTATGTGGAGGTTGATCCTTGTGGTTGCCCGAGTTGTGATAGAGGTTGTACAAGACCCCTCTCTCTTGGTTGTTGAGAGGTGAGTCGATCTTCTTGATCAATTAGGATTTGGTGCCCTTGTGCTTGGGGTTGATGATGACCTTGTTGGGTTGTATCTTGCATGATATGGCTTGGGGATGGTGTTTCCCGATACCCTCTCTTGATCTAGAGTTTTGGGTTGATATGATGAGGTTGTGTTGGGCGATACACCTTGGTCCTTGCCTTGTGTGATGACCGATGGGATGAGACTAGCTTGGGGGGAACGATAGGCTTTCCTTGTTGCACGATATACCTAGCTTGTAGTGGCTTGGTGCCCATTATCCCTTGAGCGTTATGGAGTTTAGTGGGCTACTCTTGTGTTCGGCATCATGGTTTGGTGGTGATGCCCGATGTAGTGACATGTGGTAACCCTAACCCTATGGTTGCACGATACACTCCCCAACCTAGATGCCCGACACATGGATGCACGTCACATGCATGCACGACACACTTTTTGCACGACATGCCCCTTAGACTTAGCTGCACGATGTGCTTAGAGTTCTTCCTAGTTGCACGACACATAGAGTTGCACGATACACCTTGGGGTGGTATCCCGACATCCTTTCTAAGTGCTTGGCCGATATGTAGCTAGATTTCTTGGCCGATATGAGGCTGGAGTGCTTGGGTGGAATGAGAAGTTACCCTGCCCGATACTACTTTCAGTGAGGGTGTCCTGCCCGTCACACTTCTTGTGAGGGTAGTGGGTACTTCTAGTGAGGGTCATGTTCCGTCCGAAAACTCATCTGTTAGTTCCTTATCATGCGATCACATCTTTGTTGATTAAGAGTTAAGGTTTATGGTTCGTGAACCTTTGACATGTTTGATATAGTAGAATGCACATATGTAAGCATGGCATATCTGAAACTCTAATGACATGATATTACATGCGTTTATGATCATCTTGAATCATGAATATATATAATGATAAGTAAATGATAAGCTTGGAAGTATATGAGCTGCTTCACATGATGATATGACCTATGTCTATGGTCACAGGGTTGAGGCATGAGTGATAAAGCATATAATCACCAATGTTGCCTATATTGACAATATGATCATTCTATTAATCTATGATGGTTTCGGTTATCTCTATGATTGTGTATACTAACCATGCAGGTGTTTCATGCGGATGCATAGCCAAGAAAAAGGCTATGAGGTATATATGTTTGAATAACACTGCTTTGATTGTCACTCTTGATAATGAGATAACATGCATCACATGTATGATGTGTTTTGGTCTGAGGACCTGAGTTTGGCTAAAGTGCCTAGTTGAGGTGTTATCCTCTGATGATGAGATCAGGGATTGTTATCCCAAGTGATGAGAATGCCTTATGAGGCAGTAGTTTCTTGTGATGAGGGATTGAGATCCCAGAATAACATGATGGTGGTAACAATAATGTAGCTTTATGTTATGCATGTGTTGCAACCTGGTTGCCTCAACAATCCACTTAAAATATACTAACTAATCACAGTGGAACATATCATGTAGTTTGCCTTGGCCATAGATCCATCATCGTCAGTAGATGGTGATGGTGAAATGGGTTCTCCTACAGGTTAACCCAGAGCGCATATTGTTGAATATGCGAGGTTTCTCCTAGCCTAAAATAGAGAGGATTCTAGTGGAGCTGCGGTTGCAGACTCGGGATAGATAAGAGCATGGTGAACAGGCCCATGGCTCAGTGTGATAGAGAATGAATGCGTTCATGGCTCAGGGAGCACGGTGAACTAGCCCGTGGCTCAGATATACTAGCGCTGAGACCTGTACCAAGACGGGCTAGAGAAAGGGTAGCCTACGGGCGCTGACCCTGTGGCTAAGGCCACTTAAGCATGAGAATGCAGTCCTGCTTTGGTTCTCATGCACTGACCACGAGGTGGGAGGTCGTGGAGTCCGACTCTTCCATTGACCTTGTATGGCACCGGCTCCGGGTTTCACAGCCGTCGGTTGGATTTGAGTGGTGCGACTCACTTCCTCAGGGCATAATAATACGTAATCCAGCCGAGTAGTATTTATTGCTTAAGGCAAAACACGAAACATTGTTTGAGGTCTTGCTTTTGTAGTTGATCTTGTTATACGCTACAGTTACTTATACATTCCTTATGTTATGTGGTAAGATCTTATAAATCTTATCTTGTCAATCATGTTCCATAAAGAAATACTTGGTTATATGCCTTCCGTATATCTTGGTAAGCTGGATGGTAATAATAGCTTTGCTCAATATGTTGCTCTTGTCATACTTATTCCGTTAATTGTTGTAATCTGCTTTAACCTTTGATGTTTATGGTTTCGGCGGGGAGTTATGTTTTTCACTGGGACTGTGTGTCTCACCCCGTTGGTTTACAACCTTTTTAGGTGTTCGCACTAGACGTTGTGGTGGTCGCGGGGTTGCGGCCGAGTAGCAAGAAGAAGAGCTGTAGAAGGCAAGGGATGGATATGCTGCTATTTTGGTTGTTTTGTAGTAGAATCTTAGAGTCATCCCTGTACTCTCAGGTCCTTGGAGGTGGTTTGACGTTGTTTTACGATGAAGCTTTGTATATCCCACCGTTGGCCAGATGTGGCCCGTTATGTAAATAAATAGGTGATGAACTCATGTGATGACAAGACAGCTGATCCGTTAAGCTGTGGACACGTATGAAGACTTGTAAATGTTTACATAACCTGTTTTCTTGCAGGCTGAGGATCTGAATGTAATAGTTTCTTGGTTTATCTGCTTTCCGTAATTAGTTTTAATTAACCTGTGTTTTTGGTAATAAGTGGTTTATTGTGTTTTCCGCACGTTTTTGCGTGGCACCTCATTGTCTGTGTGATAGGGGGATGTGTCACCACAAAACTCATTACATTTTATTGTAACAATTTACATAACACGCTTCATATATTTCTTACTCAAATAGATTGGATTTGAAATGCATCAAGGTATATCACTTTCATCATCAACTCTATCTTTCTTGAGTTATCAACTTATCTTGTATTAAGGCACTTCCCATCTTAATACTTTCATCCATTAACCTATCACTCTAATCATGAAGTGCATAGGTCACACACAAGAATGGTCCAATTACCTTTAATGATATGGACTCATTTTAGGTTAAGGCATTGCCTACAATAAGGTTGCCTATACTCAATCCTTTAAGGTATTTCACCTTTATAAGGTTCCACCCTCTGCTTTATTATCAGGGTTCTGGCTTGTCATCATATTGCATAAGGTTAGGGCTTTAAATATTATAACTCCATTTAGAATTTCACCTAACTTACCCTTTATTAGGGCTTTGGGGTTTCACTTACTATTCATCCCAACTAGGGTTTCTCATGACATCACCCTCAATTAGGGTTTCTCATGGCATCACCATCAATTAGGGTTTCTCATGGCATCACCATCAATTAGGGTTTCTCATTTTCTATCAATGGGGGATACTCATCCCAATTAGGGTTTCAATCTTTATTCCCATAATTGGGGTTTTACATTATGTTACCCTGAACTAGGGTTAGGATTCATTAACCTTCTGGATTAGGGTTTCGTGATCTCTTTATTAAGGATCATAACCTAATCATCACATGATCGATACTCATATGTGAATTCCTCTCTATCTTCCTCCCAACTTGATTAGGTCACATCAACCCTTCAATCAAGTACATACAACTATGGTTAACATAGTGTATAAATACATTACTCTCATAACCTTTTAGGGTTAATTAATCTAAAGGTATTGATCATCTAGGTACTTTAGGGTTTCAACCTTTGTACCTAGCCTTAATAATCATCATTGGATCAATGGATCATTCATCATCTTAATTCTCAAGAGATTCAATCACATTTGACTTCCATTACATAAGGTATCCAAATGAATTGACCAATTGGATCTTCTACTACAATAGGTATCCAAGTGGATTAACCAATTGAGTCCTCAATTACATTAGGTATCCAAAAGGATTAACCATATTGATCCTCAAACAATTTTGATTACTTGGGACCCAAACGGTCTTGGTCTTTCAAAGTTCAAACGGTTTGAAACTGTTTGGTAAAAGTGACCTTCAAGATCGTTTGCTAAAGTACCTTTTTGAAACCGCATGAACTCAACCGGTTTGAGATCGTTTGGTCCCAAATGGTCTTGATACTATTTGGTCCCAAACAGTATTGAGACCGTTTGGACTCAAATGGTCTTGAGACCGTTTGGTCCAAACCTCCTCAAACCCGCATGGACCAAAGATGGTCTCAACTACTCCAATCGGTTTAGGGTTCTCAATGTTGATTCCATCAACCATTGTATTCATATAACTAATCATCAATTGGACCTATCACCATACTTTGATTGAGTTAAGTAGGTCATCCTTCAACTGATTTGACTCTCAATTGACCCTCAATGGATCATCAATTAGGGTTTGAATCAATTGGATTAGGGTTTGGAATCGATGATCCTTCAACATTAATCAATGTGTAACTAGTTACTTTAAAACTATTGGACCATCATCCAAATTGAACATGACCTGACCCCAAACGGTCTTGAGGTCATTTGGATGACCTCCAAACGGTCTTTAGACCGTTTTCCCATCTCATCACTCAAATCCAAGTCATCCAATTAGGGTTTGGATCAATGGATTGATCACCAAACCAGCATTTAATTGCACTTCAACTTAGTATATGTAGATCATCAAACACCTAACCATAGTCAACCCTAGACCTCCAAACGGTATTGGGTGACCCCCAAACGGTCTTGGGATCATTTGTATGACCTCAAAACGGTCTTGAGACCGTTTTCCCATCACATCATCATTAACCATGTCATTCAATTAAGGTTTGGATCCAAGGATTGGTCACCAAATCAGCAATTGATTGTACATCAACTTAATATCTTTGGACCTTCAATTGCTCAACCATACTTAACCCTAGACCTAAAAACGGTCTTGGGTGATCACCAAATGGTTTTGCGACCGTTTGGGTGATCCCCAAACGGTTTTGAAACCGTTTGGGTCAATCAACCCAAAACATCATCTCAATCACTTGTAAAATCAGTACTTAGCCGATTAGGGTTCATACCATATCTTTGGATCTTCAAACACTTAACCATACTAAACCCTAGACCTAAAAACGTTCTTGGGTGACCCCCAAATGGTTTTGAGACCGTTTGGGTGATCCCCAAATGGTTTTGAAACCGTTTGGGTCAATCAACACAAATTTCCAACTTAATCAAATTACAAATCAGCAATTAACCCGATTAGGGTTTTGGTGATTGATGGACCTTCAACTCATGAACCAATTGGAACTAGTCAATCATAATTGATGGGTCATTAACCTAGATCATTTTCAATAGATCTCCAAATGGTCAACCCTGGTCAACATCACCAAACGGTCTGAAACTGTTTGGTCTCATGCGGTTTGGTGAAATTGTTTCCTTCTAAACAGTTTGAAACTATTTGAGCAACAAACGTAAACCGTTTGCCTTGGATATTTTGGAGAGGTGTGTGCTTATCATCTTCAAGCTCTGAACTAACGAAACCTACTGTGGTTTCCATGGTGATTGCATCAATCAACCAAAACAAATTTCGGAAATGTAAAAAGGATCACCAAGTGATAAGGAATTAATTGAAATAACAATATTAAGGGTTCAAGTTATAAAACCCGCATCCAATTGAGCTCCAAAGCTCCAATATCACAGAAACAATGGTGGATGAAGCTCTTGCAACTCCCCCTAGGATCGTCCTCAAGATTTTGGTTGAAAAGTTTGGCTAGGGTTGAAGAGGAGATCGAATTAAGAAGAAATCAATGATTTACTTTCAATTTCCACCAAGGAATCAAGGGGAAAAGAGGTCAAGAACCTTACCAACAGGTTGGGGTCATCCTCCTCCTGTTCCTGAGCTTCTCTTGGGGTCGTCCAAGGCAAAGAAAGAAAGGAAATCCGAAAAGAAGTCCTTAAGTGAGTGGACAAAGGGATATGTATATGGAAATCCCAAGGAGAGCGAAAATGGGATTATTTCCTTTAATTCCCAAAATAATTTCCACAAAATCCCCCTCCATTTCTTGGCCACGAAGACATCTTCATGTTCTTGCAAAACCTCTTCATTATCCAAAAATAAAGGGAAAAGAAATTAAGCACCTTCACCCTTATAATATTAATATCCATTTTTGAGTGGAATTTCTTTTTCTTATAATAATGGTGAGTGGAATTTCACCTCCTTAGGATATGCTCGTTCCTTTGCAAGGATTAAGCTCGTCCACACACATATGAATCCAACCATTTTAATTTTGGTTGAAGGCCCCTTCAATTATTTTATTTATTTTTGCATTAAATTGAATTAGGGTTCCAATTAGGCTTAAATCTTGATTATTTTAATATCAAGATTCTCTCTCCTCCAAATTAATTCAAATGAGGCGCCCCTCTCATTTTATTTGCTCTAAATGATGTCAACAAACATTAGGGACCTTATTGAAGTGGTAATTTGCATATTGAACATTAGGTTTTGGGTAAATTGCACTTTACACTAAAACTAGGTTTTAATGCACAAACATTGTCCAACAAGCTCTATCTTGGTGTCCTGGCTTGTGGAAACCATACCACTACATCATATTCATTATTATGATGTCTCAATATTATAGGAATGTATTATTATGTAACATTTGTAAGTTATCCCCTTAACTTGGGTAATTTGCACTTTAGTCCAAAATAAGCAAACATTGCTTCAAGATGGTTCAAACAGGACCAAAATTGAAACATAAGTTCCTCATGAGCCCTAATTATTTTTCACAAGATAAGATTAAGCATATAATGATATTTCTTTATTAAAACACCCAGGGATAAAGAATAACCCAGTTCAGGGATGTTACAAATTATCCACCCCTCATAAGGATTTCGTCCCAGAAATCCCAGATAAAGGAAAATAGTTATTATTCATGCATCATATCATCATGTACTCACATAACACCTCATTATTATGGAGACACCATAGAGTTTTGATCAATAAAAAGTTATTACATACAAGTTTATCATGGAATGATTCACATGGAACATATACTCCCATGTTCCTTAATTAATTCAACCTTTCTCATACAAGATTCACCATTATATTATGTCATTCACTTGGGACTATAAGTCTTTTTATGCTTTAATTGTGTCACCTTACTTGATGACACAGCACAAGCTTTCCTTATTACATGCACTAACTATCTCATTAGTTGTGCATTTTCTTACCATAAGAAGAGGTTACATATCAACCAAGAACGTTTCTCAAGGATATCTTCAATTGTTATGTTTATGAAAAACATAAACCCCTAACATGTGATGTTCATATTATTTTACATATTTAATTTGATTTCATGGTTGACCATTCCAAGTAGTCAACATGAATCATCTGATATATCTTTAGATACCAGGAGTTCTTACCTTGGTACCTATCACATGTGTTGAAGACACATGACATCTTTATCTTCCTTTCATCTTGGAACATTACTTATTACATATATCTTCATCTTAGAGCCAAAGACCAAGATAAATGGATACCTTTCTAAGTATCCATCACATAAACATCTTTGTATTATGCACATCAAGTGTCCTATGACCCACTTGATTGCCATGTCCTTGAAAGGAAAGAAAACAAGGATTCATATCCCTCGTATTTATTCTTGTGTTTTCAACAATTCATGAACCATTTACTCTTCATCTCATCCTAAGTTCCTTGCCCTAATCTCAGGAATATATAAGGATGATCACATAACATTATTATTTTCTTTATTATTATCTAACATGTTTATGATCACCTTAGGATCTCATCACATTTTCCATTCCCACATCATGGAAGGGATCTTTATAATACTTACAACTTTAGTGGATAAGATTCATCTCCCTTATTTTCATTCTTATCTTATGAGTATACTTTTAATTCCTCATACAACCATGCTCATCTGAGGTTATCTCAGATTTCTCTTTCTTATGCTTAGGACAGGACACATTTATTCATTCCATACTTCTTATTTCATGATACTCATTAGATTGTATCAGAATGACTGCTTGATCAGGGCAATAAAAAAGATAACAATCTAAGAGTCTCCATACTCACTTTATCATCAATAGTTGTATACCTGGCCAGGGTATATAAATACTGAGATCAAGTAGTATGCACTTACTTTATTTTATGTTTTTCATCTCTTTAGATTTAGTATATTTAATATCTCAGATTTCTTCTGAGTTCCTTTTTCAACTCTTCCCATTCTTGATGAAGAAAGAGAAACTTCAAAACATATAAAAGAATATTAAATTGAACACAAAGTTCATACTACTATCTCTTCCTCATATCCTTAAAGGATTATACAGATGAACTAAACAACAACTACTTTTCTTATAGTAGGAAACAGAAGGTAACTCAAAATAGAAAGTTCTATCTTGACAAGTCTACCTTTTACAAGATAACTAGCATCTTATCTAACCCAGAACATGGACTTAGTTGTTATTTGTTATTGCCTTTGTCCTTTACTACCAGAAGTAGATGCACTAAATTGTGACACTTGTCTTTGTCCTCTATCATATGCTCCACTGGACTGAGGTCCTTGTGGGTTTTGCAGATTATGCCTTGACTGCAGGGTCATTTCACTATTTCTCCTTAGACATTGTTGTCTAAAATGTCCTAGCTGTCCACATTTATGACAAGCTTGACCCCAACTTGATGACCCTTGCATATGTGTACTATATTGTGGTTGTACTGGTGAAGATTTTGGTTGTCTGCTACCACTACTCATTAGTCCATGTGACTGTGTAGACTTTCTTTTGAGGTTTGTCTCATGTTTCTTTATCGTAGATCTTTCTATCCTCCGTATAGACTCCACAAATGTGGCAAACCTGTCCCTACTTTCTAGGGCAGATGCCGGAATGGACATCTCAGCATTCAATCCTTTCTCAAAACATTGAATCTTTTCCTCCTCAGTAGCAGCCATCCGGGGGAAAAATCATAAACGTTCCATGAACTTAACCTCATATTCACTTATTGACATGGCTCCCTGTCGTATTTTCTCAAACGGTGAGATCTTTTCATCTAAATAAGTCTTTGGAAAATACTTATTGACGAATTCTCGACGGAATTCCTCCCATCCAACCTCTTCATCATTCCTTTTTATTTCTTCTATAGCCCACCAGTGTCCAGCACTACCTTTCAAAAGGTACACTGCAAGTTTAACTTTGTCAGCCTCTGGGATACTAAGGATCTTAAAGGCTTTTTCTAACTCAGTGATCCAGAGATTAGTATCTGTTAGATCAGATGTTCTAGCATATTCAATGGCTCTAACACGACGTAGTCGTTCAAAGGTCTTACCAGACCCATATCCCTCATTGGGAGTTGGTGCCCTGGGTGTTGATGTTGGCATCCGATCTGCCATATACCTTAGTGTGGTCATGAGCTGCCCAAAAAGATTATGAGTATTTGGGTTTCCTCTCATGACTTCATCAACATGGGGATTTTCAGGCACTGGTTCCTCCCTTGCCTGATCCCTTGCACCTCCCACTGGTGCAGCAACATTGCTCTCAGTAACGTATTCTTCACGTCCTTCAGACATCTTTAAGTTATATATCTTCTTCTGCATAAGTAGAAGACACTATAAGATATACTGAGGTACACTTAGAACAGACTCGATACCTTAGTCCTATGTCTCTGTAGACTCAGCAAACCTAGAGCTCTGATACCACTAAATTGTGGCATCCAACTTATAAAACATGACATTAACTAAGCGGAAGCGAATCATTTGCAGCGGATTGCTAACAATCACCAAAAATTAAAACTTTTTGCAAAGAGATCCACACATAGGAAATCTTTTTAGGTGGAGGGTGTGGTGTCCTTCTGAGATCGGGACAATTGAATCCTGCATAATATTTACATTTTGTTCCATAAGTACACAACATGTACTATCTCTTCTCGAGGATTACAACATCAGTTGTCCTATTCAACATTATATACTGACAGCATAAAAAACTCGAGGCATCAAGCCAAAATCTCAGATCGATTAAATAAAAACACTGACTACTGACTCCGAGGACCTGAGAGTACAGAGACGACACATAGGACTTTCTAACTATAAGACTAGATAGGCAGTATATCCACCTAAGATATTATTGTTGTCCTCGATGCTACTGCTGTTCTTTCTCTGCTAAAGTTTTCCTGCCTCCTTGTCCACGTCCACCTAAAAACATTGGATCCCACAGGGGTGAGACAATTGTAAATTGTCCCAGTGGGAGATATAAGTCTCCGCCAAAACATCATTATTGCAGTTAAATATATAAAACTGGACAGAGGATATGCAGTTTAAAGCATTCTCATCTTAAAGCATTGTAACTATTTATGATAGAACAATAGATCAACTATTCACTTAATAAGGAATAGGAAGAACATGTATATCATTTATCCGTCGTATCATACCATCATGTCAAACTTCTCTTGTAACACTCATTATATTGATATGTCACCCATGAGAGATTCTTAATTCAACTTATTGGCCTTGGCCAATCTACTAAACAGATTTTTGGTTATATTGGACATGAGACATCATGTCTTATTCGGGCATTGGTCTATACCAATCCTTTATAAATATTTCAGGCATTAGATTACACCAATCTTGTGCAACTAGTACAAGCATTAGACTTGTATTATTCTTGTGTATCCATTCCAAGTATTGAACTATGTCAATCCTGTGTAACCATTCTAAGTATTGAACTATGTCAATATTGTGTAACCATTCCAAGTATTGAACTATGTCAATCTTGTGTAACCATTCCAAGTATTGAACTATGTCAATCTTGTGCAACTATTCCAGGTATTGGGTTATTACCAATCATGGGTTATTATTCTAGGTATTGGGTTATTACCAATCCTGTGTTATTATTCCAGGTATTGAACTATGTCAATCCTATGACATTCTTCTAGGTATTGGGATTTAACCAATCCTGTGTTATTATTCCAGGTATTGGGTTGTTACCAATCCTGTGTTATCATTCCAGGTATGGAACTATGTCAATCCTATGACATTATTCCAGGTATTGGGATTTAACCAATCCTGTGTTTTTATTCCAGGTATTGTACTATGTCAATCTTGTGACATTATTCCAGGTATTGGGATTTAACCAATCATGTGTTATTATTCCAGGTATTGGGTTATTACCAATCTTGTGTTATCATTCCAGGTATTGAACTATGTCAATCATGTGACATTATTCTAGGTATTGGGATTTAACCAATCCTGTGTTATTATTCCAGGTATTGGGTTATTACCAATCTTGTGTTATCATTCTAGGTATTGAACTATGTCAATCTTGTGCATCTATTCCTGGTATTGAACTATATCAATCATGTGCATCTATTCTAGGTATTGAACTATATCAATCCTGTGATATTATTCCAGGTATTGAACTATGTCAATCCTGTGTAACCTTTAAAACATTTTGTTACCTCTCACTAGGAAACAACCATCCTCATAGCTCATAAGGCCCATAAAACACCTTGTCACCTCTCACTAGGCAAAATCTAACCATATGGCTCATAAGGCCATTACACATCTTTAGAATTCAGGCATGTTCGTTACTCTTAACATTTATCATTAAATGATTCTCAGTACAAGGTATGAGTTCATTCCTCATCCTTATCATGGTATGATTACATCATACTCATTAGTTTGGCTTACCCTTATTCTCAAGGTATATTAGCCTATGCTTGTCAAGGTATATCAAACTCATTACATTTTATTGTAACAATTCACATAACACACTTCATATATTTCTTACTCAAATAGATTGGATTTGAAATGCATCAAGGTATATCACTTTCCTCATCACCTCTATCTTCCTTGAGTTATCAGCTTATCTTGTATTAAGGCACTTCCCATCTTAATACTTTCATCCATTGACCTATCACTCTCATCATGAAGTGCATAGGTCACACACAAGAATGGTCCAATTACCTTTAATGATATGGACTCATTTTAGGTTAAGGCATTGCCTACAATAAGGTTGCCTATACTCAGTCATTTAAGGTATTTCATCTTTATAAGGTTTCACCCTCTGCTTTATTATCAGGGTTCTGGTTTGTCATCATATTGCACAAGGTTAGGGCTTTAAATATTATAACTCCATTTAGAATTTCACCTACCTTTACCCTTTATTAGGGCTTTGGGGTTTCACTTACTATTCATCCCAACTAGGGTTTCTCATGACATCACCCTCAATTAGGGTTTGTCATGGCATCACCATCAATTAGGGTTTGTCATGGCATCACCATCAATTAGGGTTTATCCGTTCCTATCAATGGGGGATACTCATCCCAATTAGGGTTTCACTCTTTATTCCCATAATTGGGGTTTTACATTATGTTACCATGAACTAGGGTTGAGATTCATTAACCTTATGGATTAGGGTTTCATGATCTCTTTATTAAGGATCATAACCTAATCATCACATGATCCATACTCATATATGAATTCCTCTCTATCTTCCTCCTAACTTGATTAGGTCACATCAACCCTTCAATCAAGTACATACAACTATGGTTAACATAGTGTACAAAGACATTGCTCTCATAACCTTTTAGGGTTAATTAATCTAAAGGTATTGATCATATAGGTACTTTAGGGTTTCAACCTTTGTACCTAGCCTTAATAATCATCATTGGATCAATGGATCATTCATCATCTTAATTCTCAAGATATTCAATCACATTGGACTTCCATTACATAAGGTATCCCAATGAATTGACCAATTGGATCTTCTATTACAATAGGTATCCAAGTGGATTAACCAATCGAGTCCTAAATTACATTAGGTATCCAAAAGTATTAACATTATTGATCCTCAAACAATTTTGATTACTTGGGCCCCAAATGGTCTTGGTCTTTCAAAGTTCAAACGGTTTGAAACCGTTTGGTAAAAGTGACCTTCAAGATCATTTGCTAAAGTACCTTTTTGAAACTGCATGAACTCAACCGGTTTGGGATCGTTTGGTCCCAAATGGTCTTGAGACCATTTGGACTCAAACGTTCTTGAGACCGTTCAGTCCAAACCTCCTCAAAACTGCATGGACCAAAGATGGTCTCAACTACTCCAATCGGTTTAGGGTTCTCAATGTTGATTCCATCAACCATTGTATTCATATAACTAATCATCAATTGGACCTATCACCATACTTTGATTGAGTTAAGTAGGTCATCCTTCAACTTATTTGACTCTCAATTGACCCTCAATTGATCATCAATTAGGGTTTGAATCAATTGGATTAGGGTTTGGAATCGATGATCCTTCAACATTAATCAATGTGTAACTAGTTACTTTAAAACTATTGGACCATCATCCAAATTGAACATGACCTAACCCCAAATGGTCTTGAGGTCGTTTGTATGACCTCCAAATGGTCTTGAGACCGTTTTCCCATCTCATCACTCAAATCCAAGTCATCCAATTAGGGTTTGGATCATTGGATTGATCACCAAACCAGCATTTAATTGCACTTCAACTTAGTATCTTTAGATCTTCAAACAACTAACCATAGTCAACCCTAGACCTCCAAACGGTCTTGGGATCGTTTGGATGACCTCCAAACAGTCTTGAGACCGTTTTCCCATCACATCATCATTAACCATGTCATTCAATTAAGGTTTGGATCCTATGATTGGTCACCAAATCAGCAATTGATTGTACATCAACTTAATATCTTTGGACCTTCAATTGCACAACCATACTTAACCCTAGACCTCCAAAAGGTCTTGGTTGATCACCAATTGGTCTTGAGACCTTTTTGGTGATCCCCAAACGGTTTTGAAACCATTTGGGTCAATCAACCTAAACCATCATCTCAATCACTTGCAAAATCAGTACTTAGCTGATTAGGGTTCATACCATATCTTTGGATCTTCAAACACTTACAAATACTCAACCATAGACCTCCAAATGGTCTTGGGTGACCCCCAAACGGTCTTGAGACCATTTGGGTGATCCTAAAATGGTTTTGAAACCGTTTGGATCAATCAATCCAAGTTTCCAACTTAATCAAATTACAAATCAGCATTTAACCTGATTAGGGTTTTGGTGATTGATGGACCTTCAACTCATGAACCAATTGGAACTAGTCAATCATAATTGATGGGACATTAACCTAGATCATTTTCAACATATCTCCAAATGGTCAACCCTGGTCAACACCACGAAACGGTCTGAAATTGTTTGGTCTCATGCGGTTTGGTGAAACTGTCTGCTTCTAAACAATTTGAAACCGTTTGCCTTGGATATTTTGGAGAGGTGTGTGCTTATCATCTTCGAGCTCTGAACTCACAAAACCTGATGTGGTTTCCATGGTGATTACATCAATCAACCAAAACAAATTTCGGGAATGTAAAAAGGATCACCAAGTGATAAGGAATTAATTGAAATAACAATATTAAGGGTTCAAGTTATAAAACCCACCTCCAATTGAGATCCAAAGCTCCAATATCACAGAAACAATGGTGAATGAAGCTCTTGCAACTCCCCCTAGGCTCGTCCTCAAGCCTTTGGTTGAAAAGTTTGGCTATGGTTGAAGAGGAGATCGAATTAAGAAGAAATCAATGATTTACTTTCAATTTCCACCATGGAATCAAGGGGAAAAGAGGTCAAGAACCTTACCAACAGGTTGGGATCGTCCTCCTCCTATTCCTGAGCTTCTCTTGGGGTCCGCCAAGGCAAAGAAATAAAGGAAATCCGAAAAGAAGTCCTTAAGTGAGTGGAAAAAGGGATATGTATAAGGAAATCCCATGGAGAGAGAAAATGGGATTATTTCCTTTAATTCCCAAAATAATTTCCACCAAATCCCCCTCCATTTCTTGGCCACGAAGCCATTTTCATGTTCTTGCAAAACCTCTTCCTTATCCAAGAATAAAGGGAAAAGAAATTAAGCACCTTAACCCTTATAATATTAATATCCATTTTTTAGTGAAATTTCTTTTTCTTATAATAATGGTGAGTGGAATTTCACCTCCTTAGGATATGCTCATGCCTTTGCAAGGCTTAAGCTCGTCCACACACATCTGAATCCAACCATTTAATTTTGGTTGAAGGCCCCTTCAATTATTTTATTTATTTTTGCATTAAATTGAATTAGGGTTCCAATTGGGCTTAAATCTTGATTATTTTAATATCAAGATTCTCTCTCCGCCAACTTAATTCAAATGAGGCGCCCCTCTCATTTTATTTGCTCTAAATGATGTCAAGAAACATTAGGGACCTTATTGATGTGGTAATTTTCATATTGAACCTTAGGTTTTGGATAAATTGCACTTTACACCAAAACTAGGTTTTAATGCATAAACATTTTCCAACAAGCTCTATCTTAGTGTCCAGGCTTGTGGAAACCATACCACTACATCATATTCATTCTTATGATGTCTCAACATCAGAGGAACATATTATTATGTAACATTTTTGTAAGTTAGCCCCTTAACTTGGGTAATTTGCACTTTAGTCCAAAATATGCAAACATTGCTTCAACATTGTTCAAACAGGACCAAAATTGAAACATAAGTTCCTCATGAGCCCTAATTACTTTTCAAAAGATAAGATTAAGCATATAATCATTTTTCTTTATTAAAACACCTAGGGTTAAAGCATAACCCAGGTCAGGGATGTTACACTAAATCTAGTGAATGGTGATGATATGTAAGAGAAATCCTAACCCTAAATAAGGGAATAGTGATGCTACTCTTACATTGCATAGTGCTGATATGTAATTGATATAACTAATGATCATACAGGTGATCATGAGATGATGAGCATAGCCAGGTATGAGCTATGATGTGTTAATTATTTAAATGCTTTATGGGCCTTGTGAGCCATTATATGCTTTGTTGTCTAGTAAGAGGTAACAAGAGACTAAATGGGCTTTGTGGGCCATGTGAGATGCTTGTGTAGCAAGTATCATGTTTTCCTTGGTCAGATGACCTGAAAGTATTAGTTACTTGATAAGTGGTAACAAGTGTTCTTTGATGAACTGAGGGTTTGAATACCCATATTCCATAATCATGATGATGAGATGTTAAGGGATGAGCATGTCCATGATGTGACAAGGGATTAAGATCCCAATGTTCTATAAAGTTTTGAAAAAGTACTTGATAGATGAATTATACTTTTCTTTGTAGCATTTGGCATAATAATGTTTGAGAACTTGACTGATGCTAGATGAATTATACTTTTCTTTATAGTAATGCACTTAATTAATCAAGTGGAATCTTATCATGTAGTGCCCTGGCCATATAACCATCAGTGTCAGAATTTGTTGGATGGTGAAACGGGTTGCTCCGTGGCATAACCCGGAATGCATATTCCTAAATATGTGGGGGTGATGGGCAAAAATATTTTTATGCCGTAATGGAGGAATTGATGTGAGATAAACATTAAATCTCTCAATCCTTCATTATATATATGTTGAGGGTGGATGTATCACTAATCCCCCAATGTCGGGATGGATGTATCATGAATCTCCCAATAATATAAATGTTGGATCAATGTGAGATATGTAGGTATATATATGCCCATAGATCCATCCCAAGCGATTGCATGGAGTCAGATATTAATTAATCAATTAATGTGATTATTTGGTTAATTAATGAATTCTAGAATATTCTAATTAATCCACAGGTGTTTTAATTAACACAACGTTTCTATTTACCGATGGGTTTAGGAAACCCTACATCCCTTTGTATCCTATTTAAAGGAGGATTGCCGACCAATATCTATGTAAGATATCGAGAGACGCTTTTAGTTTACGCTCACGCATGTAAACCCTAGTCGTCACCGTCCTTACGAGAGGAAGGAGAGCAACGCGCCACTAGCACGCCGCCGCACAGACACGACTCCTTCCCGCCGGCTTAGGAAGCGCGACGTGGAGTTCCAGTGCATCCGCATGGACAAAATAGAGACATAGAGGCTGAGACGCCTACGTTCGGTGGACACGAAGACCATCTGTGCGCGTTACGAGCGGCACACATCATCGCACAGGAGCGTTGTCGGATCTTCCTGCGACAGCGAACGGGAGCAAAGTTTCGTCCGTGTAGGTCAGCAGTGTTGCACTGTCGTGCAGCGGGACATCGTCGGACTTGCTCCATGATAAGGTATATCCCGCAAACACTCCTTCCAAATACATTGTTGTCGACGAGATCTTATTTCGGCTTGCGTGTATTTTATTGATTCCGCCGCGCATGTTTTCTCCACAAAACCTAACAGTGGTATCAGAGCAGCGTCGATCTACGGTGTAGTTGGATTTGTTTCGATATGATCGAATCATTGTATATTGTTTTTATGTTGCATACGATGCAAATTAAACCTACTAATGTGCAAATCTAAACCTAATTCCACATACGTCGCAGTCTTCTATTTTTGATGTTTTGGACAGGGTCGACTATGGAAAATCTTGATTTTCCTAAGTGCACGGAAGTAAAATTCCGTAGACCTTTCAGGGGCTCTGCCCCTGTGTACCCCGCATAGTCTGTGTGGGAGTCAAAAAATTATTTAATGGGGAATGTCTCGCAAAAGTATTGCAATTTTAATATGCATATATGTATATGTAGATATACCTATGATAGCATACACGTCGCCTTTAAAATATGTTTTATGTGGTGAGTGCATGCACAGTTATGGCCTAGTATCCCCTTTTGTGAATGTTGTAAATGAATGTGGATGTCAATCTTGTGGATATGTTTGTTTGTGAATGCTATGATGTATAATGGTTGCATATGGATCCCTTGTATAAAGTATTCGGCTTGCATGCCGAGCCTCATCTCTTATTTCAAAGTGTAATAATTCTTTTCTTTTATATTTGTACTCATATGATGTAATAAAAGATAGGATTTGTTTTAGTCTTTGTAAACTTGATGTAAGGAGGTCACTTGAAGATCCAACACCAAGGAGTTTCCATGGAGAAGCACCATGAAGATCTAATTCCAAGAAGCAATCTGTAGATCCAACTCCAAGGAGCGTCCATGGAGAAGCAACAAGAAGATCTAATTCCAAGAAGCAACTTGAAGTTCCAACCTCACGAAGCATCCATGAAGTTGTTCATTGTAATGTTGATCATTACATGCTTACAGGTTGATTCACAGGTGTTGCATGAGATGCATAAGACCATAGGTGGACCGTAATCCTTTGTTGCTCCAAAGGATTACAATAGTATGGCCATAACCGATGTATTTGTGTTTGTGATTGCATGTCTATCATTTGTGGTTGTGGATATAGTAGTATATGATACGTACTAGAAGTATGTGGTGTTTAGATATGTATATGTATTAATAAAATCCCTCAATTAATAATATTAAGTTTTAGTTGCCTTCCATAAAGCAACGCACATGAAAATCTTGATCGACTATGTGTGGGCACGCCTCCGCGTGGTACAATGTCTATCTCGTGGAAGTGTGATGGTGGGTGTGTCGGTCTGCCTCCGCAAGGTGCACACTCATTGTGTTGGCTTATGGGTTGGACTTAAATAGGGAAACTTGATAGGATTAAGTACCTAGAGGCACACATATGCATCATGGCAAGGAGTTGTGCATGATCATCTATCCAAGAGTTGCATATGATGCAATTGGCAAAAGTTGCCTACCTTAGTATTTGGTCTTTGACGCCGGCGTTGGCTGGGCATTGATCCAATTATTTTGGGTCTTGGCTCACTAGAAGGTTGTGCATTGCAATCTTCCGAGTTGATAGTGAGGGCTATCAATTTGAATAAAATAGTGGGAGTGTAATTAATTAAAGGCCTAATTAATCTCATTTATCAAATCTTTACAAGTCAAAATGTTTTGGACTAAATGCAAAATTTTCTTTTATAGCAATCAAATGGCAAACAACACTCACACTTTTCTCGTTGCGATCGGTCCTTGAGAAGGACAAACTTACCGAAACCAACTTTCAAAACTGGTTTAGGACGCTGAGAATTGTTCTCACACATGAGCGTAAGCTCTATGTCCTTGAAACACCAAAGCCAGCGGAACCCGTCGTAAATGCGCCCAAGGCTGAAAAGGATGCTTACAAGAAGCACCTTGATGATGTCATGGATGTCAAGTGCCTGATGTTGTGCTCAATGAACTATGAGTTGCAAGAGCAGCATGAGAACATGAATGTCATGGAGATGGTAACATATCTCAAGAACATGTATCAACATCAAGCAAGATAGGAGAGATATGATGTCTCAAAGGCTTTGTTTAGGAGCAAGATGAAAGAAGGGGACTCAGTTGGCACCCATATACTCACTTTAATTGGGTACGTGGAAAGCTTATCCAAGCTGGGTTTTCCCCTAGGTCAAGAGTTGGCCACTGATGTGATTCTACAATCATTTCCTGAATCATATAATCATTTTGTCATGAACTACAACATGAACAATTTTGACAAGACGTTGTCAGAATTGTTGGGCATGTTGAGGACAACTGAAGCACAGATGAAGAAATACAAGCCCAAGTTTGTGATGATGATCAACAAGGAAAGGGAAAGTCAAAAGGCAAAGGCAAGGCTAAGAAAGGTTCTAAGGTCGGGCAAAAGCCAAAGTCATCCGCGCTCAAAACTAAAGGTGGGATCTCCAAAGAAGGCAGTTGTCACCATTGTCAACAGGCTGGACATTGGAAAAGAAACTGTCCTCTCTACCTGGAGGAACTAAGGAAGAAGAAGCAGGGGATAGAGATCTCCACTTCAGGTATATACGTTATTGAGATAAACTTAAATACTTCTTCATCATGGGTACTGGATACCGGATGTGGATCTCACATATGTTCTAATATGCAGGATCTGATAAGAAGTAAGCCTTTACGAAAGGGCCAAGTCGAGTTGCGGGTTGCTAATGGAGTAAGAGTTGCTACCACCGTAGTTGGAGTTATTAGTTTATCTTTTCCTATGGGCCTTGTAATAGAATTAGAGAATTGCTATTATCTACCTACCATTAATAGAAATATTATTTCTATATCTTGTATGGAAAAGAGTGGATTTGAATTTCACATTAAGAATGGAATTATTTCTATTTCTAAAGATGAGATCTTTTATGGCAATGCCCCTATGTCTTATGGTATCTACTTGTTAGAACTTCAGACTAGCATATACAATGTAAATACTAAAAGGTTAAAACTTGACAACTCAAACAAAACATTCTTATGGCATTTTCGTCTTGGGCACATAAACGAGAAGTGCATATCTAGACTCCATAAGGATGGTTATCTAGACTCTTTTGATTTTGAATCATTAGAGACATGTGAGGCATGTTTATTAGGGAAGATGACCAAGATTCCTTTCACTGGACACAGTGAGAGAGCTAGTGATCTGCTAGGGCTCATACATACTGATGTATGTGGACCTTTTAGATCAAATTCTAGAGGAGGCTATCAATACTTCATTACCTTCACTAATGACCTCAGTAGGTATGGCTATGTATATCTTATGAAACACAAGTAAAAAACTCTCAAAATGTTCAAGACTTTCATGAATGAAGTAGAGAAGCAACTTGGTAAGATTATTAAAGCACTCCGTTCAGATCGAGGTGGTGAATACTTAAGCCAAGAGTTTGAGGACCTTCTGAGAGATTGTGGTATTGTATCACAATGGACTCCGCCTGGTACACCACAACATAATGGTGTATCAGAAAGAAGGAATCGTACATTATTAGACATGGTATGATCAAAGATGAGTTCAATCGAACTTCCAATATCATTCTGGGGATATGCTCTTGAAACTGCAGTGTTTACACTTAACCGTGTACCTTCCAAATCGGTTCAAAAGACACCATATGAGATATGGAATGGGAATCGTCCCAATTTGTCTATGTTAAAGATTTGGGGATGTGAAGCTTATGTTAGGAAACAATTTCCTGAAAAGCTTGGACCCAAATCGGAAAAATGCTATTTTGTTGGATACCCCAAGGAAACTCGGGGATACTACTTCTACACACCAACTAACAATAAAGTGTTTGTTGCTAGGACTGTTGTATTTCTTGAAAAGGAATTTATTTCCAAAGGAATTAGTGGGAGGAATGTAGAACTCGAAGAATTTCGAGACCAACAAGAAAGTAGAGAACCTGAGGAGGTACATACGGAACATGAAGACTCACAAATTGTTGTGGAATTTCAAGTTCCAAATGTAACATAGGAACCTCATAGGTCTAGTAGGACACGACTTGAGCCTGAGAGATTTGGATTTCTCGTGACTCAAGATAGTGAAGAATTAGGCATAGCAGATGAGCCAACTTCCTATCTAGAAGCTACTAAGGGACCAGAATCTGAGCAATGGCTTGAAGCCATGAGATCTGAGATGGAATCCATGTACACCAACAAGGTTTGGACCTTGGTGGATCCACCCAAAGGGGTAAGACCCATAGGGTGCAAGTGGGTCTTCAAGAAGAAGACTGACATGGATGGAAATGTTCAAACCTATAAAGGTAGATTGGTTGTGAAAGGATTCCGTCAAATTCAAGGTGTTGATTATGACGAGACCTTCTCACCAGTTTCCATGGTTAAATCCATCAGGATCATGCTTGCCATTGTAGCTTATCATGACTATGAGATTTGGCAGATGGATGTTAAAACAACATTCCTTAATGGGAATTTACTCGAGGATGTGTACATGACACAACCTGAGGGTTTTATCGATCCAAAGGAAGCCAATAAAGTTTGTAAGCTACAAAGATCAATCTATGGATTGAAGCAAGCATCTCGGAGCTGGAATCTATGTTTTGATGAAGTAGTCAAAAAGTTTGGTTTTAGGCAAAATGAAGATGAACCTTGTGTTTACAAAAGGGTTAGTGGGAGCACAATCGTATTTCTCATATTGTATGTGGATGACATACTATTGATGGGAAATGACATCCCTACTCTTCAGACAGTAAAAGGTTGACTAGGGAAGACCTTCTCTATGAAGGATTCAGGTGAAGCATCCTATATACTAGGGATCAAGATCTATAGAGATAGATCTAGAAGGCTTCTAGGCCTAAGCCAGAGCACATACATTGGCAAGGTACTAAAGAGGTTTAGCATGGAGGGTTCTAAGAGAGGTAACTTGCCCATGTCCTATGGGGCTACGATCTCTAAAGCCCAATGTCCTAGTTCATGTGATGAATGGGCATGCATGAGTAAGATTCCATATGCATCGGCAATTGGATCTATCATGTACACGATGTTATGTACTCGTCCTGATGTGTCGTATGCTTTGAGCGTGACGAGCTGGTATCAGTCAGATCTAGGTGAATGTCACTGGATAGCTGTAAAGAACATCCTAAAGTACTTGAGAAGGACTAAGGATCAATTTTTGGTATACGGCAGTGAGAAAGAGCTTGTGGTAAAGGGTTACACCGATGCTAGCCTCCAAATTGACAAAGATGACTACAAATCGCAATCTGGATTTGTGTTTTGCCTAAACAATGGAGCTGTGAGTTGGAAGAGTTCCAAGCAAGAGACAGTTGTAGATTCTACAATAGAGGTTGAATATATTGCCGCATCTAATACTGCAAAGGAAGCTGTGTGGATCAAGAATTTCATTTCTGAACTTGGAGTGGTTCCAAGCACTAGTGATGCAATTGAGTTGTTTTGCGACAACAACGGAGCAATTGTACAGGCTAAAGAACCAAGATCGCACCAATGTTCCAAACATATTCTATGGCGGTTTCATCTCATACGAGAGATCGTACAATGAGGAGAAGTGAAGATTTGCAGAGTACCTACAGAAAGCAATGTGGCTGACCTGCTCACAAAAGCACTTTCACAACAGTAACATGACGGACATGTTCGATCACATGGATTGAGATTCATGAGTGATTGGGTATAAGTGTAAGTGGGAATCTATTGGTATGTATGCCCATAGAGACTATCATTCGATGATTGTAATGAGATACTATGTAAACGATTTGTAATACTACATTGATCATATCAATAAAGGCAAGTTTCCAATCTATATGTTTGTGTTTTATATTGTGAGATGACCATAAAACTTATAGATGTCTATAGAATAATATACTCAATGACATATGTCTTGGGGTTGATGACCTGAACAGTAAGATCATATGTATGCTAAGAGTATGTATTCTTGTTTTGTCCCTAATCGCTTGTTATTGTGGAAATATCCATAGACATCAATAACACATAAGATTAGAATGTATGTTGGTTGATGGAAGAATCTCATTATCCATGATATGGAGATATCAAACCAAATACATAGATACTTGTTAGAGAACAGTGTATCGGATAGACCCACCTTGAGAGTGACACATGGATACCATGATTGGTAGTTAGAGTCACATCTCATAATGATGGCGGTGATTGTGGTTCTAATAACACCAATTTTTGTGATGTTTTTTCCCTTTATTATGTTGTCAAAACTTCCCTTTTCTGCTATTTGCCTCTCTTTTATTAGTACTTTTGCAATAATTGTCCAAGCAACGCTCTTAATCCAATACTTCCATGTTTTGCAGGATTTTCCTCCCATTTTGGTACAATAAGGCCATCCTGGCCCACAAATAAGTCCAAGTCTGTTTCGGCCTTCCAACACCCGATACGACCTCCGCCCGACAGGGTGGAGCGGCACAATGAAGCACGACAAAGGGATGTCGCGCAAGAAGAAACTGACGGACAACACGTCTTCTACCCGGCAGGGAGCCAAACTCGCCACAACAATCCAAGCTTGTCGGGCGACACAGCCACCCACCGGCAGGCGCGCCGCCCGTCACGTGACCGACAGGCAACATCCCTACGTCGGGCGATATGTGTATCGGCCGTCCACCGAAGCACGAATAAGGAGGACACGTGGCGCTTCAAGCACCATAACTTTCCCCGACCGCTGCCTATAAATAGCAGCTACAGGAAGCTGAAGGGACAAGTTGGATAGTTCATACAGTTGGGAACTTTGAGCGATCTTCCGAGGAAAACTACAAGAGCAAGAGTATCGTGCCCCAGTGCTCGTGTCGGGCAACTCTAGGTGAGCTCTTCCTCATCCCAAGAGGGAGGGGATGATCCACTTAGGGTCATCCTGGGTGACACTGCGGACCGATATCGGCCGACATAGATGAGCGACACAAGTGCCCGACATTAGAACGCGTCGTTCCATGCCCGACACGATATCGAACCCGATACGCTTCCCCCGTCATGCGTGCCGCCCGAGAGGGTGTGCCGCCCGACATGAGCGTATCGGCCAGGGTCCTTGAGCGATACAGACGGCTGTCACAGTGTGCCGCCCGAGAGGGTGTGCCGCCCGACACTGCTGTATCGGGCTAGGCTCCTGACCGATATCGGGTTGGAGGGTCCACTATAGTCTATCGTCCTTCTACATCAAGAAGGTGATACCTATCTTTACTTCTGTTATTTAATTCTTTAATCCCTTCATTGTAATCAAACCTTTATATGTTTATAGAAATAGAAAACCTCAATTAGTTGCTGCTCTATGCTTGGTGCAATTGTTGGATGTCTGCTGTGTTTAATATCTGAACCCTAGCTTGCATGTTTGGATCGCATTTCGCTTAGCTATCGAATCGTGTTTTCCCGTCGCAACAACTTCGAGAGATGTGTTGTGGCTCTAGTGTTTGGTCTGACTCTGGAGTATGAGAGTGCCTGGAATGGAGTTGCTTTAGTAACATTCCACTTTAACTTAAGTCCAGCAACCTCGAGAGGGGTGTTGATGCTTGGTTAGAGGTACCCGCTCTGACAGGAGGGGTACAGGATGTTCCTGGTGTTGCTTGTTTTACCGAAGTCTTATCCTCTACACCTTGCTTTAGCTCTAGTTTTATCTTTCTGTTTCTATTGCATGAAAACTCCTAAAAACTGCTAATTGACTAAAAACCTTATATCTCTCTAGTAGCTCCAGTTGGAGATAGTTTTCTTGTTTTTTTTTGTGACATCTTGTTGATTCCCTTCTGGGGAATTTATTATCTTTTTATACCTGCCGGAGTGTAGCTTGTCAATTCTGGGTTCTCAACACTACCCCCTTGTCCCTGTGTTTGACCCCATAAGCAAAGTTGTGGGGGCCTAGAAGGATTCGGGTTTATAAATGTAAAAGCTCGACTACCTCAAATCCGCCTCCACTTTTGGACGCGCAATTTAGGCCGGTCAACTTTTTGGCACCGTTGCCGGGGACAAGGAAAAAATGGCACTGTTGACGAATCCGAATCCACTAACTACACTCCCGTGCCTCAAGCTTAGAAATGAGTTTGACAGCACTCTTTTTCTTTTTTTCATTGTTGTTGTTATTCTTTGCCTAAAAGTAAAAATTCAATTTTCTAAACTTTGATCTTTCGTGCCATTTCAGGAACTCTGAAGAACTATGACATGTTCCACCGAGATTTGATACCATGTATCATTGTGAGCGGTCTCTTTCTGAGGGTGAATATCAGGGCCAAGGCGAGAGGTCGAGCCGGCCCAACTTGGTTGGTCTTGGTCAACTTTCCGCCTACATAAAAAGACAGGACACCATCATCAGCCAACTGGTGCAAGGTGCGCTTCCTAGCCCTGGAGCTTTGAATTCCATGCAACGCCAGATGGCAAGCTTGCAGATGCGCCAGCGTGAGGTCGATCAGTGGCTGACCCAGATGACTTCTCTGATGAAGGATCATGCAGTACAAGCGCTCCCATACCCTGAAACTTCCAGAATGGCAGTACTGAGGTTTGGAAGAACGTTGGGGCACCCTGATGAAGTCAGGCCCGAGCCTGAGCCTGAGCCTGAGCCAAGGCCTGAGGGTGCAACTCCAGCAGGGGAGGAAGAAAGACAGGCAGACGTTCGAGAATCTACGCAAAGGTTCCCTGAAGAGCTACCTGGCGGAAGGAATGTTTACGCTCCTAGGATTTTGTTTCTGTATAAGCTGATAAAGGCGAATCTGAAAAAGCATCATGAGAAGTTCATGGAGTCGATTAGGAAACTACATCTCGAAGTGTCGTTCCTTGACGCATTGGAGGAGATGCCTACATACGCTAAGTTCCTCAAGGACCCTATCACAAAGAAAACAATGGGAGGAAGGGTTGAGACAGTGCACCTATCTTCTGCTTCCTCTGCCTTCGTGAAGCCCGGACTGCCAAATAAGATAAGGGACCCCGGAGCCTTCACAATCCCATTCGCCATTGGGGACAATGTCGAGCGCAGGGGTCTAGTAGACTTGGGGGCAAGCATCAGCCTCATGCCCCTAAGTTTCGCGCAAAGGGTGGGTTTAACCGACATGGTTCGAACCAACATGAGGATTGAACTGGCAGACCAAACCTTTAAGAGACCCGTCAGCATTGTCGAAGATGTGCCAATCAGGGTTGGCGATTTCTTTATTCCCTGTGACATAGTCGTCATCGATACAGCTGAAGACCCTCGCTGCCCGATCATCTTTGGATGCCCTTTCTTGGCAACAGGGAGAGCGTTGATTGATGTCTCCGAGGGGATGATCACTTTGAGGTCGGAAACGACCATATGGACTTCAAGATGAAGGAGATCATGAGAAGTCCGTCCCTGTATGAATCAACATGTTTCGCAGATAGCTACAATAAATTCTACGAGGAAATAGAGGAGGATATCGAGACAGTAGACCCCCTCGCGAGGGCCATAAGCTGTCAGGATCCCGACCTCAAAGATCCTGAAGTCATGTGGTATCTCGACCTTTTCGACCTTTCTGACGAAGACTTGCAAGAAGAGGATCAAGTGGTGGAATCTACGAAGTATGCCTCTCTCGAGGGGGAGCCTCAAGAGAAGGCACCCAGACCAAAGCCAGAGTTAAAAGTGTTGCCTGAAGGCTTGAAGTATGAATTCTTGGATGAAGAGCAAAGAAACCCTATCATCATAAACGCAAATCTCTCAAGCAATTAGCTAGACCGACTCTTTGAGGAGTTAAGGCTCCACAGGGGGGCTATAGGATATTCAGTATATGATATCAAAGGCCTTCGCCCCGCCTTGTGCATGCATCGCATCAACTTAGGTGAATCTACCAAGCCTCTGGCTCAACCCCAAAGGAAGCTGAACCAGATGCTCAAGGAGGTTGTCAAGAAAGAGGTAATAAAGCTTAGGGATGCGGGGATAATTTACCCAATCAATGATAGCAATTGGGTGAGTCTGATCCACGTAGTACCCAAAAAGGGCGGGATGACAGTGGTTAAGGGCAATAAGGGCGATGAGGTGGCGGTGAGGACCGTCACCGGATGGCGGATGTGCATAGATTACCGAAAGTTAAATCAGGCTACAAAAAAGGATCATTTTCCGCTACCTTTTATTGACCAAGTCCTTGAAAGATTAGCGCATCATGATTTTTTTGTTTTCTGGATGGCTTTTCAGGATTTTACCAGGTACCCGTCTTGCCCGACGATCAGGAGAAAACAACATTCACCTGCCTCTATGGCACTTATGCCTTCAGAAGGATGCCCTTCGGACTCTGCAACGCCCCCGCCACCTTTCAGAGATGCATGATATCGATGTTTTCAGATTTTCTAGAAGATATCGTAGAAGTTTTCATGGATGAATTTTCAGTCTATGGGAAGGACTTCGATAGCTACCTGAAAAATCTGTCATTGGTCCTTCAAAGGTGCGAGGAGAACATCCTGGTTCTGAACTAGGAAAAGTGCCATTTCATGGTGCGGGAGGGTGTCGTTCTAGGGCATAAGATCTCAAGGTGCGGGATCGAGGTGGACGTAAGGAAAGTTGAAGCGATATCTAAGCTTCCTCCACCAAAGTCTGTGACGGGAGTGAGAAGCTTCCTCGGGCACGCCGGATACTACTGAAGATTCATCAAGGACTTCTCGAAGATTTCCAAACCGTTGTCCAATCTTCTGGTAAAAGATGCTGAATTTGTTTTCTCTAACGATTGTCTCAGTGCTTTTTAGGCCCTAAAAAATGCTTTAACATCACCACCTATCCTTCAAGCGCCAGAATGGGGTTTACCTTTTGAGCTGATGTGCGACGCTAGCGACTACGCGGTTGGAGCAGTCCTGGGGCAAAAGAAAGATAAAAAGCACAATGTGATTTGCTACGCCAGTCGCACGTTGGACGAGGCTCAGGTAAACTACACAACAACTGAAAAGGAGATGCTCACGATCGTCTTCGCATTCGATAAGTTCAGGTCGTATCTCGTCGGAGCAAAGGTCAAGGTATATACAGATCATGGGGCAATAAAATACTTAATGCAAAAGAAAGACGCAAAGCCCAGACTGTTGAGGTGGGCCTTATTGCTCCAAGAGTTCGACCATGAAATTATCGACAAGAAGGGCGCAGAAAATGTGGTCGCCGACCACCTATTAAGGATCGTGGCTGAGAGACAGGGAGGGCCACCAATCAATGATGACTATGCCGACGAGGCTCTGATGTTGGCAGAAGCTCAAGAAGAAAGTTTACCCTAGTTTGTAGACATCTGCAATTATCTTGCCTGCGGAGAGCTGCCTCCTGACATCACATACAATCAGAAAAAGAAGCTATTTGCAGATGCAAAAAACTACTACTGGGATGATCCTCTCCTGTTCAGAAGATGCGCTGACAACTTATACAGGCGGTGCATCCCAGAGGAAGAAACCGCGGACATCCTAAAAGAATGCCACGCCTCCCCCTACGGTGGACACATGGGTAGCAAGAGAACAGCTGCAAAAGTGCTACAGTCAGGATTCTACTGGCCCTCCTTATTTAAAGATGTTGCACAATTTGTAAAAGTTTGCAAAGAGTGTCAGTTTACAGGGAACATAGGGCGGAGGAATGAAATGCCAATGGCGAGCTGGATCAAAGTGGAAATATTTGACGTGTGGGGGATCGACTACATGGGACCGTTCCCCCCATCCCGGGGGTATCAATACATACTAGTGGCAGTGGACTATGTATCGAAGTGGGTAGAAGCGGTAGCCACTCAATCATGCGACGCCAAGTCGGTTATCAAGCTATTCGAGAAGACCATCTTTCCTCGTTTCGGTGTACCGCGCACTGTTATAAGCGACGGAGGGTCGCACTTTGGAGAGAGACAATTTGAAGCACTCCTGCGCAAGTACGGAGTGAAACACACAATCTCTACACCCTACCACCCATAGACATCAGGGCAGGTAGAGGTTTCCAATAGACAAATCAAGCAGATCTTGGAGAAAACTGTCAGCCGAACGAGGAAAGACTGGTCTATGAAGCTTGACGACGCACTTTGGGCCTACCGTACTACTTACAAAACGCCCATCGGAACCACCCCCTACCGGCTTATCTACGGAAAGTCCTGCCATCTGCCTTTGGGATTGGAACACAAGGCCCTTTGGGCAATCAAGTTCCTAAATATGGACCTCAAAAAATTAGGAGAAAAAAGTTTTTTGCAGCTTCAAGAGCTCAAAGAGCTGAGAATGAACACCTATGAAAGTGCAAAAATCTACAAACAGAGGACAAAATTGTGGCATGATGCTCACCTCAGGAGAAAAGATGTAAGCGAAGGGGATAAAGTCTTGTTATTCAAGTCCTCTATTCATCTTTTCCCTGGGAAGTTACAAACGAGATGATCAGGACCGTTCACTGTGTTGAAGATATACTCATCAGGAATGATGGAAATCTACGACAAGGACGATCCGACCAAAGTCTTCCAAGTGAATGGGCATAGGGTGAAGAGGTTCTATGAGGATGAAGCTTTTTCCAGGAGAGCAGAGATCAACCTGCAAGATATGGGTACAGTCAAGGGCTGAACAAAATGATCCTACACCGGTCGAGATGACGACACAAACTTCAGCGCTACTCGGGAGGCAGCTCGAGTTTTTCTTTCTTTCATAGAGTAGGATGCATTTTTCTTATTACTTGTAAAAACAAACTTTATGAATTGTAATAAGGCCTGAGTCAGTGCACACGCCGAGCGTACCACTCTTCTGTTTTATGGGCCACCGCTGCGTTCTACGAGATTTTGAAGGGTAATACCCCCTGAGGTCAAGGGTTTAACCCTTAGCCGATGATGTTTTACCCTTTAATTGCTTTTTCTAGTTTTAGTTTTTGGCCGCCTGCCTTAACCGTATCGGGCTGCGGCTCAGCTGGAGCACGGTCATGCTTGTATCAGGCTGCAGTTTCTTGGGCACCACAAGAGCCGTGACAGATGGTATTCCCGAGCGACAACCGTATCGTGGATAGGGATAAATGCCTTTAATTAGGCTGATGGGACCGTCGTCTCAGGAACGACATGTCACAAACGGTCGATGCGTGCCCCAGAACTGCCCGATTTACCCCCAGCTGAGTTTGCTATATATAGTAAGGTGGTTTCAACGTGTCAGGTTGCTACACTTACTCTTTTCAGCCACATGTAATACATGCAATAATCCACCCATTTTGCTCGCGTGTCGGCCATCTTGCCTTCACCCTTGTATCGGGCGATGGCTCCAAAGAGCAAAGGTATAGCCCGACAGTCTGTCGCCCGACACGGGGTTTTCATATCGCGCGCTGCCTGTCGGGTTTTATGAACTCAGTCGACTTCTATTGTATCGCCCGACATGTATAAAGCACGATTCATCGGCCGTTGGCGTTTGTCCGATACGCCATATCGGGCGGTACGCTTTTCTGTAATAACGTCCTGTCGGGCAGTTGCTGCATGCGACCTCGCCGCCTAACACACCCGTGTCGGGCAGCGGGTTGTATCGCGTGGATCAACCCGTATCGTCCGATCCCGTATTGCCCTGGATTTTCTTTGAACGATACCCGTGCTTCTTCCCACGAAACAGGTTTTATCGAGTTTTTAGTTTTCCTGCCTAACATTTAAATAATCTTTGAACTTGATAACAGGTATGAATAGTCCACAACAAACCTCCGGAAGTGTTGGCAAACACCGCAAAAGAATCGACGTCGTGGCTAAAGCAACAACAGTCGGACAGAAACGCCAGAATCCCGAGACAGCTAGGCCACCATCCTCCGAAAAGAAAGAAAGAGAAGTGCATTTCCTTATCATAGTATGTCTTCTACGGTGGTTTAGGGCCATCTCCAAAAGAGGAAGACAATAAAAAGAGAGAGGCCCTCTGACTACACACTCTTGGGAACGAAAATGGACTCAGATGGACTGAACTGGGATTGATGATCAGTCCTTTTGTTCATGTTCACAACGGAAGTACCAGGAGAAAAGGGGGCCAAACAATTTCGAGGGTTTGCGCTTGTCCCGGCTATAATAAAAGCATATTGCAGCTTCTCCAAGGCACAAGCAAACCCGCTAGCTAACCTTCACTGGGCTAACATGACCTCACCCTGTCGTTTTCACTACTCTGGGGTAGAGTGTGGAGTAAGTTTGGGGGGTACCCATGTACCAGTGAGGGAGGTATAAAAATCTCCTTCTTCACTTCGTTCTTCTCTTATATCATGTGTATGTATCCTTGCTAGTATAAAATGCCATGCTCATATAAAAATTTTGAAAAAATTTGTTTATTTTGTCTCCCTACATATGTACAAAGTTTCTATAATAGTGAAAACCTGTTGCGACTTCTTGCAAAGTTTATTTTCTATGTGCTTAATGAGATACAAGTTCTGTTATATCTTTTTGATGATGCTGCCTCAAACAAATAAAAGATTATGTTTTGCCATGCCAAAAATTTTGAAAAATATAATAATCTCGCAAACAGCTAAGAGACTAGTATGGAGAAGGAAAAAGCTGCCCAAACAGCAGAAATCTCTTTTTGTTTCCCCTTACCCAACAAAAATCCCAAAAAAGAGAGAGAAGCCTTATGAGTGTGAATAAAAGCATGAGAGTTGTGCCCAATAAAAGAAAAGAAAGAAAAAAAATATACACACTTGTCTTCCAAAAGTACCCATCTTTAGGCATGGTAGATCTGGGACAGTGGTATGTAGGATGTGAAATCACTGCTCTAAAGCCAACTGGCTTGGACTGCAGGGACCACTTGCCCGTTAACAGACCCTTACCTGGATGGACTGATGGGAAACAAGAAAAACCCCAAAAATCCTTAGCCTACCCTATACACAACTTTCTACCCCAAAAATAAAGTTGTTTTGTGTGTAATCTAACTTCGGAATCATACAACAAAGTCTCGCTAAAGCTGTAGAGAAAAAAATTATTGAAATAATAAAGCAAGGATGGTCTTTTGTTCGTAGTGAGACAGCATTATCTTTAAGGCATTACGATTCTTGTTTTACCTTTTGGCCTGAAAGCTATACCAAGCAAGAAGAAGCATCACAAAATAAAGTTTAAATATTGATTGAGTACAATCAAAATGCTAAGTTTGGGGGAGTTGATAACACCAATTTTTGTGATGTTTTTGCCCTTTATTCTGTTGTCAAAACTGCCCTTTTCTGCTATTTTCCTCTCTTTTATTAGTACTTTCGCAATAATTAGCCAAGCAACGCTCTTAATCCAATACTTCCATCTTTTGCAGGATTTTTCTCCCATTTTGGTACAATAAGGCCGTCCTGGCCCACAAATAAGTCCAAGTCTGTTTCGGCCTTCCAACGCCCGATACGACCTCCGCCTGACAGGGTCGAGCGGCACAATGACGCACGACAAAGGGATGTTGCGCAAGAAGAAACTGACGGACGACACGTCTTCTACCCGACAGGGAGCCAAACTCGCCACGACAACCCAAGCTTGTCGGGTGACACAGCCACCCACCGGCAGGCGTGCCGCCCGTCACGTGACTGACAGGCAACATCCCTGCGCCGGGCGATATGTGTATCGGTCATCCACCGAAGCGCGAATAAGGAGGACACGTGGAGCTTTGAGCACCATAACTTTCCCCGACTGCTGCCTATAAATAGCAGCTACAGGAAGCTGAAGGGACAGGTTGGACAGTTCGGACAATTGGGAACTTTGAGCGATCTTCTGAGGAAAACTGTGAGAGCAAGAGTATCGTGCCCCAGTGCTCGTGTCGGGAAACTCTAGGTGAGCTCTTCCTCATCCCGAGAGGGAGGGGATGATCCACTTAGGACCGTCCCGGGTGACACTGTGGGCCGATATCGGCCGACGTAGATGAGCGACACAAGTGCCCGACATTAGAACACGTCGCTCCATGCCCGACACGATATCGAACCCGATACGCTTCGCCCGTCATGCGTGCCGCCCGAGAGGGTGTGCCGCCCGACATGAGCATATCGGCCAGGGTCCTTGAGCGATACAGACGGCTGTCACAGCGTGCCGCCCGAGAGGGTGTGCCGCCTGACACTGCTGTATCGGGCTAGGCTCCTGACCAGTATCGGGTTGGAGGGTCCACTGTAGTCTATCGTCTTTCTACATCAAGAAGGTGATACCTATCTTTACTTCTATTATTTAATTCTTTAATTCCTGCATTGTAATCAAACCTTTATATGTTTATAGAAATAGAAAAGCTCAATTACTTTCTGCTCTATGTTTGGTGTGATTGTTGGATGTCTGCTGTGTTTAATATCTGAACCCTAGCTTGCATGTTTGGATCGTGCTTCGCTTAGCTACCGAATCGTGTTTTCCCATCACAACAAATTCGAGAGATGTGTTGTGGCTCTAGTGTTTGGTCCGACTCTGGAGTATGAGAGTGCCTGGAACGGAGTTGCTTCAGTAACATTCCACTTTAACTTAAGTCCAGCAACCTCGAGAGGGGTGTTGATGCTTGGTTAGAGGTACCTGCTCTGAGAGGAGGGGTACAGGATGTTCTTGGTGTTGCTTGTTTTACTGAAGTCTTATCCTCTGCACCTTGCTTTAGCTCTAGTTTTATCTTTCTGTTTCTATTGCATGAAAACTCCTAAAACTGCTAATTGACTAAAAACCTTAAATCTCTCTAGTAGCTCTAGTTGGAGATAGTTTTCTTATTTTGTTTGTGACATCTTGCTGATTCCCTTCTGGGGAATTTATTATCTTTTTATACCTGCCGGAGTGTAGCGTGTCAATTCTGGGTCTCAACACTACCCCCCTTATCCCTGTGTTTGACCCCGTATATCTACTTCAACCCCGTAAGCAAAGTTGCGGGGGCCTAGAAGGATTCTTGTTTATAAATGTAAAAGCTTGACTACCTCAAATCCGCCTCCACTTTTAGACGCGCGATTTAGGTCGGTCAGGTTCTTAGACCTGAAGTCACTACACTTATCACATGTCGTTTGGTGTACTTTGACATCATCCATCGTGGTCCTGAATAAGGATTTCCATAAAGATGGTGCTTGGGTGCACTGTGACACATGGGGATGACTATGAGTGATGTAGATGGAATTTGTCCTTCCTATAGGAGTTTGATATTCTGGCCACTTGATAAGCGAGACTGAGAAATGCTTGGCCATGTTGATGTGAGTCAATATGTGATATTGAGCTTACATATATCTCAAACAGTCTGCTCTAGTTCAAGGAACATGGATTGAACATTGAAAAGGATAACAATTCCATGACTCGAGTTCAATCCAGATATCAGCGACAAAAGAACTATGCAATCACTATAACACCAGTCATGAATGATAGGTCAAGTTGTTCTCCAACTTCTCCAATTACTTGGGTGGCAATGAAGTCTTGTTAGATACCAATCATTGCTTGTGAAATCATAATATGATTATGGATATCACTGCCAACGTAATTTGGAGCCTACCGGGTCACACGCATAGGATGTGTTGGAATAGGAGTATAATTGTGGATTTGATTGGAATTTTTCTGAATCACGTTGATTACTAAAATGTTTATGTAATGGATTAGAATAATATTGGAGTGACTGGCTCTAAGTGAAAGTGGGAGTTTGTTGGTATATATATGCCCATAGATCCATACCAAGTGATTGCATAGAGTCGGATATTAATTAATCAATTAATGTGATTATTTGGTTAATTAATGAATTCCAGAATATTCTAATTAATCCTTGGGCGTTTTAATTAACGCAACGTTTCTATTTATCGATGGGTTTAGGAAACCCTACTTCCCTTCGTATCCTATTTAAAGGAGGATTGACGGCTAATATCTATATAAGATAACGAGAGACGCTTTTAGTTTACGCTCACGCATGTAAACCCTAGTCGTCACTGTCCTTACGAGAGGAAGGAGAGCAACACACCGCTAGTACGCTGCCGCACAGACATGACTCCTTCCCGTCGGCTTAGGAAGCATGACATGGAATTCTAGTCCTTCCGCGTGGACGAAGTAGAGACACATACGCTGAGACACATGTGTTCGGTGGACACGACGACCATCTGTGCGCGTTACGAACGGCGCACATCACTACTACAGAAATAGCATTCAGTGTCGCTTTTCTGGGCATCGATTATTAAGGAAAACCGACGCCTAACATATAATGCGTCGGTTGTTTAATAAAACCGACATCTATATTTGAAGACCAGCCAGACACGGGTACCGCTTTGTATTAAGCGTCAGTTTTTTATAAACAACCGACGCTTAAAGTCGCCCGCGAAATCCATTTTTTGATAAAAAAAAAATAGTGTCATTTTCAGCGTCAGTTATCCCTCTCTAACCGACGCTGAAGGTGGTTCCCGCTAAAAATTTCCATGAAAATATCGTCCAATTGGACGTCGGTTGTTTCAACCAACTAACGCTAAAGATGTTTAGGCGTCGGTTGTTGTAAACAACCGACGCTATTTGGGAACTTATAACCCCCCGCGATCGCCCGACTCTTCCCCTTTCTTCTATTTCATTGCTACCCTATTGTGGCGATTTTCCCTGTTGCGGCGACTTTTCGGCGCTTCTCTGCTGCTGCTGCTCTCCGGCGCTTCTCTCCGGCACCCCATCTCCGGCGTCCTTCTTCTCCGGCGCCCTTCTTCTCCGCCGCCCCTGCTACTGCTGCTGTCCGCTCGTCGCCGCCGGTCGTTGCCCACCGCCCCTGCTCTCCTCTAGTCGTCATCGCCAGTAGAAGTAGCTACGGTGCTGTCGTCGTCACCTCCGCCCCCGCCGGTAGAAGCAGCTTTACTCGTGCTATCCTCGTGCAAGGTAACCCACAAACCTTCACCACCTTTTTTGTCCTCTGCCTTGCTTTTCTCTGCCGCCGCCAACCTAGAACTCACGCAGGCAGCGCCTAAGTAGGTGCCAGGGCACGCCTAGGGTCCCAAGCCCAGGTGCCCTGCCTAGATAGGCCTCTGGGCAGATGCTTGGGCGGCGCCAGGGCACGTCTAGGCTGCACGTCTAGTGGATTTTTTGCTAAAAGTTATTTACTGATTGTGTTTATTTAATAATGTACTGATACATATGTGATATACCAATCTGATAGTCCATGATAGAAAAAAACATAATGATGTTGACTGCAACTTTGTGTGTCATGCTATTCTTAATTAAGTGTATATTTACTTCATAATTGAATGTTTAAGTAAGTTATAGATATCTTGATGATGAACTGTAATGCACACATGTGACATGTTTGGAATGTAAATGATGAACTGTAATGCACACATGTTTAACTTATTTTATTGTTGAGTATATTGAGAATCCTAATCACCCTTCTTGCTTAATGATGAACTGTAATGCACACATGTGAATGCTTGGAATTTAAATGATGAACTTTTCCCTAAATTGCCAATCATGCTTTTAAAGACATCAATAATCACCCTAATTTGAAGAACTAGGATTTTAGGTATAAGAATGACAACACATTATTTGTTGGCCTAGAAACCCGTCCAAGATTTACTCATTAGGAGTAAATCTTGGATAGTCCCCGGTTTGGGAATGTTCTTGAACACCTAATCTCACTTAGGATGTAAGTGTATAATGTGTATTGAGTTTTCGAGAAAATTTTGGTAGCATTTCCCCGTTTGTTCTCTAAGTACATATGTACTTAGAGAACAGCGGGGAAATGCTGCCGAAATTTTCTTGAAAACCCAATACACATTATACACTTACTAGTGAGATTAGGTGTTCAAGGATGGGATAGGTGGTACACATTTATTATATATAAGAATGACATCACATGTGTTTGTTGGCCTAGAATGTGAACAATCATTGTTTTTTATATTACTTGTACATTGATATAAATTAGAATGAACAATCACTAAATTATATACTGTTTGTATGGAGTCCGGCTTCATTGTAGATATCTATTATTGTGTTTGTTGGCCTAGAAACCCGTCCAAGATTTACTCATTAGGAGTAAATCTTGGATAGTCCCCGGTTTGGGACTGTTCTTGAACACCTAATCTCACTTAGGATGTAAGTGTATAATGTGTATTGAGTTTTTGAGAAAATTTTGGTAGCATTTCCCCGTTTGTTCTCTAAGTACATATGTACTTAGAGAACAGCGGGGAAATGCTGCCGAAATTTTCTTGAAAACCCAATACACATTATACACTTACTAGTGAGATTAGGTGTTCAAGGATGGGATAGGTGGTACACATTTATTATATATAAGAATGACATCACATGTGTTTGTTGGCCTAGAATGTGAACAATCATTGTTTTTTATATTACTTGTACATTGAAGGATTGCTAATTGATAAAAGATCACAATTTTAGAGACATGTATGTTTATACAAATGCTAAATGTTTTCCTTATTCTAGTTGATACAAATGCTAAATGTTTTCCTTTTTAATGAAATTTTCAGATGGCTCACCATGATGAGAATGATGTCCATGATGAGCATGAAGTCCATGATGAGCATGCTGTCCATGACGAGCATGGCGAGGATACCAACGTAAGTTCTAAAAACATATCCCGTATTTCTATAAAATTCATTATCTTCTAGTTATGTCATATATCCTGTATTTCTATATTGGCTTAATTCAGTGTGTTTATTTTTGTCAAATTTTAGGTTGATGATGCACAGCTACCCACTGAAGCAATTGAGCAACTTGATGCGCAGCAACAAAAACTTAACAAGAAAAGGGGTATCACTCTGTTGAAAAAGTTACTTGCGCTGAGTGGCAGTGGATCCAAATTGGTTATGGAGTTTGATAATGGAGGGAATGCAATTGGAGTGAACCGCAATAATTTTATAAACTATCTTGGGGTTGTCACTCGAAGCCATTGTGGTGTTAAGTATGATAATTGGCATAAAGTTCCTCAGGCGAAGAAAGACTTGATATGGAAAGATTTATGCGTGAGTTATTATTATTTGCAATTCTATTTTGTAGATTACAAATTCTATTATTTGCAATTATATTTTTGGTACTAGTTAATAACATTTCTATTTTACAGAATCTGTTTGCATTGGATGAGATGTTGCATCGTAAAAGTGTGATGCAACGCGCTGGAAAGATGCTTAGGAATTACAGGACAATACTGAACAGAGAATACATAAGACAGGGTGATAAGAAGAAGAAGTCAGCCCTTGAACAATGGAACTTCTTGGACAAAGAAGATTGGGACAATTTTGTTGCTTCAAGAAAATCTGAAGAATTCAAGGTATTAGGCGTCACTCCCATTTTAATTAATATACATTGTATTCACCTATTCAAGATTAACATTTAGTGCTACTAACCTAATTATAAATGTGCATACTAACTAGGCCCTCAGTGACGCACAAAAAGCAAGGCGTGCACTGAATGTACATGACCATACTATGGGTCCAAAAGTCTATGCAAGCGTTCGCCAAAGACTACAGGCGGAGTCTGCGGCTACTCAGGAGTCTGCGACTACTCAGGATTCTGCGACCACACCCTTCCCTCGCCATGATATCTGGATAGCTGGCAGGAAAAACAAGAAGGGTGAAATAAAGAAGCCCGAAACTGCTGAGGCGGCTACAAAAATGGTAAAATACAACTCTTAGAGCAATCATTTGAATATTGATTATTTGTGGTGTTAACTTACCAATTTTTGTTTATGGTGATTAGCGGGATCTGCACGAGCAGAGGAAACAAGGCACGTTCATCCCTCAGGGCACAAGGGATGAATTGACAGTTGCTCTGGGTAACCCAGAGCATCCTGGACGTGTTAGAGGTGCCGGCGCTGGTGTGGGCATCAAAGCATTCTTTGGGCCATCCCAGCGCAAACCCAGAGCGGGACTTTCTCAAGAAGAGGTAACATATTCTATTTTTATAATGTTACTGCAAAAGGAAATTCATTAATAAAAAGCTAATATTTGTTTTATCCATGTATAGGAGAATAAGAGAGTCGAGGATATAGTTGCTAAGAAGCTCAACGATGTGGTTGCTGAGAAGGTCAAGGAAGAATTGCTGCGGTGGCAGGCATCTCAGGCTTCCAATCAGCCTATGCCGACCCACTCTTCTCCTGGTGCACAGACTGCAAGTAATCCTGGAGACCCATCGCCTAACACGTCTGGTGTAAGTATTGTTTATGACATTGTAGCTAGTCTTTTCAAGATGATATGTTTTCAAGATGATATGTATATATGTATAACATTCTTTACGTAAATTTGTAGGCATTGAAGCCATGCCGCTTAAGAATGGAAAACTATGTTGTTGCAGAGGCGCAAGCTTACCAGTCCCTTCCTGGGGCAACGTTTCATGGGACTCCAATGTCGCAGGGCTACATTCGTGTGAGCCCGATACATGTATTACCCGATTGGAGGGAAGTTGAGTTGCCATATGCCCACCCAGATATTGATACACTTGGTGAGGCAGAAAGCGGGGTCATATTGTGGCCCAAAGCAGATGTCCTCTACACGACTGAAATTGTAAGATAAATTTACATTGATTTAGACTGTTAATGTGTATATATGATGTCAACTGATCTGAAATTATATATACAGGTTAAAAAGAAGACACCAGGAGCACCTAGGCCTCCACCTCCAATTCCCGCATTACCAACTTGGGTTCCAACTGACCTACAATACCCGTTAGGTCCTGCTTGTAGGGGAATGGCATGTTGGCTACGGGCACATAATATACTTTGCCCTATAATTGTTTCTTTAGATGCAGATTATGCAGGTCAATCATACGACAGCTCTTTATTTATACAAGATATTATTGAGCTGTTTATGTATGATTGGTTGAATACATCAATGATAGAGACATGGATAAGGTGAGATCTTGTTTATACATCCATATACCTTGTGTAAGATCTGGTGATCTAGTTTCTTATATATTAATGCATACGTCTATATGTTTTGCAGCTACTTAATCGAAGATCATTGCAAACAATTTGCATATGATCATGTGGGATTTTTGATTCCATCATTGATTAGTATGGTAGCTAAAGACCCTGATAGTGTTCAACAATACTGTATAGATGCTTTTACAATTTTTGGTCATCAAATGAAGACGATAATAATAGCTCCATTCAATGTCAAGTAAGTTTGCTTTATTTATAATTTGGACTTAAGAAAATTCCATTATTATTTTGCATTTTGAGTTATTAATTGTTAACTTTTTACCTCTAGTGGTAGACATTGGGAGTTACTAGTTATTGTCCCCGGGACGTTCACTGTTTATTATCTAGATCCCGCAGGAAGTACATTAAACACTAAAATTGGACACGTAATGAGAATGGCATTATTCTGGTGAGAAATATTTCATTTTTTATATCTGTTAACATCTTTTATTACATTACTATTTACTTATGCAACTTAGTGTGTTATATTAACATGTAGGGGTTTAGATGCATTCAAAAATGCTGGAGGAAAGGTCCCAAGGAAAAAGAACCAGCCATTGTCTTGGGAGAACGTAAAAGTAAATTCCCGACTCCCCGACTCCAATGTATATATTATTGATGTGAATTGTGCTTAGTTGTATTATTTTGTATGTTTCAATTTATAGTGCGCTACACAAGACAATGGCTGGGCATGCGCATACTATGTGATGTGATTTATGCAGATGATTATCAAACATGCCGCATTGGACATCGATACCATACATGAGGTATTATATATAGTCTCATTAGTTAGTATGAAATATATCAATCTTATTTTTATATTATTACTTATATATATACATCATTCTCTTTGCAGGTGTTTAAAACTGACCACACTATAGGCAAACGCTTAAAAAATGTACATGCTCCATATACGAGGGAAGCATTAAATGAAGTAAGAGAAGAATGGGCAATAGCTGTACAAACAGTGGCAACTGTAAGATATAATTGGGATGTTGATAGTGATGATGAATGATACTTTGTAAATGAATGTTTCTGAATGTTAAAACATGTATTTGAATGATTCTATATGTGTGAACGTGACAATTGAATTGATGTCTGAATGTATCTACTTGTGTGAATCTTTTTATGTTAATTTTGCAGGTTTGTGGCCTGTTTGTAGGCTGATATCAATGGATGTCATAAACCTGCAGTTCAGAAAACTGAACTGCAGGTTCTCATCCTGCTGACCAGCCACAGCAGGCCTGCAAACAGATTTATAAAAAAAAATAGATATAGGCGTCGGTTATTTACCGATAACCGTCAGCACAGACTTACAGCGTCGGTTTTTTGTTGAACACCGACGCCAAAAGTGTTCGCGCTACAGGAAATGGGAGTCATCTAGGACACTTTTCTGCGTCGGTTGTTTAGTATATAACCGACGCAGAAAGCGTCCTAGATGACGCTATTTTCTGTGGCGCGAACCCTTTTGGCGTCGGTGTTTTATAATAAACCGACGCCTTTATGTTAAATAGGAGCCGGTTTTTTAACCGACGCTGAAGTGTCCAACCTTTTAGCGGCGCCCACTAGGCGTCATTCAGAAACCGACGCCAAAGGGGGTTAAACAACCGACACTAAAAGGCACTTCTGTAGTAGTGCATCATCGTACATGTAAGGAGGTGAGTGAAATCACCCCTTTACTAAAATATGATAATCAAAACTCATTGGAAAGAAGCGGAATAATAAAAAAATAACTGACTGTAATCAATTTCATAAAGGTTTACAAAAATACATCAAATTCTCCCATTTAGGGTTTACAACAAGATGCACAATCAGGATCTAGATAGAGGGAAGTCCAAACTACTTCAAATCTTGTCTCCAAAGCAAAATCTCCAAGAGCTAGGTCCAAGCCAAAAGCTATATACTCCTTGATCTAACTTGGGGTTGGAAGCATACCCCACAAAATAAAGAAACAACAGGAGACATCAGCAAAAGCTGGTATGTGCATACTAAATAGGAAATTGAGCAATATATGGAACAAAGGACATCAAATATAAAATTCTTCCCATACAAAAGATAAGGACCACCCAAATAGGTATCAAGATAAAAGGAATTGAAATAATATGATAATAAAAGAATACTTGCCATTATTAAATAAAAGAGTGGTGCCACATAAGCACATATCATAACCATCATCTTGCATGCATGTGAGATAAGCATAACACTAGAACATTATAAAGACAAAGGCGGCCAAGTATCATAAACTTGAAACCTGATAGAGAAAGGAATACTTCCAATCTCCCAAATATATAAAACATGGGCCAAGAATCACACATCTTGCCCTGGGTATGAGGTTCCTTTCCATCCCAAAAGAGCAGGAAATATCACATCTGCTCGGCAGGAAACAACACATCTGCCATAAAAACCAATGCAATTACACTACTCTAGTGCTACTGAATCACATAGCATGTTAAATGTAAAGGCAAGTAGAAAGTACAGTCAGAATATATAAACTAGTCACCACATAAGTGACCAACATATACATCCACCTCATAAGTGGGCAAAAGACATCACATGTCATCTTTTAGAGTTCCATCATGAACAAAGCATAAGATAAGAGTTCAAAATAATATCCATGATCGCATGTTCAACATCAAATAAGGTATTTCACATGAACAATGATTTTCGAAAGAAAAGACATTGTGTATAGGCGAATGTGCATAGGACAAAGAGAATGAATAAGCATAGGTGAATTTCTCAACATAGAGGAATAGGGTATACAACATACCTCTCTTACTTATATTCCTATTAACCTCTTTTCCAAACCTTTAGTTGAAATCAAGGTCCACTTGTCATATTTCCAATTTCATATTCATGTATTAGAATAACATATATACATTTAAAGAGTTGAAACCCTAATATATGAAATTTTTATACAAAACCTCGATTCAGAACTCAAAAATATCACCACTAACTTAGTTAGGTTTTTCTGATTAAGAAAACATATAATTTTGCATATATTGGAGTTATGAAGGTTGAAGTGTATTTTTGGTGATTTTTAGGTATTTAATTCATTTTCTAAAAACTCTTTTCGACAAAACTGAAAACCAATACTTGGAAATATTTTTATTAAAAATAACATGTTTTTATAAGTTCTTAGCATATGTTACTTTAATTTTTGGACAAACGAATCAAAAGTTATGAATTATTGAAAATCGACCAATTAGAAATCGACACATCGTCAATTTTTAACATAAGATCATGAGTTTTAAGCATGTAATAAGAAATATATGGGAAGGGGGTTATGAAACTCATACCTAGGGAATATAATAAGGTCCAAACAGCAATAATCCCGAGCTTATAATGTCTGGTTGCTCCATGCCTAGCTCCTTTCTTGAACAAAGATCTCCTTCTCAACTTAGAGGTGATACACCCTAGAAAAAGAGCATGGAGATGAGATGTTTTAGGGTTCTTAGTGGAGTTTTATCATGGAAGGTCATGATTATGACCTGGAGGAAGGTGTGAGAAATACTATAAATATGAAAATAGGGAAGGAAGGGAGACAACTTACTAGTTTTGGTCGAATTCACCAAGGAGGAGCTTTAGAAACCCTAATAGAGCAATTTGGAAGCCCTAGGAGCCTTCTTCACCAAGGTAGGCTCCCTCTATTACCTTGGGGCAGCAACTTCGTGGACAAATATAGAAGGAACTATTATATAAGCTAGAAGAAATAAAAGGAGAGAAAGATTTTTTGAATTTATGAGTTGGGAAGGGGTATACATGGCTATATATAGAAAGAGGTGAAGCATGAGGAGTCTTAAGGGACTTTCCATGTGTCTTTAGCCTAGGGATTGATGTCCATGCAAGAGGATAGCTCATAGAGGCTTCATGCATATCCAAAGTCGGTCCTAAGATCCCATAGATTATTTTAGGCCATCCCCACCGTTTTGCAAGAAAGAAATAACCTCATTGGTTGATAGCTTTTAAGGATAAGCATCTTTATAAAAAGGGTAATCCATATAATGCCCTTGGAAAGAAATACCATCAAACCAATTTGAAAATAGGTTATCCAATGTTAATGGTAAGGGAATATATAAGGATTAAAATTCAGGAGATAATTTGCAAAGAAAACCTCCCAATTGGGTAAATTGCATAAAAGTCCAGAATGTGCATATAATTGCATAACATGCACAAACAACATCCAAATTGGACCAAACTTCATTCACAAGTTATATTTGATGTGTAGAATATTAATTTATCATTATTTACATATTTTGAAGTTATATAATCACATTATTCATTACTTATGCTTTTTACTCATTCTCTCTCCTAAACTTATCCTAATATTTCAAGGTTGTCCAAATTAGATGAAATTTGACATGTAGGCTAATTTTGATATGTATATTTCAAATTTGAAGTTTGTTTACTCTTTTGAGACTTCTTTTTATGAGATATGTCATATGGCCCATTAACGGCCCATTATCTAAATTGTTCATCAAATTAAGTTTCTTATCTTCATATTACCACTAAAACGAGTTATGTGGCATATTTTCTATTTTCAAATCACATCAAAAAGTTAGATTAAGGTTTAGTGCACTTAATTATGGTAATTAAGCTTTCATTGAGGTATTTGTGTATAAACCTTTCCATTGGTATAATTAGTGAATAAATGTTCACTAAACCACTATAAATTCCACTAATTAAATAGAAAGGCCAATAAGGATAGAAATGAATGGAAAAGATGGAAAAGAGGTTCAAAAGACAAAATTTCAGAATTTGGTATGTTACAGCACAGGAGCGCCGTCGGATCTTCCTACGATAGCGAACGGGAGAGAAGTTTCGTCCTTGTAGTTCAGCAGTGTTGCACCGTCATGCAAAGGGACATCGCCAGACTTGCTCCGCGATAAGGTATATCCCACAAACACTCCTTCCAAATATGTTGTTGTAGACGAGATCCTATTTCGGGTTGCGTGGATTTTATTGATTCTGCCACGCATGTTTTCTCCACAAAACCCAACAAGATAAACATGAAATCTCTCGATTGTGAAGAGAGTGCAACCGCCACTGTAACTCTATAGTGAAGTTGCCAGTATACCCTAGAAAGATATTTAGCAGAGACACAAGATGTCCTGCATTAAATCTCGTACTAACCGAGATAAGGGAGGTCATGGTAGTTGGTTCTACCATTGACCTTGTATGGCATCGATTTTGACTTCGCAATGGTCGGTTGGAGTATGAGCGGTATACCTCATCTCCTCAGGGCATAAGTGTGATTGTAAAATGTAATCATCCGTATAGCATGTTTGCTTAAGGATTGAATACGAAAATCATTGGTTGATGTTACATTTCTTTAATGCATATTTAGTTGATAGATGATATATTTATGTTTCCTTACATTCCTTGCAAAGTATATAGATGATGTACAAGTCTACCATGGGTAGATGCAATGTTCTTTTTAAGAAAGGAGATTATCTGATTCTGTTCATATAATGATTAATATTGTTGTTAATATAAAAGAACTCATGCTCAGTTTATTACTGTTTATCTGCAATAATAATGTTTCTGGCGGAGAGTTATATCTCTCGTTGGGACAATTTTCAATTGTCTCACCCCCATGGGATCCAACTTTTTTGGGTAAAAGCAGAAGAAGAGGCAGAAACCTGATAGCAGGGGGAGAGCAGCAGCAGCAACAGAGATAGTTGTAAAACTCCAGGTGGAGACTCTGGATGTCATATTTTGTATAGAGAGTCCTATGTGTCATCTCTGTACTCTCAGATCCTCGGAGTTAGTAGTAGGTACTTTGAATGAATCAATCCGAGATTCTGGCTTGATGCCTCGAGGTTCTTATGTTGCTTGTGTATAGTTTTAACAGAGTAGTTGATGCTTGTAATCCTCAAGAAGAAATGGTATAAGATATGTACTTATGAACCAAGATGTAAATGAAATATAGTGGTCCTTGATAAAAGGGTTCTCCTGTGTTTGGATCTCTTTGTAAATGGTTTTAATTTTTAGTGATTTTTCAATAATCTATTGTTAATGATCGCTTCCGCCTAGTTAATAACATTTTGTTCGAATGGTGCGTCACAGAGACGACACCACAGATCCAATTTATATCTCTAACATTAGTACTATGGGATGCTTAACTCCAATCATTGCTTCAACTGAGGGCATAGTGAGCTTCCTTGACCACCAAGCTTCATTTCCACATCATGAGTTAATCGCCCTCTATGTCCAACCACCAGGTCAATGAACTCAGTCAAACTAGTGGTGATGTCGAGTGTCTTCAAGCCTTCCTACAATGTTTTCTACTGGGTTTTCTCTGCCCAGCTTTTGTTGATCATGGAGGAGTTAATACCATAGTTGGTTTTGAGATTTCACTTTTGTAGCATCAATTTCTCACTATGATCTTCACATCTATGTTCCTCCATGGAAGAGGCTAGGAGATGATTGTCCATGCTCTAGGGAAACGTCAATAATATGTTCTGTAGTCTGATGAAGTGTGAGGGACTCATGCGGAGGTTGTGTGGCGAGATGAAATCCAATCTCAAGTTTATATAGAGTTTCATGCTTCAGGGAGATCAACTCTCCACCATGGTTTCTAGAGAAGAAACTATTCGATAAACATACCTCCATGCCCTTGTGATCCTAATAGTTGGCATCATGCCAGTATGGATACTAAAGGTATTTATGTGTTTAGACTTCATCTAAATTGTGTGTTGGGTTGATTTAATTTGGATCGCGCATGACCCTATCACACCCTAGATCAAATTTAATGTCAAGGGTACAATTGTCTTTCCACCCTCCTTGCATCAAGATTTTAGTATTCCAAGAAATAGGTTTTATCTTGGTTCTAATTGGCTGGATGGGGATTTATCTTTGAAAAATCACAGTAATTAAAGTATAGCTCGGTTTGGTTGAACCATATACCGATTTGGTTCAATTTTTCATATATAAATGATGGATTAGGATTTAGGGTCTATTTTGACTCCTACTTTTTGTATTTTAGACAATAACCATGAAACCCTAGAATCTAAGTGAATATAAGTATTAATGAATGATTATTGATGAACATGTTGTTTAGGGTTCTTCAACCTAAAGTAACTAGGATTTTCTCCAAGAAAGGTAAGTGGTTCATGCCCATGAGTATTTATATTAATTAATATCACTATATATTTACATTTTTAAGTAAGAATTTCTTGAGCTATGTGATCAATGTTCTATGATTATAGCTTAGATTGTGCAAGTAAGATTTTCATACTTTCATGAATATGTCCTTATATGTGTCTAATATCTCAAGTAGAAATATGTCATCAAGATTTTTTAGATGATTAAGATCAAAGAATTAAGTACACAATAAGATATAAAAGTAGAATGCATTAAGTTATGATTAAGTTTACAAGATAAGATTTTATAAGATTCATGTTGAACATTTAAGATTTAAGCTCATATGAATGCATTAAAATTTATGTTAAGATCAAATTTAATAAGATTTTATAGAGATTGAGTTATCTTGTCAAAAGCCATATTTTAGATATTTGATACTTAAGTTACTTTCATATACTTAGTGTTTCTATAGTCATTTCATATTATTTTCTTAATCTTTTAGACTCAGATGCCATATATTTGATATCTGAATTTGATTAAGTCATTCTATCAAATTAGAGATTTAGATTATGATTTATCTAGACAATAAGAATATGAGATTTTAGATTCAGATCAGAATTAAAGAACAGAGATACAGATTTAGAGATAATAGATTAAGATTCAGAGATAAGAAATTAAGAATGCCAATAGAAAAATGACATCTGGAAATATTTAATATATGCATTATAAGATAAATTGTTACAACCCCATTTTTCCAAAGCATGTAATGAGATTCTAAATCTCTTTTTAAAGATGAATGAAATCCATGATTGATGTGATGTGTTGATTGGAATGAATTTCATGTATGATTGTTTGTGTAATTGCTTATTAGGCCTTATTGGTCCTTGAGCCCAATTAAAGGAATAAAAGAATACATAAAGGAAATCAAATAAAATAAGAAAAATGATAAGGAATAATTTCCCAAAAAAATAATATTTCGAGATAATAGATTCCTTGGGGTTCAAGGAACTCAAAATCATGAATTAATGATGAAAGGAAATAAAAAGACATGGAAAATATGATTAAAATAATGGTAACTTGCAAACCAAGAAAAGGAATCGTGCACTTATGATAATGACTCCAATTTTGGTAGGATGAAAGATAAAAGAATAATTAGGCTTCCCTCAAAATTTGAGTGGGAAAAGAGTTACCGTTTGGGAGTTATTAATTTTTCAAGTTTTCCCTCAAATATGACTTTAATTGAGAATTTAGGAAAATATTTCCTAATCTGGTTTGAGCGCGAGGATGGTGGGCCGTTGGATCATAATCCAACAGGCGCCACTCATCCTCTTGATCCTAAATGGATTGGGACTCTGACTCTGTTAGAGGGGCTTTCCTTTGGAATTTCCTCAAGATCCAAGGAGTGGGCAGGCTGGCTGAGAAATCCATCGAATTCAGGAGATCAAAACGAACTGAAAACCCCCTGGTTCGATTGGGATTGGTGGAGGTTCTGGGAAACGCCCAAACCTTCACAAGCTGACCCCAACCTTATATATAGGGGAGGTCGTTGGAGAGAACCAGTATCGATTCTTGCTAGCCTGACCTCTGCGGATTAGTACAAGGGATGTTTATGTGCGCTCAATCGACGTTTTCACCTCGATCTGCAACCCTGACACCTCGGCGACTCTCGCCGGAGTCCGGCGAGCAAAGGATAGGGTTGGAGGAGCTTGGACAGGGAATTGAACCCACGGCCAAGTTGGTCATAGGGAGACGAAGCTCCCTGGCTTGATAAGACGCTCGCTCGTGGACGAGAGCTCTGAGTCAACCATCAGGCTGACCGCGCGGAACCTTGCTAGGCTGAGGTAGACGACGATCAAAGTGTCGTTGGATCAAGGATCACGGTGGTCTCCCTCAAGATCTAATGATCTAGGATAGGAGTGGTTGTTGTTAGTTGTGCGTGACCGGGGGCGTTGGATCCAAGAAGCGGACCACTGGTCCACAGATCGAACAACCAAGGAATTTTCCGGTAATTTCCTCTCTTGCCAAATATTCAAGAAAAAGAATTATTCTTGCAAAAATAATAGAAATAGCTAGGAGTGTCCAATGACAAAACTTTATATATGAAAGTTATATAGAAAAATACAAGGAATCTGATAAAAATGTTTTCAGAACCTCATTCCACTCCGTTTTGCAAAAGTGCCATAATTGGCTAATAAAGTGTATTAAGAATTAATAAGAAACCCTAATTGAAGATTAAGGGTATAATTTAGTACATCAATGGGACAAATTGATAAGTTTAACTCTGTTGATAATGAAAGTGGTCTAAATTATCTATTTTGAATACAAAGATGCCTTAAATAGAGTTGTAGTTCATAAAAGAGGCTAAGTTATAATAAAAACCCTAATTTAGGGAAAAGGAAATAAAAGCTAAGTTATTTCGAATTAAGGGAGTAATTAAGATCCTAAAATTGTTAAGAGTGATACAATGAGAAATTAGGGGTTTTGATAGATTAAAGATTATAAAAATGAAAGAAGAAGCAAAACCCTAATTTCTAAAAGAAACCCTAAAGTTGGAATTGAAATTCTAAATAGTATAATAGGAATTGGATAATTATTAATAAAAGGAATTGGTGCTTTTATTTCAGGATTTCTATTCAACCTTGCTTGATTATTTGGGTTTCTCTACATACTTGAATCTGTCTTGAAAACTGCAATTAAAGGTATGTGGTTACGGTTATGAATAACCGCTTTAGTTTCCCGATGGTTTCCCAGATGTTTAATCGCATTGAATGCAACTAAACTGTTGGATGTTTATTTATTTCTTGCAACTATAAAGTGACTACGATTATCACATAAGATATGTGCCTACTAGTTTAGATCCTGGTCCCCTCTGTGTCGTAATGGCTGACCTAGTACATGGCTACCTAGAGGGTAGGTCCATCAGGTCATGAAAGACTTTGGCTGCCTAGAGGGTAGGTCCACCAAGTCACCTTTATAGAGGTACCATATAAGTCCTTACAGGGACAACACAGAGTTGTGGATAGGTATGGATTGAGTAGTTTGGCTTAAAACATAATCTTGATTGTTAAATGATTAATTGAGTGATTATATTGTTAACCTAGTTGAACATTATTTGTTTCCCCCACATACCAGCTTCGACTGACCGACGTTTTGTATGTCGGGGTTTTAGGTACAATGAAAAGAACAAACAGTAAAGTGGCACATGTGGTACTAAATGAGAATTAAAGTGCAAAGGAGGATTAGATAGATTAGTATCTGTGTGGATATAAGTTTAGAGATCCAAGTTTTCAAAAAGGTATGCAAAAATTTATCTTCTTACAGCTTTCAGTATAGTATGTTAAAATTTGATAATTGTTCTTGGTTAATTGTCAAACCTTTGATCTGGAAGTCATGGGTGCGGCTTCGACCTCTCAGTCTCCCTTAATTGGGGGTTATCGGGAGGAGGGGTCGTAACATTTGGTATCAGAGCTTGGGTTCCTCAGTTAACCATTAATAATTATTAAATTTTACAAACTCCATAGAACCCAAGGGAGTTATTAGAGGAGTATCTGAAAGACAGAGGTGTCTAGAAAGGGATCACGACCGGGGACTGGCAATATTTTCCTCCGCACCGCTAGTCGGAATACGAGGACTCCCGGATCCATGTGACTGCCTAGCCAAAGTCTTAGGGTATGAATCGAAATAAGATACCTTTAGGACTTTCTCATCTTATTCATCCCTTCTCATCACAAATTCTCTTAAGGACCTTAAGAAATAGGGTTTTTCTCTCTCTCCTCACCCTCTTGTGGTATGGGTAAGATTAATAAGGTCTAAGGAATCCTCCATCAAATTAATGAAAAACATGTAAATAAGATGTCATGGACATAAGCTTAAGTGCAAATTAAAGAATAGATACATGCTTAGGTCGTATGACATAAGTTGTCAGGTCCTCAGAAGAGACCTGAGGCTAGACCTTCTTAACAGGAGGATAAGTTAGTCTTGGAGATAGAGATCTCCATTGTAAGTAGAAACCTAGCTCATCCTACGAGGATGACGTTAACCCTAACCCTAAGTGAAGGATAGAGAGAGAGATGGCATGATGAGTTAGACTAGGTGTTTGGATGGACGTGCCTGGGATGCCATATGATCCATGAGAGGTTGGAAGACCGAGTACCTTTGACCACCCAACCCTGGAGAGGGGTTGTGTAGATCAGGACGAAGGATATCTCCTTCCTTAATAAGGATAGAGAAGAACCCATGGAAACCCCCACAAGCTGATATGAGCATGGCATACCCAGTAGGCATCAGTGGTGCGAGCAATAGGTTTAAACCCTGGTCGAGGGAGTTTGATGGATAGCTTATGTGATAAGTATAAGGGGTTATGGATAACCTTGAGCGAACATAAGTTGCCATAGGTTTCATCTAGCTAGGGGCATGCTTTTGAGGTTAGTTATAGGGTTATCTCTAGAGAGAGAGCAGGAAACCCAGCAAGAAGGTCATAAACCTAGACCCCGCGATATGAGGAACAGTGGGGAGTCGGGGATGATGCGACCTAAGTGGATGATAGTGGTCGCCACATGCTTGATCCCTAGGGTTGCTGATGTCTTGGTTACCATGAGGAAGAACTAAATCCTAGAGAGAGGATGAGTCTGTTTATACCTTTGTACCTATGGTATAGATGAGAAGAAGAGTTCCATAAACCCTGGAGAGGTATAGTAACAGGTTTTGAGGCCTTGTACCTTGTTGATTGTCCTTGAGGAGGACTCAACCTTAAAGTGTTGTTCGAGTTGAAGGATGACAGGAAGTGCCTTTGGCAAGCTTGATAGAGCATGCAGTTGGACACCTAAAAGTGAACCTAGGGTTCCTAGGCCTAAGAGGGGAAGTGGTATACCTAATGCTCATGATGAGAATTAAGTTTCTATAGTTTCGAGCATGGTGCTCCACATGCATAAAGGAAAGGGAAACCCCCTTAAGTTTAAGGTATGTTTGATGAACCCCTCACAGCTAAGTTGATGACACGAGAAGGTATGACCTTGATCTAATGATGAGAACCCAGATGACCCAGCATGGTTTGGTAGGTGATTTGCTGTGCCTTAATAGCTTGCTAGGGTGAAGTAGGCTCGTGTGGATGTAAACCCTGGACCTAAGAGTTTTGTGACCTTGTTGCCAAGAGATAGTTTTCCTCCCATTCTGGGAGAGGGACCCCTTTGGTAGGGTGTTTACCAGTTTTGTTGGTTTTGAGGTAACCTAAAAAGGTCTCATAGGATCTTGAGAAGATAGAGGTACATGGTATGAGAATGAACCTGCTGACTCACAGATAACCATCTCTATGTGCTTGTGGATGTGTTACCATGGAGGTAACCCGTATGGAGCTTGACTAAGGTAGGCATGTTGCCATAATCCCTATGGAAGGATGGAAGTCAGCCCATGAATGCAAGAGAGAAATGATGAATGCTTGGGTAAGGTTTTAAGATGAACATGTACTATAAGAGAATCCTAAGTCTATCCTAGGGTCAGATGGGGATAAGACCGATGGAAGTAGGAGTTGCCTAATTCCCCAGTTGCACATGACCATAGGGTCGGGAGGTAACAGATATCATTGTCTGAGGGCCATGGGTAAGGAGATTGATCACCTTCATGAACTCATGGGACCCAAAGGGTAGATGAGTAGGGCACTCTCTTGATGCACGAGGGAAGAGGGATGACCCCAAAAGAGTCGGTACCTTATAGACCTAGAGGAGATGACCAAGGATATAAACCTCAGTAGGCTCAAGACTAGTTTTCCATGGAGGTAACTTTGATATCGAAATGGTTGTGATGTAGAGACATATGTGGCACGTTTCAACTTAGATTTAAAAGGTGTATTGGCAAGGTGGGATGTACCATCTCTACTCTTGGAACAGGAAGAACTCTGTATTTGGACTGCAGCCAAATGCTTATTTCCTCTTGTTATGGGGGTGAGAGATAGGACATTACGCATGCCATACATCAAGGATAAGAGATGAGGTAGGTAGGAACGTTGCCATGAGAAATGGGAATAGAGAAGATAACCTACCCTGGTAAAGAGAATGATACATGGAGGGTTTGCAAAGAGGAATGAGGTAGTCATCTTATGAGGATGTTTTTATCCTGAGCTAAGTGGAACTTACAAGTTATACCAGGTTGAGTTTGATCACCATGATGATGAAATCAGAGAGTGTTCTTAATAAAGATGGATATAGAGTTTGAGGTGAGATGATAAGTGAAATACATGGAAGTGTATGTCTTCAATGTTATCTAATACCTAAGGATGTGAAGTGATAATGGATGCTCTGGTTGAGATACATCTGACTTGTTTGACTAAAAGACTAGAAGAGGTTGGTTGGCTAACCCTAAGTTTGGAAAGGAGAGGGGTTCGGATAACTCTCAGATGTAACAAGATACATTGAAAAGTTAAAGGGGTTGTTTGGTTAGCCAATCTAGTCCTTGATACAATGAAAGGATGGTGGTAGAACCTCAAATGCACTTCTTTGGAAAAGAAGGTGATGAAACCCCGATTAGAGTGGTTTAGGGTTTTGTAGGAATCGATCTTGAAGAATCATGACATACAGGAAATCATGATTGAAGATCACCATACACCGTGGTAAATGGCAATAGCACTTTGGATGCTTAAGATGAAGTTGCAGGTGGTATGTGGCCATGCAAGCCAAGGGTAAAGGATGAACACCAGTAACCCAGTGCATTGATATGGAGGATAAAAGTCCCAGAAAAGAGAAAGGGAGTTCATCACAATGGATGTTGTAAGTATCCCCTAGATCAAGGAAGGTCGAGATGCAATATGGGTTATGGTAGGTCGCCTTACCTAGATAACATGAGAAAGAAAGAGTTTTGTTAAGGGACAGATCTAGTTGAACTACCCATGAGAGAGATGGTTCAACTACACCATGAAGTGAGTTCAAAGGTTCTTGAGTTTGACCTAAAGGTTCACTTCCTTAAGGTGAAACCATGTGCCTCCATGGAGACACTCCTCCTATGGGAATTAGGCTTGTGGACTGCATCTGGATCTGGATACTCCTAGAGAAATCGCACCACATGGGCAAGCAAATCTGTCAAGTCAAAGATGAGGTTGGTTGCTGCAAACCTAGCATGGCGGGGAAGCTTGAGGACCACATGTGAGTCTTTGAAAAGTAAGTGGTAGACTCCATTGGAACTAGGACGGATGAACTTGCACCCTTTCAAGTAGGTGACGTCGATCAGGTGCTGCTTTAGGGAAAGAGGCTGGAATGGGATATGAGTGTAGCCCAAGAAAAGATCAATGTATGTGACTACATGACCAATAAAGTATGAGGAAGAAGTTGTGCATGTGGCTTGGTAGTGAAGATGGTCAATCAGGGAACAACCCCAGTTGTAGGGCACACTGTTCAGTAGGTACCATTATGTATATAGCTCAGAAAGAGTGATGGCACCCCGAGTACCTTATCTACTGAAGAATGTGGTGGCCAGAATGTGATAAAGGTAATGAACCATTGGGTTATGAAGGATAGAGGCCTTCATTCTACCTAGTAGCTTGGGTGGAAGCCCCATGATGTCTGCCCATAATTTATCCACATTGAAGGTGTCGGGATGGACATCGTGGCAGTGCTCCATGCATTAGGTGAGACAATAATCGTCGGCACCATTGAGTATCATGGAGGTCATCTTCCTAGTAAAAACTTCAATATCCTCACGAAAGACTCAGGCTTTGCAACTATATTAGCCCAAAGAATTGTGGTATCGATGATAAATGGTGATGAACTCCAATATTAAGTCACTATATACTGGAGTAACATGATATGGGAAGACAAGAATGTGATTATTCCTTTGGATGTTGTTGACCACCTCCCAAATGCCAAGAACATCATGAGTGATGTCGTAGGCCCAATGAGGAAGAGATACTCCTATAGAGGTGGCTGGCTTGAACCTTTCATAGTGCTCGACGTCGACAAATTGTGCATAATTTTTCATAGTAGGAGCTATGCAGGGTGAATAAGGAGCGATAGAGTTGGGATGGAGACGTGATGCAGAATGTCCCTACATTGATGTCATGATGAACTCGAGCTCGTCAATGTTGCGTTACATGTCCGACAACTCTTCTAGAGAGGACTCTCCAGTTGGATCCTCAATGTGGATTCCCGATGTCGTGGTTGATCGATGAGTAGGCTCTCGAGAAACTATCTGCTTTGTGGGTTGCTTGCCCTTGCAAAAGCAGTCAAGGAAGCCTCGTTTTAATCTACATTCTGACATGTTGAAGATTTTCTACTGACGGAAGCAAAACGGCCAGCTGACAAAAAGGAAATGGTCATTTTGTATGGTCAAAGCGGTCGTCTGGCCAAATGAGGCGGTCGTCTCGCCTATGAGGAGGAGAATCCTGGAGCAGTGTGAGAAGGTTGTCTCTCCACTAAGATGGTCGATCGGGGACTCTCAAATGTCCACCTAGCATTCTTGGACCACCCGTCTGGGCTGAGAACCATCGTAGGATGACCTACGATAGTCTATGTGAGAGAGAGGGGTGCCTTGTGACAGAGTCGGTCATCGGGAACAACTGAAACGTTTTCATTGCTTGCCTGTGATGTCCGTATGGGTTGGAACTCTTGTATGCCAGTGGGACAAGCAGTAGCGATGTGGGAGAGAGGGACGAACGTTTCGGTTGAGGAACAACTAGGCACTCCTGTTGCCCATCGATGGAAGGATGAAGCAGCAAGGTGGCCGATTACTGGGGGAAACTAGGAGCCCAGTTGGAGCAAAAGGGTGAGGCGGCGAGGCAACTGTCACCTTGTTGAAGAGAGGTCAGATGGGATGTTGGTTGAGTGTCTCGTGAAGGTGGTGGTCATCTGGGCAGAGGAATAGGAGTGAGCATGAGGATGAAAAGATCTCCACTAAAGGGGAGATTTAAAGGTGAATTGATATGTGAAACAGTCGTTTTGTTTGGGAACAATGGCCGGCTAGTTGTTCACAGGTTGAGGAAGACTCCTCGCCTTTCAAGGTGGTTTTGAAATTTGAATCGGCTAAGATGCCTCCTCATTGTGGGAGAAACGACCGTCTCTCTCTGACAAGACTCCTGTCAGGTATTGAAACGATGCCAATTCCAAATTTGAAATGTCCACAACGTAGTGGTCAATGTATTTTTGAGGTGATCGTCTGGGTCTAGCCGGACACATGTCTAGCTTGGTGTCACAGGTAGCACTGATTCAAAAACCAAGTTAGGTTACCAACTAAAAAAAACTAAAATTTAAAATTGAAACGCAAGCGTTAGCTAAGACAAATATGAAAAGTAATTCTGTAAAAAATAAATGATTAGGTTGCCTCCCATAAGCGCCTAGTTTTTTGTCGAAGGCTCGACAGAACTAGATCATGAAGCCATTATAGGACCAGGAGGGGGAGGTGAGGGTTCATTCAAGTCAAGGTATTTGAGTAAGGACAGTTGATGTGTCTCGCAAGATAGGAAATCCTCGATGGTGATATATCATTTAAGCTTATGGTTGTTTACCTTAAATTCCTCTAGAACCTTGTCCCAAAGAAGAAAAGTGCCATGAGGGTAGGCACGCTTGACAATGTAGGGTTCATACCATCTAGATTTAAGTTTTCTAGGAAAAGTTTTAATCTATAATTGTACATCAGAACTTGATCTCTGCCCCTAATGTCCTTTCACCTAATATGACCATCATACCATAGTTTGGTTTTGTCTTTGTAAATCCTAGCATTTTCATAGACAGTGATTCAGAGCTCGTCTAACTCTTGCATTTGCAAAAAATGGTTTTCACCTACAACACTTAAGTCAAAACTGAGAGTTTTGATGGACCAATTGGCCTTATTCTCTGATTCTATGGGTAGATGGCATGATTTTTCATAAATCAATTTGAAGGGGGTGGTACCTATGGGTGTTTTGTAGGCAGTCCTATATGCCCATAAGGCATCATTGAGTTTTAAAGCCCAATTGGTCCTAATGTGATTCACCATTTTCTCTAGGATAGACTTGATTTGCCTATTTGACACCTCGACCTGACCACTAATCTGAGGGTGATAAGGGGTGGCAACCTTCTGGTAGACTCCATATCGTTTCAAGAAGGACTCAAAGCTCTTCTCTAGAAAATGGGAACCTCAATCTGATACTATGGTATGAGGTACCCCAAATTGAGGAAAAATGATATCTTTGAAGAGCTTCTTCACAGGCTTGAAATCACATATTTTGGTGTGTATGGCTCAACCTATTTGGAAACGTCGTCAACAAACACCAAGATATATTTGTACTCACATGAAGAATGGAATGAACCCATATAGTCAACTCTGCACGTGTCAAAAATTTCAATCTCTTACCAATAAGTCATGGGCATTTGGTCACTCTTAGATATGTATCCGGTCATTTGGCATTCATCACAAGGAAGGACAAAATGATAAGAATATTTAAATAGAGTAGGCCGAAAGAACCCAGATAGCAAGATCTTCCTAGCAATTTAATTAGAACTCATGTGCCCACCGGTGGGACTAGCATGGCATTGCTCAAGTATGTCATGATCATATTCCTCAGTAACGCATCTGCAATAAAGTCCATATGAACATAATCTAAAAATATATGGATCAAACCAATAGTAATGTTTTACATCATGCAAAAATTTAGCCTGAGAATGTCCCTTATATTCAATGTGTAATACATATACAGCTAGAAAATTTACATAATCCACAAACCAATGATATTGGGATTCCATCTTTAATAGTTTATCATTGGGAAGGGAGTCATTTATGGGTATGCCATCATTATCAAAGAAATAAAGGCAACTAATATGGTCGGAAACAAAATTTTTGCAACCCTCTTTGTCTAAGATGTCTAGGTCAAATTCATGAAGTAGAAGGACCCAACGAAGAAGGTGGTGTTTGGCATCCTTTTTGGTTATCAAATATATAATGGCCACATGGTATGTGTAAATGATGACTTTGGAACCTACCAAATATGAGTGGAATTTATCAAAGCCATATACTAGGCTAGCATTTCCTTTTCAGTAGTTGTGTAATTATGCTAGGATTCATCTAAGGTCTTGGATGCATAGTAGATCACATGGTGTTTTTTATCAACATATTGTCCTAGAATAATACCAACGACGTAATCACTCACATCACACATTAACTCAATAGGTAGGGACCAGTATGGGGCTGTAATGATGGGAGTAGAAATGAGGGCATCCTTTAAATAAAGAAAAATATCCATGCAAGCTTTATCAAAAACAAAAGGAGTGTCTTTTTGGATGAGATTGGTTTGGGGTTTGGTGATCTTAGAAAAATCATGGATGAATTGTATATAAAAACCCTCGTGCCTAAGGAAGGAACGAACATCCTTGGCAAAAGAGGGTGGTGGGAGTTTTGAGATGACCTCGATCTTGGCTCTATCTACTTCAATGCCATGGTTGCTCACCCTATGGCCTAAAACAATTCTTTCCGTCACCATAAAGTGACACTTCTCCCAATTGAGGATCAAGTGTGCTTCTTGACATTTTTCTAAAACCAGAGATAAATCATGGAGAAAAGATTCAAAATTATCTCCATAGATGGAGAAATCATCCATAAAAACCTCCATGATTGTTTCAGTCAATCCAATAAAGATAGAGGACATGCACCGCTAAAATGTGGTTGGGGCATTGCACAACCCAAATGACATTCTCCTGAATGCATTAGTCCCAAAAGGGAAATTGAAAGTAATTTTGTCTTGGTTGTCCAGATGAATGGGAATTTGATAGAAACCTAAATAGCCATCAAGATAGCAAAAATATTATTGATGGGTGAGACACTCTAGTACTTCATCTAGGAAAGGCAAGGGGAAATGGTCTTTCCTAGTGGCCTTATTCAGTTTCCTATAGTCAATACACATTTGTTACCCTATGACAGTGTGACTGGGAATAAGCTCATTATTGTCATTTTTCACGACTGTGGTACCCCTTTCTTGGGGACAACCTGAACTGGTCTAACCCAAAGTGAGTCAGAGATGGTGTAAATGATCCCTGAAATCAAAAGCTTGATAACCTCTAGATGCACCACATCTTTCATGTTGGGGTTCAAATTCCTTTGGGGGTCTCTAGAAGGTTTGTATTCTTCTACCATATATAGGAATTTTATGCATGCAAATGGATTGATCTATTCCTGTTAAATCAACCATCTTGTATCCTAAGGCATATCTCCTCTTCCTAAGTTTCATCACTAGCTTGGTTTCCTATTCATGGGTGAGATCAGAGTTAATGATAATAGGATAAAGCTTTTTCTCATCAAGGAAAGCATACTTACGACCTTGCGATAGGGGTTTCATGTCAATTTCCTTGGGGGTTTTAGGTTTTTCATCCACAATGGAGACCATTTTTAGGTCTTCAAACTCCTGATCATGAATTTCCTCAAAGGTGTTGAGATGATGTCTAAATTGCTCCAATTGAGCATCTTCAAATCTACAATCAATAGGGGTTACAAGGGCCTTCTGGAGGGGATCTTCAACTAGTTCCCATTGTTGTCTCAATTGTTGCATTTTCTCAATAAAATCAAGAAGATAGACCTCTTCTTCGAGGCTTGGTCCGCCCATGCTTTCAAATACCCTAAACTTTAGGGTTTGTTTGCCTAGGTGCAAGAAAATGGTTTTGGCCTCAACATCAGTCAAGGCATGAGCAGTGGGCAAAAAGGGATGACCAAAGATGATGGTGTACCTTAAGTCTTCCTTCATGTCCATGATGACAAAGTCACATGGGACATAGACAAACTTCCCAACTCTTACAGGTATGTCTTCAATGATCCCCATGGGTTTAGTCATGGATGAGTCAGCTAATTGGATTGTCATGGCAGTGGGGAGCATGTCAATAAAACGTAGCCTCTTTCAAAGACTATAGGGCATTATAGAAATACTCGTGCCCAAGTCTGCAAGACCCTTCCTACACGCATTATCACCTAGATAGCACCCAATCCCAAAAGAGCCAGGTCTTTCTTATTTTCAGGCATCTTGCTTTGGATAATATCATAGGTAGTCCTAGCAAGCATGACCGTCTCATGCTCGTCAGTATGGTACTTCTTGGTCAAAAGAGATTTCATATATTTGGACCAAGTTGTCATGTCGGCTAAGGCATCAAGAAAGGGAATATCCACATGCAACTTTTTCATGGATTCCCTAAATTTCACAAAATGGGTGCCAAGCCTAGTTTTCTTTAGGCGGGCCTGGTAAGGTGGATGGGGTTTATAAATGTGAATGTATGGTTCATCAATTTCCACAGGTGGGACCACGGGAGATAGATTGGGGACAGAACAGGTAGGTGAGGGTGGGGTTTCAATGATCACTATATCATCATCCTCAAAGTCCAAGGGAACAACTGTGGGTTCCACTAGGGGAAGGGTATGAATCTTCCCTGAATGAGTAGAAACAACCTTTAGTTGCTTGGGATGTTTTGGGTTGTTCTCAGGCTGTCCAGTGAAGGTCCCTACATGGGGTTTTATTTGGGCAAAGAGACGAGCAAACTGAGCGTCGATCAATTTCTGGTGTGCTATTATGATTTGCTCTAAGGTTGAAATCATATCTTCTACCATAGGGTGGGGGTGTTCTGTTGAGGTGGTGGTGGTTGATGAAGGTTATGATATTGTTAAACTTAGTAGGGTCCACTGTTCTAGAAGTTTCCATTAAAATTCCCTTGGTTCCCAAAATTCCTTTGATTGTTATTATATGGAAAACACAATGGTGTATGATAGTTGGCTTGGGGTTGTGGGGGACTTTGAGGGGGCAGTTGAGATGAGTTTTTCAACTCCTGAGGGGTTTCCATATCAAAACCTAGGATGGTTTCTGGCTTGGTTTGGATTGTAGTAAGCCTGGCCCAGGATACTATGGATAGAGTTGAGATCCTCTACTTGTTGACTAACATCAGGTTGCACTGGGGTGTTGTAGAGATATTGACATTGGAGGGTACATGATCATACCCTTGGCATATCCCACATAGAGATTTTGAAGCCCTCACTTGTCGAGGTTGCCTTTCATAGGCATTAAAGGATGATTCCAAGTGGTCTGGTTTCTAAGAGATTAATTTAAGATCTTCGGCAATAGAATGAATGTCTAGGTTTACCTTAGACATACCCACTTTTAAGACCCCACAGTTTCCTCACCTAGATTAAATTAAGAAGCTCTTTTAAATACCTCCCATGTGTTGTTTAGGTTTTAGAACATAAAATTTCCTCCAGGTTTGGAATCAAGAAATTTCTTGGTGTCATCATCAACGCCATGATAAAATGTCTCTATGAGTTGAGATTGTGATATATCATGATGAGGGAAATGACGTAGGACTTCCTAAAATATTTCCCAAGCTTCTCCTATGGTTTCTCTAGGGACCATTGAAAACAACAAGATTTGTCCTCTAATCTCATAGGTGAGGAACGGTGGGAAGTATTTATCTATGAACTTTGTTTGAAGTGATTCCCAAGTGGTGACATGGTTTTCCCTCTCCATGGCATTTTACCAAATACTGGCTACTCCTAAAAGAGAGTATTTGAAAAGTCTAACTCTAATAGCATCTTTAGAAACGCCTGGGATTTTAGTCAAGCAGATAAGGTATGTGAAGTGTTGAAGGTGATCTTGACAACTTTCACGTTTGGTCTCGGAAAAAGGATTGTCCTAAAGAATCATGATCCAATGAGTGCAGATCTCGAATTGAGGGGCTATGATTGTGGGTGGCACAATTGGGTGTTGTGCGTACCCAGTTTTTGGGGTGGAAAAGTCCTTTAGTTGTTTTTGTCTCTCGCCTCCTTCTGAGCGGCTTTTATAGCTTCTTGATTAGCGATATAGGTTGTGCGCAAGTTGTCTTTTTGAGCTGTGGGTTCAGCCATCATCAACTATCTTTGAGAGGCAAGTTCTTGCTTAATCCTATGGGAAACCTCCTCTTCATCCATCATAATTCGATTTTGTCGATTTAAGTGATGGAAAGTTCTCTTAAGACCAGGATCAAAAACTGGCTGCGTAAAATGGTTTGATGGGCGGCGCATGCACAATTATACATATATATTCATTTGTAGAAAAAAATACTACTAGAATGGAAACTCATTAGAAAGAGGAGATCGAACTTTTAGAATGTTACTAAGAAGGCATACAAAAAATAAAAAATAAAATTTCAAAAATATTTCGTGGTTTGAGAAAACAATCTGTTGTCCCTGGAAACGACGCCAAAATTGATACGCGTCATTTGCACACAAATTGACTAGAAAAATTATCCTACAGTTTAATCCTTTTTTACTTTTTGATTAAGGCAAGTATAGAAGGGTCGGTCCCACAAGATAACATTTTTAAGATATGTTTCTTCTAAACCTGATTTATTTTTTAACTTATTTCTTTTTGGGTATTTTTAAAAGAATTGCATAAAGTAAAGTCTAATTTAATGGGGGTTGATTTATATAACGTGAGAAAGGAAATTGCAAGATAAATAAAAGATTACACTAATGCGAGGAAAATAAAAGATTATTCTAAACATGAGAAAGTAAAAGAAGAAGTGGTTAGCATAAAAGAATATCTAAACAAAAGTAAAATGTTGGAAATTTAAGCGAGAATTTGAAAGCAATGTTCAAAAGTAATTTAAAATCAAGAGGAAGGCATCAAGGCTTAGGGGTGTTACCACCTTAGTCCTTGTGAAAATAAAATTGAGCAAAACACAACAATAAGAAGAAAACAGGTATGCACTTTATTTGTAAATAAAACACAAAAGAGGAACTCTTCGTGAACCCATTGGTTCGGATGTTCATGTATCCTTGTTCTTCATCCTAAAGGAGGTTTTTCCACGATCGCATCCAACTTCCCATGAGTTCAGTTTAGGCATTATAAATCCCAGTTTCCACGATCGCATGTGTTGGGATTAACAAGAGATAGAAATTATTAATTATGTCATTTAAATATGTGATTTCTATACTGAAAATCATCCATCTAAGTAGTTGTGTTAAAACTTGATCCGAGTAATACATGGCTAAGGGGCTATTCACCTTGCCTCGATAAGGAAACTACTCGCTACTCATGGCGAGGATGGGAGAAACAAGGAAAGAAAGAAAAAGAGTCATAGACCGCAATTCTGGGTCTTTGTAGAGTCCAAGGCGGTAAAGATTAAATGACTCATTTGCTTTTTCTCCTGCTCCAAGAAGAAAGTGTGAGAAGAAGAGCCAGGGAAGAGATACCCATCATTGAAATAAAAGAACTAACCTTATAAAAGGACTAACTTTATTGCTCTTGAATTGAAGATTACACTAAAATAACATGACAGAATTCCTCTATTGATTTTGTACAAAAACTTGGGACCCTTTTCTTAGTGGAGTCCCCCCTTGTTTTATAGGGGAAGGAGGGATAAAAACCCCGATAGGGAGGTGAAAAAGAAAATAAACGACGGTTGTTGAATGTTGTATGCACACCTTGAAAAGGCTATCTCTCCAAGCAAGATGGTTGTTTGGTTCTGACTAGACGCTCGTCTAGAAGATTCTATGTGAATCCCTAAAGAGGGTAGTCATGGCGCCCATTTGGAAGATTACTTGGGCTTGAAGCGACATTCCAAACGCCCGTTTGGTCTCCCTGAGCCGCCCGTTCCGTGTGTGATGTGGCTTGACTTGGAAGCAACGACTAAACCCTAATGGCAGGGCCAATCACTCCTTTCTTGTTTTCAAAGTAGGACTACAAAACGGGAGTATGGGGGCTCATGTGGTCGCCTGGCATTGTTATGCCTGAACTCGAGACCATGGGAACCTAGCCTTTGGGATGCGAGGTTATGCCTGAGTGAGCTAGCCATTTGGCTACTCCAGAATGCTTGTACGACTGCTTGAAATGACTGTCCAAGCCTGTTGAGATGATTGTATGGTTAGCTAAGTCAGTTGATTGAGCTCAGGCCAAGGGGGCCATCTGGCTCTAGAACGAGGGCCTTTGTGGGCATGAGCCGACCTCTAGGTCTAGTGAGACGACCGTCTCACTATCTCAAAGGGTCAAATGGAACTTTGGAGAATATCCCTACAATATTAAAGAAAATTGGGTAAGTATTTGCATGAATAATCAAGAAGTGGGAAATTTACAATTTAGTCCTAAATTTACAAAAAAATAAGGAAATGTAATGGAAAATGACAAAGAAAAATATGTGAAAAGATGGATGAATATGCATTCATTAGCATGTCTTTGGGCCCAGACTCTCTGAGAATTACCAGTCAAGCCTGTCCCAAAAGATGACACGATAATAATGCACCCTACTTGGCGGGCCCACATTACAACAATCACACTTCCACGAGATAGACGGTGCACCTCCCTTGGGGAGCCCATGCTTAGTCGATCAATATTTTCCTATGTGCCACTTTTGGAAAGCATTAAGACTTGATATTATAGTTGAGGGAGTTTGTATAAATAAATATACTTTATCCAATCACCACATATATAGTACGTATCATATACATGCTATAACTATAAATGGGAACATGTAATAAATGAAACACACATAAGCAATGGTTATAGACATACTAATGTGATTCCTTAGAGCCAAAAGAAATTATTACCACATGATCCACATCATATGCGACCTATTGTTGGTGAAGATCTGTGCGTAAACCAATCCGAGTTGATCAGTTCAACTCTTGAACCTTTTGGCAAGCCTCCTGGTTGCTCAGTAGGGCTCCTCTGAAATGATCGTCTGGTTCTCAGGACCTGTAGTGTCTAGACAACTCCAACTTATTAGCTGGGTCACCACTCAATCAGTTCATCCTCCTTTCGTCTAGCCTTCTCGATCCTCTAGTCCATCAGGTCGCCTCATGAGCCAACCATTTCATCTTTGTGCAGGCTTCCATCCCATCTGATGTCGAAACATAAATTAAAACTATCATATTTCTTATTACATTGTATATGGGGAAAACCTCAGTTACATTCGAACGGAAATAGGAAGAAGAACATTAATTTACATTTGGAAAGAAGAAAGAGACTCCGTACGCAAACTGATTAACAATAAGAATAAATAATCATAACTATGCACACACAAATATAGGGTTTTGACCATAACCATGTTTCACATCCACCATCAAAACCGATATTATGGTGATGCGTGAAAATTGTGTATCTACTATTTACCATACTAAGCATCAACTACAGTAAAGTCATTTCCGTCCTCACTACAGTCCACCCGTATCACGCCGCTCTACAGTCCATATGTATCCCGCCGCTGAACACGATTCGATATACCATGGCTTCTGTTCTCAAGTAATGACAATGTGATTTCTACTGCCAAATCGTACCGTATTTCACCGCTTAGGTTTAGCTTTCTTAACTCTCTTTGTACGGCGACGGAATCACCATCACCTCCTTTTCTCATTATTTGTTTCCTTTTGCGGCAATGAAATCAGCATCCCTTCTTCGTCTCCTAATCGTTGGTCTTCGTTGTAGTTAGCCATGAACCACATATTTTGTTTTATTTTTTGTGGTGTTTGTTCGTCTTTTGTTTCATATTGTTTCCTCCTGAATCTGGATTTCCAGACCAATTGTTCCGGCGGTGTACTGTAGAGAGGCCTAGAAGTTGACCTAGAGCGAGGTGAGATGGTGCAAGCTGAATCCTCCTATCGCCAATAGAACCGGCTACAAAAAGCTGAGTACAAAACGATGGATTCAAGGGATATAGTAACACATCAAACATGATACACGGCAGACACGAAGTTTTTACCATAACGAAGTTTACTATGAAAATAGCATGTATTCCATAAATTTATCCTTCTGAATAAGTAACCAATGTTATAATCAATTCATTCATCGATAGTCACGCGGAAATACATGATTTATTCATAAGAATGCTTTATCATTGATATGTTTCCTTTTGCCTCTTGGTTTCAGGATTCTCTCTATTTTATAGAAATCAGTGCTTGCAGTTGGATGATGATATACGGATCCTGAAGGTTATGTTCGTTATTGCTACTCTAAGTTGACATCGCTACCATGATTAATTATCACCTTTGCCAATTTCCCGTATGTATATTTTGCTTATCTTGCCTATCATACATAGTGATGGATGATGACATGAGCTGTAAGGAATTGATGTTATTCAAGGCGGCATGAAGGAGGTAACAACCGGTGTTCGAGGCAAAATATATAAGTTTCGTAAATCCATGTGCTCAGTCTTCTATAAGTGCACTAAGTGCACAAAGCGCATCCGTTTAGTAAGCTTATGGGTGTTGAATACTATAAGTAAAGTAAGTGCGCAACACAAGAAACATACTTTCATTTGTTTATTGTTTCATAACTACGTTTATCTCCTTGGACATAGTATAGATAATTCGTGGAGTTGACAATACTATCGCTGCGTCAAGACTCATCCGCGTTGCCACCGTACTACGTCACAGTGAAACACAACCCGAATTCACAGAGGATGAGAAGAGTTGAAATAAGAATTGACGTTGGTCAAGACAACATGAGGCGGCTGGTTGCAACCGGTGGTGTTTGAAGCAAAGTGTATTGATTTAGTAAGTCCATCGGTACCTCCTCTTCAAAGTGGTTAGTGTCATGGTTTTGGTTTTATATTTTTTTTTCTCCTTTGGAATGGAATAGATATACTCAGCATATTAAGTTTATATCACATCTATATGATATACTTTTAGATTTTTTAAAGTAAAGTGTATAGCTTGAATCAACTTTAAATTTGTGAGTGAGTAAAAGTTTATTCTGATACATCGAAATAAAATTTATTCTAACTTAAACGTGATCCCACTAGGCACAAGTGTTTAGTGTACATCTAAAAAAACTAACTTCTTTCTTATAATAAAAAATATTCTCGATTACAATTTAATAATATGTCTTATAGTCTAATCATCTTCAAATGGATCAAATTTCACCTTGAGTAGAACGTTGGGCTTTGGTATAATCCTGGATGCAAGAGTCGCTTTTGCTACTAATACCACCACCATGATGAACTTAACAACCACATGTGATTTATATATAGCATTCACTTGGCTGGGAGCTCTTTATTTTTATGTGTTTGGTGTCCTTAATCGAAAACATATTACGAGGAGAAGCCACTTTGGTGATCCCACCTCAATAGTGTAAACCCCCTACCCGCGCATCCGCACACTAGAGGAGCAATTCAATCACAGAGTGGATCGGCCTGTGTGACTGGATAAATTCATTTTTGAGTCGCACTAGCTAAGTTTCGAATCTAAGTCTCTTCATTGGGGAGCCCGAGCTCTTACCACCAGAGCTACTACCTCACTGACAATTCATTACAATATAGACTATGACACAAATGGATATATTAATTACTCAAGAATAAGTCATTTTGGCACCAAATTTGTTACCCAATCACTATCTAATAGTTTTTAAATTAGGATTGCATATTTACATTGCATAAGTTTAGAAATACATATTTTTGTAAAAAAATCTTTTGTTTTTTCTTTCTCAATATAATTAGTTCTAATTAATAGGTTTTCAATTATTACACTACACAAAAATTATAAAACTAAATGATCTCTTCTTTTTCTTCTAATATTATACATGTTATATAATGAAGAAATCAACGTGAATGTGAAAGAATGAAATATGATACCATTTGACAATTAATTTTAAAAAACATAGCAACAAACAAAAAAATGTTAACATTTCTAGGTGATGAAAAATAAGTAGTTTGAATCCTTCAAAATGGTGCAAAGAAATGATAATATCATATTATATAATGTTTTTACATTTTCATACAAGTATTGGATATGTAACAAAGTTATAACATATTTGTTAGAAATGGAGAGTATCATACTAAAAATTTATATTATTGTTCTTATTATCTCTTCATAATATTTAAAACTAGAATTTGACCCAATACAAAGAAAAAAATACAAGAAATATTGGAATAGCAAAAAAATTTATAGTACGCATTCAAAGAAATTGAATGGACAAATAATGCATGACATTTTATTGTAGTAACTTTTATGAAATTTCATGTAACGTTAATGCATTGTAATTTATATTTTATTTATTAATGGATTTCATATTGAAACCTACGTGATATCTAAATCATATGTCATTGTTATGATAAATGAAACTTAAAGACTTATAGCTTGTATAAAAAGTTGTCACATCCAAATGATCATAAAAAAATTATTTATGTTAAATGAAAAAAGCTTAATAATGAAGGCATACAAAGGATGTGAATAAACTATCTTGTTTAGGTTAGATAATATATACATAACTTGTTGTATATGTAAGTTGTTAAATAATAAAGAGTGAATATAATGTGTACTCGTATATGTGTAAAGGATAACAAAAAACATATTCTTATATATACATAATGAGTGCCATAGATTATTATTAACTTAAACTGATAACTACAAAAAAGATAGACATATGGATTGAGAAATGTACTTATATATCAACTAATTGTATCTCTATCATTATTATTGTAAGAATTTCTTACGTTGTATATAGAACATCATACATTAGACAAAGTGTATCTAAAAAGAATGGATTCTCTTGAAATTTGGATGGAACTACTAAGCACATAACAAACCATTATATACCCTTAATAAATAAATAATTATTCTACTTAATTTCCCTATTATCCATAGTCTTTCTTTCAAACTGGATTTATTACTAGATTATTTTAAGTTTAAAATTTACAAAAAATTCCTATATTTTGTGTGCATATAACCTTTTTTTATGTAAATAGTTCTTAACAAAAGTTTTTGATATAAAAATAAAGTATAAGGTAAGTATATATATAAAGATATATATATATATGTGTGTGTGTGTGTGTATATATATACATATATAGGGGGTATATTGGTTTCCCGCGCAGGTAGCAGCAATTAAATACATGTGCCGCAAGGCTTAAGTGAAATCCAGGTCTTGATATTTACTAATGCTGCCACCTAATCTAACGAGCGTCTCCTAGCCCGCGGAAGGAAGTTCACTGGGCCGTCTCCGCAGCCGACTACCAAGTTTCAGCAGTACTCCAATCCGGCATCTGCCTCAAATAGCATTTTAGGCAGCTCCCATGGATTTAATTGCAGATAGCGACTTATGATGAAAACAGGGCAAGGCCTCGATAACACCTGGTTCTGGAAGATGTGTACGGCTAGTCTATTAGAAGAAGCAAGCAGCACATGGTTTGTAAATCTAATAGAAAATCATCAAGCCTTTCATCATACCACAGTTGATTATGACCTGGATCGTTGCTATTGTGTTTATGAATGACATTTTCCCCTTCTCGTCTCGCAATCTGATCGCTAATGATATCTTCCGCAAATATTCAAGTGCATTGCACATGGCGACGAAAAATATGATGTGATGGTTGTGATGCCATTACAAAGAGACAATGATGTTAGTTTGGGACAGGGATTGCTCGTAGCAAACCATTCAAAATCGATTGGGAGGATCAGGGAAAGGAGGCCATGCCCAGAATAGGTGGTGCAGCTATAGTGAAAGAGGCAAAAAGACTAATAACATGAGAATTTAAATGTCATCTTGTTGTAGAGAGTTAGTCACTTGGGGGTGTCACTGTGTTAGGTTTGGACAGAGACATGGAAAGAAACGAGCATGTCCATCGTGACAGATCGGGACACATACATGGATTTTAGCTTCTTCACTGAGGATCTCATGTGACGAACACTTCTCTAGACAACTTGTTTCATACAAAAGTGACGCAGACATATAGAGCTACTGTGGCCATGTGTGCTCCGAGAGGACATTAACGGGTCTTATAATTTTCTCCTTCAGCTGGAAGTTGTTGGGGGTGTCGACTAGAAGCAATTATTTCTAAATGTAGACAGATTTGATACATCTTATCTCCAACTGTTATAAGCAATATGCTTCTCTTTATATAAAGACTACAACAATGCATTCACACTCGTTTCAAATCTGACTATCCATATTACAAAATTGTCACCTACATTGTGGTTGGCTCTTGCCTATTACAATGTGACTGTTCATATTACGTATGACACTTACTTATTACAATATGACTATCCATATTACGAACTGTCTCCTACATTATGGTTGGATCTTGCCTATTATAATGTGACTATCCATATGACATATGACACTTGTTTATTACAATATGACTAGCCATATTATAAAACTATCACATACATTACAGTTGGTTCTTGCCTATTATAATGTGAATGTCCATATCACAGATGATACTTTCTTATTACAATATGACTATCCATATTACAAACTGTCACCTACATTATGGTTGGTTTTTTCCTATTACAATGTGACTGTCCATATTACAGATAACTTACTTATTACAATATGAGTATCTATATTACAAATCTGTCACCTACATTACAGTTGGCTCTTGCCTATTACAATGTGATTATCCATATTACAGATGACACTTGTTTATTACAATATGAGTATCCATATTACAAAACTGTCACCTACATTATGGTTGGCTCTTGCCTATTACAATGTGACTATCCATATTACAGATGACACTTGTTTATTACAATATGAGTATCCATATTACAAAATTGTCACCTACATTGTGGTTTGTTCTTGCCTATTACAATGTGACTGTCCATATTACATATGACACTTGCTTATTATAATATGAGTATCCATATTATAAAATTGTCACCTACATTACAGTTGGCTCTTGCCTATTATAATGTGACTGTCCATATTACATATGACACTTTCTTATTATAATACAAATTACCAAAATTGAGTGTATACACAAAGACACCAATAACCATTGCCAAGAAGAAGAAATATACAATTATCCAATATATAGATAATCTCTCTAACTAAAACTGTAATAGATATGAATAAATTTATAATGAGAAGGAGCATTTTGTAATTTGAATATAAATTTATAATGATATATATATATATATATATATTTGGAAGAAGCCAGGAGACTCTTTTATTCATCCCATTCTCCTCTTATGGGCTCAAAATTAAAATCCTCTACATACACTTCTAAATTTGCTGGAAGGCTAAATGGGGAAGTACTACTTCCCTTACATTGATCAGAAATTAAAATGCAAGCTATATTACGATTAGGAGGTTGGTTGTAGATACAACTCTCCTTATTGTTTTGGTGTTTCTTAGTCAGGCTATCAGCAATGTAGTTAGCCTCACGTTTCACATGGGCTATGACGATATGGTTCTTAGTAGTGAGAAGCTGCTTAATCATCCTTGTCCAGTACGAAGCTCGAAGAAGCATAGGTTCCTTTCCTTGTAGATCCTCCACAGCCAACCGAGAATCTGTTTCAATTATGCACGCTGGTATGTCCATGTCGACTGCTTGCTTGACCCCCCAATAGATAGCTTCCATTTCTGTCACAACAACAGCATTACTGCAACTCTTCCTTGTCCAACCAGTGATCCAACCTCCTGAGCTATTCCTCACCACGCCAGCAACAGCTCTTTTTTTATGCGACCAAGAAGCGTCCACATTAATCTTTATCCATCCTTCTATAGGTGGTGTCCATTGTATCTCCTTGTCACAACTGACCCCTATCGACCCCCTTGATTCATCAGTATTCAACTCCATGATATGTCGTTCCAGCGTCTTGATCTGAATGACTTGGCTAGTAGTCAAACAAACCTTGTTATTGAAGACTAGTTGGTTTCTGCTGAGCCATATAATCCAGCACACTATAGCCAGCTTCACCTATTCTCCGTTGCTATTGTTCAAACATTCATCAAGCCAGTTAATAGTGTAGTCATGCTGCGTTTGCACTACGTTTGTCAATTGCGGGAATTGCATCCAAACTTCCCTCGCCTTTATACAATCTCGAAGGGCATGCATCATCGTTTTGATCTCAGACTTGCCTCTAGGACAGGTATTATCATCAGCCAGGTTTTGTTTGACCCTTCTACTATTGGTCATAATGGCCTCCCAACCCGCTAACCACAACAGCATATGTATCTTCTTGGGTATACTTATGGTCCAGATTTTGTTCCATATAGCCGGCGCATTTTCTTCAGTCTCGTCGCTGATCAAATCGTAAGCCGAGGCAGTGCTGAAACGACCATCCTGGGTCAAGTCCCAGTACCAGACGTCTTTTTCCTCCGTATTCATAGGAGTTTGACAAAGAGTAATTTCCTCAACAACATCGAGCGGGAAATACTCTTCCAGAAACTGATTATTCCATTTCCTTTCCAGATCGAGCCAAGTATCTACTGTCATATCAATCAGTTCTATAGGAACCTCTTTAGTAGTAGCATGTATCAATTGCTTATTCATCGAACTCTAGTTATCAGTCCAAGCCATAGTGGTTCTGCCATTCACCACAACTTTTTTACAGTGATTCTTTGTTACCTCCAATAGCGGGTACACTCCTCTCCAGAAATTGCTAGCTCTTCTTCCCGACTGTTGTCTAAAGCTTTTGTATTTCTCAGCCACACCATCTCTCCACAGAACCTGTCTATGAGTAATGACCTCCCAAGCACTTCTCATCAACAAGGCTCTATTCCAATCTTCCATGCATTTAATCCACAACCCTCCATGCTTGTTGGCCTTGGTAACTTTGTTCCATCCTAATAGTGATAGTGGTTTTTCCACTTTACCTCCACCCCATAGGAATATTCTAATAGATCTATCCAGACGTTCACACAAATTGATGGGTAGTTTGCAAGTTTGCATAGAGTATGTAGGAACTGCTGTCAAGACTGACTTGATTAGACAAAGTCTGCCTGCCCGGCTGAGTGTCTTCGCCACCCATCCAGTGGTTCTATTTTCTACCTTCTTAAGAATAGATGAGTAGGTCTCCTTGTTCACTTTGGAATGTAGAATAGGCACCCCTAAGTATCTTCCTAGATCTTGGGTAATCTGAATACCTGCTCTACTAGAAATCCTTCTTTGCAGTGCCCTGTCTACGCCCTTTGAGAAAAAAACTCGAGTCTTATCCACCGACATTTGTTGTCCTGAAGCTTTTCCAAACTTCCAAAAACATTTCATAATTTCATCTATTTGAGTCACTGTCACTTTAGCAAACAAAATTATTTCATCCGCAAATGCTACATGTGATATCCTTAGACCAAATTGAGACATTTTAATTGGCTTCCAATTACCCTCCTTCACCGATTCTTGGATCCGCTGGCTTAATCTTTCCAGACACATGATGAAGAGATATGGAGAAAGAGGGTCTCCTTGTCGGAGGCCTCTAGATGTTTTGAACAGCTTGAGCTTCTTTCCTTTCCACAGAATCGCAGATGTCCCTCCCACCATAGAATTCATAACGAACCTTATGATGTTAGTCGGCCAACCAGCCCTTTTCATTGTATCTAAAACAAATGGCCAAGCCATTCGATCATAAGCTTTTGCAAGATCAACTTTAATTACCATGAATGGAGCAGTTTTAGCTTTATGCATATTATGTATCAACTCTTGAACATGAATAATATTGTCGGTGATCCTTCGACCAGGAACAAAACTAGATTGGGCTTCAGAAATCCAAGTTGTCATGTGTTGTTTCAGTCTTCTCACAATCACGTTTGATGCCAGTTTAAGAATAGTATTTTTCAGTGATATTGGTCGTAATTGATTGCAGGATTCTGGATTATCAACTTTAGGGATCAAGGCTATGATCGAGTCACACATCATATTAGGAAGAGGATAACCATTCAGATCTCGCCTAACAGATATAATCACTGACTGCTTGATAGATTTCCAGTTCTTTTGCATGAAGCATGCATCTACACCATCCGGACCACCAGCCTTGTTCGGGCTCATTGTCCTCAGAGTTTCCCATATTTTAGTCTCATCAGGTTCTCATCCAATGTGGTAAAGTTGTGTAGCAGTAAGCTCTTTAAAATGTTCAGGCACTTGGTTCATATCATCTATTGTCGGGCAGCAATCCGCAGTGAATTGATCTTTAAAGAACTTTGTGACGAAATTTGTTATCTCCTGTTCATCCTCAACCCAATTTCCTTCCCCATTTTTTAGTTTAGAGATGGTATTTCTTCTTCTTCTATTTTGAACACTTGCATGAAAAAATCTAGTGTTGTTATCTCCTTCTTTTAGCCAATCCATTCTAGCTTTTTGTTTCCAGTTTAGTTCCTCGACTCGCAGAATATCGCTAAATTTATGTTGTTTAGTATGCCATACCTCTTTAATTTGTTCATTATAATTCTCCTCCAATTGAATTTGCAGTTCAGAAATATCTTTCAATAGGGCCTCCTTCTCCTTATGACGTCCTTCTCTTTCTTTGAATCCCATTTTTGTATAGCAGGTTTTATGGATTTGAACGTAGCAGTGAATTCTAGCTCTCCTTTCTAGTTTTCTTCAACTACTTTCTTGAAATCTCTATCATGATTCCATGAAGACTTGGTCCGAAAACAAAATTCCTTGCCAGTGTGTTGTCCTTTATGAACAAGAATTGGATTATGGTCAGACTTGGATTTAGGTAAGTAGATAACACGATTGGATGCATTCTGTATGATCCATTCATCATTAGTAACAGCTCGATCGAGTCTTTCTCGCAGCTTCTCACTTTTGTAAGTAAATTTAGGCCCATTATAACCAAGATGAGACAGTCCCACACTGACCAGTATATCCTGGAACTCCATAACATCACGATGATTGAATAGGTTGCTACCTTTCTTTTCATCCGGATGAGTCATTGCATTAAAGTCTCCGATTACTAGCCAACTTCCATTAACAGATCTGCTAATGTGTTTGATATGCTTCCTAAGCCATTGTCATGCAACTGGGTTTGGACTTCCGTATACCATAGTTACATATTCATCCTCATTAACTCTGCAATGTAAGAATTGTCTATGATTCAATAACACCTGAATTCTGCATTTGTTCGCATCCCAAAGGATCCAGATACCTCCAGAAAAGCCGTGAGCCTCAATTCTGTGAGAGTTTGGTAAACCTATGATTCTGATAGCTTTGTCTGCCTCATCCCCTGAAATTCTTGGTTCGATAATTGCTACCAAGTCAGGCTTGTACTTATGAATCATATTCTTCAAGTAGTCACGGGTATGGTCATTACCAATCCCGCGGACATTCCAACAGAGTGTACTAATCATTAAAAATTGGAAAATCAAAGATTACTACCTAAATTAACCAGATAGCTTATTCTTTGAGCTTCTCAACATATACCTTTGGGGTGGATCAGGCTCCTTGTCTCCTTTATCCTTCCCTTCGTCATGTCTTCCTTCGATGTCTTGTGGTATTCTCTTAGTTGTTTTAGTTTCTATATCCTTCTCCATACTAGACAAATTCACACCGCCCAGTATATCAGTGTATAGGTTCCCCTCATACCTTTCGTGTAGTACCTCATCCTCGTGAGGGTTCTGCACTGTATGATCTGCAACCCCACCTTCCTTCGACTTTCTCATAATCTCCTCAGTAGACTAGTTTTTATTTTCTACATTCTTCTTCTTAGTTTCATTCTTACCCCCATTTACTGGTCCAACTCTGGCTACCTAGTGCTTCTTCTTGTGTTTCTTTTGTGCCTTGTGTTACGTGGCTACTTGGGTATCTTCAACTATGAAAACGTCCTCTCCTGTAGTTGTCCCTTGTTCATTCTCATTGGTGGTCATGTCCTCTAATGCTCCAAATTTATTGGCAGAGGTTTTTCTATTGATTGGGCCTTTATTGGCATCATTTTTCCTCGCCCCCTTTCTAGAATGGATGTTCCTACCATAATAAACATGTCGTCTCTCTTCTTCCTCCACCCATATGACCCCTACGTCTGCTTCCTTCAACCTTGCTTCCTCTTCAGCTTTTTGTTGATCTGCCATTTTACTGTTATTAATCAGATGTCCAAACTTCCCACATGTTAGATAGATCTCGGGAATAGTTTCATACTCCAGTTTGTAGTCTATCCCATTGATCAATATTGCTGGCTGGATTGGTTCTGACGTATCAATCTCCACTGCCAGACGAGCAAATCTGCTCCTAGTTCTCTTCAGCGTGTGGTCATTGACTTTAATGAGGTTCCCAACTGCATCCCCGATCACCTCAAAAATCTTTTTGTTATATACGTGAGGTGGGAGGTTAACTACCCGCATCCAAGTAATGATATGTGTAGGCATCCCAGATGAGGGTTGAAAGGACGGGTACCATTGCCACACCATTAGGGGATATCCAAATATCGCCTAGGGACCCTCAGTAAGCACTCTATCATAATCATCTTTACATGAAAGCTGCACTGTAAAGTATCCCATGCTCGATTCATATATATTGAATCCTCCTTTCAGTTTCCATATGAGTTTAAGTCTATCTCTCATAGTCAGAAAACCAAGATCCCTTCTGACTAGTTTGACAATAACTGCGAACTTAAACGGTTTGTCTAGCCTCTCGTTTGCTTCTTCAGCCAGAAAAACTTCTAGTAAGCCCCGTTCCTTGAGAACTTCTATTTCGTTCTCATGGGTTTCTAGTTCTTCCTCATCATCCAGTATGAACACATTTGCATCTTGCTCTTTCCTAATATGTTTACCGTCCCAGATCGATTCGTTGTAGCCTGCTACCTCCTGTGCATCAGTGGTTTCCACGCTGTCAGATCTAGGGTTTCCTTCTCCTGTATTATTGGACAGAGGTGGGAACGCGATCTTCTGAAAAGCGTATCGTCGTTCTCTAGAGGTAGACTGAGATCTTCTTCTAAACTCTTTTTCCGATGTGCTTTGATTGTTGCGCCCTCTCATCCCGCCATATACCAGGTTCAACCCTATCTCTTTGACGCTAACCTGGGCAAGGCCAAGTCGCTCATCTTCTATACTAGACATGTACCCATTAGATCTTCCTCCTCCCACATCATCATCTCCTCCCCAATTGTGGCTATTGCTTCCCAAGCCGGCGCCGCCAACCTTGTCGCCCATCGCCCCCCTGTCGCCCGTCGCCCCCTTACTTATATATATATATATGGTGATAAGACGGACATGCACATAAACTATTTTAAATATTCATATCACTTGTAATAAATACACACGATAAAACCAAAAATCCAATTATATCGATTATCCCAAAATATAAGTAATTAACGTGGATCTGATACCACTGTTCGAAAATATGATATCGGATAGGCAATAAAAAAAATTTACAGACATATTTTCCATTAACCAGTAGATCGCGTCAATAGTTATGCAAAATGAAAGATGATTTCATAAAGATATACCTGGTCCTGGAGAAAGTCCAACAACAATCCTAATCAATGTAGATGCACACTCTATCTTGGATGGTGTCTGTGCAGCTCCTAGTCGCACTCAGACTCATGTGACTATTTCTCCATGGACAGCTAAGTTAAACAACTAATGTAGTGGCTCCTCAGATCTTGCCACATACTGCGAGTTGATGTTGCCCTCCTAGCAGCAACTAATGGACTCTTTCCTCTAGAGTGGTCCACACAGACTAACTAGAACTCCTATCGTCCTGCTAGAATGGATAGGAAGGAGTTGTCCCTCTCATTGATGTACTAGTTACCAACATGCTCTCCCAGCATAATGATCCTTAGTTGTTTCTCTCCTATGGCTATCCCTCCCTGGTCGGGTAGGACTTGCCTAGAATCTCATGGTTACCACAACCAGAGAGGATAAAAATTGTTAGAGAAATTGATTCTCAATTGTTTGTGTAGTAGTTGTGCTCTGGGAAGCCCCCAATACCCTTATATGTATAGGAGGGGTTAGAGTCAAGGTCCCCAGTCCCCGACCAATGTGGGACAAAGAGGGAGTGAAAATGACTGGAAGATCTTGAATTTTCACTATAATTCTAGAAGTTTTACAACCTACATGCACCAAAATGGTCATCTCGCACACAAGACGGTCATTTTGCATTCAAGATAGTGATTTTTCTTGTGAGACGATCATTTCGCTAAGTGAAATAGTCATTTCACACCTTCTAGTTCTGCACATATGTCGGTAATTCAATTACAATTGGTACTCAACTTGACGTCAGCATCAATCCTTTGTGCAATCAAATTGCATCCATGAAGCAGGCATTTAGTGCAACTGAGACAGGCGTCTCACAGTAGGACATATGGTCATTTGGTGAAACTAAGGCAGACGTCTTGCACCATGCCAGATGACCATTTTGTACAAGTGAGATGGGCGTCTCACAGCCCAAGTCAGGCAGAATTTCAACCAATGTACAATACAATCAACCTGACACTCCAAACAACAGTCTCAACACTTGAAAAAATCATTTGGCAGTCTAGTCAACTGATCTGTTGTGTGAATTAAAATACCTAAACACTTTAGTAATGAATTGAATTATCATTCAATATCAAACTCCTATTCTAGATAAGTTCCTACGTGTGTGACCCTATTGGTCATTGTCAGGGAATGTCCATAACTAGCTTATGACATCACAAGCAATGAGTGGTGCCTAGTTGCATATTATTACTACCCATGTGAAATGGAAAGTTGGGGAGCAACTTCAACCTACAATATGTGTATGGTGTTACAATGTTTATATAGTTCCTTTGTCAATGATATCTAGATTGAACTAGAGGCATGGAGTAGTCATCCTCATTATTATTCAATATTATTCCTTGAACTAGAGCAGGCTGCATGAGATATATGTAACACCAATATCATATATTGACTCACATGCGTATGGCCATACTTTTCTCAATCTCTCTAATCAAGAGGCCTTTGGATATCATACTCCTGTCAGAAGGACAAATCCCATATCTATCACTCACAGTTAGTCCCTAGGTGTCAAAGTCACTCAATCATCACTTTTATAACAACCGATGTTTTAGGATTGTGTTTGATGATGTCAAAGTGTACACAATGGCATGTGATGAATGCAGTGATTTTTGGTCTAAGAACCACAACCACCACCATCATTGTGAGAGATGACTATGACTTCCATTATGAAGACTTCCATGTGTCAGTCTCATAGTGGGTCTGTCTGATACACTATTGCCTAACATGTATCTGTGTGATTGGTTTGATATTTTCATATCATGACTAATGAGATTTCGTCATCAACCAACTCACACACTGATCTTATGTGTTATTGTTGTCTATCAACCTTTCACAATAACAACATATCAGGGACATAATGAGAATGTGACTATGTACTCTTAACATCCATATGATCTCATCCACAAGGTTGGTAACTAGAACAGATACGTCATTTAGTAATATGATTCTCTAGACATTTATCGTGTTCCATCATTATCCCACAACTGAATAAAACATAATAAATTGGAAGCTTGCCTTCTATTAATAATCAAATCATATATCTACTTCCACATCCCAATCATCATATGATTGGATCTCTGGGCATAGATACCAACACCTCGAGATAGAGATAAATTTACATCTATTAAAATAAAAATACTTATAATTGCTCTTGATTATAATTCTATGCCTTCTAGCTAAAATGCATGTCTATATGTTGTTGCTCATAAAATGCTCATCATGTATTTATTTGCGATACAAATGCCAAGTTTCAATTATTTATTTTTAGTGTTTTATTTTAAATAACAACACTTGTTTTATAGTAAAATAGTAGCCAATGATGAGTAACAAGTGTCTTTATATGTTCAAATACCTTATTGGCTAGGGAAAATCATTTATATAGTGGTCTAGGACTCTAAAATTTAATTTCATAACCTGTTTACATGAACCTTTGTCAGTTGAGTTTGTTTTGGGAAGCTCGACCAACAAGATGATTAAAGATTGAATTGATGGCACTGTCGGATGAGTTTCCCAAATCACAAACTCGAAATATAAAGGGAATGTCAGCTGATTTCTCCCTCACAACTAGAGAAAACTCATCCAACCAGTTCCCGTTTGATTTTGTCCTTAGACCCTAGACCCTTCCATACCTTCTCGTAGACTTTTCCAGCCTCATTTCACCTTCCCTAGCCATGCCTAGCTGTTTGGGCGGCCTATTTCTAGTTTTTCTACCTCTCTTGGCATCACCTACCTCTCTTCTCTTCTCCATGGTGTCAAATAGGATAAAAAGGATGGTTTCTGTTGGTGTTCCTTCTCTATCCATCTCTTCATGGCTCATTGCGTATGATGTCACCTCCTTTCTCAACTCTCAAGTTGTAAGTCAATACAAGGAGTTGTTGCCTAACATGGCTTTTAATGCACTAAAAACCTCACTTAGGGTTGAAATCCTTAAGTTTTTACCAAAACCTTGTGTAATAGTACCACCCGCAATCGGACAGGTCTTATCATAGTATAGTTAAGGATCAAATCCCAGGGATAACATTTTTAAGAATTTTGCTAGTTGTGTCTAGTTGAATCAAGACTAATATTTAGAAGAAAGAGTTGATTTGGGTTTTAGTTAAACTAATAGCAAGGAAAGTAAAAGAGTGGAATTAAAACTGAGTTTAGAATAATGATGGGAATCATTGGGTGGTATCGGGTTTCACCACCACCACACATGCAAACACATCCAAACAAATCTAGGCAAGATACAACTATTCAAATGAAATAGCAAACCATCTGTTAGGAAATAGAGTTTGTGTCAGAACCCATTACACTAAATTAGATTACTCAAAACATAAAGCACAATCAAACACTAATTAATCACATATCCAAAAATATTGGTAAATTAAAACTAATTTCAACATCAGCACTCGCTCTGAAACATTTACATAAGAGCCCAATATCTTTCTTATATCCATACTATGCCAAGAATTTGATACAAATTGTTCTAGCGCCTTAGACACAACATATATACACAGGAGAACAATATTTGTATATGCCACACAACAAACATTAACATGCTAAGAAAAATTTCGATTCGTTTGAAACACCATATACAAACTTTTCCTTCCCAGACCTGAGAGTACAGGGACAACTCTAGAACACACTAGACATCTAATCAACTTTCTCAAAGTTTGATTACTATAGACCCTCTTTACTTTGATGACTCTGTTGCCATCACTTCCGATTACCTAAAAAGATGTGGCGAACCACAAGGGTGAGACCCATGTCCCAACGAGAGATATAACCTCCAACATCATTTATTGATTACAACATTTTTAAGTAATTAAATAGTTAAGTAGAATCAAATATAGAAAATAAGCTCAGCATTACTGATGATTAACAAAATACATAAAGGAGCAGATAATAACTATCATCATTATCCAGACTATCATCCTTTATCTTGTTGACAATATAAGCAATTCAGTAGCATATGCATATCTAGCATCATGAGCAAGTCTAATAACATAGCATAGCTAACAACGTGAGAATGTCTAATTGGTTGAACATATCAACATCATAAGAAGAGATAACAACCATAAGCACAACTATACGGATAAGCATGATTATCAATATATGCATCTCTAGTTACAAAGGCATGGCTAGCATGCTAAACATAACTAACAACATGAGATAGCTAGCATCATGATTATAATCATCAATGGCAGTATAGTTATCAATATAATCATGGCTAATGTATGTAAGCATCTACAATCTTAAGTATATCCACAACATAAGTATATCTACTATCTCTTAATTGCACCAAGCATCATCTTTATGTAAATATAACAAATAAGGGTTATCATCTAATGTGAAACGTTGTGTATAATCCCAAACAAATATGCTACACAGCTATATTACATCTCTTATTACGCCCTGGAGAATTTCAATTGTACCATTCAAAGTCCAACCGACCCCTGTGAGGGGCTATTCAGTTCCATACAAGATCTAGGAGTGTCAGTATCCTGAGATCTCTTCCCTTCAGTCAATACGAGTAAAAAGGTAGTGGCATATCAGTCAAAGCTGCCACCACAATGACATATAGTCAAGATTATAACCACTAGTCCACCCTTGGTACAAGTCACGACACTAGAAACCAGGGTATACAAAACCCTCTAATCCAAGGTACAACTACAATTGTCCTCAATCACATCATGTTATGATCACCGAGACACGACTGTAGTCGTTCTCAATCACATCATATGTATGAGGCATGACCATAGCCAACCTCCACAATCTACATTGTGGATGACAAGGATATATCCTCAACCTACCACCCCAACATACTCAATAGTATGTGCTTCAAGTTTCCATTAGGAATACTTGTTTCACCATCCAACAAGTTTTGACACTGAAGATGGCTCTGCAGAACATGGCACAACATGATTAGAGTTGCACTTGATTAGTTAAGCCAATTGGGTGAATTAAGGCTGCATCAAACAAGTGGACATACAAACCCTAATTCACTTCTAAAAATCATATAAATATCACAACTTTTAAAATATATAAAATGTGTGAAACAAAAAATTTCATCTCATCATCACATGGTACTATTCACTTGCCATTCATGAGACCACACTAGTCATCATACTATCACAAGATATAAATCCTTTTCACAATATCACATGGTATCAACCCTTATCAACACAAGAGGATTATACCTCATTCAGGGCTCAACCATGCCCAAAGGTCATTATGACCATCATACTATCATAGGATATAAATCCTTTTCACAATATCACAGTGTATCAACCCTTATCAACAAAAGAGGATTACACCTCATTCAGGGCTCAACCATGACCAAAGGTCATTAAGACCATCATACTATTCCATGCAAGGTCATCATTATCTTTCCATGCCTTATAACAAGGCTCAACAACATCACTTATATATAATACATGATATCAGCACAATATTGCATTAATGAGCTAGTAGATATTCATAAACAATCATAGAAGGGTTATATTAACATTAATAAAATTCCTTTATTACATTAACATGCAAGGAATCTAGATATGATTAAAACTCATCATATTCATAATGCACATGTTTAACATAAGAAAGTATCAACCATGTGGCTATGATAACCACCGATTAACACATTAAGGCTATGATCATGTTAAGGAGGTTATTCCACCATCATTCCATCATATAAGAATGTTAAACATGAATACTCATCTTTATCTATTTGCATTAAAGTTAGGTTCGACATGATAAATTATATCAATGTTACTAATCAACACTTATGCCCAAACCTTAACTCACAACATCCCCATTGGATCATGGATGCATAAGATGAAGCATCACCATCACATTCCATACTATTCTCAAGTATGAACCCACACATAAATCAAGGTGTAACCATTGGGTTATAGCGTACTAGGGTTTCAACAACAATAACAAAGTACTCCATGATTGTATTAGTCATTCAAGGACTATTCATACCCAATTACCATCATTTAGTTATATTAATGCAAGGTATAACAAGCTATACCTTATTAGAGTTACATATCAATACAATATGGCTATCATCCCTTATATTCATGTGAGTGAATAGATAAGACTACCTTGGTAAGGGTAACCCTCCATTTATTCCATAAGCATTCAACCCATATCACCATACCGCAATGTCACCCAGGACCATTGGATGTTTAAAAGGTAAGACCATTGGTTGTTTACATAGGTAAACACCTTGGATAAACCACTAATTGGGTCCTTGATTTTTTCTATATAAAGAGTCACCATCTAACCCTAGACATCCCTTGATTAACAATACAAAAAGTTCCATTGAGAATAGGATAAATCCCAAAATCGATTGTTCATTTAAAACAAGCCATCCATTGTCAACAAGTAAGCTCCTTAAGTTCATCATATAAAGGAAACCCTATAAATCACATTATTAGGACCAACATATTACATTAACCATCATTCCAATTTATTGGAGGAAAAAATATTAGATCTTGACCATTGTGCCAAGTTCATATGTTAAAACCATCAATTACAGTATAGGTCCGACCATTGCATCAAGTAACCCAAGAAACCATTGTTCTAAGGTTTAATTGATTCTACAACTACAATGCGTACCTCAACATAGGTTGTAGATACCTGATACTGTTGGTATGTATGGCCTGAGAGCCAATCATGGGATGATTGGTGGGATACATTAAGATTGGTTTGATAAACATCAAAGGCAAGCTTCCAATTCTTTCTGGTTCAGTCATATGAGATAGTGATAGAACAGATTGAATGTCTAGAGAATGACAGTACTCAATGACGTATGCTTTCAGGTTAAGGACCTGAACGATGAGATCATACGGATGCTAAGAGTTTGTACATTCTTATTATGTCCCTAGTCGGATGTCATTGTGGAAGGTAGATAGACAGAAATGACACACAAGACTAGATTGTGGTGTTGGTTGATGACAGAATCTCATTAGTCATGATATAGAGATATCAAACCAAACACATAGGTACTTGTTAGAGAACAAGGTACCGGACAGACCCACCGTGAGTTTGACACATGGAACCATGAGATGGTAGTCACAGTCAGTACTCACAGTGATGGTGGTGAGTGTGATTCTTAGGCCTAAAATCACTACACTCAACACATGTCGTTGGGCACACTTTGACATCATCAAACGCAGTCCTGAAACATGGGTTGTTATAAAGGTGATGATTGGGTGGCTTTGACACATGGGGCTTTTGAGGGGTGAGTGATAGATATGGGATTTGTCCCTCCTGAGGGAGTTTGATATCCAAGGCCACTTGATGAGTAGGATTGAGATAGGCGTGCGCACGCATGTGTGAATCAGTATGTGATATTGATGTCATACATATCTCCTTCAATCTACTCTGAGATCAAGAAAGTGAATGAACGTTGACAGGATGACTGTTCCATGCCTTGAGTTCATTCGGGATATCAGTGACAAAGGAATTATACATTCACTGTAACACCATTCACGGATTGTAGGATGAAAGTTGTTCTCCAACTTTCTACTTTCACTTGGGTAGCACTGATGTGTGACTAGGCACCGCTCTTTGCTTGTGAAGTCATAAGTGTTATGGACTTTCACTGCCAACGTGAAATGGACCTGTAGGGTCACACACATAGGATTTAACCTAGAAGAGGAGTTTTGTCCACAAGCAACGTTTAGATTGATTACTAAAGGAGTTTAGTAGTTCAATTAAACACTCAATCAGTTGATAGCTCAATATCATATGGTTCAAGGTGTTGGACGCATTGATTGGAGTATCGGATTGATTGAAATCGCATTTGACTGATTTTGCACAACCTGTACTCCCAACCAATCGGTTCAAGTGTTGAACCGGTCGGCTGAGGTTGCTGAACCGGTCGGCTCAAGTGTTGAGTCGATCGTCTCATGGTCAGAGTGAAACGATCGGTTCAAGTGTTGAAACGATCGGTTCAACTGGTGCAACCGAGCAAGTTGGGAAGGTCAGGTCGGTGAGAATTTTCCTTGCGTTTCACTTGCCCAATTTGATTGGGAATAGGATTGGTATTCGATACCAATTAGAAACGAAAGAAGGAAAGTCAATCGGGAACCGACCAGGACCACGAACCGACCGGTTCAGAAGTGAACCGATCGGCTCATGGGTCCCAACCGATCGGTTGGTGCTCCAACCGACCGGTTCAGGTCCCCAACCGACCGGTTCACTTATGAACCGATCGGTTCAGGTTGCGAGTTGGTTGCTTTTTGTGGAAAATCTTGAACCCTTCTACTCCTGCTTTAGTCCCATATTGCCGGGCACAGAGAACCCTGTCCCATGACCCGCATATATATATAGGGGTATTGGGTACTTCTCAGAGTAAAACTCAATGCAAGCCGGTTGCTTTGCGAAGTTGTCGTTCTCTCTGGTTTTGGTAACCATGAGAGATCCCGAGCAAGTGCTTCCCGCAAAAGGGAGGTGCAGCAAGGGAAGGACAACTGCAGTTGCAACTGGTAGCAGGAGAGTGTGTTGGCGACTAGCACGTCAACAGGAGGGTGCGACTCCTTCCACTTCCTTGTGGGACAAGGAGAGCGGAGTTCCAGGTGGTCCGTGTGGACTACTACAGAGGCGGGAGGACACTGCCGCTCAGGAGGACAACTGTCATCCGACAGTCTGGTAGGAGGAGGAGGAGTCAGTCCCGGTGCGACCAGGAGCTGCACAGACACCGTCTAAGACCGGAGTTGAAGATCGCGCATTGCGCGAAGTATTGTCGCCGAGCAAGCCTCGGGACAAGGTATGATTCCACAAACCATCCTTTCCTATTATATAGACGTTGACGCGTTTCCTCGGTATGGGTTGGGGGAGAAAATTTTTTGTTTCCGCTGCCTTCTCTGTCTTCCCTAAAACCCAACAGTGGTATCAGAGTCACGTCAACTGCTCTATATTTTGGGAATATCGATATGATCGGTTTTGGTTTGTCGCCTTTATTTATTGCATGCGATGCGAATAATATTGGCTTTATGCATGTCCAATCCTAAATCCACAAATCCCAAATTACATATATGATATGTATTATTAATGCACTCGATACGCGTCGCCCTTAAACGAGTTTTGTGGTGGATGTGTGTAGCATGATTATGGCCTATAAACCCCTATCTGTGTGTGGTTGTTTGTGGTTGCTTGCATCTCGGTCTGCGCACCGATCTTCCCTCTCTTATTCCTGATGTAACTCGAAATAATTCGAGATTCTTTCCTACCTTTGCTCCCCCCGAATGTAACTCGGGGTTTTCCTTTTTAAAGCAATGTAATAAATAGGATAGATTTTTATTTCCTGTTATGTCGAAGACCGACGGACATCAAGACGACTGATCAGACGATCGGTTCAAGGAGTGAACCGATCGGTTGACATTCCAGATGATCGGTTCAAGGAGTGAACCAATCGGTTGATGACCGGTTTGAGGAGCGAGATGAGCGGGTGGCAGACATTACGAGATGCACGACGTCCAAGCGAACCGATCGGTTGGAGGAGCCAATTGATCGGCTGGTGGCACCCAGACGACCGGCTGGAGAGTACAGATCATTCATGTGATGAGTTGATCAACTCGGATGGCAAGGCACAGAGTTCATCTTGTACAGGTTGCATGTGATGTAGACCTAGATGACCGTGATTCCTCTTGGCTCGAGCAATCACATTAGGATGGCCATAATCATCACTTTTTATCGTTTGTGCATGTTTTCTGTGGGATATAGCATGTATATGATACGTACTATGTATTGTGGTGATTGGATATGTATATGTATATAAAACCAAATCCCTCATTAAAATATTAAGTTTTAGATGCCTTCCAAATGCGACACACGTGAAAGACTTGTTCGACCAAGTGTGGGCACGCCCTAGCGTGGTGCACCATCTACCTCGTGGAAGCGTGAAGGATGAATGTGTGGGTCTGCCCTAGCAGGGTGCATGTTCATCATGTTTGCTTTGGGTCGGACTTAACAAGGTGATCTAGATGGGATCTAGTACCTTGAGGCATGGAGATGATCATTGCAAAGAGTTGTATATGACATCTTATCAAGAGTTGCATATGATGCAATTGGCAAAAGTTGCCTACCTGAGAGATCTATGTTGTGGGTGACAGCCCTAGCTGGTCCATGGCTTAGAGGATTTCAGGATCTTGCCCACTAGAAGGTTGTACGCTGCAATCTTCCGAATTGATGGTGAGGGCTATCAATTTGAACTAAAATAGTGGGAGCGATAATTAATTAAAGGCCTAATTTTATCGTCAACTTTTCAAATCAATTAAACAAGTCAAAAATGAGTTTTTGGACTAAAATTGCATATATTTCCTTTTGTTAAAATAAATGGTTAATCAACAAATCACTTTATTTGCGATGGGTCTTTGAGACCAACAAATTAAATGGGAATAATTCCACGATTGGTTAGGACGATGAGAAGTGTTCTCAATCAAACAGTGAAAGCTCTAAGTCCTAGTTATACCAGAACCAGATGAACTCGATCCCACCACATCAATGGCTGAAAGTATGCTTATGGAAGCATACCAAGGATGACATTGATGAGGAGTGCTTGATGTTGTGTTCTCTGAACTGTGAGTTGCAGAGAAAACATGAGACATATGATGTCTCCAAGATAATGTCCTAGTATGTCATGACAGAAGGAGATCCAGTAAGGTATTCACACACTCAATGTGATTGGGTATGTGGAAAACCTGATTAAGAAGGATTCCCTCTGAGCCAAGAGTTGGCTATTGGTATGATACTGCAAATGTTGTGAGAATCATACAATTCATGATAAGCTACAACATGAACAACTTTGACAAGCGTTGACAGAGTTGTTGGACATGTTGAGGATAGTAGAGGCAAAGATGAAGAAAGACAAACCACAGTCTTTGATATGATCAAAGAAAAGGTAATCTTAAGGGTAAGGACAAGGGCAAAGCTAAGAAGTGTTCTGATGCTAGCCAGAAATCCAAGCCGTCTTCAGCCTCAAGGCACATGGGGAAAGGGTGTATGAGGGATTGCCCTCTATATCTGGAAGAACAAAAGAAGATGAAGGAGGGGATGGAGATCTCCACCTAAGGTATCATGAAATGAACCGCTTCTTTATCTGAGGTATATGATACCAAGATATGGATATGTCATATATGATATGCAATATCCACAAAGAAGTGATGGCCTTTGTGAAAGGACCAAGAAAGAAATACCCATCATTGGAGCAAGTGTTGCTGCCATAGATAGGAGTATCTTTCAGTTTATTTCAGCCTAAAGGGCACGAAATAGAGTTGAGAACTGCTATTTCATATATTGCCAATAGATAGAAACACTTTATTTTTGCATATTGTATGACAATGATGGCAATTAATAAAGTTGATGTTTCAATCTTAAAGATATGATCTTTGTGGCAATGCCTTGTTTATCTTGTAATACATGGTATGTATAAGATAAAATGATACCTAAAGTTATTGATAACTCAAACAATTAAATTAGAATATATCATAAGAAATTCATTTCTAGTTTCCATATGATGGATAAATCTAGACTCTTTTGGTTAGAGAACCAGTAAGAGACATGAATATCTTGGACATGATTAATCAATCTTCACTAATGGTAGTGGGAGAATGATTATCCTATTAGGTATAATACATGTGATGTATTTACATACCTATTGGGACAAATGCTAATACTTCAAATGGTGTTTAGAGAAATACCAATATGAATATCTTGATGTGTTCAAGATTATCATAGATGAAGTACAAATTTGGTAAAATATTAATTCTTGATGAGATCAAAGAATGAAATACTTGGACCAAATGTTTGAGATCCTTATGAGTGATTATGATAGTGTATCATAGTGAACTCATGATTAAGGCATGGTGATGTCTAAATCAATAAGGAATCATACTCTAAGGAGTTAGAGAATGATTATCGAATAACTGAATTCTTCTTAATAAAAGAATACCCCACACTAATAAAGGAAATTAAGAATCACAAGGGTTGTGAGTTCTCATATCCTTAACAGATACACCTCAATTATCTATGTGATGAGTTGTTCATGTGATGAGTCAACTATCTAGATGAATATGAGGAACCGAATTTTGAGTTATGATTTATGATCATTACATCCTAAATGATTTCCATGTGAACCATAAGGTATGACCTTGATGGTAGCACTCATTGGATGAAACCCATAAGTGCAAATGAGTCTTAAGTGTTAAGACACATGGATAACATTTTGAGAAGGATGATGCTTGTTGATTGCAACTTAATGACTAAGACATTTGGCATATGGATACTAAAACCGCATTCCTATGAGGAATAAAACAAGGATGTGTACGTGACACAACCTATAAGGTTTATGAAACCACTAATGCAAATGAAGTCTATAAGTTACAATGGACTAATCAATGTGATTGATTGAGTACAAGCAACTCAGAATTAGATCTTTACTTTGATGATATAGTCAAAGGGTTTGACTGACATGTCAAAGATAAATAAGGGATCTGTGATTTAGTGGGAGCGTATTCACATTTCACATGTTGATGTGAAATGGAATTGTTCTAGAATGGAAATCCAAAAGTGGAAATTATCTTTAAGGAAGATAGAGATGTTTCCTATATGATAGGAATAGAGATCTATAGAGATAGTTCTCGAAAAACCTCTTGACCTGAAAAGAGAGAGCATACATTGGCAATCTGTACTGAAGTGTTCAGTATGCACAGATTCAGTGGGAGAAAACTTGTCCATGCTACATGGAGTTAGTATCCCAAGGCCAAGTGTCCAATTCTTATGAAGAATGGGAACACTAAGAATAGATATGGATCTATCATGTATGTAATCATCCCATTGTCTTACATGTATGGACATGGCAAGAATAAAATGCATTCATCATCTTGTATGTAGGACATGGCAATATGATGTGCTCATCCTGATAACTCGTATGTAGGACATGACGAGTGGATGTTTGTCTACTTCTAGTAAGGGTTACTGGAATACCATAAAAACTTGATAAGTACTTGGGAAGTACTAGTTCTATGGAGATAAGGAAGAGTTCGATGTAAAGAGTTACATTGATGCAAACTTCTGAAAGGATAGAAAATTGATTGCAAAATATACATAGGATGTATAAAAGTGAAAGTTTGTTGATTATTGGAAATGTTCCAATAAAACCATTTAAAAGGAAATGTCGAGTATCCGTGTGTTATAGAACATCAGTGGATACTATATGGATCTAGAAGTTCATGAGATGAACTTATAGATATTTCGGTCATTGATGACAAGTCTGGAATCCTTGATCATGCAATGTGGCTAAAGGTTAGCAAAGGAATACTAGATCGCATATTACGACAACTCCATCTCATACGTGTGACGTACAGCGAAGAGATGTGAGACATGCAATTTATACTGACTTTGGCAAGGTGTTGCCATTACTCACTATGTTCGCACTAGAGCACAGTAACATGTGGGACATGTTTGAAGATCACTATGAATATGATTCAAGGGTGATTGGCTTGCAGTGCAAGTGGGAGTCTGTTGGTATGTATGCCCTGAGAGCCAATCATGGGATGATTGGTGGGATACATTAAGATTGGTTTGATAAACATCAAAGGCAAGCTTCCAATTCTTTCTGGTTCAGTCATATGAGATAGTGATAGAACAGATTGAATGTCTAGAGAATGACAGTACTCAATGACGTATGCTTTCAGGTTAAGGACCTGAACGATGAGATCATACGGATGCTAAGAGTTTGTACATTCTTGTTATGTCCCTAGTCGGATGTCATTGTGGAAAGTAGATAGACAGCAATGACACACAAGACTAGATTGTGGTGTTGGTTGATGACAGAATCTCATTAGTCATGATATAGAGATATCAAACCAAACACATAGGTACTTGTTAGAGAACAAGGTACCGGACAGACCCACCGTGAGTTTGACACATGGAACCATGAGATGGTAGTCACAGTCAGTACTCACAGTGATGGTGGTGAGTGTGATTCTTAGAACTGAAATCACTACACTCAACACATGTCGTTGGGCACACTTTGACATCATCAAACGCAGTCCTGAAACATGGGTTGTTATAAAGGTGATGATTGGGTGGCTTTGACACATGGGGCTTTTGAGGGGTGAGTGATAGATATGGGATTTGTCCCTCCTGGGGGAGTTTGATATCCAAGGCCACTTTATGAGTAGGATTGAGATAGGCATGCGCACGCATGTGTGAATCAGTATGTGATATTGATGTCATACATATCTCCTTCAATCTACTCTGAGATCAAGAAAGTGAATGAACGTTGACAGGATGACTGTTCCATGCCTTGAGTTCATTCGGGATATCAGTGACAAAGGAATTATACATTCACTGTAACACCATTCACGGATTGTAGGATGAAAGTTGCTCTCCAACTTTCTACTTTCACTTGGGTAGCACTGATGTGTGACTAGGCACCGCTCTTTGCTTGTGAAGTCATAAGTGTTATGGACTTTCACTGCCAACGTGAAATGGACCTGCAGGGTCACACACATAGGATTTAACCTGGAAGAGGAGTTTTGTCCACAAGCAACGTTTAGATTGATTACTAAAGGAGTTTAGTAGTTCAATTAAACACTCAATCAGTTGATAGCTCAATATCATATGGTTCAAGGTGTTGGACGCATTGATTGGAGTATCGGATTGATTGAAATCACATTTGACTGATTCTGCACAACCTGTACTCCCAACCGATCGGTTCAAGTGTTGAACCGGTCGGCTGAGGTTGCTGAACCGGTCGGCTCAAGTGTTGAGTCGATCGGCTCATGGTCAGAGTGAAATGATCGGTTCAAGTGTTGAAACGATCGGTTCAACTGGTGCAACCGAGCAAGTTGGGAAGGTCAGGTCGGTGAGAATTTTCCTTGCGTTTCACTTGCCCAATTTGATTGGGAATAGGATTGGTATTCGATACCAATTAGAAACGAAAGAAGGAAAGTCAATCGGGAACCGACCAGGACCACAAACTGACCGGTTCAGAAGTGAACCGATCGGCTCATGGGTCCCAACCGATCGGTTGGTGCTCCAACCGACCGGTTCAGGTCCCCAACCGACCGGTTCACTTATGAACTGATCGGTTCAGGTTGCGAGTTGGTTGCTTTTTATGGAAAATCTCGAACCCTTCTACTCCTGCTTTAGTCCCATATTGCCGGGCACAGAGAACCCTGTCCCATGACCCGCCTATATATAGGGGTATTGGGGGCTTCTCAGAGTACAACTCAATGCAAGCCGGTTGCTTTGCGAAGTTGTCGTTCTCTCTGGTTTTGGTAACCATGAGAGATCCTAAGCAAGTGCTTCCCGCAAAAGGGAGGTGCAGCAAGGGAAGGACAACTGCAGTTGCAACTGGTAGCAGGAGAGTGTGTTGGCAACTAGTACGTCAACAGGAGGGTGAGACTCCTTCCACTTCCTTGTGGGACAAGGAGAGTGGAGTTCCAGATGGTCTGTGTGGACTACTACAGAGGCGGGAGGACACTGCCGCTCAGGAGGACAACTGTCATCCGACAGTCCGGTAGGAGGAGGAGTCGTCAGTCCCGGTGCGACCAGGAGCTGCACGGACACCGTCCAAGACCGGAGTTGAAGACCGCGCATTGCGCGAGGTATTGTCGCCGAGCAAGCCTCGGGACAAGGTATGATTCCACAAACCATCCTTTCCTATTATATAGACGTTGACGCGTTTCCTCGGTATGGGTTGGGGGAGAAAAATTTTTGTTTCCGCTGCCTTCTCTGTCTCCCCTAAAACCCTACAGATACACCATCATTAGTGACCATTAAATCATCATAGGTTTTTAGATCTACACTATATTCATTAATCAACATCAAATATATATTAAGCTAATGTCATCATTGATTGATAACATCAGTAGGGTACTTAATGATTGATCATTAAACTTCTAATTGATCCAAAACCTGACCTAAGGGGGTGACAGTAGGTTGTCACCTTCATCTGACATCTTTTATCATGACCATCAGTTGTCATGAATACAAAACCATAGGGTTGTTCCAATGGTACCATCATCGGGTCATGGGTTTATAGAAGAAATCATCTTAAAACCCTAAAATTGACCATTGGTTGATAGGTGCTTAGCACCATAGGTTGTCAGGCTAACCTAATATAAGTCACATTATACCTTAGGAATAATGTAAACATGATCACATGTTCATATAGAACTGAAATCAGAGCAGGGAACATTATAAAAATCAAAATTCAAGTCAAGCATAGCTTTTTAGTGCATGAATCATCATTTTCAAGCAAGAACATGAGCTAGAAAGCTTATGGTAAGCAATAAACGTGGAAAAAGTTATAAAAATTGCTTCTAATGAGAATATTAACTCCCACACATAAGAAAACATGAGAAGGTAGGGTAGAAAATTCAATCATAAGCTGTGAACTCGTCCATCTAGCACCTTTCTTCATCAAATGAGCAAACCCTAAGCATAAGGAGCAAGAAAGGTAGGGTTTTAGAGCTTTAGAGCAATTTCTACCATGGAACAACAAGGTTCCAACCTGGAAAAAGGTAGGAGGAAGGATAAAAAAGAAATAAATGGATGAAAGAAGGGGATTCGTACTCTTTTAGGTCAATATCATTAGAAGGAAGCTTTTTAAACCCAAAAAGGAAGTCAATTGCAACCCTAGATCCTTTTTCCAAGAAGGTCCCGACTTTCTTTTTCCTTGGACAGGAAAATTTGCAGCAACACAGAGGGAGAAATAGGTTGGGAGAAGGAGAGAAGTGGTGGAGAGAAAATAACTTGTTTTGGTGCTCAGGGATAAGTAAATGAAACTTTAAGATAAAGAAAAAGAAAAAATTGAAGTTCTAGTATCTTTCCAAGTGTCCATGGCCTTAAACTATTAATAATATATAGGAACACACACAAGATGCTCCCCCACCATCCATATTGACATTCGTATCCGTTGTTTCTTGAATTTCCATGAAAACCAAATAACTCATTAGTTGATAGCTACTAAAGGTAGCTCATCCATGAAGGGGTAAACCCTAAAATACCCTCGGAGAAAACACCTTCAAACCAAAGTTTAAATAGGTGACCCATGTCTCAACAAGCTCACTAATGATGAGAGAGTATCTAAGGAACATAATTCAACTGATAAATTGCAAAGAAAACATCTAAATTGAGTAAATTGCAAAAAAGTCTAAAATGTGCATAAAATTGCATAACTTGCTCACACAGTGTCCAAATTGGGCCAAATTTGAAACTTAATCTTGTATTATGATTTCAAAGATTATCACAATGTTATATTAGGGCTATAAGAATTCAATTATGATAATTAATCTTATTCAACTCATTAAGCAAGTTTAGGGGCCTTACAACTATAAACCCCTAATAGGGATTTCTCCCCCAAAATCTAAGGTAAACAAAGATGGGTACTTCCTTTACACCTCATCCTATTTACTTCATAGGGTTACTTTCATATCATGGTGATGTCACATCATTCATACATATCTCATCTTGGGTCAGCACAAACCCCCCCCCCCACAAAAGAAGACATTTGCAAATATGGAACATAAAAACTGGTTGTGTCATCTGTAAAACTCTAATAGTAATGTTCAACTTTAAATTCTAGATATCATCCAAAAATTATATCTATTGTACCAACACATTACTGAAAAGTCATACTTCCTATCTTTTTACCAATCATGCCATGCGTCCCATACCATTCCTTGAAGCAAAAAAAAGCAACGTATTAATACAAGGAAACATCATTCCTAGTCAACCTTGTTAGGGGTGAAACATCAACACTATCTTCACATTACTAGGATTTACACAACCTACTTAGAAGACATATCATGATCTCACAAATACATTTAGTCAACCCCATCTCACTCTTGTTCAACTTGTCTTATAGCTATTGCTGCTTCGGAAACCCTAAGGTTTTTGAAGAAATATTGATCATATTTTTTACCATATTTGAAATACTTTGACATGTCATCATTCAAAGCTTGATATAACTTGTATGACATGATTGGAACACTTTGTTCCTCCTATTCATAAATTCTATTTGTACATTGGTTAGTCTAAAGGACATAACTCTAAACTCATCATGGTCATGTGAATTATATCATCCAATATAACTATTATGCATTAATATTTGATCATAGGTTTATCTTAAAGGAACACAATATCACATATCTACTGACCAACAAACCATCTATCCTTGATAGTGGTCTTGCCCAGCTATCACTAAATCATACACAACATTATAAAATCATTTTTTTAAACAACATTTAGAGGGTCATCATCAACTCCCTCTCTCTCGAAGGGAGAGGAATACTTGGAATGTTCATTTAATATGCATCTCCAACCTTCACGTACTTCCCATACTATTGACACATCTTAGATACTAGGATTCATTACCTTGGTATCCACCTCATGTTCTATAAGGAACTAACATATTTATCTCATCTACTTTTACCAACATAATAAATTTCAAAACATATAAGAGGAGTCTCGCAAATTATTGGAAGGCTAAAAAACAAACTCATCACAAACTTTATGATCTTAGAACTATAGTCCAAGCAACCTTATGCTATAATATGCTATCCACCCTCACGTTTGTATCAAATCCACATGTACCAAGTGGCAATGATCCACTTGAAGTTTGTGTCCTAGAAAGGAAAGACACGAAGGAAAACACACTTCCCATATTATAATAGTATTTTTCAAGGGTCACTAGTAAAAGGTAACCAATTCTATTTTCATTATGCAGGTTACAACTTCTGATGTATCATTTTACCTTATTCATTTTGGGTTCCCTGCCATTAGCATAGGAATCATCATGATGAACATATCTCATTACTCCTTCGTTGATGACTATTTATCCCACTAGTGTATGTTCTCTTATTTTATTATGTTTTTCAACCACTTATCAACATGTAAATCATCATATTCTTCATTTTCTTCATTAATCAGGGATCATCTCCCTTAATTTCTTTTACATGCCATGATGATTTTACATTAACACTTTCATACACACATAGGTTGGTTTGAGATTAACTCAGGTTCCACCTTATTCCTTTGTCATTGTTTCCATTCATCTTCTCATTTTGTACTTATTATAGTAGTTCTCTCCATCTCATGTGGTTTTCATACCTTGAATCACTTTATAAGCATATATTTATCTATCTTTTACTTTATTATCTTCTTGAATCACATCTTCAATAACTCCTCTTTTGCTTATTTGTATTCAGATTTAGATTTCTTGGTGTTGTGTCTTTCTCTTTAGCTACCAAACATTCAAGTTTTGATAGGTTATGATGCAATTCTCATCTTCTTTAAGGTAAGATTGAGATATTCACACCATGATTTCTTATTCATTATGCTCTTTAGATTGTCTCAAAATGACTACTTGATCATAGTAATCAGAATGATAACAATCTAAGAGTTCTATACTTACCTTTCTTCAATAATTGAATACCTAACCAGGGCATCCAAGTACTGAGATTAGGAAATATGCACCATGTTTTTGTGTCACTTTCCTAACTTAGACATCATCCTAGTCTTAAGTCCTAGTGTCCCTATAGACTTAGTGAACCTAAAGCTCTGATACCAACTTGTCAGAACCTATTACACTAAATCAGATTACTCAAAACATAAAGCATAATCAATCACTAATTAATTACATACCCAAAAATATGGGTAAATTTAAAACGATTTCAACGTTAGCACTCACTCTGAAACATTTGTATAAGAGCCCAACATCTTTCTTATATCCATACTATGCCAAGAATTTGATACAAATTGTTCTAGTGCCTTAGCCACAACATATATACACAGGAGAACAATATTTGTATATGCCACACAACAAACATTGACATGCTAAGAAAATTTTTGATTCGTTTGAAACACCATATACAAACTTTTCCTGCCCGAACCTGAGAGTATATGGATGAATCTAGAACACACTAGACATCCAATCAACTTTCTCAAATATTCATTACTATAGCTCCTCTTTACTTCCACGACTCTGTTGGAATCACTGTCGATTACCTAAAAAGATGTGGCACACCACAAGGGTGAGACCCATGTCCCAGTAAAAGATATAACCTCCAGCAATGTTTATTGATTACAACATTTTTAAGTAATTAAACAGTTAAGCAGTTTAACTAGATATAAAAATGAGCTCAACAGTGCTGATGACTAACAAAATACATATAGGAGCAGATAATAACTATTATCCTTTATCTTGTTGATAATATAAGCAATTTAGTAGCATATACATATCTATCATCATGAGCAAGTCTAATAACATAGCATAGCTAAAAACATGAGTATGTCAAATTGGTTGAACATATCAACATCATAGGAAGAGATAACAACATAAGTACAACTATCTATATAAGAAATGTTAGCGGTATATGCATCTCTAGTTACAAAGGCATGGCTAGCATGCTAAACATAAATAACAACATGAGATAGCTAGCATCATGGTTATAATCAACAATAGTTGTATAGTTATCAACATAATCATGGCTACTGTATGTACACATCTACAATCTTAAGCATATCCACAACATAAGTATATCTACTGTCTCTTAATTGCATTAAGCATCACCTTTATGTAAAGATAACAAATAAGGGTTATCATCCAATGTGAAACGTTGTGTATAATCCTAAACAAAGATGCTACAAGATTATATTACATCTTTTATTACACCCTGGGGAATTTGAATCGTACCACTCAACGTCCAACTGACCCCTGTGAAGGGCTATTCGGTTCCATACAAGATCAAGGAGTTCCAGTATCCTAAGATCTCTTCCCCACGGTCAGTACGAGTAAAAAGGCAGTGACATATCGGTTAAAGTTGCCACCATAGCGACATATAGTCAAGCTGATAACCACTAGTCCGCCCTTGGTACAAGTCACGACACTAGAAATCTGGGTATAGGAAACCCTCTAATCTGAGGTACAACCGCAGTTATCCTCAATCACATCATGTTATAATCACTGAGACACGACTACAGTCGTTCTCAATCACATCAGATGTATGAGGCATGACCATAGCCAACCTCTACAATCTACATTGTGGATGACAAGGATATATCCTCAACCTGCCACCCCCACATACTCAATAGTATGCACTCCGAGTTTCCCTTAGGAATACTCGTTTCACCATCCAACAAGTTCTAACACTGAAGATGGCTCTACGGCAGAGGGCACTACATGATTAGAGTTGCAGTTGATTAGTTATGCCAATTGGGTGAATTAAGGCTGCATCAAACAAGTAGACATACAAACCCTAATTCACTTCTAGCAAGCATATAAATATCACAACTTTTAGAAGATGTAAAATGTGTGAAACAAAAATTTTCATCTCATCATCACATGGTACTATTCACTTGCCATTCGTGAGACCACACTAGTCATCATACTATCAAAAGATATAAATCCTTTTAACAATATCACATGATCAACACAAGAGGATTACACCTCATTCAAGGCTCAACCATGCCCAAAGGTCATTATGACCATCCTACTACCATAGGATATAAATCCTTTTCAAAATATCACAAGGTATCAACCCTTATCAACATAAGAGGATTACACCTCAGTTAGGGCTCAACCATGCCCAAAGGTCATTAAGACCATCATACTATTCCCTGCAAGATCATCATTATCTTTCCATGCCTTATAACAAGGCTCAACAACATCACTTACATATAACACACGATATCAAGAAAATATTGCATTAATGAGCTAGGAGATATTCATAAACAATCATAGCAGAGCTATATTAACATTAAGAATATTCTTTTATTACATCAACATGCAAGGAATCTAGATATGATTAACACTCATCATATTCATAATGCACATGTTTAACATAAGAAAGTATCAACCATGTGGCTATGATAACCACATATTAACACATTAAGCCTATGATCATGTTAAGGAGGTTATTCCACCATCATTCCATCTTATAAGAATGTTAAACATGAATACTCATCTTTATCTATTTGCATTAAAGTTAGGTTCAACATGATAAATTATATCAATGTTATTAATCAACACTTATGCCCAAACCCTAACTCACAACATCCTCATTGGATCATGGATGTATAAGCTGAAGCATCACCGTCACATTCCATAATATTCTCAAGTATGAACCCACACATAAATCAAGGTGTAACCATAGGGTTATAGTATACTAGGGTTTCAACAACAATAACATAGCACTCTGTGATTGTATTAGTCATTTAAGGACTATTCATACCCAATTACCATCATTTAGTTATATTTAAGCTATGTATAATAGGCTATACCTCATTAGAGTTACATATCAACACAATATGGCTATCATCCCTTCTATTCATGAGAGTTTATAGGTAAAACGACCTTGTTAAGGGTAACCCTCCATTTGTTCCATCATCATTCAACCCATATCACCATACCAAAATGTCACCTAGAACCATTGGATGTTTAAGACCATTGGTTGTTTACATAAGTAAACACATTACATAAACCACCAATGAAGTCCTAGATTTGTTATCTAGAAAGAGTCATCATCTAACCCTAGACATCCCTTGATTAACAACACAAAAAGTTCCATTGAGAATAGGGTAAAACCCACAATTGACTATTCATTTAAAACAAGCCATCCATTGTCATCAAGTAAGCTCCTTAAATTGATCATATAAAGGAAACCCTATAAATAAAATTATTAGGACCATCATATTACATTAGCCATAATTCCACTTTATTGGAGGAATAAACATTAGATCTTGACCATTGAGTCAAGTTCATATGTTAAAACTATCAATTACAGTATCGGTCTGACCATTGCATCAAGTAACCCAAGAAACCTTTGGTCTAAGGCTTAATTGATTCTACAACTACAATGCTTAACTCAACATAGGTTGTAGAGACCTGATCCACCATCATTAGTGACCATTAAATCACCATAAGTTGTTAGATCAACACTATATTCATTAATCAACATCAAATATTAAGCTAATGTCATCATTGATTGATAACATCAGTAGGGTACTTAATGGTAGATCATTAAACTTCTAATTGATTCAAAACCTGACCTAAGAGGGTGACCATAGGTTGTCACCATCATTTGACACCTTTCATCATGACCATCAGTTGTCATGAAGACAACACCATAGGGTTGTTGTAATGGTACCATTATCGGGTCATGGGTTTATAGAAGAAACCAACTTAAAACCCTAAAATTGACCATTGGTTGATAGGTGCTTAGCACCATAGATTGTCAAACCAACCTGATACAAGTCATATTATACCTTAGGAATAATTTAAACATAATAACATGTTCATATAGAACTGAAATCCAAATAGGGAACATTATAAAAATTGAAATTCAAGTCAAGCATAGCTTTTTAGTGCATGGATCATCATTTTCAAGCAAGAACAAGAGCTAGAAAGCTTATGGTAAGCAATAAACGTGGAGCAAGTTATAAAAATTGCCTATAATGAGAAGATAAACTCCCACACATAAGAAAACAAGAGTAGGTAGGGTAGAAAATTCAATCATAAGATATCAACTCATCCATCTAGCACCTTTCTTCATTAAATGTGCAAACCCTAAGCATAAGGAGCAAGAAAGGTAGGTTTTAGAGATTTAGAGCAATTTCTACCATGGAACAATAAGGTTCCGACATGGAAAAAGGTAGGAGGAAGGATAAAAAAGAAATAAATGGAGGAAATAAGGGGATTCTTACTCTTTTAGTTCAAGATCACCAGAAGGAAGCTTTTTAAACCCAAAAAGGAAGTCAATTGCAACCCTAGATCCTTTTTCCAAGAAGGTCCCCACTTTCTTCTTCCTTGGACTAGAAAATTCGCAGAAGCACAGAGGGAGAATGAGGTTGGGAGAAGGAGGGAAGTGGTGGAGAGAAAATGGTTCATTTTGGTGCTTAGGGATAAGTATATGAAACTTTAAGATAAAGAAAAAGAAAAGGTTGAAGTTCTAGTATCTTTCCAAGTGTCCATGGCCTTAAACTATTAAGAATATACAAGCACACACACAAGAATATCCCTCACCGTCCATATAGACATGCGTATCCCTCATTTCTTGAATTTACAAGCAAAACAAATAACTCGTTAGTTGATAGCTACTAAAGGTAGATCATCCATGAAGGGGTAAACCCTAAAATACCCTCGGAGAAAACACCTTCAAACCAAGGTTTAAATAGGTGTCCCATGTCTCAACGAGTTCAATAATGATGAGATAGTATCCAAGGAACATAATGAAAGTGATAAATTGGAAAGAAAACCTCTCAATTGGTAAATTGTAGAAAAGTCCAAAATGTGCATAACATTACATAACTTGCTCAAACAGTGTCCAATTTGAACCAAATTTGAAACTTAAGCTTGTCTTATGATTTAAAAGAATATCAAAAGGTTATATTAGGTTTATAATAATTACGTTATGATAATTAAGCTTATTCAACTCGTTAAGTAAGTTTAGGGGCCTTATAGTTTGTGTAAGCATCTCCATGGGCTCGATGTCTCATTACCCACGGGTCACACACTTACTACTATGGAGATATCCCTTCATAAGTTCTCATCTAGGCATCAACCAAGTTATTTGATATTTAAATACTTAGTATTGAAGCTCTTGCAACAAAGGAATATAGTATTCTTGGATGCGGTCACAATATCATGGAAAAAATCCACCCCCGCGGGGGGGGGGGCTATATAGCGGGACCATCGTCTCCTACAATAGTGCATATAGTGCATTCTTAATCATGAAATGGAGATGAATTGATTTAATTAAAACTCTAATTAATCATCCACAACTGAGGAAAATTGTATATGAGCAGATTCAGGGGGTATATGAGAGCTTTAAGTGCAAAATTGGGCCAAAAATGGCGGCTGAAACTAAGATGAATATGCATTTGTCATTGCCTCAGAATCCCTATCCTTTTGGTCCTTTTCTAGATAGTAGAAATGAGTTGTTGAAGGAGGTTACAAAGGTTTTTGCAGTAAAAAACTTTGGTGCACTTTGTGTAGAACGCTCATGCTTTTCAAATTTCTAATATAGCATGAAAGTTGTCCATGAAGTTTATGCCAATCTCACATGGGACTACACATCTTTAGTACCTCCCCTTAATACTTAGGTTGTCCTATCTTCCATTATTGTGGGGATTAAGTTAACCATCTCAGAGTACTCCTTAAATAGGTACTTATCTATCTCATCATCCTCACAAGATTGGACTTCTTCCTATAACTCATACCATGACCTCCTCAATCATGAAGGTCTTTTCAAGAGTTTAACACTGAGCTAACCCTTCATGACATCCATAAAACCCTAAAGAAACCTGAGGTTCCCTATAGGAAGAAGGAAATCCTACCTTCTTCTTCTCTTGACATAAAGACATGTCTCATATCACTCATAGCTAATTGCAATATCCACCCAAAGAGAAACCAAATGGATATTGCAGAGAAATCTACAGTGCTTATGCACTATCTCCTCCAGAATGTCAAAGTGAAATGGGTCAGATATATTCTCCATCACGTGACCTATTTTGACATAGAGAAGAACACCCATGACTCCCAATCACCCTACCCTAACTTGATCTATGATCTATTTTAGTATCATACTAAAAAATCTCTTTTGAAGGATCTTAGGTACAAAGCAAGTATAAAAGGGGTTTACATTAATGACACCACAGTCAATAATTCCTTCCATCCTTCTAGTGCCCCTACACCTGGTGCCTCATCCTCTACCCAAGCTCCTCCTCATCCTAGACCTACCCATGAATCCTTTTCTAGTATCAAATGAAACCCTTTTGGGTTACATGATGCATCAGAATGCATATCAGATGCAGGTTCAGGAGCACGTTCACCAAGACCTAGTTCAAATCATGTCCAACATGATCTTGTCCTGCTCACACCCTAATTCCTCCTACCAGCCTTTCCCAGCTACTGACTATGCTTCCTCTGCATATGGTCATTTTTACCCGGCTTACTAGCATGGTGCTTCCACTCCATCTCCTACCTCTAATGAGGGACCTATATCTATTTCCTCTCATCCTCAACTTGATGCTACTCAGCTACTTGTAGTCCCAGTTGGCCCTGATACTACAACACTTGTTAGTTTTAATTGGGTTTCCATACCCAACTATGAACAAGCCAAATCATTGCTTGCTTGTGGCATCTCTTTGCAAAAGCAAAACCGCCAATGGCCCATACCTCACTCATTTGTTCTTGATGAGGATACATAGATGGTTGACGATGTTGATGTTGATGAGTATGGTGAAGAGGGTGATGGTGATGATGATGATGGTTCTGATGCTGATGGTGATGAGGACAAAACTATACCTACCACTACTGCACCTTCTGAGCTGGTGATTAAGAATACTATCCTAATGATGAATTTGACCTGGATGAGCTTGAAGTTTAATTCCTAGACTCTAAAGTGATCATATATATGTCTTTTGTAGGCTTTCATGTTTTGTACATTGGGAACTATATCTGAGGACTACTGTTTTTATATTTTGTCACTTTCTTCGTCATTTGTAGTTTTCATCTTGATAAGACTTACTTGTGATGTCATCTTATCATCTGTACCTTTACTCTATGTTGTGCTACATTTCATGAGTTAGTTTTTTGTGATTCCATATTTTCATTATGACTGTAGTATATCTATCCTCTCTCTGGCTTGTGTGTGGTGTTTGTAAAATGTGGTTGTATGTTGTATTTGTGCATTTAGATAAGACCTATTTTAGTTATTCTACCCCTCCCTTTTTGATATGACAAAGGGGGAGAAATGAGGTTAGTAAATATTAAATTTGATCCTTTACTCGTTAATTTTCTAAAATTATCTTGTGACGATGAAAGTGGACTCAAATAGTACATATATGTTATGGTTATGGTTTTTGGAGGAGATAACCATACTAGGTTAAGGTAAGAATGAATTTAGGGGGAGAAATTGCTATTGCACATTCTTGTATCCCCCTATTTTAACAAGGTATAAGTTTTAAATATTAAGTTTTTTCAATTTGTTAAAGAATGGTTTGTCATCTTCAAAAAGGGAGAGAATGTTGACATAACAGTTACACATTATCCATATGTTACTGAGGACATAACCATTCCATTCATATGTATCTAATATGTCTATTTGAGATCAAGTTTAGGTATTAGGTATATTAAAAGAATGAATCCAAGCAAGACCTAGCTTGATAAAAAACAAGCCAAAATCAATGCAAGTGGAACTTTTGTGCAAAATGCCTTAAATCACTTAGAACAATTTTGTAAATCACTTGAATTGATGCTATGACTTGTAACTAAGCTGATAAAAATCTAAAATGCACTTAAATGGAATAATTAAGAAAATTTTATGGCACTTACCGATATTCATCACATGCAATTTTGTCGGTTGCATTTCCTTCTCATGAAATTTGACTAGAAAATTGTGAGGGTCGTGATAACTTCCATGATTTCTCAAGTTTGTCCTAATGATAACTCGACTGACACCTTGCACATGAAAAACAATTTTAAGATGTCGGTCGAGTTTCACCTAGGACTCAAACGACAACTCAAAATTCTTTATCGCATAGTGCTATCGATTGGGTTACCTTTATTGAAACTCGACTGACAACACTATATGGAATGTGAGAAAAAAGTTCTTTTAATCGTTGAAGTGTTTCAAAACTCAAAAAAATATCCTTTGAAACTCCCAAAATGGCTAGAATTCATTCCTAAGTACATCTACTAGCTAGTAGACATGCCCAACAATAAATAGGGGGCCCTTGGTCTTCATTTGAAGGTTTCCTTCTCATGCTCCTTGGTATAGTTGAGTGGTTTAGTCTACTAAGAGACCCTTTATCTCTCAAGCTCACTACTAATTTACATCAATTTGAGTGAGATAGGTTTCTTGCAAGAGAGATGCTTCAGTGTACATCTTTTGAAGCTCTCTACTTTTCTTTCCCCATCTCATTTATCAAAGCAAAGATTATGAATCTTCTCCTTGGTGAAGGTGAAGTTGAAGGCCGAAGATCTAAGAAAAGAATGGGTAGTTTCTTCAAATCAGAAGACTTGTTGCAAGAGTAGATATCCTTGGTGAACATGAGTAGCTAATTGCAAAAGTGGGTAAGTCCTTGTGAAGGAAGAAGACTCTTGCTCTAGGATGGGTATGTCCTTGTAATGTTATTGGCTCCTTTGATCATTAAAGGTAAAGACATGTACCCTTGACCTTAAAATAGGGTGGTCATATTGTATCTCTTATAATGGAATATCAAAGATGTGCAATTGTTAGAAATCCTAGAGATTGACCCATTGAGGTAGTGGATGTATCTCCTAGTTTGGAGTTTGGAACTACTATACATGTTCTATCTCTCTCATCCCTGCTATGTATGCTTAGTTTCACTCAAATTTCATATATGCTACCTTATTTATTGATTTTGATTTGAAGGTCTTATGAATTTGGTTTAAGTGTTTTAGCTCTACACAAACCCCCTCTTCTAGAGCCCATTGATCCAGAGGGTAGGCTTTCCTGAAGCCAGACATCTGGTTTGAAGGAACCCTGTCGGTCATCCACCCTTGGTGCTGAGGCACTGGTGGCCACGACAAAGGGATAAGAAGAGTGGTAGGAGGAGGGGCTAGCATAGGTGAAGCATGAGGATGGTGAATACTGACTGGGGTTTGAAGGGTGCCTCCATCCTCACTGACTGGTCCCATGACATATTTTAGAGAAGTGACAATGCTACAACAAATGTCTCGCAGTGTCTGGGATCACAAAGAGCGACACACAGAGAGAGAGGGATTAGTGGAAATGATCTGTAGAGTAGTGGAGCTGAAACATGATGGCAAAGAAGGGAGAAACTACCATTGGTATATATATATATATATATATATATATATATATATATATATATTATTGGTGTGGTCTTTCCACATTGACCCTTTTATGTTTACTTTGTAAAATTAGTAGAAAATAATTGGCTCATCGACATAGGGCAGAAATATACATCAAACTGATTAGAAAAATGAGAGGAACATGAATATAAAATGGGATACATTCCTAATTCTAAACCCAATTCCAAAAGTAGTGTTGGATGTATTAAAGTGATGATTAATACATAGAAACCCTAGTTTTAGATATTAAAATATTACAAACATTAAAGGACTTTTGTTTATGTTATTATCTAATCTTGTTGAGTATAATGATAACTAGGATGATGGTAATGATGATAAGGTAATTAAGTTCTCTAACTTGGATAATCATTAATATGAGTAATTAGGGATTAAATAAAATTACTTGTTATGACAATTAATGGACTTAATCTAATGTAATTGTTCACAATGAAAGGGTATGACCGGAATAGTAATAAGGGTTTCACCTAATATGTAACTTGCAATGGAATTAGGGTTTGTAATCTTATTCCTCACCGAACATGACCCCAAATACTAGATTAGGACTCAGTAGGGTTTAATCTAAAATGTGATGGCAACACTTTAGCATTTCCATACATGCATATTAAATGATGATTGCTTGATTGAATAGTATGCTTAAAGTATGACTGCAAGATCTAGATGGTTTACAAGAGGTATGCGGTTAGCAATATGACTACCCACAATACAATTTGCCAGTGTTTGCCAAGGTTTTCTTGAAGATTGATTAAATAAATTATTTAGTGTTTATTTGCATTCTATTCAGTTACATTAAAACTATGAGTATCACATAAAGGAAGTTTATGTGAAGAAAAATCCAGTTCTCAATTGCAAGTAATTGACTAAAAATATGTTGTTATGTACTTTCACACTTTTGCATGCACCCCCATACACAAAATAGCAATATACCGAGTCGCATTTTTGTTTCACAGTGTTTTAGGTACATGCTAAATATGAATATATCAAGATATGAAGGACATATGAAATTACTTGAATACATTAAAACTAACTTGTAAGGAGGATTCGATAGATAATTCTACTCATATATACAATTCTTGTGTAAGAAATTCATGTAACTCTTTCGAGGAGCATCTTGTAAACAATATTTCAATTCATGGAAATTATTTACTATTATTTATTATTTGGTTAAATTTGGATCCTTGGGAATTTTAGGTAATGGCTCTCAACTTTTTGGGTCTTTCCTTTATTTGGGGGATGTTGAAAAGTGAGGTCATTACATTTGGTATTAGAGCCCCAAAATTTTCAAATAATAATTAATAGCTTATGATTTCAAGTAATCCATAGAAATATAAGGAAACTTATTAAGGCATGACCTGAGGGTAATGATGTCTAGAAGTGGTTGTGGCTTGGAGGGGTTGCAATATTTTCCTATTTGCCATTATGTGGTATATGGCGACTCCCTTAGCCAAAGTGATACATACTTGGCCATAATCTAGAGTTTGCCTGAAGTAATGTTTCCTCTATGTCTTTTCATCACACATTTCATCGAGTTATAATCCTCTTGCTTAATAAACCCTAATAGATAGTTTCCTCCTTATATCCGTAAAGGTTTTTGAGAATAAATAGCACTAAGGCATCCTCTGCCAATTAACGTATATGCAATGTGGAAGTGATGATAAACTAAAGAAAAATATTTTATGGGGTTTCCCTTGCACACTTAAACCCTAGTAGGAACTAAGGTTGGTTTAGGAAAACCCTTAGTGGGTCAATGGAATCATAAAACCCTATTATGTAGGTTGTAGGTTGTGTAGTCCCTATTCCTAACCCTAGAAAATGGAAGTAGAATGGATAAAATGGTAACCCTACCCATATGATCCCTAATTAGGGTAAGAGGAAATATAAATGAGTTTAGATGACCCAGTCTCCCACTCCTTAATATAGAGAAATTCATACATGATGCACATGAAAATATTTGAATATAATTGAATGACATAAGTAACTAATGGTTATACATGAAAATGGAAGCATGAATATAACTTGCTCATCACCCTAATGCTATCTCTAGAGCAATGCATGAATAAAGAATACCACCAGAGAGTGGGTATGCTACCGCCAATGAGTGGGTAAGCTATTGACACTCCACCTAGAAAGCGGGTATGTTGTTTATCATACCTCCAATGAGTGGGTATGGTATTAAAATTTCCTCTAGAGAATGAGTATGATAATCCCATCGAATGCATATTCTATTGAAATAAACCCACATAGATTGGGTATGCTACCCATAGCAAGTGGGTATGCCATTGAGATACTCCCAGTGAGTGAGTATGATATTATGGACATCCCCAATGAGTCGGTATGATTCGAGGCCAACCCCAGCGAGTGGGTGCATCATTGAAGTACTCCCACCAAGTGAGTATGATGTTGTGAGTACCTCCTAGTAAGTGGGTATGGATGGAGATCTCCCCCATAGAGTGGGTAGATCATTGAAATACTCTCCGCGAATGAGAATGAATACCTCATAGAAAGAAGGGATACCAAATAGATTGATCAAGTATGAGTTGAGAAGTTATAACATAAAATGTATGTTCAACATATTATGGTTACATAAAATTTGAAAATTCAACTTTTAGGGTTGGTGTCCCGACTTGGTGTAGGTCAACCCAGGAGTGGGGAAAAGGACCTATGAGTGAGGAAAAACCCTAATCATATGGGGTTAGGTTGTGGCTAAAGATTCTAAGTTCTATCACATTCTAGTGAAAGAGATGAAGACATACATGATATTTCCAATGCTCTTGAAAGTTCCTCATACCATGAATTTGGCAATACATCACTTTGGTTTGAATCCAAAAATGAAAATGCATATGAAATCAACATACATAAAGATGTAGATACACATGACATAGAATCTACTTACATATCACATTCTAGTGAAAGATATGAAGACCTACATGATATTCACAATGTTCCTGGAAGTTCCTCATCCCATGAATTTGACAATATAGAACTTCAGTCCCAATCTTAAAATAAAAGTTGAATATGCAATCAACATACGTAAAGGTATTAATCATATGATCAGATGAGCTAAAGATTCCATGACAAACCAAACCCAAAATATGCTCTAACAACTAGCACTATCCTTCAAGCACCAAAGAGTATAATGACATCTCTAAAAGATCTTGGATGGGTATGTTTTGTGAGTCAGTAAATTGCTTCCCTATAATCTAAGAAATCTTTGAGTCTTGTTCCTAGCTTGAACCAGAAAAAGCAATGGCATTGCTTCAAAATGGGTTTTGAACCCAAACTTAGTGTTGATGGATGTTTGGAACATCCCAAAGACAAATTAGTAGCTAAATATATTAATCAAGAAGAAGGGGTCGGTTTGTTGAAACTTTTAGCCCAATGCTAAAAACCCTACTATAAAGTTTTTATTACTATTTTTTTCATTTGGTTAGCATGTGCAACAATTGTTATTTTTCATGCCTTCCCGAATGGAGGTATCATGAAGTAGTGTTCAGGGAACAAGCTCTAGGCTTTACACGTCTAGAATATCGAGATTATGTTTTTCTCCTTCAGAAAGCTTTATATGGGTTTCAACAAGAGCATGTCTTAATAAGATGAGTGGCTTTCTTCTCGACTATGGATTCTTATGTAGCACAGCAGATCCATCTTTGTTTATGTTTCAATATCAATTGAAAATTATATGCTTATTGTTATATGTTGATGACATCATCTGGAAATGACAAATTTCTTCTTCATGATTTAATTACAACATTTTCAATCTATAGAAGAATGAAGTTAGCCGACTATTACCTTTGCATTCAATTAACTTTCTACAAATCTAAAATTATAATGTGGTTAGAAAAAATAGCTATTTCTTAAATATAAGTTCTACAATGCAAGCATGTTGCTACGCCTATAGCTATGAATTTTCATAAAATCCTACAAGATGTGAAATTTTGTTGATCATGATTTATATAGATGATTAGTTGAATGCTTATAATATATCATAATAACAATGTCAAATATTAAATATGAAGTATGTAACGAACCCACCTCCTAGTAACCCCCAATTAAGGGAGACCAAGAGGTTAGAGCCGTTATCCCAGCTTCCGGATCAAAGGTTCGACAAATAATCAATAATAATTATCAAATTTTACCAACTAAACTGAAAGGTTGTAATAAAATTTAACTTTTCATACCTTTTTCAAAAACATGGATATCAACTTCTATCCATAATTGGAGACCATTCTAACTAATCCTCCTGTGTACTTTAATTCTTATTTAATTCCACATATGCCACTTCATTATTTGTCCTTTTCATTTGTACCTAAAATGCCAACAAACAAATGTCGATCAACATAAATGAATATGTCGGTATGTGGGGGAAACAATAATCATGCAATTAACAGTAACAACATATTGCAGTCAATTATGATTTAACAAACAACTTTACATTTTAAACATAACTGTTCAATCCATCCATACCCTAGCCCCTACGATGTCCCTACAATGCACCTGGATGCTACGTTCCTTATGGTAGATCCCCATCAAACCCCTCATGATCCTACCTAACCGGTGAACTAATTTCCAGGGTTGAGTCACATGGCACTACCCATAGGTAGCCCACTCCTTAACTCATGGTATGCTAAAGAGTCTCATGACACTACACGTGGGTAGCCCAATTTCTAACTCTTGATAATCTGATGGTCCCACTTAACAAGTAGACCCTTTACCAGGTTATCCTTTTCATCATTAGCAAAGCCACAGAGGAGGACCGGGATTTGAGCCAGTCATGTATGCATATGTATGGTGATAATCATAGTCACTTCATAGTTGCATGAAATAAAAGTCATCCAAGCAGTTATTTTCAGGCAACCGATAAAACATCTGGGATTTGCCGTGAAACTAAAGCGATTAACCATAAGCGTAACCACATACTTGTCAGGCTGATTTGAGACAGAATAATCCAATCAATCAAGAAATCCAAATAGGTACACACCAAGTTGATCCTAAAATAGACATCCAATTTTTCTTATCATCAATCATGCCATCATGGCCTAATAAACCTAGCTCGCTTTCTAGGGTTTCTAGTCCACTTTTAGGGTTTCCATTACAATTAGGGTTCCTCTTCATTTGTACTCTTTTAGTCCCTAATTTTATACAATTACTCACAAACCCTAACTATCTCATCTATTCTTCACGAAAGATGTTAAGGTTGCCTTTTAACAACATATTACCTTAATTTCGGATAAAAGGCACAATTAAATGTCCTTTAAGTATACTACCATTTTTATCCTTTTTAATTCATGACCAGATTATTAGGCGTAATTATCATCTTTGGTTCCTTCCGGATTAACAACTCATAGTTCATTATGATCTAATTCAAATATGAACTCTATTTATCATTAATTCCATCTTTATCCATTAGAAAAACCCTAATTTCTAGATTAAGGGTATTTATCCACAATTAGGAACTTTTATACTCGAAATAGGTTAGAACCATCATATCTCAGCTTTATTCATGAATTTGAATCGTTAAAGCCATTAAGAGTCACAATGACTAACATTAGGGTTTGAAGGCCCATTAAAGCATATTTATGCACATGAAACTCTAAATTAAACCAATTACGTGCAAAGTTCATCCTTTTTGTTCTTAATGTACATTTTTATAATTAACAGGTTAATACCAACTTTAATCATCCATTAAACCCTACTAAATACATTAATCATCTCAAAATAGGGTTTCTTAATCATTAAAGCATTAAAGTTGATAATTTCCACTAGTTTTCGAATTTTAAGATGAATTAGTTTCTAAAACTATTTTTAATGATTTCCCCTTGTTTTTATAAGAAATTTCATATTTTATGCGTATCCATCTAAGCTACCAATATTTAAATAAAATGTTTGCAAGAATAACTTACTTGGACCAATGGGAGGCCGCCATGTCGGCCAAGTCATGCAACGTAGCTCAGCTAGATGGAAATATAACAGAATGTCCTTTTTACCCTCGTGTAAGTTGATCATTCAGCAATGCCCAGAGGGGCAAAATGATCAAACACACTGGACCTTCTTCCTCCTCCTCACGACGGCGCACTGCTGCCGCCCTAGCCGTGACATGTGCAGATCCTTCTCCTTCCCTGGACCTCGACGGCCACCGGCGGTGGTTCCTTCCTCTCTGTCACCCTCCGCCGCATCTATAGGTGCTACAGGTTGCAGCCGAGGTGGCGGGACACAGACTGGGCACACCTGCAACTTGGTCACCCTATGCAGCCGAGCTGCTACTGCCCCGGCCAGCTAGGGTGAGGGTATGCTCACCCAAACACCTTGTGATGTCGTGGAAGTGAAAAGCCTCCTTTACAACTCCTCCCCAAACCCCTTATTGCTCCAGGTTAGGGCTATGCTCAAGGGTTAGGGTTTGAATACAAAGAACAAGAAGAAGAAAAAGAAGAAAGAAGGGTACGTGGGATCTCTCTCTTGGACTCGAACTAGGGCTCTACCCTTTACATAGGGTTGGGTGTCCACGCCCTAAGATGACCATCTGTGAGTCAACAAATTCTTTTCCCAATAGGAACCCTATTCCTTCAAGGAGACGTAATCTTCTCTCTCCTATTTATCTTCTTAATATTTCTTATTTCATGGATAATTAGAAATATGAAAATTATCTCTTTCATTATCTCTAGACTTTCCTTTTAATATATTGGCCAAGAAAATCTATTTTCTTAAAGCAAATAACATCTCTTTTTAATATTATCAAAAAGTCATTAATGATGTATCACATTATCCTCTTATTTTGTTATTATTTGTCATTTCTCTTTCTTTTCTTCATTGGGGCTCCTTGGACCTCAAGAACCTCCAATATTTTGAAATCCCTTTTTAGTGGATACTTATTATCCTTCTAGATGCATCTATATCCATAATTTCTCATTATCTTATTCATTTCTTTAGTAAAATATCTCTTTTTGAGGATTTCTATTTATCTCTCTCTTTATTTTCCTTATTAAAAATCCTTTTAACATTAGGAACCTTAAGGATACGAAAATCCACCAAGGATAACTCAATTATACCTCTTTCCACTTATTTTCCACATTTTATCACTATTTTCAATTTCTTTCTTAATAAAGAAATAATCAATTGCTCTTTTCTTTTCTTGTTGCATTATCTTTGCAACTTTGGACTCCTTGGGACCCAAGGAACCCAAGAGGCACGAAATCCAACTTTGGATTATATTCTTTTGCCTTCTACAGGTTTCTACATCTTTCTTTTCTCAAATTCTCAATTATTCATTTACTAATCGAATTTCCTTGTTATTGGGCCCAATGGCCAGTAATGCCCACAAACAACCAAAAAGGCTATTGTAAACGAAATCCATTTATGTAAAACAAATTATATCATTATTTGTTCATATATCTTTAATAGGAGAAATTACATTTTCACCAAAAGAACCCAAAAATTGGGGTTGTAACATCCTTCCCCTCTTATAGGAATTTTATCCTCAAAATTCCATCAAGCAAACAAACAATTCAGGATAAGACTTTTCCATGTCCATCATTGGCCCCTATGTGGCTTTACATTATCCATGGTGCTTCCAAAGAACCTTTATCATCACATATTCTTTTCTCTGAGTTCTTTCACCTCAACATCTATAAACCTCACATGTGACTCAGCTAATTTCAGCCTCCCCCGGGGCTCACTAGGTTCATTGCTCGGAACATGGCCCGAGTACCTCACATAGTGCTCTAAATTGGACACATGGAACTCATCACACATTACTTTCTCCTGAGGGGTAAGGCCAAACATAACCTTCTCCATCAATCCATCTCAAATGGACCCATATATCGGGGACTCAACTTCCTCAGTTGTAGCTTAGAGGGGTCGGATTTTCACATCACATACTCTCTCACAGTGAACTGCATGTCAGTCTGCTTTGCATCATCTCACAACTCATGTCGCCCCGGGCTCTCTTTTTCAGCCATTGCAAGATCAAAGCGACTTCATCTGCACACACTGTGGTCCTTTTTGACCTTCGCGAGGTCCCTTCACCAACATCACCATAATGAAGTGGTGACCGACACAACCTCCCTTACATAGATTCTTTACACCCCGATACTAGCTATGGTGTTTATCATTACATCTTACATAGGACATGAATTGTCTTCATGTATCACCCTGAACAAGCACACATGCTCTCATCAGACCCTCTAGTCTGGATTATACTAACCATTAGTTAGGGGTGATAAACTGTACTAACATCGAGTTCTTCATGTATCTACTTCCACCTTATGGAAGTGTATCTTTAGGTCATACTCAAGATCTTTTGAACTCGCATCATGGTGTAATTGAACCATCTCTCTTACTTGTAGTTCAACTGGATCTGTCTCCTGACAGTATTCTTTCTTTCTCATGTCATCTAGGTAAGGTGATCTGCCATAACCCATATTACATCTTAACCTTCCTTGGTGTAGGGAAGACTTACCACAACATCCATAGCGATGAACTCCCATTCTCTTTCGGGGACTCTTTATTCTCTATATCAATACACTGGGTTACTGGTGTTCACCCTTCACCTCCTAGCTTGCATGGTGACAAGCCACGTGCATCTTTGTACACTTTTCATCTTAGGCATCAAAGTACTTCTACCACTTGTTATCTCAGTATTATCATGGTGTATGATGAACTTAAAATCATGATCTCTTGTATTGTCATGATTCCTCAAGATCGATTCCTCAGAAACCCTAAACCACTCTAATCAGGGTTTCATTGCCTTCTTTTCCAGAGAAGTGCATCTGAGGTTCTACAACCATCCTTTTATTGTATCAAGGCCTAGGCTGGCTAACCAAATAACCACTAACTTGATCAACTGATATCGTTACATCTGAGTGTTAGCCAAACATATCTCACAAACTTAGGGTTGACCTAACAACCTCTTCTAGCCTCCAACTAAACTAAGCAGTTGCACCTCAACCAGAGCATCCATTACCACCTCACATCCTTCTGTGTAAGGTAATGTTGAAGACATACACGTTCATGTATTCCACTTATCATCTCATCTCAAACTCTAAGTCTCTCTTTATCAAAAAAACTCTGAGTTCATCCTCTTAGTTTTCAAACTCAACCTTGTATAACTTGCAAATTCCACATAGCTCAGATAAAACATCTTCACAACAGGACTACCTTAGTCCTCTTGATGTATGTAAACCATCTACATATCATTTACTCCACAAGGGTATGTTATCATCTATGTCCTCATACCTCATAGAAACGTTCTAACTCACATCATCTTTATCCTTGGTGTAGGGCATGCGTGATGTCCTATCTCTTACTCCCATAACAAGAGGAAATAAGCATTTGGCGGTCGTCCAAACACAAAGTTCTTCCTGTTCCAAGAGTAGAGATGGTACATCCCACATTGCCAATACACCTTCAAACTAAGTTGAAATGTGCAACTTATGTCTCTACATCATGATCATCTTGATATCAAAATTACTTCCATGTAGAACTGGTCTCGAACCTACTTGGGTCCACACACATTCCTTGGTCATCTCCTCTACGTCTATAGGGTGCCGATACTTTTGGGGCCATCCCTCTTACCTTATGCATCCAGAGAGTGCCCTACTGATCTGCCCTTGGGTCCAATGAGTTCATGAAGGTGATCAATCTCCTAACCCATGGCCCTCAGACAATGATAGTTGTTACCTCCTGACCATATGATCATGTGCAACTAGGGAATTAGGCAACTCCCACTTCCATCAGTCTTATCCCTACCTAACCCTAGGATAGACTTAGGATTCTAATATAGTACATGTCCAACTTAGAACCTTACCCAAGACTTCACCATCTCTCTCAGCATTCATGGGATGACTTTCATCCCTTCACAGGGGTCATGGCGACCTACCTACCTTGGTTTGGCCCCATACCAGTTACCTCCATGGTAACACATCCACATGCACTTAGACATGGTTATCTATGGGTCTATAGGTTCATTCTCATACTATGTACTTTTCACTTAGCTTCTCAAGATCCTATTGAGACCTCTTTAGGTTACCTTAAACGAACAAAACACTCTACAAGAGGGTCCCTCTCCCAGAATGGGAGGGACTACATCTTGATAAAAAAGGTCACAAATGTCCTTATGTCTAGGGTTTACATCCACATGAGCATGCTTAACCCTAGCAAGCTACTAAGGCACAAGAAAACCACCTACTAACCATGCTAGGTCACACTTGTTCTTATTCCTCAACATTGGACCAATAACATACCTTCCCATGTCAACAACTCAGCTGTGAGGGGTTCATCAAACATACCTTAGACTTAAGGGGTTTCCCTTTTCTCTAAATATAAGGAGTTCCATGCTCGAATCTATAGAAACTCAATTCTCATCATGAGCATTAGGTACACCACTTCTCCTATTAGGCCTAGGAACCCTAGGCTCACCTCTTTATGCAACAACTATATGACTACATGCTCAACATTTTAACCACGAACCAAGCAGGTACAAGGTATGATATGCACTTCCCATTATCCTTCTACTCGAACAACACTTTAGAGTGGAGTCCTTCTCAAGGACAACCAACAAGGTACAAGGCCTCCTAACTATTTCTAAGACTCTTCAGGGTCTAAGAAACTCTTCTTCCTAACCCTAGAAGGTGAACATCTATACCATAGGCTCATAGGCACTAGCAGCCTCAGCTTCTCTCTAGGTTTTGGTTTCTCCATAGGCAACCAATATATCCTCAGCCTCCGGGGATCATGCATAAGGCAACCACAACCATCCACTTAGGTCTCATCATCCTCAACTCCCCACTGTTCCTCATATCTCAGAGTCTAAGCTTACAACCTTCTTGCTTGCACTAGTACATTTTTTGCCTCTAGCATCGCTTCTGTTAGCGTCACTTATATTAGAAAAACTGACCTAATAAGATAAAACCGAAGCAAGAAGTCATTAGAAAAAAATCCGGGTACCGCTTATAGCTATTGGGTCGGTTATGTTAAAGTAATCGACGCTAGAAAAGACCCGTGAAAATAGAAAACCGACCCAAAATGCTTCCCGCAGAGAAAATTGGTTTTTCTGCCTTCGCGCGCTGAGCTATGGGGTCAGTTTTTTAAATAAACAACCCTAGTAATTGTTCGAGTACTGCTTGTCAACTTCTCCGGTCGGTTTTTTAAATAACCGTCCGCATAGATGTACTGCTAGGTCTACTTTTCCGGTTGGTTTTACTGGATAATCGTCCGCATAGCCCTAGACTTCTCGGGTCAGTTTTTAAAATAACCGTCCCTATAGGTTCGGTTGTTCGGGCACCAGATATTTCTCGGGTCGCTTATTTTCTAATAACCGTCCCTATATGGGACCTGTTGGGTCGGTTTTTTAGTTAACCGACCGCAGAAGTCAACACAAAAATCAAAACCCTGTCCTCTCTCCCACATCGTCACAAACCGGCCGCAGCTCGCACAGCCCTCTCTCCCACAACACTCTTTCGCCGCTCGACCTTCCGGAGCTCTCACCTCGCCGCCCGACACTCAGAGCTCTCACCTCGCCGCCCGACCTTCCGGAGCTCTCACCTCGCCGCCCGACCTTCCAGACCTCTCCACGCTACCTCCAACCTTTGCCGTTGCCGCCAAGGTGTTGGCCCTCTCTCCAAAGACGCCCCCACCACCGCCAAAGGTCTCTCCGACGCAGTAATGTCTCGCCGACGCTCCAAAGCTTTGCCCCTGCCACTTCAAAGTTTCCGTTGCCGCCATCTCAACCGATTCTCCAAGGACGCCCCCACCGCAGCCAAGTTTTGCCGCCGCCACCTACTCTCTCCGAACGATTTCTCCGCCGCCAAGACTTTCGACGCCACCACCTTTCCGGTAAGTTCATTTTCCGTTTCAGACTCTTCTTTTAACCTAATGTTGGTGTACCATGGTCTTGCTATGGCCATGCTTGGCGCCACGACCATTTTGGCCAAAAAGTTTAGTTTTTAAAGGTTACAGTTAACCATGACTGACTTCTAAATTTGAGTTGTACCACGGCCGTGTCGTGCTATACGGCCGTGCTAGGTACAGTTGTACCACGGCCGTGCCGTGCTATACGGCCGTGCTAGGTACAGTTGTACCACGGCCGTGTCGTGCTATACGGCCATGCTAGGTTCACTGGTCGTGTTGGTTGTCTTTTGCATTTGAGTTGTACCATGGTCGTGTCGTGCTATACGGCCCTGCTAGGTACACTGGTCGTGTTGGCTGTCTTTTGCATTTGAGTCTTGATTTACTTGATTTACTGTTATCTATTATGAAAGATCCTGCATGATGTTTAATTTACGCCTTTCTATTTATTTCTGTTAAGAGCACCTAATTGATTATTCAATTCAGTATATATAAATGAATGTTTATCTAGTAAACCAACCAATAATAAAAATATGTATTCTTTTATATCTACATCATGCAAGGGTAGACATTGTTTAGTTTTAGATTGACACTTTAGGGTTTATAGATGAGACCACCTATGCATAAATATGACAAATACATTTATATATAAACTTAGAAACCCGTTCAAAATTTATTCATTAGGAGTAAATTTTGGATAGTCCCCGAGATGGGACTGTTTTTAGATATTTAATCTCACTTAGGATGTAGTTGTATAATGTATGTTTAGTTTTGAAGAAAATTTTTAGTAGTATTTCCTCATTTGTTCTCTGGGTACATATGTGAGTGGTTATTTGCCATTTACATTGATGTACTTGGAGAACTAAGGGGAAATGTTGCTGAAATTTTATTGAAAACTAAACATACATTATACAATTACTAGTGAGGTTAAATATTCAAAAATGGGATAGGTGGTACACTTTAGTATAAAAGTAATGAATTTCCTATAAAAAAAACCTTACAACTTATAGTATCAATATTAAATGCTCAGTACCTTCAAAAAAAATATTAAATGCTCAGTTTGATAATTAATTTTAATGTGATCTAGAAAATGGATTGAAGTTGGATGTCTATCAAGAACCATTGCAGTCCAGAGTTTACCAAAGGTGTTGATGAATTTATCAGATTTGCTGATGAACATAGGAAACTACCTACAGATAGGTTCTATTGTCCATGTAGAAATTGTGGTAACAATTTGAAAGTTGATATTGTTGAGGAAATTAAGAATCATGTCATATGCAATGGGATCATACAAGGTTATAATGAATGGTATTGGCATGGAGAGAAACTTAATTATGGATCAGAAAATGTCGATATTAATAGTGGTGACATAGAAGATATAGATAATGATGTTAATGTCAATGATGAACCGATTCAGGATGACCCGATTCAGGATGATATAGTTGATGAGATGCTACGTAGCTGTCAGGACAATGTCATTGATCCACCTTCTTTATTTGCAAACATTGTCCATGATGCTGAAAAACCATTATATAAGGGTTGTACTAAGTTCACGAGGTTGAGTGTTGTGATGCAATTATATACTCTTAAAGCTCAAAATCGGTGGAGCGATAAGAGTTTCACTTCATTGTTGTCTTTGTTAAAGGAAATTCTTCCTGAAGGCAATGAGCTTACAATTTCTACATATCAAGTAAAGAAAATAATGTGCCCAATGGGAATGGAGGCTAAGAAGATTCATGCATGTCCAAATGACTATGTGTTATTTCAGAAGGACTATAGTGATTTGATAAATTGTCTAAAATGTGGTGCGTCAAGGTACAAGACTACAAATTCAGCTAAGGCTAAAAATGGCTCTCCTGCCAAGGTGATGTGGTATCTACCAATAATACCACGATTTCAACTCTTATTTGCTAATACAGAAGATGCGCAAAATTTGTCTTGGCATGGGGAGTTAAAGGTCAATGATGATGGCGTCCTACGACATGCATCTGATTCACCACAATGGAAGAAAATTGATTTATTATACCCTCAATTTGGTAAAGAAACAAGGAACTTAAGACTTGGACTCTGTATAGATGGAATGAATCCATATGGTACATTAAGCATCCAACATAGCACGTGGCCTGTTATGATTGTTATATACAATCTTCCTCCTTGGTTGTGTATGAAAAATAAGTATGTCATGTTGTCAATATTGATATCAGGGCCCAAGCAACCTGGAAATGATATTGATGTTTACCTTCAACCTCTAATTGATGACCTAACGAAATTATGGGAAGAAGGTGTTATGACATATGATGCTTCACGTAAAGAGATCTTTACTTTGCGTGCTATGTTGTTTTGCACGATTAATGACTTCCCAGCTTATGGAAATTTGTCTGGATATAGCATAAAAGGATACAAAGCATGTCCTGTTTGTGAGGAAAATAGTGATTCAATTCGACTGAAACATGGTGGTAAAATCGTATATCTTGGTCATCGGAGGTTTCTCCCACCAGTGCATCCTTATCGAAGGCAACGCAAAACCTTTAATGGGTCAACTGAGGAACGAAGTGCTCCTAAACCTATACCGGGAAATGTTGTATATGATAGGGTGAAACATATTGTTAATGAATTTGGAAAGAGTTCAAGTAGTCGTACGCTCGCATGTGACAAATCTCTATACAAGAAGAGGTCAATATTATGGGATCTTCCTTATTGGAGATTTTTGACAATTAGACATTGCATTGATGTCATGCATGTTGAAAAAAATGTTTGTGATAGCATCATCGGTACGTTATTGAACATACCAAGAAAGACTAAAGACGACATCAACTCTAGAAAAGATTTAGAATTAATGGGTATAAAAAAAGAATTATCAGTTGAGATCGGGGATCGCCGCACATATTTACCACCAGCTTGTTACACTTTGTCCAAGAAGGAGAAAAAGACTTTCTTTGAGTGCTTGTATAATATTAAGGTTCCACAAAGATACTCTTCTAATATTTGTAGATTGGTATCAAAGAAGGATCTGAAGTTGATAGGTCTCAAATCTCATGATTGTCACACCTTAATGCAACAAATTTTACCTGTGGCTATTCGATCTATATTGCCATAGCATGTAAGGTTTGCAATCACAAGACTTTGTTTCTTCCTCAATGAAATATGCAACAAAGTGATACATCATGATACTCTCGATAAATTACAAAATGATATAATTGTTACCATGTGTCAGCTTGAAATGTACTTTCTCCTTCATTTTTTGATATCATGGTTCATCTTGTAGTACATATTACAAGGGAGGTGAAGATGTTGGGTCCAATTTTTTTACATTGGATGTATCCATTTGAATGCTACATGAGTGTTTTTAAAGGTGATGTTCGGAATCGTTATCGTCCTGAAGGGAGTATTATTGAAGGTTATGTGGCTAGGGAAGTGATGGACTTTTGCAACGATTTTTTGAATTCCAATGAAACTTCTAGCGATCTAAAAAATGATCTTATTACTGAGTCTTATTGTGGAAAAGGAACTCTGGGAGCACGAGTGAAAGGAATTAGTCGTGAGTTGTGGGAACAAGCACATTTGTATATTTTACACAACATCGATGAAGTTATTAGCTACATCACAGAAGACAATGATCTTATCAAGAAAAATCATTCGCGATCCAGTTCAATGTGGCTTGCAAGAGAGCATAATCGAACATTTATTAGGTGGTTTGAAGAGAAATTCTTTAAGCAGCTATTTGAATCACCAAATAATGTTGCTGAGAACATAAAATGGCTCGCCTTTAAGCCAAAAATGGATGTCATGTCATATGAAGGTTATGACATAAATGGATTTTTATATTACACTAAACGTCAAGATGAAAGTAGTGTAGTCCAAAATAGTGGGGTCATTGTTAAAGCTTGTTCGTTGTATTTTGCTAGTCCCAAAGATAAAAGACCAGGCGAAGCTGAGATGTCCCATTTCGACATCATTGAGGACATATGGGAAATGGACTATACAAATTTTAGAGTTCCTATATTTAGATGTAATTGGGTTGATAACAACAAAGGCGTTTTAGTTGATGAGTTGGGTTTCACATTGGTGAATTTTGAAAAAATTGGAGAGAAAGATGAACCATTCATCATGGCAGACCAAGCAAAACAAGTGTTCTATATTGATGACTCAGCAAATAAAAATTGGTCTGTCGTTCTTCATGGAAAAAGACAGTTTACTGTGGATCCTATAAATGAAGAAGAATACTATGAAAAGTATGATGATTCCAGCCCATTTTCAGTTGGTTTGCCAAGTGTCAATGTTGAAGTTAACACTGATGACTTATATACACGTCAAGACCATCCTAAAGGAATTTTACTTGACTAACAACTCAACCAAAACTAGAGGCATGTATTATCATTCAAGCACACATTTTCTTTTATCATGTATACATTTTATTATATATCACCACTTGTTCTTTTATTATCACTTATGTTTTCTTTTATCATGTATATTTGCAGGTTGTTCTAAAATGGCAAGTGAAGATGAACATTCTGATCATGAGCATGAGGATGCTAGTGGTGATGTTAAGAAGAGTAGAGGTCCCACAGTGATGCGTCGACTACAAGAGCTTAGGGCAAAAGGGGAGAAATTGTCAATCCAGTTTGAAAGGGGAGGAGTACCTATTGGGGAACATGCTAGTACTTTTAAGCATTATGTAGGGGCAACCGCACGCAATAAGGTGCCAATAGATATAAAAAACTAGCATGATGTTCCTATTGGCTTGAAAGACCTCCTTTGGAAAGATATATCTGTGAGTTGAATTTTGATACTATATTATCTTGTTTTTTGTTTATTGATTCCAGTTTTTTGTTTTGACATATACTTTTTGAAATAAGATTATTGCTTCATTTGTATATAGGGTGTTTTTCATTTAAATGAAAAAGACCACAGGAAAAGAGTGTTACAGCGTTGTGGTGTACGATGGAGGGCATTTAAGACCTATCTCAAAAGGGATTATATAGATAATCCTAAGCAAAAGAAGAAAGCAACAGACGTATATATTTTTATAGATCCTGAGGTGTGGGACAAATTTGTTGCACAAAGGAATTCAGAAGAGTTTCAGGTATACAATTAATGTTTTTATATATGTATATGTTTGCCAAGTTGTAAATTGCAATACCTCATTTTAAATGATCAGGCTATTCATGAGGCTCAAAAGGAAAGATAGGCCAAAAATGTGCATAACCATCACATGGGATCCCTTAGTTATGCCCAGCGTCAAGAACAACTAGAGAAGCAAATCTCTTCTGGAGAAGGGTCTAGCACAACTCAAGTTGAGTGTCCACCCTGTTATAAAATTTGTCTTGATGCTAGAAAAAATAAAGCAGGTGAAATTACCAACCCTGCAACTAAGGAGGTGGCACAAAAGATGGTTAGTTCATCACAATTAAGTAATTAAAGAGTAGGATTTAATAATATCTAATTGTTTGTGATTTAATATTTTCATTAAATATGAATAGGATGATCTCTAATTGTTTGTGATTTAATATTTTAATTAAATATGAATAGGATGATCTCTATGAGCAAAGAAAACAAGGAAAGTTCATACCAATTGGACGCATGGATGAACTATCAGTTGCTCTTGGTACGAAAGAGCATCCTGGCTGTGTTAGGGGATTAGGAGCTGGCATAGGATTCAAGACTTATTATGGGCCTTCAGAATCTAGAAGAGGTCGTACAGTTACACATGACGAGGTCGAAGCATTAGTATCACAGAAAGTGCAACAAATATTGTCTTCATTTCAGCCTATTCAACCTTCTCAACCTCCTCAAACTGTGCGTCTCTCAGATGATGAGGTACAAGCTCGTACTCCAATTGTAGAAGGTCATGGGAGCACTCCTAATGAACCACCACAACAATCTGCAGTAAGTTTGTTCTATATATGTTAATATGATATATATAATATAGTAGGTATCTAGTTTACCGCTTTGTATATAACTTATATTATTTCAACTAGGTTGGTATGAACTGTAAACTTGCAGTGGAGGTTCCAGAGTACAATGTTGTGGCAGCGGGTAAGGTATACAACATCGGTGGTACATTGCATTGTCAATCAGTTTCTGATGACATTTTTCGTGTGTCCATCCATCTTATGTATGACGGAATGGGGGACAAACCACTACACATACCTTTTTTTGAATATGGTACAGTTGATGAAGCAGAGGGTGTTATGGTGGGATGGCCTAGACACTTGGTTATCATTGACAAGGTATATCTACATGTTTTTCATATTTGACTAGCTACATATATGAACTCGTTTAATATAAGTATGTATTTAATTAACAGGTTTGTAAACCAAAAAGTAAAAATCCTAGTAGTCGTCCTCCTATGCCCAAGCCTTCTTTCATTCCAGAAGCCACATTCGATGAATTGGGAAATAAAAGTAAATGTTTGGCTCGATACTTAGCCAACCAAAGCCCAGGATCACATATGGGGGTCAATTTAACAGAAGATGCAGTTGGGAGGGACTTTGAGAATTTTATTTTTCTTGATGATATTATAGAGTTGTTCTGGTATGATTGGCTAAATACTTTGATATTAGAAGTATGGATAAGGTAAGAATTAATCAATATAGATTACTCGAATATATACATTTTTAGCTTATTTGTAACATATCAAATTTTCACAAATGTTTTACAGCCATTTATATACTGAGATGTCAAACTTTGATATAAAGAATGTTGGATTCTTAGTTCCTTCACTCACTAGTCAAGTGCAGACACAAATGGATGATGTGAATGAGTACTGCAGTACTGCATTCAAATATTTTGGTAGTGTGGGAAAGGAAATTATTCTAATTCCTTTTAACGTCCAGTAAGTATTATAATTCAATAGAATTCTAATATTGACTAAATTATAATTCAAATTTTTGTTTTCAATATAAATTTACTCAGATCTAGAAATTGGGAACTAGTGGTGGTTGTCCCAAAATTGATGACTTTCTATTATCTTGACCCAATGGGAAAAACAACAAGGGGTCACAAACTGAGATTGCCAACTATGGAGTAAGCATAAATTTAGTTTCTATAACATCAATTGTTATGCTTCAACATGATATTTATACTTAGAATTTCTATTTTGACAACTATCGTAATCAAATTGATTGATAGGGGTATAAAGGCTTATCGTGAAGGTGGAGGAATAATACCCAAAAAATTAAAAGACACTGACTTTGAAAAATGTCAAGGTAAATACTTTGACTGCTTAGTCGTATATGTACAACTCTTACAATAATGTATTAATGTCAAATTTTATATGTTAACTCTCTTATAGTCTTATTTCTTTATTTGTACAACTTTGTTTGTAGCAGTTTACTAATATTAAGTTATAATTATTTATTTGTAGTGTCATATACAAAATAATGATTGGGCTTGTGGCTACTACGTAATGAAGTATATGCAAACTATTTTGAAAGAAGCATCACTAGACATTCAAAGTATAGATAAGGTAATTAATAAAGAATAACATAATAAATTTACAAGTGAGATTTGCATCATTTTATAAAATATATATGAGCATGTGCTTTTTTTTGCAGATCTTTACAACTCATCCTTACACACTTGATGGGTTAAATGAATTCCGAGAAGAATGGTCAGATGCTTTTCTTAATGAAGTCACTATAGCATTGGATTGAAATTCATAACTTCATTTGTGTATGTAGATTTGAAACTCTATCAAAATTTACTTTTTGTAGTATGACAATAATATCACTTTTAAACTTGCAATCTATCATTGTTGTTAGTATGTGCTATGTGTATGAATGTTAGTATGTGTTATATGTCTCATTTGAATGAATCTATCTTAGACTTGCAAGAATATTAGTAAGTGTTGTGTATGAAGACTCAACTCAATATATGTGAATAATTGTTGTTATGAAACATCAATTCAAAAAGGATTGGACATAAAAGTTTGCAAAAGGCTTTGGAATGCATTTTTGGCTTGCATCATTGCATTTGCAAGTCTATTTCTATTGCAGGTTTTGAATTGCGTAAAGCAATTCTGTTTTGCAGGTTGCTGTACTGAAGATTTCTATTTCTGCAGAATTTTTCTTTTAAAAAAAATGTAACTTCTCGGGTCGGTTATTAAAAAAACCGACCCAGTAGGTTCTATCCCAAAATTCTACAGCAATTTGAAGACTTCTAGGGTCGCTTATACAGAAAAACCGACCCAATAGACACTTCTTGGGTCGGTTATACAAAAAACCGACCCAGTAGGTTCTATACCAAAATTCTACAGCAATTTGAAGACTTCTAGGGTCGCTTATACAGAAAAACCGACCCAATAGACACTTCTTGGGTCGGTTATAAAAAAAATCGACCCAGTAGGTTCTATCCCAAAATTCTACAACAATTTGAAGACTTCTAGGGTCGCTTATATAGAAAAACTGACCCAATAGACACTTCTTGGGTCGGTTATACAAAAAACCGACCCAGTAGGTTCATGTACAGCTATTTGAAGACTTCTAGGGTCGCTTATACAGAAAAACCGACCCAATAGACACTTCTTGGGTCGGTTATTCAGAAAAACCGACCCAGTAGGTATTTTACAGCTATTTGAAGACTTTTAGGGGTCGCTTATGGAGAAAAACTGACCCAATATATACTTGTTGGGTCGGTTATTCAGAAAAACCGACCCAGTAGGTGTTTTTACAGTTGTTTGAAGACTTCTAGGGTCAGTTTTTGTTGCTCTTTTGGGTCGGTTTTTTACCTCTTTTGGGTCAGTTTTTTACCTCTCTTAAGTCGGTTTTTGTACTTTTCTTGGGTCGGTTTTTGTTCCCTCTAGGGTCAGTTTTTTTACCTCTCTAGGGTCGGTTTTTCTACCTCTATAGCGTCGCAACTACTGTAGCGACGCCCACCTAGGCGTCGCCTAAAAAGTGACAATGCAGGCTTCAAAAAACTGACCCGAGAGACCAATATTGTACTAGTGTTGGGTCCTACTCTCTCTCTCTCTCTTGAGAGAGAGCTAATCCTACAACCAGCCTCACTATTAGGGGTCCTCTCTCCATGATGATGGATTAAGCTCCCAAGCATAACCCTACCTGGGTGAAGCCTATGTTCAACTTATGTTTGCTCAAGATTATTCATAGTTCTTTTTGCTTATCTCATAAGCTATTCATCATACTCTCCTATCTAGGTTTTATCCTACTGCTCGCACCACTAATGTACTTTGGTTGCATGTTATTCCCTACTAGCATAAGCTCATAGGGTTTCTATATGTCCTTCTCTAACCTCATCAATGAAGGAGCTATCCTTCTCTCTAATATGAACGACCCTTCCCAGGGTTGGGTCGCCAAAGGCACTAGGTCATCCATGGCTCATAACGTCATGGGCATCCAAAAGCATGTCCACACACCTGGTCTATCATGTCATCATGTCATCTCTCTCTCTAACCACCACTTAGGGTTAGGGTTAGCATCATCCTCAGAGGATGTGCCAGGTCTCTACTTATAATGGAGGTCTCTACCTCCAAGACTAACTCTCTCTACTCATCCTCCTGACAAGAAGGTCTAACCTCAGGTCTCTCCTGAGGGCATGAAAACACATGTCATATGACCTAAGCATGTATATATTCTTTAGTTTATGCTTAAACTATTAAGCTTATGTCCATGACATCTTATTTACATGCTTTTCATTAATTTGGTAGAGGATTCCTTAAACCTTATCAACCTTACCCATACCACACAAGGGTGAGGAAAAGAGAGAAAGCCCTAATCCTGAAAATCCTTAACATCATTTGAGTTGAGAAGGGACGAACAAGATGAGAGAGTCCTAAAGGTATCTTATTTTGAGTCAAATCCTGAGACATTGGCCAGGCAATCACACAAATTCGGGAGTCCTCATTTTCTGACTAGCGGTGCAGAGGAAAATCTTGCCAGCCCCCAGACGTGATCCTTTTCTAGACACCTCTGTCTTTCAGAAAATACTCTAATAACTACCTTGGGTTATACAAAATTTGTAAAATTTAATAATTATTAAAGATTAAATGAGGAACCTATGCTCTGATACCAAATGTAAAGACCCCTCCTCCTAGTAACCCCCAATTGAGGGAGACCAACAGGTCAAAGTCGTTATCCCAGCTTCCGGATCAAAGGTTCAACAAATAATCAATAATAATTATCAAATTCTACCAACTAAACTGAAAGGCTGTAATAAAATTTAACTTTTCATACCTTTTTCAAAACCTTGGATATCTACTTCTATCCATAACTGGAGTCCATTCTAACTAATCCTCCTGTGTACTTTAATTCTTATTTAATTCCACATATGCCACTTTACTGTTTTCTCTTTTTACTTACACCTAAAATGCCGACAAATAAAACATCGGTCATCATAAATGAATATGCCGGTATGTGGGGGAAACAATATTTGTGCAATTAACTGTAACAACATATTGCAGTCAATTATGATTTAACAAACAACTTTATGTTTTAAACATAACTGCTCAATCCAACCATACCCTACCTTCTGCGATGTCCCTGCAGTGGACCTGGATGCTACCTTCCTTATGGTAGATCCACATTAAACCCCTCATGATCCTACCTAACCAGTGAACCAATTTTCAGGGTTGAGTCACATGGCACTACCCATAGGTAGCCCACTGCTTAACTCATGGTGTGCTAAAGAGTCTCATGGCACTACACATGGGTAGCCCAATTTCTAACTCTTGATAACCTGATGGTCCCACTTAACAAGTAGACCCTTTACTAGGTTACCCTTTTCATCATTAGCAAAGCCACAGAGGAGGACCAGGATCTGAGCCAGTCATGTATGCATATGTATGGTGATAATCATAATCACTTTATAGTTACATGAAATAAAAGTCATCCAAGCAGTTATTTTCAAGCAACCGATAAAACACCCGAGATTCACCGTGAAACTAAAGTGACTAACCATAAGCGTAACCACATACATGTCAAGCTGATTTGAGACAGAATAATGCAATCAATCAAGAAATCCAAATAGACACACACCAAGTTGATCTTGAAATAGACATCCAATTTTTCTTATCATTAATTATGCCATCATGGACTATTAAACCTAGCTTTCTTTCTAGGGTTTCTAGTCTAATTTAGGGTTTCCATTACAATTAGGGTTCCTCTTCATTTGTACTCTTTTAGTCCCTAATTTTATACAATTAATCGGAAACCCTAATTATCTCATCTATTCTTCACGAAAGATGTTAAGGTTGCCTTTTAACAACATATTACCTTAATTTCAGATACATAGGGTTTGCAAGTAATTGTATCATCTTTGGTTCCTTTCGGATTAACAACTCATAGTTCATTATGATCTAATTCAAATATGAACTCTATTTATCATTAATTCCATCTTTATCCATTAGAAAAATCCTAATTTCTAGATTAAGGGTATTTATCCACAATTAGGAACTTTTATACTCGAAATAGCTTAGAATCATCATATCTCAATTTTATTCATGAATTTGAATCGTTAAAGCCATTAAGAGTCACAATGACTAACATTAGGGTTTCAAGGCCCATTAAAGCATATTTATGCACATGAAACTCTAAATTAAACCAATTACATGCAAAGTTCATCCTTTTTGTTCTTAGTGTGCCTTTTTATAATTAACAGGTTAATACCAACTTTAATCATCCATTAAACCCTACTAAATACATTAATCATCTCAAAATAGGGTTTCTTAATCATTAAAGCATTAAAGTTGATAACTTCCACTACTTTTCGAATTTCAAGAGGAATTAGTTTCTAAAACTATTTTTAACGATTTCCCCTCATTTTTCTGAGAAACTTTCATATTTTATGTGTATCCATCAGAGCTACTAATATATAAATACGATTTTGCAAGAATAACTTACTTGGACCAATGGGAGGCTGCCACATCGGTCAAGTCATGCAACATAGCTCAGCTAGATGGAAATATAATAGAATGTCCTTTTTACCCTCACGTAAGTTGATCATTCAGCAATGCCCAGAGGGGCAAAATGGTCAAACGCACTGGACCTTCTCCCTCCTCCTTGCGACGGTGCACTGCTTCCGCCGTAGCTATGACCTACGCGGCTCCTTCTCCTTCCCTGGACCCCGACGGCCACCGGCGGTGGTTCCTTCCTCTCTTTCACCCTCCGCCGCACCTATAGGTGCTACAAGTTGCTGCCGAGGTGGCGGGACATGGACTGGGCAGACCTACAACTTGGCCACCCTATGCAGTTGAGTTGCTGCTTCCGCGGCAAGCTACAGTGAGGGGACGCTCACCCAAACACCTTGTGCTATCATGGAAGCGGCAAGCCTCCCTCACAACTCCTCCCCAGCCCCCTTATTACTCCAGGTTAGGGCTATGCTCAAGGGTTAGGGTTTGAATACAAAGAATAAGAAGAAGAAGAAGAAGAAGAAAGAAGGGTACATGAGATCTCTCTCTTGGAATCAAACCAGGACTCTACCCTTTATATAGGGGTGGGTGTCCACGCCCTAAGATGACCATCCGTGAGTCAAAAAGTTCTTTTCCCAATAGGAACCCTATTCCTTCAAGGAGAAATAAGAGGGGAAGGATGTTACAACCCCATTTTTCCAAATCATGTAATGAGATTCTAAATCTCTTTTTAAAGATGAATGAAATCCATGATTGATGTGATGTGTTGATTGGAATGAATTTCATGTATGATTGTTTATGTAATTGCTTATTGGGCCTTATTGGTCCTTGAGCCCAATTAAAGGAATAAAAGAATACATAAAGGAAATCAAATAAAATAAGAAAAAGGATAAGGAATAATTTCCCAAAAAAATAAGATTTCGAGATAATAGATTCCTTGGGGTTCAAGGAACTCAAAATCATGAATTAATGATGAAAGGAAATAAAGAAGACATGGAAAATATGATTAAAATAATGGTAACTTGCAAACCAAGAAAAGGAATCGTGCACTTATGATAATGACTCCAATTTTGGTAGGATGAAAGATAAAAGAATAATTAGGCTTCCCTCATAATTTAAGTGGGAAAAGAGTTACCGTTTGGGAGTTATTAATTTTTCAAGTTTTCCCTCAAATATGGCTTTAATTGAGAATTTAGGAAAATATTTCCTAATCTGGTTTGAGCGTGACGATGGTGGGCCGTTGGATCTTAATCCAACAGGCGCCACTCATCGTCTTGATCCCAAATGGATTGGGACTCTAACTCTGTCAGAGGGACTTTCCTTTGGAATTTCCTCAAGATCCAAGGAGTGGGCAGGCTGGCTGAGAAATCCATCGAATTCAGGATATCAAAACGAACTGAAAACCCCTGGTTCGACTGGGATTGGTGGAGGTTCTGGGAAATGCCAAAACCTTCACAAGCTGACCCCGACCTTATATATAGGGGAGGTCGTTGGAGAGAACCAGCATTGATTCTTGCTAGCCTGACCTCTGCAGATTAGTACAAGGGATGTTTTTGTGCGCTCAATCGACGTTTTCACCTCGATCTGCAACCCTGACACCTCAGCGACTCTCGCCGGAGTCCGACGAGCAAAGGACAGGGTTGGAGGAGCTTGGGCAGGGAATTGAACCCACGGCCAAGTTGGTCACAGGGAGACGAAGCTCCCTAGCTTGACAAGACGCTCGCTCGTGGACGAGAGATCCGAGTCAACCATCGGGATGACCACGCGGAACCTTGCTAGGCTGAGGTAGACGACGATCAAAGCGTCGTTGGATCAAGGATCACAGTGGTCTCCCTGAAGATCTAACGATCCAGGACAGGAGCGGCTGTTGTTAGGCGTGCGTGACCGGGGGTGTTGGATCCAAGAAGCGGACCACCGGTCCACAGATCGAACGACCAAGGAATTTTCCGGTAATTTCCTCTCTTGCCAAATATTCAAGAAAAAGAATTATTCTTGAAAAAATAATAGAAATAGCTAGGAGTGTCCAATGACAAAACTTTATATATGAAAGTTATATAGAAAAATACAAGGAATCTGGTAAAAATATTTTCAGAACCTCATTCCACTCCGTTTTACAAAAGTGCCATAATTGGCTAATAAAGTGTATTAAGAATTAATAAGAAACCCTAATTGAAGATTAAGGGTATAATTTAGTACATCAATGGGACAAATTGATAAGTTTAACTCTGTTGATAATGAAAGTGGTCTAAATTATCTATTTTGAATACAAAGATGCCTTAAATAGAGTTGTAGTTCATAAAAGAGGCTAAGTTATAATAAAAACCCTAATTTAGGGAAAAGGAAATAAAAGCTAAGTTATTTCAAATTAAGGGAGTAATTAAGATCCTAAAATTGTTAAGAGTGCTACAATGAGAAATTAGGGTTTTTTTATAGATTAAAGATTATAAAAATGAAAGAAGAAGCAAAACCCTAATTTCCAAAAGAAACCCTAAAATTGGAATTGAAATTCTAAATAGTATAATAGGAATTGGATAATTATTAATAAAAGGAATTGGTGCTTTTATTTCAGGATTTATATTCAACCTTGCTTGATTATTTGGGTTTCTCTACATACTTGAATATGTCTTAAAAACGGCAATTAAAGGTATGTGGTTACGATTATGAATAACCGCTTTAGTTTCCCGATGGTTTCCCAGATGTTTAATCGCATTGAATGCAACTAAACTGTTGGATGTTTATTTATTTCTTGCAACTATAAAGTGACTACGATTATAACATAAGATATGTGCCTACTAGTTCAGATCCTGGTCCCCTCTGTGTCGTAATGGCTGACCTATTACATGGCTACCTAGAGGGTAGGTCCATCAGGTCATGAAAGACTTTGGCTGCCTAGAGGGTAGGTCCACCAAGTCACCTTTATAGAGGTACCATATAAGTCCTTACAGGGACAACACAGAGTTGTGGATAGGTATGGATTGAGTAGTTTGTCTTAAAACGTAATCTTGATTGTTAAATGATTAATTGAGTGATTATATTGTTAACCTAGTTGAACATTATTTGTTTCCCCCACATACCGGCTTCAGTTGACCGACGTTTTGTTTGTCGGCATTTTAGGTACAATGAAAAGAACAAATAGTAAAGTGGCACATGTGGTACTAAATGAGAATTAAAGTGCAAAGGAGGATTAGATAGATTAGTATCTGTGTGGATAGAAGTTTAGAGATCCAAGTTTTCAAAAAGGTATGCAAAAATTTATCTTCTTACAGCTTTCAGTATAGTATGTTAAAATTTGATAATTATTCTTGGTTAATTGCCGAACCTTTGATCCGGAAGTCATGGGTGCGGCTTTGACCTCTCGGTCTCCCTTAATTGGGGGTTATCGAGAGGAGGGTTGTAACATAAATCCTCACCAGAGAGTATCTGGATAATTTAGAGACACTATTGGTGTCATAGAGGGCATGTTGTGCCAACAGAGGGTGTGTTGCACCATAGAGGACACTTCAGTGTCAATAGAGGGCACATTATGCCAATAGAGGGAGTGTTGCACCATAGAGGAAACTTGTGTCACAGAGGAGGACTTATCATATAATGGTGGTTAAAAATCAAATAAAATTCATAAATATAAGATGCCTTGATTCATAGCATGCACATAATCTCATTTATAGGTATGAAGAAAGAAATTAAGATAAGGGAATACATAACCCTAGACCTTTATGCATGTTATGTGGCCCAGACACCTTAGTGCAGGTCATGAGACTCATTTACCAGAGTATAGGTATCTAGAGAAAGATAAGTAAAAAGACAAGAATTATGTTAAATAAATAAGAAATACATATGTTTCATATTTAACACATATTTTAATGTTAGTTCCATGTGCATCATGCTTAAGATTATTTTGTAGTATCTTACTAATCCAGTTTTGGTTTATATATATATATATATGTATATATATATATATATATATAAGAATGTTCATGCCACTTACTCTAACGACTAATTTTCTAATGCATGGTTGGGGATGAGAAGTACACATGTGAGGAGCAAGAGCAGCAATAGCACCCAAAGACTTGAAGCCCAAAGATAGAGAGGATAGGGGGTGCCAACTATAAAATGATCCTTAACTTTATAGATGCATCTTTATGTTTCCATATTTAGAACTCTAGACTAGAGACTTTGTCTCAATATGTTAAATTAGATTTTCATGTGATATCCTTTAAGTTTCCTTTTGTAAGAAAGGTGATGAGAATATTTATCTTTAAATTTATGTGGTTGATTATATTGTTGTTATAAAATCCAATTTTATAAAATGCCTCCTTAAGTACACAAGTTATGGATAAATCTATGTTACTTGTGCTACTTGCATGTGTGTGCTTAGGGAGGGTGTTATAGAATGGTATGAGAGTGGGATTATAGTTGGACACTTGATGAATTCTCATGTTCTTACCGATCCCTCTATAAGAAGCTTAGTGAGAGTAGAGTAGCGATTTAGAAAGATAATTGATAGCCATAGGTATAGAAGAAGTAAGCTGGAAAACTAAAAATCAAAGTGGATGTCCATTCAAGTGATAAAAGTTTAGTTAAGGATTAGGGTTATGTATCTAGATGTTTTGGACTTTTGTATTAACTCTATAATTTCATATAGCATGATTTGTCTCTTTCCCATATGTTTGTGGTATGGAACACAAGCTTATGGGGTTTTGTAGAGAGGATGTTACATTCATAATCATATTTTTCTCATCCTTTCAAGTGCATGTGGTATGGGACATATTCACTAGGGAGGTGCTAAGATAAGTGTGATAAGACATGCCAGTTTTGAATATATGATTGGCTGCCATGTATTAAAAGTGACTAAGAAAATAAGAGTTGGCATTAAAAGTTTGAAACAAATAGTAACCTAAACCTAATTAGATACATATTAAGGTGGATAATTTGAGATAGATAAGTAAGTCAGATCCAGGGTAGAACTAGAACACCTAATCCTTCTCCCCTTAAGAAGAGGTAAGAAAGGAACTCTACCATGCCAATAATGATGATGTGAGATAGATCTCAAGCTTCATTAGTAGTATATGCACATGTTAGTCAAATCTAGATGTTTAACCATAAGAAGGTCACACCTAGTGTTAAATAACCTTTAAGATAATACTATAATTAATGCACTTAGAATATGTAAAACCCTGAGGTGGGTAGACTAATCAAATTTTGAGGATGAAATTCTTATAACCTGGGTAATATTGTAACATCCTAAATTTGAAAAAAAATGTCTTGGATAATTTTTTTAGTTTGAACATATGTACATTAATGAAGAGTTAAGAACAAGAGATTACTTTACATAAAATTTTCATACAATTGAATTTCTATTATTATAAACACAAAACTAATTGATATAGTAGTCCTATTATGATGATTTGAGACATTAAATTGAATTCTAAGAGATCTCGTGTATATTTTATAGTTAAATGTAATAGATACCAATTTCAAATATTAAGGATGATAAAGTATTCCTAGATTTGATGAGATCTCAAAATATAGAGGTATATTTGATCTCAAACTTGAAATCTCCTCATATGAGAGGAAGTTAGTCTTAATCACAAAATTTGGATAATAAAGGATCATCCTACAATATATTCGGGAATATTGAATTTTAAACAACATTAATTTATATGATGATTTCTTCTATCCAAATCAATCATCTAAGGCTATAGTAATCATCTACAAGTTAAGATGAGCCTACTACAAAATTTGGGATCAATTGGAGATTATTATCTTGATCAAATTAATCTAGCAATATAATGCCTACAAGACATTAAAAATAGTCAGAAATCCTTTTTACGAAGCAGGTAAAAGATGGGATCTTTTAGAGCCGTCCAATCCTAGAGGGGTTGAGCCTGTGTGAGGCCAATCGTCCAAAGGTATCCTTCAACCTCCAAACTCCCAAAAGCTAGGACTGATGTCCATTTCCTTGATTTTCCTCAATTTTCAGTGAATGTCCTTGCATACCAAGAGCCCCAATCAAGCAGGAGATGATTGTGAATCTATATACCTTATTTTCACCCTAACTCCCCCTCTCTGCAAAACATCCAATCCAACACCTCTCTTCTTCTCCACGACCTACTATAGGTGTGTGTCCCCATCCTCAGGGTGCCAGGGTTCCACCCAGAAAGTTTTGTGATACACCTCGGAATCATGATCAATTGCCAATTTGGTTGACTCTTTAAGAGATGATGCTGCAAATCCAATTTACATCTCCAACATCGGTAGTCTAGGCTTCTCAACTCTGATCACCCTACTTCAATTGAGGATACAATGAGCTTCCTTGACCACCAAGCTTCATTTTCACACCATGAGCTAATCGTCCGCTATTCCCAACCACCGGGTCAATGAACCTAGTCAAGCTAATGACAATGAAAAGTGTCCTTGGGTCTTCCTACAATGTTTTCTCCACCCGTATTTACTATTTTTGTATTCAGTTTAGATTATTTTCTTAAGCCTTTAGACTCAGATGTCATACATCTGATATAAGAATTTAATTAAGTCATTCTATTAAATTAGAGCTTCATACTAAGATTTATCTAGACAATAGGAATATTACATTTCAAATTCAAATCATAGTTAAAGAATAGAGATACAAATATAGAGATAATAGATTGAGATTCAGAGATAAGAAATGAAGAACATAGATAGAAAAATGACATTAAAACATTAACTATATGCATTATAGAATAAATCCTCACTAGAGAGTCTTAGGATGATTTAAAGACACTACGGGTGTCATAGAAGGCATGTTGTGTCAATAGAGGGTGTGTTGCACCATAGAGGACACTTCAGTGTCAACAAAGGGCACGTTGTTCCAACAGAGGGTGCATTGCACCATAGAGGACACTTTGGTGTCAACAAAGGGCATGTTGTGCCAACAGAGGGTGTGCTGCACCATAGAGGACACTTCAGTGTCATAGAGGAGGACTTATCATGTAATGGTGGCTAAAAATCAGATAAAATCATATATAAAAGATACCTTGATTCAGAGCATTCACATAATCTCATTTATAAGTATGAAGAAAGAAATTAAGATAAGGGAATACATAATCCAGTCCCTTTATGCAGGTTGTGTGACCTAGACACCTTAGTGCATGTAATGAGACCCATGTACCAGAGTACATATCTGTAAAGAAAGATAAGTAAAAAGACAAGAATTAAGCTAAATAAATAAGAGATACTTATGTTTCATATTTAACACATATTTTAATGTTAAATCCATGTGTATCAAGTTTATGAATATTTTGTAGTATATTGTTACTCCAATTATATATATATATATATATATATATATATATATATATATATATATATAGGACGACTCATACCACTTATTCTAACAACTATTTTTCTAATGCATGGATGGGAACGAGAGTCTGCAGGTGAGGAGCAGGAGCAAAACTTGCACCCAAAGACTTGGAGCCCAAGGATAGAATAGGATAATATTTGGTGAGGTTCCAACTATAAGATGATCCCCAACCTTATAGATTCAACTTTATGTTTCCATATTTAGAACTCTAGATTAGAGACTTTGTCTCAAGATGTTAAATTAGTTTTCATGTGATAGCTTTTAAGTTTCCTTTTGTATGAACAATGATGAGAATGTTTATCTTTTAAGTTTGCGTGGATTGATTATACTGTTGTTATGAACGCCAATTTTATGTAGTGCCCCCTTAAGTACACGAGTTATGGATAACTCTATGTTGCTTCTGCTACATGCATGTTTGTGCTTGGGGAAATTGTTACATATTTTTAGTTTGAATTGTTGTTTCTTCATGATATGATATGATAGTGAAACCCTAACTCCAAGCATTTCTATTGAAAGTTGAATCTCGAATTCAAGTGATCCCTATTTAGTTCATTTCTTTCTTAATTGTCAAGTTAATTTGAATGAAATCAACTTTCTTTTGATATTATATCTAGATTATTAAACGTTATAACTCTTGCACCTAACAATTGTTCCTCACTTGGGATACAGACTACTTCAACCCGTATACTCATAGGGGTGAATGAGTTAAGAAATTCTTGCAAATATTAAAACTCATTTGGAAACAAACCAACACCTTGTTCGTCGTCAACCAAGATAAACGTAGAAAAGTAACGAGAGCAACCTAGGTGAAATTTAGGCATCATCACCCATTAGACGTGATGAGAAATAATTGATATGTGAAATACATGGAGAAAAGGGTAGGAGACAACATCCTAATGTGTAACAACAAGAGTAAACAATATAGTGCTAAGTAACAACAATGGGGGCTAGGGTTATTGTCAACGGGAGCAAATGAACAAACCCTAAGCATATATAATTCCAAATCTATAATGACACATACAAACTTCTTCTCAGTGCACATAATGAACACACATCTTGCACATTCATGCTTGTGAACCTTTGAGAACACATAGAGACTCAAAACAAATCCAATTAGGACTATAAAAACAAATCCCATGTGGGTTGTAATTACTTTTCTATTGTGCATGAATACTAATGATGAATAAAGTAGATTCCCTCATCTCGACACATACATGCTCATGGTCTCCTTACCCTCTTCGATCTCTTGTGGCCATATATCCACTTGCCTTTCCATATAAAATGACGGGTAAAACATGAAGATGGGTAATGAGCTAAAACAATTCTCAACATGCTAAAGGACAAAAATTCATCTCTTCTACTTACATGCACTTGTTATAGTACTTTACTCTATAAATGATTGGCTAAACAAAAGTAAATAAATAAAATTATAGTTGATAGGCGATTACCTTGTGAGTCAAGTTGGGGAAAGAAAAGACATGTTAAAACTTGTTTTAATTAATGTCATAAAAAAGAAGAAGAAAATCACTAAAAAGAGAAGGAATAATGGTAATGATTACTGCTTCCTAGCATGGACAACGTCGCCACTCAGATCCAACATAGTGCCATGTCAGAGCGACCAACTCATCAACCTCCTTTGACTTTAGTTATACTACCAACCATATCAACTGCAAAAAAATGGCGCACACACATGTAAAAATTAGTGTGAGTCGTTTTTCCAATGGGGCGAACCATACAACTTTATCAAAAATGCAAGACCCATAGTAATTCAAGAAAGTAAATTAAGAACTGTGTGCAACTCCTTCTACACCTTTCACACACAGAAGACAACGATCAATATGCAATTTAAAAAAATTAAAACAAAACGTACATTCCACCCCTCCTACGTCTCTCATATAACCTTATTCGGACATACAATGACCAACTTGTAATAAAAAATTAACAAAAAAGTTGCATCCAAACCCTTTCCTTGCTTTCATACTACAATTTTATTAGAATAAAAGATGAATATGTAACTATAACACTAAAAATTTGTATACAATACCTTTCACACTCTTTTTTATAAATGTACATTCCACCCTTCCTACTACATCTCTCATATAACTTTATTCAGACATACAATGACCAACTTGTAATAAAAAATTAACAAAAAAATTTGCATCCAAACCCCTTCTATGCTTTTACACAACAATTTTATTAGAATAAAAGATGAATATGTAACTATACCACTAAAAACTTGTATACAATACTTTTCACACTCTTTCCTATATAATATATATAAAAGACGGAAACTACTTTATAATTGAAAAATAAAAGAAAAAACACAGAAGAAACCCTCCACAACATTTCTTATATAATAGGCATATTATGTGCATCGCACGAGCTTGTGAAAAATATATATTACTTTTGAAATGGTAAATGATATTTGTATCACCATATCTAATTTAGATAAAAAAAGAGAGATAAGATTAGGCTTATAGGCAATTATATTAAGAGTAAGTTAGAATGGATAGAAAAGACATGCTGAAGTTGTTTTTACTAATATCGTACTGGATACGGTCCTAAGGAAGAAGATCTCTAAAAAAGGAAGCAAGTAACCAAAGTAATAATAACTGCTTTTTTGGGATTGCAACGTCACAGGATGGATCTTTCATGGTGTCACACCATAGCGACTACGTCCTCCACTTCACTTTAGTTGTGCCACAATTCTAACCCTAGTAATCACTAAAAGGCGATGCATGTGCAAAATAAGTAAGAGTCAACTCCCATTGCGGCGGTACATATAACATTATTATAATATCTATTATCATTAGTAATTAGAAGAATAAACATAAATTGCATGCAACGCTTCTCATGGCTTTTCATGCATAATAAGACGAGTGTCAATTTATAATTAAAAAAAAATAGTACATTCAACCATCCTACATTTATATATCCTTATTAAATTGACAAGAATCGATTTATAAATTAAGATTTTAAAAAAATTACATCCAAACCATTTTATACACTCACTTGACAACGTTATTTAAACAAAAGAGTAATTTGTAACGCAAACCATAATGAAAATACATACAATATCTCCATATTCAAGGACGACTTTTTAATACGAAAAATTGTAGAGAAAACTTGCTGATAGAAGTATAGATAGGTCATTTACCCGGTTTTCATGTCAGGTGAGGTTGCTTTCGAGCTGATGGAAATGATAAACCAAGATTTAAAATAAAAAGCGAGAGAATCATGTAGCTGTTGTTATGGTGGAGAGAGACCGAGACGCACCGCACAAATGTGCTTCGTCAACTGATTTCTTCAAATGAAAGAGGCGGTTGGGCGGGGGGATATGCGACATTATAAATAACCCCGGCTTCCGGATTAATCCTCTGCCAGTTTGGAAGTTCCCTCTCTCTGACCACGCCCCTTCTCACACCCAACCGCTAGCTTGCTCGCTCCTTCCCTCCTTCCCCGCTTTTCTCCTTCCACTCCTCTTCCTCCGTTCTCCCCTCAATCCTTGACCAAAACCGCAGCAGCAAATTCTCCCTAGTCCCTGCCCGCGATCCCCAGATCTAGGGCGCGCGGGGCGCACTACATCCAGGGAGTGAGGGAGAGATGTGCGGGATCTTCGCCTACCTCAACTACAATGTGTCGCGGGAACGGCGCTACATCACCGAGGTGCTCTTCAACGGCCTCAGGCGCCTAGAGTACCGCGGCTACGACTCATCCGGCATCGCCATTGACTCGGATCCGGCGCCGGCTGAGGACGCCGATGCTGCCGCTGCCCGTGCTGATGCCCGCCCGCTGCCTTTCTCGGCCGCGCCCCCGCTCGTGTTCCGGAAAGAAGGCAAGATCGAGTCGCTCGTCGGGTCCTTCTACACCGGTAGGTCAACCGTTTCTGAGTTCTTCGTGCTTGCTTGTTCGCTCGCCGTATTTGCTCTGTTTTTTTAGTAGTGCCGGTAGGCAGTTCATCGTCTACCCACCCCCTTTTTATGATGATTACTTCAGCCGTACTGATTGGCCTTTCACTTCAGCACTAGATTTTTTTACTTTCTTCCGCGCTTTTCTCTACCAACAAAATCTTGGTCATTTTCCCCATCTATCCGGTGGAAAAGTAGTAACTGCAACCATATTTCCCGAAATTGGCGAGGCATTAGCCGAGTCGTTCAGCCATGGCCTGGCCATAAGTGTCAATGACACTTCCACCGGATGACTGACGATGCGGACTTTTTGCTTGCACGTTTCTGTTCGGATCCACTTTTGGGACACTTTGATGCGCTGCCTGTCCGCCAAAAGCGCCTCCTCCACTCCGAAGTCCGTATTATCTTGGCAGTTTATCGGGAAACAATAGCTGTGTTGCTCCACATGCTTCAGTGCTTCTGAGATCCTTACTTTCTGCTCGTGATCGTCGACATAAAAACAGCTTGCTGTTGTCCTCTAATTACTATAAAATATGATCCAAGTCCTGTGCGTCTTTTCTCTCTGTCCCCCATATATGAAGTGATTCGGCTAGCTTTTCAGGGGTGAAGCCTACATTTAGTAGGTTTATCCATGGATATAAATAGTTCTGCAGATGGCATGTTAGAAATAGCTATTAAATGCTGATTACTGTTTTACTGGTCAACACAATGTTGCCAGATGACTGTGCTGGTCATTTTTTGGTTTACTACCTGGCCCTAATACATAGTAGTTTCCTATTTTCATCTTCTATTGCTGCTTTACATCACCACCAATTCTCTCTTGTTCTCGAACAAGGTTTGTTTTGGTTATCGTATCTTTGTAAGTGACGTCTTTGACTTTTGCAGAAGCTGATAGCAGGGAACTGAACCTCGAGCAATCATTTAATATTCATGCTGGAATAGCACATACTCGCTGGGCTACACACGGAGTGCCTGCTCCCAGAAACAGCCACCCCCAGTCTTCCGGAGAAGCCAATGAATTTTTGGTTGTTCACAATGGGATCATAACTAACTATGAGGTATAGTCTGCAGACTAGTTTCTTTTATAGTTTGCACATTTTAACTTTCTAAGGCATGATGACAATTTAGGTTGAATAGGACTATTATGTGCCTGTATAGACTGTGTTAAACTGAACATGCACAGATTTTGTGGCGTTCCCCTTAGATTTATAATGATCTGTTAAGTAGGATTGACTTCAGACAGAGTTTAATTGAAAGCTTTTTTGTGTGGAGTAGATGATGAGACACCTGTGTACACTCTAGAGAAGATACTGTTTCTGATTTGTTTTTTAACTTTTACGTTAAAGATGTTATATTCTAAATCGAACTACTTCTTTTCATCATATTAAGAAAGCTTCTGGTTGACACCTGTTGGTGCTGTGTACACTCTAGAGAAGATACTGTTTCTGATTTGTTTTTTAACTTTTACGTTAAAGATGCTATATTCTAAATCGAACTACTTCTTTTCATCATATTAAGAAAGCTTCTGGTTGACACCTGTTGGTGAAATCCATAGTTTGGACCTAATTGTATCCCCCACTTTGCTTTATATGTTTCTATATATTACCGACCTTATTATTTCTGAAGCCCACTCCTTCCATTGATTCCCTCACTCAGTTTATAACTCGTATTTTTTGTTTAGATCACAATCTAACTTTCCTGTCCTTAAATCTCATCTATTTGGTACATCCTGGGGGTAAAGGTTGTTCTGATAACAAGATTAACACCCTGTCCTCCGCCAAACGATAGTAGTGACCTTCACGGTAAACCACGGCAGAGGTGCCAAGGCTTTATACATTCTAGGTTTATGTAAACAATTGTTATTCATAGATCACTAAATATTTTTTTTGGAAACTTTTATATAAGCAAATTTTCTTTGATAAATGCTTTTTATATAACATCATTCTTGTTTCAGAAGCTACTGTGGTAACAATTGAAGTTCTTTACCATATCTCCCTGTTTGCTTTTATCTATAGCTCTTAATTAATAGCTATTGAACAGTTATGTGTCATACTTTATTAGCGATCAATTGAAATCTAGGAACCACAGACACTTTTATACAGCCCCCGTGTCCGTGTCGGACACGTTTTGGACACAGACACTTCCCAGACACGGCCCAAAACGTTTTGGACACGGCCAGGGTGTGAACTGTCCATCCTGGTCCACATTTTTGCAGCCCGGACACCTTATGGACACGGCCAGGACACTTCTTGGACACATCTGTGTAGCTGCAGCTGCCGCAGCAGCCTATTTCTGAGTAAATTCTGAATATACAGCTGCTATTCAACTACACTTATCATTGAGAAAATGTTAGACAAAGCTGTATTCTAACTTGAATTACCTACAAAATTTCTTAGAAAGATTCAACATCTAAATTCGAAGATCAACTAGCTATCATAAATTGCATTTTGATCTAATAAATTGATTGATTGATTGAGTGATGCAAAGTCATTTACTATATCTGAAATTCTTCTATTGGAAGTAATGCAACAGCTTGGTGGATACTTCATATTTTTTCTACTACACAAACATATATAGATTCATATCTGTATACAATCACACCGTCATTTATCTATCCTGAAATTCTGCTATATCTACTAGAAGTAATGCAACAGTTAAGTATCTACTTCATATTGTTTCTACTGCACACAAACACATGCATACTTCAAATTCATATAATATTATACATATCAATATATATAATTCCAGATAATTTTTCAATACATTTAGATGCATACATATAGAAATACATGCATATACACATATAAATATATACATTATACACATTTGTATATATTAAAAAAATTCACCTCATCTAGAGAATTGTCTGTCCTATATTTTTGAAAATTGATGTGTCCGTGTCCGTGTCTAGAAACACGTCCATGCTTCCTTGGCTGAAATCATACTGGCCATAAGACACTGTGGAAATGATTTGTGATGATTCAACTTCCCAAAATTATACATTTCGAATAATCATGCCATTGGATGCTGGCGTTGTCCTGACAGTCTTTTCCTTACAAAGTTATTGGATTTTTGGTTGTCTTCTGTTCATTACCGACTACTTGATAAGAATTTTCTTACCTTCTTCAATATTGTTATTTAGGTTTTGAAGGAGACATTGATGAGGCACGGCTTCACTTTTGAATCTGATACTGACACGGAAGTCATTCCCAAACTTGCCAAATTCGTCTTTGACAAGGCTCGTGATGGAGATGGTAGGACCTGTGAATAATTATATCAACACCTCTTTTGTCCACAATATGGATTATTAATTAATGTTTACTTTGCGTATCTCAAATATTAAAACAAACTTCCTTGATACTAATTATGGAAATATATTTTATGGATCTTCCATTGAATTTAATGGAATTCCCACAGACCAAGATAGCTATTCCAAAATATCACTTAAGCCTTTAAGGTGTTACTTCTTTATTCTGTTATAATGTGACAAACTGAGTTGGCATTTTCTGTCTTTGGTTTTGTACTTGCCATTGCAGGAGACCGATCTGTTACTTTCAGTCAGGTTGTCACTGAGGTTATGAGACAGCTTGAGGGAGCGTATGCACTTGTTTTTAAGAGTCCACATTATCCAAATGAGTTGATTGCTTGCAATCGTGGAAGTATACTACTGCTTGGTGTAAAAGTAAGTGAAGCACATGCATTATGCTTAAATGAAATTTAAAATTAGCTTTCTTGGTAAAGCAACTGTGATTAGCATGGGCATGACATTCTCTCTTAAACATAGAAATATAAGCTAGCCACTAGTATGTTTACTACAATTACAGGTATTAGTTGCAATTAGTTTCATGTGCCTTCATTTGGTATTAATATCTTTCGCAGTGAACCAATTGATTACTACTCATGGTTGTATAGGTGGCTAGGCGGCCAGGCATTGCCTAGGGACGCCCAGGCGGAGGCCCAGGCGTTATATATATATATATATATATATATATATATATATATATATATATATATATTAATGGATACATATGTAAAATTTATAAAAAATATCGTCCCTACTTATATGAATATACATAATAAATATGCAATCAATGAGCTCGCATTATACGAAGAAAGCAACAAAATCATTAGATATGGAGGAATTATGGAAATAAAAAGTAAACAAATTTATATAGAAATCAGAAAGCTAAACATCTATATTGGTTGTAGCCAAAAAAGATTGTGGATGAGCATCAATAATCCCAATCATCATGAGAGAAACAAAATGGCTCATAGCCATCATAAATAAATAAAAAACAGTAGATATATAAATTCAAATCAGTAGGTAATCAAATAGTAATCAGTAGATAAATAAATAAAAACAGTAGATAAATAAATTCAAATTAGTAGATGAACTAATACAAATAAGTAGATAAATAAATACAAATTAGTAGATGAAATAATACAAATAAGTAGATAAATAAATCCAAATCAGTACATAAAAAATACAAAACAGTACATGAAATTTCTCTTTTTAATCTTGGATTGCATCAGTAATCAGTAAAAAGATAAGCAAAAGGGCTCAACCAATGCTATTCATATTGGACCCTTAGCAAGATACATTACATGGTTGTACTACACATTTTATTATTGCCCCGAGGATTTGAGTCGTACCACCTAAATCCAACCTACCAATGCTAAGTCGAAATCGGTGCCATACAAGGTCAATAGAAGAGCCGGAATCCATGACCTCTCTACACCTCTTGATCAGTACAAGAGAAACACCACAGAGACATATCATTCAACTATAAAAGGTGACATTTAGTCAACAAAAGGATCGGCTCACACATGGTCGTCCACATATATAAACACCTAGACCACCTTGGTATAGGTAATGATGCTAGAAGAACATGCTCATGCATGGTCATTCTTAATAGAAGGATTGGCTCATGCATGGTCATCCATATCATAAGGACATTGGCTCATGCATGGTCGTCTCACACAACCTATAATTGTGGATGCAAGGAAACACTCGACTTGCATCTCCTAATACTCAAAAATATGCACTCCGAGTTATACTCGTTTCACCAATCCAACAATTAAAGTTGACACTGGAAAGGATCTATGGCAAAGGGCACCTACATGATTAGGGTTTCACTTGATTATTTAGCCAATTAAGTGACTTTTAGCATCAATCAAGTTACAACGTATAAAGCCAAAACAACTTATACAAGAATAAGGGTAAAGTACAACTCCATAAGATATAAAACATATAAGATGTGAACTAGTCACACTATCACCACATGATACTTGTAGCACTGCCATCCACAAGGCCATCACCATATGTCACATCACTATGGGATATAAATCCCTCAATCATAACACTAGAGGTTATCACCTCACAGTAGGCATCAAGCCATCCCCAGGTCATAGGACCCTATCATATTTACAATTATGATATTCAAAACCATACCACCTACAAGGTTAGGGTTTATAAACAAGAGAGAGAAATAATTCCAAGAGGGAGAAAAAAATATAGTACATTGCTCAAAGTTAGGCTTAGGGCTCCGTGCATGACCGATTAGGGTTTTAACTATATTCCATCACCAAACCCTAGATACACAACCTCCCACTTTCTTGGAGCATGTTATTTCCAGCACATCATTAAGTAACATGATAGGAGTATTAGATTAAAGGTCAAATCAATAATATTAAATGCTTTGTTGGGTATTAGTGTATTACATGATCGTTGTTGGTTAATACAAATAGGTAAAGGTCAATGAAACAGTAAAATTTGATTCTTTATTGGATTGTGAATCACCAAAATTTAAAATTATATTTATAATCTTGGATTGCATAACAAAACAGTAAAAATAAATGGTTTGTTTAGACTATTAGAAACAGTAAAAATCTTGGATTGCATAACAAAATGGTAAAAATAAATGCGCAGCAGAAAACCAGTTTACACAGCGGTGGATTTTAGGTGTTCAGGGTGGGTTAGATTAGGGATTATTAAATATACGTTTACATTTATAGTAGGATTTAAGGTGATATAATAGTAATAGGAATCATATTTAAGAGTTATATACACTATAGGAATCATGTTTAGGAGTTATATATAATATAGGAATAAATTATAATTTCTTAATGGGCCTATTTATATGGGCCGCCGCCTGGGCGGGTCGCCAGCGGTGGATTTTAGGTGTTCAGGGAGGGTTAGATTAGGGATTATTATATATATGTTTACATTTATAGTAGGATTTAAGGTGATATAATAATAATAGGAATCATATTTAAGAGTTATATACACTATAGGAATCATGTTTAGGAGTTATATATAATATAGGAATAAATTATAATTTCTTAATGGGCCTATTTATATGGGCCGCCGCCTCGGCGGGTCGCCCAGTCCGCCTGGGCAGACGCCTAGTTCGCCTGGCCTGCTTGGACACAGGTACAGATGCTGGGCGCCCAACTATGGAAGATCCTCGGGCCGTCTGGTCCGCCTGGCGGCCACCCATACAACACAGTTACTACTGAAAATTGGAATTACAACAACTGTCCCATGTTATTTCCTGCTCGAAGGAAAAAGTTGAATAAGAGAGATGGTGTAACGTCACCAATTATCTTGTAGTTATAATGTTCAAAAGCGGGCCGCCATGGTCATAAATGGCGCCACCCCACCAAAAGTTACCATGCATTTGATGGCCGGGCTACTTCCCATAAGTCGTTTTAGAGAAATATGGCCCCTGTATTACTATAATTATGTTGGAAAATAAATCAGAATTTCCTCTGCCTTTTAACTTAGAAATTATGTCTGTTTCTCTTGTACTTCTAAAATTTCAATTCAATTGCTTAATGGTTGCACCTGTTAGTTGTTTCGATATTTATATAGTCATGGTTATTCCTGGCAGTTTCTATATTTATGGAGTCGTGATGGCTCCAATTCTGTTGGAGATGAATCGGTTGCTGCAGTTAGATTCTAAACCCATTGTCATTTGATTATTCCATAAACTTTTGATTTAAAAAAAATAGTATGAGATGACTTCATTTGCTGCAAGTTTTTTTTTTAAAGGAACTGTGGGGGAATTCTATTCATCTCGTTCCCCAGTAAGCAAAGAACCAAAAAGGATTACAAGATTGTGATGTTCGCATGCTACAAAATTGGATCGACCCTAATCAATACATATCTAAGACCTATTGTCCCTAACCTAAACTCAACTCTAACAACTGAAGGGCAACTCAAAATCCTAAGGACTGCTTGAGCGAATCAATGTGAAGGGCATTTCTCTTTCTGCAAGGCGTAAAACTCTATTGACTGATTTTCTGCAAGATTTATCATCCTTTTATGTGGAGCGATGTTTTGTAGAGTGGACAAAAAATGGAATAGAAGAGGATAATCAAACCTCCATATGAAATAACTGATGCCTAAATCAAACCCATAATCTATTAGCAGGAAATCACGAAAGAACACCATGTTTGTCTGTAAATTAGCCGCAATGATGTTTGGAGGTTATGGACAAGAAGAAAGCTCATAAACGTCTAGAAGTTGTGGAGGAGGCATGAGAAAAATGAGGTTATGCCAGTCTTTAGTTCGAGTAGAGGAAGTCTTGATGTTTGAAAGTTGCCAAGGGGAACAAGCTCACAATTGTGTCAGGAGGCCGAGGGGGGCTGGGAAGGTCAAGAAATTCCTCAGTTTCATACATGATACTCATTTTGAGATTCAAAAATATCTGGAGAAAGTCTTTAGATGCACAATCCAAATGACTATTTGGAGGTTGTGTTGGAGGCTTGGAAAGAACGAGATCAAGACAATCCTCAATATCATATCTTTATCGTGAGGTGTAGCCCATATATACATCTCACCAAAGCCTGTTTCAGAGTCATCACACATTTTTTGTCGGCACCCTTGGTGTAGTTTGCACGTCTTGCTCCCTATCAATTGTTGAAGATTCCTTAATATAGGAAGAAAACATAAAACAAGGCTGCAAGATGTCAAGCACTGGAGTCGTAGCTGCAGCCACATGTATTTGAAGCGTAGTATTCATAGCCAAAGAGCATATGGAGGTGAAGTAGTGGCAAAACAAAATTCCTCAACAGAAGATATACAATTCGAACAAGGTTGTAAAACATCATGCACTGGAGTTGTAATTGAAGTCACATGCATCTGAAGTTGCAAAACATCATGCTCTAGAGTTGTGATTGAAAGCCATAGACATTTGAATCTGCAGAACAACAGGTGGTTCTAGAATTGTAACTGAGACCATGGGCATCTGAAGCTACAAAACATCAGGCGGATTTGGAGTTGTAACTGAGGCCGCGAGCATATGAAGCTACAAAACATCAGGTTGTGGAGTTGTAATTGAAGGCATGGGCATCTGAAGCTTGGTATTTGTTGCCAAAGGAGATGTTATAATAGAAGTAGTGGTAAAAGGCCCCCTCCTCTAGGGTACGGTATATCTTCCGTCCATATATTTGGGATAAATTATACCTCGAAGGTATGGAGTAAGGCACAAAAAGGCGAGATTGTACTTCAATAGCATAAAAGGCCCCATAACATCTTTGGCAGTAAAGGTACTTGTCGAGGTAGATTCGTGAATACTCATATTGCATGTTGCAGCAGAGATAAGTAGTCCAAGATGTAAAAGGATTATAATATAGTAGCACAACCTCCACTTGAGAATAATGTATACCCTCTTGAGAATATTGTATTCCTGATCTTTGCATCTTGAGAGGGAGATAAAGGCTGATAGCGACCTGCTGCTAGAGCCGTCAAGTTTTTTATCTGTTGACTCCCAATGCAAGTTTCAATAGCATGTTGGTAGGTGTCTGAGAGGGTTGTTGTTGTTGGCAACCTTCATAAGCACTGCTGGCAATCACAGGGGCTTCTCGTGGCAGGCAATCTTCACAGGGCTGCTGAAAATAATGCGACGCCCTTCACATGGCCTGATCCAAGCAATAGCCTGCTAGCAGAGGTGGGGTCACGGAAGGTCTGTTGTTGGAAGGTGGAGGAGTTGGAAAAGAGAGAGCAGTGGTTGTGAGCAGGGAGTTTGGTGGGGAAGCAGAGAGAGGGCGATGGCTGTGCGGGGGCTGGAGTCGGGTGAAGGGGAAGCGGGAGGGTGGGCGTCAGTGGAAGGGTTGCGGGTGTTGGGTGTTGGCGTCAGGGTGGGGTTATGTGCATCGAGATCAGAGTTTTGGCAGGGACTTTATTTTTTGCAGGAGGTTACTGGGAGTTAGTAGCGTGAGGCTTATCGGGAAACGTTGATTTGCGGAAGAATAGGGAACACAATGATTTGGTTAAAGGGTGGGAGAGGAGCGACGGGACCGAGGCTGGGGAATTGCTGGCTAGAGTGGTTGGAGGGGTGATGAGAATTTCTGGCGGAGGTAGGGGAGGGTGGTGTGTATGACGGACTGGAATGTAGAAGAGGGAGGGTGACACGAATAAAAGTGGGGTTGGGTGGGTTTTTGGTGGAAGCGGAAAGGGGTTGATTGGATAGAGGCTGGCTAGGAAGCAGAGACACTTCTCGGAGGCTGTCGTGTCCGTGTCCAAATCTTGGACACATGTGGACACATGGCGGACACACCTTTAGCGCGTCCTCTTTGATTTTTTTATTGCAGTGTTGGACATGGCTTGGATACACCGTGGACACATCCAAGACACACCATCCCAACCCACTTAAAAGCCTAAGCATTTGAAAAAAAACCAAGCCTTCTTCAAATCCCCACCTTTTGTCCTCCACTACTCCTTGCCCTACTAACAACAAGTGGTTAAGCTTCAGCTGCTACAGGCAAGTCGTCGAGACACTTCTTTAGCAACTATATCAGCCATAATTGTGGTATCATCTCCAGCAACTGCTACAACATCTAGGGACTGCTACGTCAATCACCAGGAGGAATGCAGTTGGATTCACCACCTTCTCTTCAAGTTTCATGTAACTTTCCTCCTTTGCCCCCCTCTTCCTCCTATTTGTGCTTCTTCTTGCCCCCCTCTTTTTTTTCCTACTCTAAAGCTGCAATAGTTGCAAAAATGTTCGCTCACCTCCTCTTTTTGTTGCTCCTCTATGTCTACTTCTCCCTCATCTACTTTACCTTCTCTCCCTCTTGTTCCTCTTCTAATTCTTGCCCCTCCTTTTTTTTGCTATTTGAATGTGGAAGCAACCTCAACATTGCTCCCCATCTGTAACATCCCAGGATTTGAGGCCTCGGATAACATGATCTTAAAAGGAATGATTGGACTACCCATATCACCAAGGTGCACCTCCTTTTCCGGGAGCCCATCACTAAAGAACTCCATAGTTAAGCGTGCTCAGCTTGGAGTAGTACTGGGATGGGTGACCAGTCGGGAAGTTGACCCCGGCTTGCGCGTGAGTGAGGAAAAAGCGCGCAGTTAAGGCTAGTGGTGGTCTGTGGGGCCAGTCGTCATTCCTGAAACTCTACTAGAGCCTAGGGCAGTGGGTCCGAGCGTTACACCATCCCCCTTCTTTTATTTTATGTTGGTCCTCAACGTCTCCTACTCTTGCCACTCCCCCCACTCTTCTTCTTGCTGCTGCTCTAGGAAAAAGTAGCAGTGTGTTGTCCTCCCTACGCCTACTCTTTTCTTGTTTCTCTACATCTTCATCTCTCCTCCTCTTCTCTTTCCCTCCATCTTTGGTAACTCTCCTATGCATTCCCCCTCCTTTTCTTCCCTCACAACCTCCTAAGACGCTTTCATTTTCCATCTCCTCCTTCACCACCAATAACAACATATTTCCTCGCCCCTCCCCTTCTTCCTCTTGATAGTACATGTCGTTCACCATTACTTTCACCAACAATAGAAAAGCTATTGTCCCCAAAGTTCTAATACTCTTAATTTTCAGAATTCCATATATTTCTATTGCAATAATTTTATAATTAAGCATCTTAATATATGTTGTGATTCAATCCATATTGTGTCTAGTGGATAACTGGATATAATGTTATATGTTGACTGCTTGTTGGATTTCATGGCAATTGCCCATGTGGATTATCTGTTTAGATCATCTTGTGTGTTTATATACATATAACATATTATATATCGTGTCCGACCATAGTAGCCCGGGTGGTAAGAGCTCGGTAAGTCCCAATGAAGGACCCAGGTTCGAACCTCACCGAAGGCACTTTGCGAACGACAACTCACGCTGATTAGGCGCGGGAGGGGGGTGATAGGATCACACCCTCTCATGCCTCGAGAGTTTACCATGTCGGCTTCGCCCGGGGTGGGTTCTCTCGGTCATCAAAAAAACATATTATATATCGTAATATGTTCTACAAATATATATATTTATATATTTTCCGTGTCCAATGCTGTGTTCATGTCCTATATTTTTTTAAATCAACATGTCCTGTGTCGATGTCTGTGTCCGTGCTTCCTAGGAGGATGGTCAGGGAGGAAGCAAACGAAAGGGATGAGGGCACTGGCTTCCTGGCTTGCAGAAGACGGGCAACACAGGAAGAAGACCTGCAACAACTGGGTGTTCGCGGCTACAGAAGCTCCTGCCTCGTGTTTTGTCTAGGCCGCTTTCTTCGTTGGGGATGGCTTTCTGAGTAGTGGCCAATGATGGGGCTGTTGCCACCGGGGAATGAAATGATAGGGGCTTTGTAGCACCAATGATGCTGATGTGGATTGAGGCTGGAGAGGAATTCAGCGTCTTTTCTTTACCACCAAGAGTAGGACCTCAATCCTTATGAAAATTAGGGTGATCTCACTCTGATACCACTTAATGAGAGAACTTAATGATTAAAATCTAAACTAATATGAAATAACTAATCAAATGGAAATATAATTCATTAAAATATTTCAATCATCAAGTCTACTTTTCTAAATAGCCTTACAAAGCCCATATATAGACGTTTTAACCCAACTAATGAGACAAGTGGCCAATGTGGGATTAAATTACAAACTTTACAAAACCAACCGGAAAAATATCAAATAACCCGTAAAACACATGGAAACTAATAAAACATTATAAATACTACTCAAATGACTATTTTAATGGCTACGGTCGTCCTACATCACAAAGCTTCATAAGATTGTGCTTCTTGATCATACCGTACTGATAAATGAAGGAATTAGCTAAGAAAAAAGAAGCTACATCGGAAAACAACTTGAAGCTCCAATTTTGAACGAATTGCCATTTTATACATTAAATCCAATGCACGGTGCATCATGTTACAATGGCTTTTGGTCATGATGAACAACATCTGTATAAGTAGGTTCCTGTGATGACAACATTGGTGGTATAAAATGTCAAGTTACTATCTTGATTATGATGGTCTTTAGTATCATTTTGTACGTAGATATTGTTTATTAGGAATTAATATCCTGTAATAATTTCCTTAAGGAATTACTGACTTGGGTAATAATACAACACTCAATAGTCCATGTATGTTTATGCCTGGTGTACATTAGTTTAGAATGATAGATCTAAGGATTAAGAAGATGTTGTTAGCACACAAATATACATAAATTCACGATTGTCATTGCCTTGCATCAAGAAGTATTGTTTATATAAAACAGACCATTTATGATTACTCAAAGGAGCTGATTTTTATCATGTTACCAATGTTTAAGATATAAAATTGTACTACTGGTATCTTTTTCAATCATATTTTTTTACTTGGTTGTGGTACTTGATGAACTTTTATTAGTTATCATAAATGAATTTCTGATTGTCACGCCATCAAATTGATGCAATAATGCCATTAAGTTGATATGGAAATTGTGTTATCTTCTTCTTTATATTTATAATAATCTAGCTGGATTCTATTTTTGTAATTTTTCACAATTTCACATGAATGGCTTTTATTGGCGATTGTTATATTTTTTAAAAGAATACCTTGCAAGGTAGCTTGCTTCCATCTTTTCAACTGGCAATGGGGAATTTGTGCAGGAGCTAACTGAAGATGTGAAAAATGGAATGCTTTTCCTCGACGTTAAATCTCTTACTACAAATGGAAAACCTAAAGAGCTTTTCCTATCCAGTGATCTATGTGCTATTGTTGAGCACACTAAGAATTATTTGGCAGTTGAAGATAATGAAGTGGTGCATATAAAGGTAAGTTATTTTCTAGCATTATTTTTGGGGGTATCATGTGTAAGTAGCTACTTTGTTTCAATGACAGTTCTAAATTGTGTCCTAAAGTTTAGCACGATGAGCTATTTTTCAAAGATGTGGCGTGCTAATTCAACACTGTTCCCCTTGAAATTATTGCATCTCTAATTCCAGACTGGCAACGGAAATTTGACAACATAGAATCTGTGGGGGTCATAAATTTTAGAACAAAATCGTTTTCTTTGAAAAATTATTCAACCTAAAATTTGCAAAAAAGACCATTTAAAATGGATTGAAAACACTTTAAGCCCCCACCTTGAGTCTGAAGCCGGCTGTAAGTTGTACATATGTATAACTATTGAATACTAGATAGAGTTACCCGGCCTGTGTAGTGCGGATGGTTGAGCACCGTAGGTCCTCCCCAGGGGACCCGGGTTCGACCTCCCGTTTGCGCACAATATTTACCACCCTTGCAGTCATCCGGGCTCTGGCATGCTCTTTGAGGGAGGGGTAAGACTAACGTCTCTTCTAACTCAAAAAAGAAATCTAGATAGAGTTGGCATTCTGCTGGTATTTGATGGTGTCAAATCGCTCGTTATACCTCTTGTCAACATATTGCAACTGATACTTTTTGTTCACTGTAGATTTTGGCACATCTGATGACCCAAATGGACAACTAGTAGTCTATTGATCACTTTGACATTGTCATAGCTTTTAGCTTCTATGAGTGCTGATTACATCATCCTTTCTTTAATGGCATTAATTTAAGACTGCTAAATCCATAGTTAAATAATGTGTTCCTTAAAGTTCTTCATGGGTTTACATATTACTTGTTTTTTTTACTAGGATGGCTCTGTTTCTATCCTCAAATTTGATTATGGAAAGGAAAAACCTGCTTCTGTTCAACGTGCACTATCTTTTCTTGAGATGGAAGTTGAACAAATAAAGAAAGGGAACTATGATCACTTTATGCAAAAAGAAATTCATGAACAGCCCCATTCTTTGACTACTACAATGAGGGGTAGACTCAAGGACAAGAGTGTTACCCTTGGTGGTCTCAAAGTTCAACTCCGAACAATTAGACATAGCAGAAGAATTGTTTTCATTGGTTGTGGGACTAGTTATAATGCTGCTTTAGCTGTACGTCCCCTCCTTGAAGAATTGAGTGGTATGTTTTTCACACTTGTTTATAGCATTACTATTCCTGGTTGTGCACATGGAAAAGGTTTTAGTGTCTTTCTGGTGCTGAATTAGGTATTCCTGTCACCATGGAGATTGCAAGTGATCTTCTGGACAGACAAGGGCCAATATACAGAGAAGACACGGTGGTATTTGTCAGCCAGTCTGGGGAAACTGCCGATACGCTATTAGCACTTGAATATGCTTTACAAAGTGGAGCTCTCTGTGTTGGAATAACTAATACTGTTGGTAGTACGCTGTCAAGGAAAACCCACTGTGGAATTCACGTAAATGCTGGATGTGAGATTGGTGTGGCTAGCACAAAGGTGAAACTTAGAACTTTGTTTAGCACTTTTTGTGTTAGTTTAGAACTTTTAGTCTCTTCTCAATTTCTGATGCATTTATCAAATGAAAAATCAGGCCTACACTAGTCAGATTGTGGTTATTGTTATGATGGCGTTAGCTGTTGGAGGTGACAGGATTTCCACCATCGGTAGAAGACAGACGATAATCGACAGTCTATATGATTTGCCTAGTATGTACTTTTCCGTCACTCAGTATTGTGCCCAATGTTTATCCAAACCACTTCGTCTATGTAACAATGGAAACAGTCTACATCAGCTAAATATTTTGTCTCTACTGAATGCAGATATTGTAAAGGAGGTATTGAAACTTGATAGCGAAATGAAAGATCTTGCAGAGTCATTGGTAAACGAACAGTCTCTCCTGGTATTTGGCAGAGGTTATAATTATGCCACAGCATTGGAGGGTGCCTTAAAAGTCAAAGAAGTTTCACTAATGCACAGTGAAGGGATGCTGGCTGGGGAAATGAAACATGGTCCTTTGGCCCTAGTAGATGAATATCTGCCTATAATTGTCATTGCCACCCGTGATGACTGCTTTAGGTATTGGACTCGTTTTTGATGTTCAACACTAGAACATGTAATGTTTCCAACAATTACTTCTCATAATCTTCACCACCTCTTCTTTGCAGTAAGCAGCAATCAAGCATTCAGCAACTTCATGCTCGGAAAGGACGCCTAATTGTTATTTGTTCAAAGGGTGACGCTTCTCTGGTTTGTGCAAGTGGATCTTGCAGAGCGATTGAAGTTCCTCAAGTGACTGATTGTCTTCAAACTGTTATTAACATCATTCCATTACAGGCAAGAATTTACTTTTCACATTGTGTTTTTTTTGCTCTCAATATGTGTTCGTTTCAGTAGGTAATAATACCGTGTGATTGTTAAGAAAATTCATCAATATTTGATATGATTCTGCGCCTTGCCACTTGGCTGATGCCATAATATACCTAGTGGGTTGACCTGTTGACGTTTTTTATCTTCGCAAATGTGTTCTCATGTGTACCTAAGGAGCTTAGTGCCCCTCAATTGTTTTATCAGTTTTCATATATCATTGCTTTCTTCATACCTTCATGACGAATCTACCATTTAAAATAGTAGTGAGCATGGTTCAGTTCGATTTGGTTTACAAACTGCAAAAGAAAAAATATGTTCGTATTAGTTTTTGACAAGTTTTGTCAACTGGTACTGAGCCAGTGAATTGTTCACTACACCGACAAAACCAAATCAAACTGACTCATCAGTGCAGTGGTTTGTCTCAAACTGTTTTCGTAGAAACTAGAAGACTTTTCTGCATTAGTGTAAATTGAAAAGCACTGAATATTATAGTTGTCGTGGTAAGATTATAAGTTATGTCTATGGATATGTGAATACATGGAATGTAAATAGATAAAATAATATTGAAACTACACCCCCAACTGGAACCAACTGCAAACAGGTAAAATAATATAGAGACTACACCCTCATTCCATACCAACCACCCCTGTCGATTAGAAAATTTCCAAACTGCAGCAAACCATTCAATTTGCATTTTGCAATGAGAAAACTACATGGTTTGAATTGTAGTTGGGTGCATACTAACAAATGCTTGATACAACTGCCAAATGGTCTTGCCAAAGAGTTTATTTCTAACTTAGTAATCTTGAAATTACAAAATAAAAAATAGCTTTCTATGATGCGGGCACTTTTTGTTTGTAATTTTAACCTTTTTTGGCTCCATATCGTGTAATCTGGGTATGTTCTTGCATATTGTTAACGAAGAGCTGCATAGACTCTTTTGAGTTATCAGATATTTCTTTCATATCCAATGATATATAGGTTTCTGTATGCTATTTATCGCTTCATATTACGTTGACTGAAAAGTTGAAATACTTTTGCTATTCCATTGTCATCAATTCTCAATTTTGCTATTCACTATATAAGGTTTGGATAACAAATATAACAATTACGTTCTTGTGCAGTTACTGGCATATCATCTGACTGTGCTTCGAGGACTTGATGTAGATCAGCCCCGTAATCTTGCAAAGAGCGTCACTACTCTGTAACGGATTGTTTTGGAGACTGAACTTCTCTTTCAGCATAATCTCTCTGTTTGTAGGCAGTTTATAGTCACAATCTTTCCCATTCTTTTGCAACTTCTATCCCTTGTCGCTATTTCACTCAGAGGGCTCGAAGTTAACAGCTGATCATATGAACATCAGGGAATGCTTGTTCCTGTTGCTCGCTGCTCAGTTGTCACTAGTTTGTCTTAATGTGGGACGACTGATGTTTATGTAACCCTGTCCGATGTAAAAATATGGTACATTGTGTTAGGAGAGCATATATGGTAATCTAGTTGCCACTTGCTAGTGGTTAGATTGTGTATTTGTCTGTATATGATCACTATGTGTGTTAATTAATGAGAGCAGGTTTTGGTCTGATTTGGTCCGATTTCTCTGTTACATACCTCAAAAATCTGGTTGGCGGTGCTGGTTGTTAAATATTAAATTACCTTGTTTTTTAAATTAAGCCAAGAAGATGCCCACCTCATAGACGCAAACATCAAAATTGTATACTACAACCATCTCATAAGAACTTAGGCTGATCAACCAAGAAAATATCAGGAACATGCATGTATACTATGTGATACACGATCAACCATGATGTGGATGAATTATTGATAATATGTAAACTCAAGAATAGAGCCGCAAGTAGATAGAGGGAAGATACTGGATTTTTATGTGGAAATTCATCATATTATGAAGGAAAAATCACAAGGCCAACCGATGGTTCTTAGTAAAGGTACAATGTGTTTGTATTTTGACTTGAAAGAATACACCAACGTAAGAGAGTTCTGCACAACTCCATAATACAAGGACTTTTTGAAAGTTTGGCTCACTCCTTGTGTGTGAGGCACTAGGACTTTATATCCCTTCATGCGACAGCCACCTCAAAGCCCTAATGGGCCTTCCTCTTATTGGGATGGAAATCACACACAGACCTAACAACCTCCCCCGCTAGCCCACAAACAAAACTATCATCATAGAGTCATAATTGAGAATGTATGATGCGAAGCTCTTTTTGAGCTCTAACTTGTCTCGTATCATGACCTTGGTCATCATGTCAGAGGCATTCTTTTAAGTACAAATCTTCTTTGGTGACAGAAACTTCTTATCAATCACATCATAGTCAATGACATCTCACATCAATATGCTTTGTGTGTGCATGCTGTATTGTACTCTTACTCAAATCTATAAAACATTGACAATCACCGTAAAGAATCAAATAAACTTGATTCATGCCCAACTCTCTCTTAGAAATCTCACAATCCAAATATTTCTTTTCCTGCTTCCGCTGTTGCAATGTACTCTGTCTTTGTCATAGGAAATACAATATATTTTTACAATATGGACTGTCAAGATATGACTCATCTTGAAAAATAGAAAACATACCCAAGAGTAGTGTCACGTCCGCATCCCACGATTACCACTAATCATGAGATTATGGCATGAGTTTGAGGATTATACTTAATACAAAGTTTGCTCCCAATTTTTTTTTCTTTTTTTCCCTTTATTTTCAAACTCTTTGTTTTCTCACATCCAATCATATAAACAAACTTTACAAGAGAATTAAACTTTGATTTCTCTAATATGATCTCAACATTAATAATGCACATCCATACATTCATTCTGTTTCTCACACTTCCAAGTACATACGACATGACAATCAGATACATTTTCTTTTATCAAGGAAACAAAGATACAAAACATCATTTACAACTCTCTTACATCTATACAAGGACCTAGAGTGACAGAGACCGATTGAACTTAACTGATCTCATACTTAACTCCTGTTGTAGATCTACTCTGATGCATTGACCTTCTTCAAGTTCATGTGATATCCCTAAAAATTATGAGTAGATGGATGATCCTACTCGCTCAGTGAATGAGTATTTTAAAAAACATTTTAAAGCACTTATATAATTACATATATATTGCCAAACAACTGGTATCAATTATAACAACAGTAATATTTAAAGAGTCTAATCATTGACAATCATAAATATGGCAGGATATTCTAGATATCTACAAGAGTGAATCAATATATGAACATGCTTGATTAATCTCAAAGAGAGCTAACAACTCATAAATAATAAAGAATAATTGAATAACTGCGCACACTTGTTCAACCTCTCATTCATCTTATTATGCCCTGAACCTACATGAGGTGTACCACAACATGTGAAAGAACTGCAGCAAGCTACGATCTCACTGTACAAGGCTTAGAAGCATGCCCGAGTTCCTAAGCCTATCTCTTGAGTAAGACCCCATCTGCAGTAGGCCTCGGCACGTCTGCCTCTCAGTGGCTAACATGAGTGGCCGGATATCTCAGACTCCACCTCTCAACCTGGGTACTCAGGCGGTGAGTCAAAGCCCTCAGGCTTATTGTGCATCAGTGGACCTACTGACCACTGATCACTCAACATGTAATACAGGTACCACTGACATCCCCGGTTGTTGTTGGGTACCACACAATTGTAAGGAGTCTGCCCTACTGGTCAAGACCCCCGCACCCTACTGGTGCGCTCCGGCTCACCTCGATCTGGACTACCTCTAGTCGGGAAACTGTTTCCTCCTCACAGTGCAGACCTCATCCAGCGAGGACTCTACAGTGTTCAGGGCATCTACATGTCTAATTCACTCTTTAAATTCACAATTCAATCATCACATCAACATATATTTGTTCATCTTTGTAAATCGTTCATTTCATAAACCATCTGATAACATTTACCACAACTGAACTGTTAAGCATTACAACATCTCAAACTGAGAAACATTGATATCACAATACTTGTTTCACTAAACACCCTATCATTAGGGTTTCATTTACCTCATTCACTTATCACATAACTCGCATAAGGATTGAATACATCATAACATCATTCAATAAGAATGGCTCTTAACAGTTCAAACATAATCGAATATATATATATATATATATATATATATATATATATATATGAAACCCTGTAATGAACCGAAATAGGGTTTCCACTCTCCTTATTGATATATCAAGCAAACATTGTTATCATCGAATGAAATCCAAGATCAAATATGATATATATGTAATAAGCACACAAATAAACAATCATTCGTATCTAAAGAGATTCAACTAGGCAAACTTCTTTATTCAATTATATAATAATTTCAATCGTAGCTGAAATCCTTAAATTTTAGTATATTCATGTAACCTCTACAATTACATTAAGAATTCTCATTTAGATGGATTGGAATCATTTCTAATGTGATTTCATAATCTGAAATTCACCACAACAGATAAATAATCCATTTATTATCAACTTGCACCAGCTAGATCAAATAGACCATTTAGGGTTGTACTTGCATACTAATAAATTGAAAACTATTAACGATTTAACTAATTTTCGTGCAATTTATTGTTTAAAGGAAGTACCCACTCACCCTAAGGTGTGAAAACACCCTAAAAACATAACCCGTCTTTGAAGATCTTGAGTCCATATCAAGATCCTAGTAAAATCTGCGATTTTTTCTTCCTTTCAACCCTAAACGGGGCCTGCTATAGGTAGAAGACAAGATTAAAGGTTAAACCAAACCTCCAAATCACTGGATCAAGGGCTCCAATCAAGGGGAAGTGAAGAGAAGGAGGAATCTATGGTTAAAACTACTTACCAAATTGAGTATATAGCAACCACTTTTGATTTCTACTGTTCTTCATGTTCTACAAAAATCACCCCAGAAATCGCCCTCCAAGTCGCCCCCTGACAGAGCAAGATGTCTGGGATGATAGAGGATCGAATCGCGGTTCCAACGCACTATGTTTCGTTGAAAACGGATAAGTATTGCTTGAGATATGATCGTTTTACGATTTACTGTCTTGGACGGCGTCGGCTGCAGTCGCGGTGTAGACCGCGGGTCGCGGTGTCGACGTAGTGTCGCGGGTCGCGGTATCGACGCAATGTCAGTCGCGATGCTCTGTATATGTTTATTAAAAAGGGCATAACTCTCTCAATTTTAACTCTGATTTGGTTCATTCTTTTTTTGTTGGATTTGTAATTGAATTCTCAACAATCCTACAGAATTATTCTAATAATATTATCAAATAAAAATTATTTATTAATTATTTCCTCCAATATCATTAACTCTTTTCTTGCACACATGTATGGGTTAATGTTATCTTAACCCCAACTCAGATCTTTATAGTATGCTTAAGTGATGATTATGAGTTTTCCAAACAAGTATTTAAGGTACCAAAGTTAAGACAAAGCACATCATAGAATATTACTAACAAAACATGATACGCATTAAGATTATCTTAACACTCGAGGATTACCAGCAAAGCTAGGAACGAGTTGTAACAATTCTCCCTCTACTAAAAATTTTGTCTCAAAATTTCTAAAAGAGGAAAAGATACTTGTTAAACATCTTTGATTCTACTTTCCAAGTAACTTCTTCTATACATGATTCTTCCGAAAAACCTTTACTAGGGGTATCTCTCTCCTTTTAAGCTTTCAAATACTACGATTTAGAATTTTATTTTCAACATTGAGTCATTTATTTCTCTTCAAATCACAACTTTTCAAAGATATAAAATATGTGAAACATAATTTCTCATCTCATCATCACATGGTGCTATTCACTTGCCATTCATGAGACCACACTAGTCATCATAATATCACAAGATATAAATCCTTTTCACAATATCACAAGGTATCAACCCTTATCTACACAAGAGGATTACACCTCATCCAGGGATCAACCATGCCCAAAGGTCATTAAGACCATCATACTATTCCCTGTAAGACCATCGTTATCTTTGCATGCCTTATAACAAGGCTCAACAACATTACTTACATATAATATACCGAATCAACACAATATTGCATTAATGAGCTAGGAAATATCCATAAATAATCACAGCAGGGCTATATTAACATTAAGAACATTCCTTCATTACATCAACATGTAAGGAACCTAGATATGATTAACACTCATCATATTCATAATGCACATGTTTAGCATATGAAAGTATCAACCATGTGGCTATGATAACCACCAATTAACACATTAAGGTTATGATCATATTAAGGAGGTTATTTCACCATCATATAAGAATGTTAAACATGAATACTCATCTTTATCTATTTGTAATAGAGTTAGGTTCATCAAGATAAATTATATTAATGTTACAAATCATCACTTATACCCAAACCCTTACTCACGGAATCCCCATTGGATCATGGATGTATAAGGTGAAGCATCACCATCACATTCCATACTATTCTCAAGTATGAACCCACACATAAATCAAGGTGTAACCATCAGGTTATAGCATACTAAGGTTTCAACAACAATAACAGAGTATTCCATGATTGTATTAGTCATTCAAAGACTATTCCTACCCAATTACCATGACTTAGTTATATTAAAGCTAGGTATAACAAGCTATACCTCATTAGGGTTACATATCAATACAATATGGTTATCATCCCTTCTATGCATATGAGTGAATAGGTAAGACTACCTTATTCAGGGTAACCCTCCATTTGTTTTATCATCATTTGACCCATATCACCATACCACAATTGTACAATACTAAGATGGATTAATGGTATGAATGACTACAACTATCAGACACCTTTAATTAACATATTGGTTGCACATGTACACTGAAATCATACGTAGAACCCATTTACATCCCTCATTATACCTTCAACAAATTACACTTCTAAAAACAAATTCACATATTACTAAAATACATTGTTTTCTCTTATCTCCTCATTCATTACTACTTACTTCTTGTTACTTATCCTTCTCATTTTGATCATATAGAATAAACATCCCTAAAATTGAAACATACAAGGTAAGAATAGATTATTCATCATTCTTGATATCACTGTAAGAATTTGTTTTAGATTACACTTTGCTCATCTTGCACTTCTCCTTTTGTTCAAAACACACTTGTTACATTTCAAATTTATTTCTTACCCTTTGCTCTGAATCATTTTCATATTGTTCATCAACCTTTCAGATTAGCTAGTATTACTATCAATGCTAGTTTACTTCTCATAGTGCAAATCGCATGATCTTGTTTTATAGAGATGATAGTATTCAAGGTAAAATCACTAGTGAAATCCCTTGAACTACTACAACTCTAAAAATTCTAGGACTTTGTCCTTATCATTAGCATGACGTTATTGCTATGTGACTTTGATCCCTTAATTTGAAATTCAAACTTTGGATCTCACAAGTTTTACTAAAGTCTTCCTTATCTTATCAATTGAATTTCCTTTCTCTTAATGGCCATTCAAATAAATTACATTCTCAATTTACCTTGCTAGGGTTTCATCATCATATTGCGTGTCATTATTACATCCACTAGATGTCTCTACCATGGTGGTTATGCATCATATATGATTCATTTTCTTATCACTTCATTCCAACATTGCTTTCATTAAGGAAGATATGAAAGAGAAGATGATTTTGAGGCTTAGAATTCTTATCTTCAAACATTCCCTTAATACATTTCTCATATGTAAGTTTAATTAGTTATCACCAAGGATATTTGACTAATTAGCACCTTCTTGAATCTCCTAACCTCTTTCTTTTATAATCTATATTTCTCCATCATGTTTCAAACCCTTCCTTACTTTCATAATCCTCTTACCATATACTACTCTTCCACCTGTCAACTTTAACTTCTAATTTTTCTCTTATGATCATGTTTCTTATTCATGTGTATGATCATGTATACCATGTTGCACATATTTCTTTTTATCCTTCAACTAATGTGAAGTTGAAATTCTAAATCAATAATCTCTCTATGAGTTTCACCTCATGTTTAATACATTACATATCCTTCATTTTAAATCAAATGGCTCATGCATGGGTCAAACTTAGTATCTCTTTCAATCAAGTTTTTCCCTCCTGAATATAGTCTACCTTTGTATGACTTATTCATTTGTTAAGATACACTTTTGTTCTTCTTTTAGAAACTAGTTTGTTGTTCTATAGAGACTTAGAGTCCAAAGGTAGTAAGGATGAATGTATTAAACTTTATAATAAATGTATACATTCCATGCTCTCAATTGTGTCATGTAATCCTCATTACTTAATCAAGCTCATCATTTCCAACATTTCTCTTTGTTTCAACTATGTTTCTTATCCCAGTATTGTGATTTACATGTTAATCTAATTCTCTTTACTTTAACTCTTTTGAAGACTCTTCACTTCTATGTACTTATTGTATACTTAACTCTTTTCTTCTATTTTCCATTTGCTTTGGAGTACATAAAAGCATTTTACTCAATTATATGATCCATTCCTCATGATTGATTCTTACTTTCTTATCACTTACATACTTTTCTCATATCTTTTCCATATTTCATATTTAGAGTTCATATAATACTAATCATTAAACTTAATCTGAACCTTATGTCATGTTCTTTTATTCCCAATCAAGGGTTTCCCATATGGGGCCCCAAAGTTGGATCTAAGGTATTAGTTCCAACTGATTCTTAGCTATTCTAATATTTCCCATATGTTTCAACATCTTAGTGTATGTACATTCTCACTATGACGTGAGTCTAATTTATCCAGATTCTACTCTTATTATATTATTAATAGGAGTCATTAGATCCCAATAACGCATCCTGCCAGCCGGACCAGGCCGAACCTGTAGTCCTGAAGCCAAGAGCTACTCAAGATTAACAAACTTCTACTTATTTCAAACATGTGGAAAGAATATCCACTTAGGACAAACTCATTTAAACATAACTTCTGGTCTACTTGATACAAAGAATAATTGAACCAACTTCATGATACACAACAATCTAAAAGAACCATACATATTCATCAAACTGATAATATGAATTCATACATATGAGAGCATTTCTATTGATCTCCAATCAAAGAGGCAATAGAAAGCAAGAGTTGTATCACATTCTATGTTTAATCTCTTACTCTTTCATTACTTTACGGTCTCCTAACCCTATGATTTCTAGGGTTTCTCTCTAGCCCATCCTTCCTCTGCATACCTGGCCCAGGCATCTAGAGAAGAATAGACAGAGTAGCTTGATACTGGTCAATCTAAGTATTTAGATACCGGGCCAGGGTATCTAAATACTCAGACCTCCTAGAGCTAAAGACACATCACCTCCTATCTACCACACTTATAACTCTGACTTTCTATCCTAATGGCCCCTGACAACTCAACCTGAGCTATGATACCAAAAGATTGTCATGCCCGCATCCTACGATTACCACTAATCATGAGATTAGGGTATGAGTTTGAGGATTATACTTAATACAAAGTTCACTCCCAATTTCTTCCTCTTTTTTTCCTTTATTTTCAAACTCTTTTTTTTCTCGCATTCAATCATATAAACAAACTTTACAAGAGAATTAAACTTTGATTTCTCTAATATGATCTCAACATTAATAATACACATCCATACATTCATTCTATTTCTCACACTTCCAAGTACATACAACATGACAATCAGATACATTTTCTCTTATCAAGGAGACATGGATACAAAAAATCATTTACAACTCTCTCACATCTATATAAGGACCTAGAGTGATAGGGACCGACTGAACTTAACTGATCTCATACTTAACTCCTGTTGTAGATCTACTCGGATGCATTGACCTTCTTCAAGTCCATGTGATTTTCCTAAAAATTGTGAGTAGAGGGATGAGCCTACTCGCTAAGTGAATGAGTACTTCAAAGAAACAATTTAAAGCACTTATATAATTACATATATATTGCCAAACAACTGATATCAATTATAACAACAACAAGCTTTAAAGAGTCTAATCATTGACAATCATAAATATGTCAGGATACTCTAGATATCTATAAGAGTGAATCAATATATGAACATGCTTGATTAATCTCAAAGAGAGCTAACAACTCAGAAACAACAAAGAATAATTGAATAATTGCGCACACTTGTTCAACCTCTCATTCATCTTATTATGCCCTGAACCCATATGAGGTGTACCACAACATGTGAAAGAATCATAACAAGCTACATTCTCACTATACAAGGCTTAGAAGCATACCCAGGTTCCTAAGCCTATCTCTTAAGTAAGACCCCGTTTGGAGCGGGCCTAGGCACGTCTACCTCTCAGCGGCTAATAGGAGTGTCTAGATATCTCAGACTCCACCTCTCAACCTGGGTACTCAGACGGTGAGTCAAAGCCCTCAGGCTTATTGTGTATCAGTTGACCTACTGACCACTGATCACTCAATATGTAATACAGGTACCACCGACATCCCCAATTGGTGTTGGGTACCACACAACTGTAAGGAGTCTGCCCTACTGGTCAAGACCCCTGCACCCTACTGGTGCACTCTGGCTTACCTCAATCTGGACTACCTCCAGTCAGGAAAACATTTCCTCCTCACAACGCAGGCCTCATCCTATGAGGATTCTATAGTATTCAGGGCATCTACATGTCTAATTCACTTTTTAAATTCATAATTCAATCATCACATCAACATATCTTTGTTCAACTTTATAAATCATTCATTTCATAAACCATCTAATAACATTTACCACATCTGAACTGTTAAGCATTACCACATCTCAAACTGAGAAACATTGATATCACAATACTTGTTTCACTAAACACCCTATCATTAGGGTTTCATTTACCCCATTCACTTATCACAGAACTCACATAAGGATTGAATACATCATAACATCATTCAATAAGAATTTCTCTCAACTGTTCACATATAATCAAATATATATATATATATATATATATATATATATATATATATATATATATATATATATATATATATATATATATATATATATATATATATATATATATATATGAAACCATGTAATGAACTGAACTAGGGTTTCCACTCTCCTTACTGATATATCAAGCAAACATTGTTATCATCGAATGAAATCCAAGATCTAATCTGACATATATGTAATAGGCACACAAATAAACAAACATTCATATCTAAAGAGATTGAACTAGTCAAACTTCTTTATTCAATTATACAACAATTTTAGTCGAGACGAAATCCTTAAATTTCAGTATATTCATGTAACCTATACAATTACTTTAAGAATTCTCATTTATATGGATTGCAATAATTTCTAATGTGATTTCATAATCTAAAATTCATCACAACAGATAAATAATCCATTTCTTATCAACTTGCACAAGCTAGATCAAATAGACCATTTAGGGTTGTACTTGCATACTAATCAATTAAAAACTATTAATGATTTAACTAATTTTCGTGCAATCTACTGTTTAAAGGAAGTACCCACTCACCCTAAGGTGTGAAAACACCCTAAAAACGTAGCCCATCTTTGAAGATCTCGAGTCCATATCAAGATCCTAGTAAAATCTGCGATTTCTTCTTCCTTTAACCCTAAACGGGGTCTACTGTAGGTAAAAGATGATATTAGAGGTTAAACCAAACCTCCAAATCACTGGATCAAGGGTTCCGATCAAGGGGAAGTGAAGAGAAGGAGGAATCCATGGTTAAAACTACTTACCAAGTTAAATATATAACAACCGCTTTTGATTTCTACTATTCTTCTCCAAAAATTGCCCCAGAAATCACCCTACAGCCCCCCCTCATAGAGAAAGATGTCTGGGATGATACAGGATCGAATCGTGGTTCCAACGAACTTTGTTTCGTTGAAAACAAATAAACATTGCTTGAGATATGATTGTTTTACAATTTGCTGTCTTGGGCGGTGTCGGCTGCGGTCGTGGTGTCGACGCAGTGTCATGGTCACGGTGTAGACCACAGGTCACGGTGTTGACGCAGCATCGTGGGTCATGGTATAGATCGCGCGTCGCGGTGTCGACGCAACATCGGTCGCGGTGCTCTGTATATGGTTACTAAAAAGGGCATAACTCTCTCATTTTAACTCTGACTTGGTTCATTATTTTTTTGTTAGATTTGTAATTGAATTCTATACAATCCTACAATATTATTTTAATAATACTCTCAAATGAAAAATCATTTATTAATTATTTCCTCCAATGTCATTAACTCTCTTCTTGCACACATGTATGGCTTAATGTTATCTTAACCCCAACTCAGATCTTTATAGTATGATTAAGTGATGATTATGAGTTGCTCAAACAAGTATTTAAGATACCAAAGTTAAGACAAAGCACAACATAGAATATTACTAACAAAATATGATAAGCATTAAGATTATTTTAAAACTCGAGGATTACCAACAAAGCTAGGAATGGGTTGTAACAGGTAGACTTCTTGTGACCAATATCATCACACTATGTAAGCATCAAAGAAACCTTTCAAAAATGGTTCAGAATTACTAAACATCAAAATATGGTGCTGGTGCCTTGTAAATATGTAAATATCCTCTTGACCGCCTCCCAATGATCTTTTCTAGAATTTGATAGAAACCTGCTCACAATGCCAAACACATGAGAAATATCAGAACAAGTACACCATTGTCTACATCAAACTCCTCACAATAGAAGAATGGGGAATCCTACCCATATCCTCCTACTCCTCACTAGAAGAAGACTTCTTAATTAGCTTGAAATGCCTTGATAGTGGAGTACTCATGGTTTTGGATTTTCTCTTATTGAATCTCTCCAAGATTTGTTCAACAAAGATTTTCTGTAACAACCACAACATATGTTGCTTCCTACGACATGTGATTAACATCCCTAGAATCTATTGTGCATGTCCCAAATCCTTCATCTCAAAGGTTTTGGAAAGCTCTGTCTTTAGTTTTCTGATCAAACTAACCCTGCCCCTATCATATTTCTTCATCATGTAGACCCACTTGTTCCTTAGTACTCTTTGGTCCATAGGAAGAGCCTCAATCTTATAGGTATCATTATTATGCAATGAAGTCATATCCTTCTACTTTTCCTGATGCCATTGAGCTCTGTCTCTATGAGTTCATGCCTCCTGAAAGGTCTCTAGCTCTCCCTAATCTGTAAACAAAATATATTCAGGTACATGATATCTGGATGAAAGATGATAAACTTTGTCAAACCTTCTCAACTGTTACTCTGAGGACTTTGCTGGTGATGATCTTGCTCCCCATGCCCAAAAGTCTCTGATTATGGATATGGATTTCTCAACTATTTATCTAGTACATGATCACTTGATGTGGTATCACTCTGCTTCTTAGATGATCATGTTCTTCTTCTTCATCATGTAAAGACTACACTTGTAAAGAAGTTGAAGCGTCCTTATAGTGATCATTAGAGGAACGATCACCTGATCCTGCACCCTCCACATCATCAATCCAGGCTTTGAAACTATTTAACTCTTACGAAATGTCACATCTCTATGTCTGCTCATGGTCCTTTTCACTGGATCTCATAACCCATAGCCAAACTGCTAATCTCTGTAGTCAAGAAAGAGAAATGAAATTGCTCGGTCATCCAATTTTTGTCACTTTTCTTAGGAAATATGTACATATGCCTTGCACCGAAATACTCATAGATGAGAATAGGATGAATTATTTTTTGTCCATACCTTCTCAGATATCTAAAATCCCAAAGGAACTGATCAAGATTGAGTAATAAAATAGCATGCAATACTTACTATCTCATCCCAATATGTCTTTGACAAGTGTACAGTCTTCAACATGCATATGACTTTCTCCACTATGATATGGTTCGACCTCTCAACTATACTATTGTACTGTGGTGTGTTGGGCTCTGTCCTCTGAATTGTATGTCATGCTAAACATAACACATATGGAACTCTATGGAGGTGTACTCTTATGCGTTATATATGTGGAGACACTTTAACTTTCTATCAGTCTCCCACACTACAATGGCACACAACTTCTGAAAGCACTAAAAAACTTGATCCTTGGTCTTCAGCAAATAGAACATACTTTCCTAGATTCATCATTAATGAATGTGACAAAATATATATTTCCACCCAGTAAAGTCTCCTCAAATGGATCACAAACATCTGAGTGAACCAACCATAGAAGCGTTGACTTCATTTTTGACCTCATATTGAAAGAAACTTGCCGATATTTTCCTGTCTGACATGAATCACATGAATCGAGATTGGTGTTCTTACCACCAAGAATCAATATCTATTTTGATAGAAGTTGCAAGCTTTTCTCAATCATGTGTTTGAGCCGTCTATGCCATATATATGCTTGCTAATATTCAACTACATGTATACCACCTTTAACCACTTAAAGTTCGGTCTTGTATAATGTATGACACAATTTGCCTCATACAATAAATCAAGATCCCTTTGTAATATTAAATCTACCACCACCAAAGTCCAAATGAAAAAAATACCTACCAAATAAAGAACTAGATATCAAAATCAACCACAAATCAGGAACATGACGAACATCTTTGAGTGTGTATGCAACCGAAACTTGTTTGAACACATATATTTCCAATCCTGATGATTCTAGAGAAGCTAAAATTTCTCATATTCACCCTCCAAAAGTCTCCTTTCTTTTATGAAGTGAAGAACTCCTTACTGGGCGACACATTATAAGAAGGTGCAACATCCACCACTCACTCATAATCATCCTCATCACCAAGCATACACTGCTCCTGAACTATCGAGACCACATCATCATCATTGTTCCTATCATTTGAAAGTGCCACTGTAGTCTTTTTTCCTTTCAATTCGTACCCATGTTTCTTTTTCCATACCTTGGAATCCTTTTTAAAATGACCATCCTTGCAGTAGTGGAAGAACCATATGCTCTTCGAATTAGATCTAATGAGACTTCTTGTGGTCCTTGAACCCATTGCAGATGTGATATCTAGCACGTGCTCTCGCTATGTCAATGCTCCTCTCTTAGTGAAGTGAATCTTTGACCCTCTGTTACTCAAGGCATGTCTGCGAGTCTCTTCATTCAGTAGACTGCTTTTCACCTGATGAAGTGTCAAATTTCATTCTTGTGTAGAATTGGTAACTTCCACTATGAGCGTCTCCCAACTATCATGTAATGATCCCAAAAGAAGTGTCACCTAGAGTTTATCATCAAGAAATGTCTTCATGGATCCCAGTTAATTGACAAGGCATTAGAATTTGTTCATGTGCTTGATAATACTAGTATCATCCCCGTAATTTACATTCACCAACTTCTTAATCAAGAGCTTTATTTGCTACATTCTTCCGCTCATACAATTTCTTAAACATTTTGCATAGATCCATGACATTGGTCTCTTATGAGATATGGCGGAATACAAGAATATTGAGTCACTTTTGCACTATTCCTATAAGGAGTGTGACCCAAGAGGGGATCCACTCCCTACTAAAATTTGAGGAATAAATCAAATCCATTCCAAACATACTAACAAGCATACTTGAATGGGTGTACATTTATTTTTTAATTTCTCAAACAATGGTATTCAAAAAGACCAAAGTGTAGCAGCAGAATAAAATCATGAATATATTCAATTTATCAAAGTACATCATCATCTCCCATATATGATTTTCATTGAAGTTTACAACAAAAGGATCTAAGTAGAGGGATATCTAAACTACCTCAAGTCTGTCTCCCAAGAATCAACTCCTTGAGCCAAATCTATGTATGCATGTCATGTCCTCCATGTCTGACACTTGGGGTTGTGCTACCTTTGGGCGAGTTAAAAAACAAGACCCAAGAAGAGGAAAACAAAAATAAAGGATGTCAGCAAAAACTAAGTATGTGCATTAAATAACTAGACAATACTTAGGGCAATAACAAAAGATATAGTGAATGCATCAAAATTAGGGATGTTCAAGAGAATAAGCTTCAAGAGATATACCACAATAAGAGATGAGACATGTTATATTTTTAAAGGTGATGATCAACATAAATATAATATTTCCATATGATAGAAATATTAATTTTTAAACAATGCATGTAAACAATTAGACCGCTTCTATTTATTTAGGGTCGAGACCCATAAATATCAAGCCTAAATATATTTTGGGTGGAAGTCGCATACCCTGGATGAAATATGTGCACCCTTGTAAATATATGAGAAGAAAATGCAAGATCAGGATGGAATATACATGCCTAATATAATATGGAAGTAGAAATGTACTACTACAATAAATAAAATATAGTCTATTTGCACACACACAATAATGTAAATGCAAGATTCAAATTTGGTCATAAGAAATATGCAATAAATGAGGATGAGATCATCCAAATCACATAATAGGCCAGATGACCATAGATGATAACATCAACAATAATTGTATATGGAATAAAGAACTTGAAATATAATCAAGGGTAATCAAGGATTGACCAAGTAATGCCTCATATGGGAAATTTTTATTATCATCATAGTATTTACTAGATAATCGGGAAAGATACAAATACCTTAGTTGAAAGCCTACATTTCCAATACACCATAAGATCATGTTAAGGGTCACACCAACCTATATTCATTATATATTATTTGAATCAAGATCTAAATTCCATTCTATTTTTATTTATCTAGTTAACAAAACTCTCAGTGAATTAAAACTATGGCAAGGGAACATTGACCTACTGCCTTGGAGATGAAGGCATTTGATCTTTAACAAGTTGGGTTGAAACTAGCCTTAGCCATATAGACTCGTGAGCTTCTTCGATCACAAATAAGGTTAACTATTGACTAGTCACATGGACTAAGATCTTCAGGTTCTTGATCATTGTTGAAGAAGGAGACATGACTGCAGATCAATAGTTGTCTTCAAAACATCTATGAAATGCTAAAGGGGTCAAGGAAGATTGAGGTATTGGTTCAAGTTTACAATGTCCATGAATCCAGGTTGCTTATAATGTCGAAACTCTTTGAGTTGTAGTTTAATGCTTTTCGTGGTTGTAGCTTATTGTAGGCACTCTTAGGTCTTTTGTGCAATTCACCATGTATTATCATGGAGTTTGAATAGTCCATCAACATGAGGAAATAAACCAAGGACAAATGTCAAAGTTAGAGAAGCATGATTTGTGCACTGCAAACAAGATGCTTTGATGATGTTTCATGCTTCTTTGGGAAAGAGGGCATCGTGGTGGTAGGAGATGTTGCTTTGTGGTTATGGTGGAGGGGAATAATATGTTAGGAGTTGTGGTGGACAAGTGACAATGCTCTGCAAGACTGAAGGTGCAAGATTTAATGTGGAATACTCTCTCCAAGACTAGGATTGAAAAACTACGGGGCAATACCAGCCAACAAACACTATGAAACCAAAATTACAACTCACACTGCCCAGATTTAATCACCCCTAAATCTAAAAAGCCTCTTCACTTTGTGTACAAATCCTCCCTTTTCACTTGTTCTCCTGATGACACCACTGTAATTGTTGGGGATGACTTGTTGCTTCTGCAATAGCTGATCGGATTGCCTCTTCTCTTGATGAGGTTGTCGACCTCATTTCCATCTGTGGTACTCGTTGTGGTTGGTGTATCCAACTAGAACTCCGATGTGTCATCATAATTCTCTCCTGATACAGTCAATACACATCCTCTACTGATCAGACAGACCATAGTTATTTCCACGTCACCAACTATGAGCTACCAACCATGTGCGTCTTCTGCTGCTCAGATCTTTTTCTGTGGTCGATGCACAACCTCTGTGTCACCGACTGATGTGCCTCCTCTGCTGATCGGACCAAGTGCCGTCGAGGTCGATGTCATAATACCAATAAAGTGTGACCAACTGATGTGCATCCTCCATTGCTCGTACCAGCCTTTGCTGTCGATGCACTACCATTGTGTTGCCGACTTCCAACCGCTACTTCACTTCAAAGGAAACTCATTGGCCCTCTCTCATCCACGAGAGAGCTGCTCTATTGGTGCACCCAATGTGCCACCAAATGTCAGCCACTACTTTACTTTAAAGCAAAGTCACTGACCCTCTCTCATCAAGAGAGAGCACCACTAGTTGTTATTGTTATCTGGCTCTTCTAACATAGAAGGAACCAACAATCCCAACAAATGGTGGGATCACACACACCAACCAGTGGGATGTCTCAATGGCCTCCCCAGGGCCTCTATTTATAGGCCTCCATGCATGTGGTTGCAACCAAGAATTCTAGTATGATTCCTGATCCAATTTCATATTGCACTTAGGGAACCATCTTCTTTCCTTCTTAGAATTTAAGCTTATTAGCATTGGCAATACAAAATATCAACTCCTATTAAGTCCTATTCCAATGAGGCATGGGCCAGAACATCCATATCTCAACAATCTCCCCCTCAACCCATGAGGTAGACAACTTTTTTTAGAGATTATCTGGAGTAGCTTCTGGACCCTACCACCTCATGTGATAGATCCAATCTCCTCAAATATGTCAGCACCATGTCATTTTCATCCATCTTTTTGAAGTCCCACCATGACTTCACTCTGTTCCTAGACAACTGAGAAGAAGTATTATGACAACTGAGAAGAAGTATCATGACAACAAGGAATTATAGTACAATTCCTAATCCAATTCCATATTGCACATAGGGAACCATCTTCTTTCCTTTTTAGAATTAACTCCTATTAGGATTGGCAACACAAAATATCAACCCCTATTATGATCTATTTCAATCAGCCATGGATCGGAACATCCGTATCCCAACAAAATAAAGAAGGGATAAGAGAAGAGGAAATCATGAGAAACCTTCCACATAGCACCTGACTAAATAGGATCACGACTAGAGAAACGAAGTGAGAGGTATTATAGAATTAAGAATGAGAGTCATGGGTTGTTGTCGGCAAGTTTTATTTTGTGGATATATAATGTAATGGTAGAAAATCTTTAGAAAAATATAACCCAACTAAAGCAACAATAGTTCCTTATATATTAGTACTTTTATCCTTTGTTTTATATATTTGAGGAAACAAACATTAACAAAACAAAGTAAATTTAACATGTAGTCTAATTATGATGTGTATAATACAAATTTAACATATATTTTAATTTTGAAACTATTTAATAAGTGAGATAATTTATTTGTACCCATTTATAATTATCATATTAATTTATTTTATGATTTATCTATGGCCACTTAGAATTATCCAATTGACATGAAGTATCATAAATAAACTAACTAATACATGACAAATCTAAATTTAAAGTTATTTCTTATTTTTAGATTATTTACTGGAATATTTAATATATAAAGATGTTTTTGGTATTATTTAAATCAATATTATCACAATATATATTGTGTTACTATATTGGCTTTTTATAATTGTTTGGAAAACATCTACTCAATAGGGAAGTATATCCTTTTTTATATTTATTTAAATTTATATTGTCATGCTAATTTTCTATTAAGTATGTGTAACACGATATCCTTTTAAGGAAAAGGCATCTATGCAATTAATGTAAAGATATATTCTAATTTTGATTTCCAATCTCCCCAAAACTATTCTAAACTTGCATATCACTAATTTAATTATAATAATAAATTATAAGAGAAACATGTGAAGATATTTATGGTATCTATAGTATATATATTTTTAGTTTTGTCTTAAATCAAAATGATTATGATGAGATTACTAGATTGATGATTTTCCACTTTTGAGAAATTGAGGAAATTGGTAAGTTTTTCTAGAAAAGCGTACAAACAATATTGTTATAGTTTTTCAATTGGTATTCATTTATTTATTAGATGCATTTTATATTGTGACATATTCTCAATGGAATGTAAACTTGATAATGAGAGTCAACTTCCTTTACAGTAGGCTAGAGAAGAAAATTTGACATAATTCCTTTGTGAAATTTATATATTATATTAAATGAAACAATATCATCAAATTCCATATACAATCACCATATTTGGAAATGAGAATTTTATTGTAATTCTTTCATGATGAATAATTTCACACATTTTTATTAGTTTTCATAAAGTAGTTTGTTAGCCAAATGCAATATAAATTGTCCCACTTGTGTGAAATACCCATTAATATTTTATTAGATGCTTATGCATATTTTAAAAATTTATTCATACATATATATGTATATATATATGGCCGTTTCTTTAATACCCGCATGGGTAGCTTAGATTTTGCTACCCGACAGCCAAAAAAGTAACCGTTCTGACTAGAAAAGTAATTCTGCTATAAAAAAAAGTAACTATGTTGATAAAAAAGTAACTATACGACTAAAAAAGTAATCCCGTACAAAATACACAACAGATATATATATAACAGTGTTTTGAAATCTACTGTTATAAGCGTAACTATCTATGTATGAAACTCAATAGTTTGCAAGGTAAAGTAACCCTCTACATGTCAAAAGTAACCAACTTGAAAAAAAGTAACCAAAATGGGGGGCGGGTAGCTACCCGCGTGGGTATTAAAGACATTCTCTCTCTCTCTATCTATATATATACATATACACACACACACACACACACACACACACACACACACATATATATATATATATATATATATATATATATATATATATATATATATATATATATATATATATATGATTCGTTGGTCTTACCCACTCTCGGCTCTGGCTTCCGCTTTGGCGAGCGTGAAGGTGACCTAGGGTTCCGAGCGCTCGACCCTCCAGCTAGGGGGAGGAGGTCGGCTGCCGGCGCGTAGCCACCCTCTCCCCCTGGGCTTTCTTCGGCACCTGTCCGCTCTGCAGATCAGACTCCTCGTCCGTCTGTCTCTTCTCTCCTCTCCATCGCCTTCTTCCTTTCCCCTTTCTGGCCGTCGGGGTCGGGTCTCCCGGTCCTCTGATCCGGGAGTTGCAGGGTGAAGGGGTGGTGGCTTCCGTGCGGCGGCTTCGCCTCTGGCACAACTATTGCTTTATGGAAGTGTGGAGGCGGCCGAGTCTACGGAGTCTAGCGTGTACCTGCCGAGGGCTGGCGTTTTCTTCCACATAGCTAGTGTTCTTACTATCCAGTCTGCTAAATTTCCCTTTTGTTTGTATGTTCTTGGGTTCTAGGCAGGTTCTCTGCCTTCTAGTCTCCATTCTTCGGTGTTTGTGTCCCTTAGGGGGTTGTTTCTCTCTCCTATCGTGAGAGTATCGTGATCTCTAGTAGGTCTCAATTCGCCTCAGGTTCGTTTGCTGCTCAAGCTGCTGACATGGATGGTAGAGATAACAATCAGATGGAATACTAGTTTAGTTCATCCCTTACACCGCTGCCTAATGCTCAAGTTGAAGGCATCTCTCATAAAAGTTGCTTAAGTCAGCCTCGAAGAAGAGAGATCTATGCATAAGTACTTTATTCTCGTTCCAATATGAGTGGTAGTGGTTTTAAGTCTATGTACATGACTGTTGTTTGTTCTTGTGGTTGTTCTTCTCTACTTGTAGATGCCGTTTGGCTTGAGTAATGAATGGAACTGTTTACTCTCAATATATATATATATATATATATTTATATATATAGATGCATTGTTACGTGTCTTGTAAGTATTATTGGGCGTGTTTACTGTATCATGACATAATTTTATAAATACATTTATAAATTAGAAACTAAGTTTGCATATTTTGTTACATCTTACTCTAAATCACAACAATTTTTATATTGCTTTTCATACAAATGTCTACTTCAAATTATGCTATAATTCTTCTAAGAAATAATGACTTAAGTTTCCCAACATGAGTAAATTTTCTCATTAATGAGAAATTGACTTGTGTGGCCAAAAGAAAGGAGAAAACTACTTTTTTCACTAGTTTCCAATTTTGAAGTCATTAAACATATTATTTATTATTTTGGAGCAAAACTCATATCTTCTTTTCTAAATTAGTTTATCTATCTAGATCTGTCCAATTATTATGAAAATTATAATATAGACTAATTATGACATGTAGAATTTGATATTATCATTAATCTCCACTTTTGGAATCAATAAATTTATTATTTAATTTATTTGACTTTAAGTTGTATTTCCTTTTCCTAAATGCATTTTAAAAGAGTTATTATAATTCAAATAATATGAATCTTGGCCCCCAAGTCAATTGGGATCCAAGGAACACACTTCTACCATTATATTTTATTTTGGGATTTAGTTTTGTGAGTTATATCACCATTATGGTTTAGGCAAATTATCTACACATTTTTTTGAAAAATCTTAAATCAGAGTCCCTTTAATTTCCCAATGTCACCAAAAAGTTATATATTATTATTATGAACTGAATTCTACATTTTACACAATTATAATATTTAATCCATTAATTTCGGATTTATTAAAATATTAGAACATTATCAATATTTCTGGGCATGGAATTACCAATTGTTACTCTAAAGCATAATATACATTTTTAGCCATTATGTGGGTATTAGTTATCAAAGGAAATACATGTAACATATTAGCACATATTTTATTATGTTAATATGAGTGTATTTGGATACATTATTAACCTTGTTTAGTCAATTCTAAATATCCAAGCATACCAACCCCTTAGTCAAGGAATAGGGATTTTTAGAGTAAAAAAGCTAAGTTTTGATCTATTACAACACTCCACCCCTTCAAAGGATTTCTTCCTCGAAATATAAATGTCCATGCATTATCAATATCCTATTTTTCAGCCCTTAAAAATGTTTAAGCTAATTAGTCGAGCTAAATAACATTAAGGTACTATGTTCACTTATGAATCTTTTTGTTGTGAATATTTTGGGGTTTATTGTTGTCATGCATCCAATAACATATCCAACTAGGGTTGAGATTTAGGTCCTTGTGTTTCTAACCTAAAATCCTAAAGGTTCACATAAGCATCTACTAAGTCATAGGGTGAAAAAAGGTACGTCGACTAAACCTTTGTTACCATCTGCATCTTCCTAGTCACCACTTCATGGCCAAAATTAGGGTTGAAATTTTTATTCTTACTAACTCTAAGGTTTCACTATGAAAACTTCACACATCTCTTCATTATGACTTAGTTCAAGAAAACTTCAATAAAATCCAGAAAACTTTTTTTTTGTACATATAATGTTATAAAAGCATATTTTTATGGCAAAACTCTACAATGTAAAACAAAAATTGGCACCAAAATCGATGCAAAACCATGTCACAACTTTATCCATATATGATCTCCTTATCAACTACTTCCTCATTCTCATGCCAAAAACCAATCTATAGCTAAATCTTAACATCCAAAGAGATATATCACCATTAACCCATATGGTAGGATAAGATCACATAAAACCTCATCACATTATGGTGTACTAATTATGAATCTAATGTGAACCTCATATGATCCTAAATCATGCTTCTATCATCACATGAAAATCATAGGTCAACTCTAGAGTAAACACTTCACTTAGAGGGTAACTATATAAGGTAAGTGTTCTAATTAGGGAGACAAAATTGAGATAGTCAGATTCCGACCACTATGGGATCTGATACCATCTCATAAGGAGTGGTACCCAAGAGGAGATCTACTCCCTACTAAAATTTAAGGAATAAATCAACTCTATTCCAAACATTCTAACAAGCATGCTGGAATGGGTGCACATTTATTTTTTTATTTCTCAAACAATGGTATACAAAAAGACCAAATATACCAGAGGAATAAAATCATGACTATATTCAATTTATTGAAGTACAACATCATCTCCCATATAGGGTTTTCATTGAAGTTTACAACGTAAGGATCTAAGTAGAGGGATATCAAAACTATCACAAGTCTGTCTCTCAAGAATCATCTCTTTGAGACAAATCTATGTCTACATGTCATGTCCTCCATGTCCTACACCTGGGGTTTTGCTAACTCTGGAAGGGTTAAAAAAACACCCAGGATGAGGAAAACAAAAGAAAAGGACATCAACAAAGATTGTGTATATGTAGTAAATAACAAATAGGCAATACTTTGGGCAATAACAAAAGATATCGTGAATGCTTCAAAATAAGGGATTTTGAAGAGAGTAAGATTCAAAAGATACACCAGGGCAAGAGATGAGGCATGCTATATTCGTAAAGGCGATTATCAATAGAAAGATAATCTTGCCACATGTTAGCAATATTAATTTTTAAACAGTGTATGTAAACAATTAGACCACTTCTATTTATGTAGGGTTGAGACCCATAAATATCAAGCCTAAAAATATTTTGGGTGGAAGACACACACCCTGGGAAGAATATGCGCGCCCTTGTAAATATGTGAGCAGAAAACTCACGCTTAGGATGGAATACGCACGTCCAATATAATATGGAAGTACATATGTACTACTACAATAAATAAGACCTAGTCTATTTGGACATGCACGATAATGTAAAGGCAAGATTTAAATTTGGTAATAAGAAGTATGAAATAAATGAGGATGAGATCATCCAAATCACATAATGGGCCAGATGACCATACATGATACCATCAACAATAATTGAAGATGAAACAAGGAACTTGAAAATATAATCAAGGATAGTCAAGAATTTACCAAGTAATGCGTCACACGGGAAATTTATTATTCATCATAATATTTACTAAATAATCGAGAAATATACACATACCTTAGTTGAAAGCCTAAATATCAATACACCACAAGGTCATGATAAGGGTCACACCAACCTATATTCATTATATATTATTTGAATTAGGATCTCAAAATTTCATTCTTCTATAAATTTCTGTACTTGACAAAACTCTTAGTGAATTAAAACTATGTCAAGGGAAGACTAACCTACTGCCTTGGAGATGAAGACGTCTAATTTTTAACAAGTTGGGTAGAAAGTAGCCTTAGCCAAATAGACTCATGATCTTCTCCGGTCACAAACAAGGTTAACCATTGACTAGTCACATGGATTAAGATCCTCAGATTCTTGATCATTGTTTATGAAGAAGACATGACTGTAGATCAGTAATTGTCTTCAAAACATCTATGTAATGCCAAGGGGAACAATGAAGAATGAGGTATTGGTTCAAGTTTGCAATGTCCCTGAATCCAGGTTGTTTATAGTGTCCAAACTCTTTGATTGTAGTTCAATGGTTTTGGTGGTCATAGCTAATTGTAGGTACCCTTAGGTATTTTATGCAATTCATGATGTATTGCCATGGAGTTTGAATAGTCCATCGACGTGAGGAAATGAATCAAGGACAAATGTCAGAGTTAGCAAAACATGATTTGTTCACTACAAACATGATTCTTTTATGATGTTTCATGCTTCTTTGGGAAAGATGACATCATGGTGGTAGGATATGTTGCTTCCTGGTCATAGTGGAGGGGAATAATAGGGAAGGGATAAGAGAAGAGGAAATCATGAACGACCTTCCACATAACACCTGATTAAATAGGGTCACAGATAGAGAAAGGAAGTGAGAGATAATATAAGAATGTGAGTCATACTGGTTTCATTTTATGAATATATAATGTAACAATAGGAAATCTTTAGAAAAGTACAACCCAACTAAAGAAACAACATTTCCTTATGTACTAGTAGTTTTATCCTTTATTTTATATTTTATTTGAGGAAACAAACATTAACTAAACAAAATTAAATTTAACATGTAGTCTAATTATGATGTGTATAATACAAATTTAACATGTATTTCCTATTTTGAAACTGTTTAGTAAGTCATTTAATTATTTATCCTTTTATTATTATCATACTAATTTATTTTATAATTTATATGTGGCAACTTAGAATTTTCCAATTGACGTGAAATATCATGAATAAACTAACTAATACATGACAAATCCAAATTTAACATTAGTTCTTATTTTTAGACTATATTCTGGAATATTTAATACATAAATATGTTTTTTTATTATTCAAACAAATATTATCATAATTTATATTGTGTTACTATATTTGGTTTTTATGATTGTTTGGAAAACACTTACTCACGACGGAAGTATATATTTTTATATTTCTTAAATACAAATTGCCATGCTAATTTTCCGTTAAGTATGTGTAACATGATTTCCTTTTAAGAAAATGCATTATGTAATTAATGTAAAGATAGATTCTAATTATGATTTCCAATCTCCCTAAAACTATTATAAACTTGCATATCACAAATTTGATTATAATAATAAATTACAAGAGAAAGATTTGAAGATATTTATGGTATATACAGTATAAAATTTTTGTTAAATTTGTCTTAAATCAAAATGATGATGATGAGATTACCAAATTGGTGATTTTCCTCTTTTGAGAAATTGAGGAGGAAAGTGGTAATTTTTTTAGAAAAGCGTACAAACAATATTGCTATAAATTTTCATTTAGTATTCATTTATTTATTAGATGTGTTTTATATTGTGATATATTCTCAATAGAATGTAAACTTCATAATGAGAGTCGGGGGGGAGGGGTAGAGAAGATAACTCTACCTACATGCTTTTGTGAATTTATATATTGTATTAAGTGGAACAATGCCATCAAATTCATATACAATCATTATATTTGAAAAATGAGAATTTATTATAATTCTTTTATGACAAACAATTTCATAAATTTTTATTAATTTCCCGTAAAGCAATTTGTTATCCAAATGCAAGATAAATTGTCCCACTTGTGTGAAATACCCATTAATATTTAATTATATGTTTATGCATGTTTGAAACATTAGTTCATATATATGTATATCATAATATATATTGCTACATGTCTTGTAACTGTTGTTGGGTGTGCTTACTGAATCATGACATAATTGTATCAATACATTTATAAAATAGAAATTTAGTTACATATATTATTACATTTTACTCCAAATCACAAAAAATTTTTATATTGCTTTTCATTCAAATGTCTACTTAAACTTTTATTATAACTCTTCTAAGAAATAATGACTTATGTTTTCCAACATGAGTTAATTTTCTCATTAATGATAAATTGACTTATACGACCAATAAGAAAGGAGAAAACTACTTTTCTCACTAGTTCCCACTTTTAAAGTCATAAACATATTATTTACTATTTTGGTGCAAAACTTATATTTTTTTTCTAAATTAGTTTATGTATGTAGAATTATCCGATTATTATGAAAGTTTAACATAGACTTATTTGACATGTAGAATTTGATATTATCATTAGTTTCCACTTTTAGATTCGATGAATATATTATTTAATTTATATGAATATAAGTTGTATTTCCTTTTCCTAAATGAATTTTAAGATAGTTATAATGATTCAAATAATATAAAACCTAGTACCCAAGTTAATTTAGATCCAATGAACACATTTTTATCATTATATTTTATTTTTAATATTTACATTTGTGAGTTATATCACCAATATGGTTTAGGAAAATTATCTACACTTTTTTTGATAAATGTTGAATTAGAGTCCCTTTAATTTCACAATGTCACCAAAAAGTTATATATTATTATTATGCACAAAATTCAACATATTACACGTTAATTCCTTATTTATTTAAATTATAAAATATTATTAATTTATGGACATGGAATTACCATTTGTTATTCTAAAGCATATTATACATTTTTATTTAGTCATTACGTGGGTACTAGTTATCAAAGGAAATACATGTAAGACATTAGCACAAATTTAAGTTATTATGTGAATATGAGTGTATTTGGATACATTATTAACCTTGTTTGGTCAGTTCTAGATATCTAAGAATACCAATCCCTTACTCAAGGAATATGAGTTTCTAGAGTCAAAAAGCTAAGTTTTGGTTTGTTACAATTCCCATAGTGTTATTGTTAAATTTCTTCCAATTCACATCAGGCGTACACCCTGGCTTTTGTCTCTTTTTGTTGGATCATACAAATTGTTGCAATACATAATATCCTCAATCTTAGGTTTTGTATCTGTCAATCTATGCTCAACAACTTAATCATCATCGCATCATCTTCTTTTCCCATCTGGACCTGCATCTGCAACTTGCACTATGATACCACTTGTTGGGCAATACACACGTATATCATGTGATACACAGTCCACCACAATACGAAAGCATTACCGATAAGTGTGTAACTCCAGAATAGAATCACAAGTAGATAGATGGATAATACCATATTTTTACATGAAAAAACCTTACAAAATATGAAGGGAAAATAAAATGGCCAACCGATATGAAAATTCCCTAAGAATCAAAATCACAATGTCATTTGCGGGTTTTGACTGCAACCTCAGAGGATACAACTAGAAGGAGATATAAAAAAATGGAAACATATTTTCAAAAAAAGAAAAGAAAATAGCAACATAGGGAAGATCCCTACAACTGCACCACATAAGAACTTTCTAGGAAGATACACTTTTCTATAAAATACACAATAGTGAACGACCTGGAAAAACAATCCCGATGTCCTGACAATCATGTCATGCTTCCTTTCTAATTTTCGTGTGACGTCCTCGTATTTTCTAAAACTTAATCTGATGTGTGACGTCCAAATTGAAACCCTCACCTCAGCGAGCATTCCAATTTAAACATCCCACACTAGGCTAAGAAGAAGAAAATTGAGGGAGTCAATAGGAAACAATCAGTAGCACATATACATGAACAATAAACAAACCACAACACACGTTCACCATTCAACATATAATTACAACATGAATTGTTACAACATTTGATATTACATATTGAACAACAAACTACTAAACATATACATGTGCTACAGCTAATACAACAAGATCTTAAGACAACAGGTCCACCTGAACATCAGCTCGCCACACAACTCTCACTATCCTGGATCTTCAAGAGCATAACCACAACCTAAACAAAAGATTACATGCGGTACACGTCAGCACAATATTTCAAGAATATTGTACTGAGTACGCCTACGTGTCTTTTTATATACCTCTCATCATATCTTGGCAATAAGATAAAACTAATATACTTGGCAGTAACAGAAGAAATATAAGAAAATCATATACTTGCACAAAGATGTCCATCAACAAAAGAGAACACATATTTTAAGCATATTTTCCATTATATCATCCATGCATTTACTACCTGAGAGTTGAATGCATTAAGGCCTTTATGATCTACTACTAAAGAGTTGGATCATTTCACAATGTGATCTACTACCAAAGAGTTGGATCACTTCCAAGTACTTTACTACCAAAGAGTTGAAGTACTTGTTTTCCAACACTTTACTACCAAAGAGTTGAAGTGCTTAGATATAATGGAACAAATATATTATGTTTCATGTGTTAATATTAATATGTATGGAAAATCATGCAACATATCATACCAGAACAATCATTTCATCCAATATCATATGCCAAGTATTTTACTACACATATAACACAAGCATATTGTATAATAAGCCAAGTAAGAGGTAATGGCGTACCTTCCAAAGAGATAGATCATTCTAATCACATGTTCCTCATGTCATATATATCCTTGGTTAAACCTGATTAAGACAAGATCACATACTATCATCAGGTTCTCATCATCTTACATATCATCTTAACCCTAATTATATCCATTTTAGGGTTTACTTAACTTAGTAGGATATTCCCACTTTTACTTGTATTCTTGTCTTAGAATTATCATACTGATGTCATATTCCAGGTTATTATTCATTATCCGAACATTATCTTCCATAGCATTTTTGTGCACATTAATTAACCCTAGGTTACACCATTAACCGAGATTAGGGTTTAAAACCATGTATTAAGATTCATCTTCATATAACATGGATTTTGTTCATCATTATGATCTCATAAATAAAACTGAGGTTCCATATACTGATATGAGCTTACTCTGTGAATTTCATCATTTATAGAACATGTATGCATTTATTGCATTTTATTTAGGGTTATTAGCCCTAATTAGCCATATTAATCAAATTACATGATTTTGTGCGTGACCATATCTGACATCATATGCATTATAAACATGAAATATGATTTACAGGTATTTTCTCATAATTTTAGGGCATCGTTTGATATTTATTATTCATCATATGAGCATTTCACATCTTACATATTATCACTGATATTCGTGCATTCAAAGCAGGATATTATGCTTCCATCTTGTTCTATGCATTTTTTTGAACATTTTGATATATTATACTTATTTTTATGATGCTCGAGCTAATTACAATGAATTTTGGAAGATCTGGAAATTTACTGGAATTAATTGGCGATTTACCTTTGCAGGCCAACACGCCGCTGCCACGTGGCTTATAAGGGCACAACTCAAAAGCTTGAGCCGTCCGATTCAGCGGTCTGGACCCGGTCCACTTCTTCTATCTCAGACTCCGTCTTTCTCTCTTCACGTAGAACGTGATCTCCATCCCGCCTGCGTCGTTTTCTCGGGCGTGCGGCAGCCAGCCTCCTTGGCTGCTGCCGTCTGACGCTGCTGTGGCCCATCGCGCCGCCCTTCATTGCTCGGAGTTCCCTGCTTGCGGTCGACCACCAAAACTCCCATAGCTCTTCCCCTGCAGGGCACGCCGCACATAGGGAGGGCGACATGGAACCTTACTCCCTCAAGCTCTCCGTCGGGGGTCATCCGTGAGGCCTATCCTCCCACGCAGCTAACCCTGCGAGACTCTTCTCTCACCGCCAGCAACAACATCGCCACCTATTCTTTTTCCCAAGCCACCGCCGCCATGGGGGAAGATCTCTGAGTCAAGGTAGGCTCCATCGCAGCCTTCACATTGACTCATGCCCGCTCTCGATCGCTCTGTGATCTTCTGGTTCTGTGACCTACTTACGGAGCCGCCGCATCCTAGAACTCCAACAGACATGGAAGCTTGGCTTTGGCTCCGCTGTATGATCCCGCCCATCTAGGAACTTCGTAAGGTCCTGTTCTGTGCCTCGAGATCTTCTCCATCATATTATGTTGTAGCCGCTAGCCTCTACACCTCCCTTATTCCGTCCTTCGTCTCTCTCTCTCTCTCTCGCCGAGTCTGCAGTGGAACTCACTGCTTCCACGACATGGCCGCCGCCTGGTCCGAGCTACCTCTTCCCAAGCACCGCCGTGCTAACCACCAGGCCTTGACACCGGTGGAGTCCTTCTCTCATGATCTTGTCCATAGAACGGCACCGCCGTCGTGCGTGCCTCCTCCTCTGGTTGCTTTTAGTAATGGAGACGAGAGGGAAACTGGGGACTTGTTCTCCCTGTTCTCGTTACTCTGAGAGGCCTAAGAATGGTCAGACAAAAAGTGTAGACTTGGCGAAAGAAACTACTCGTTCTTTTAGTATCCTTCATCCTCCCACGACTAAGACGTGGGATTAGTGGAAGCCTCACGGTCTTGTTCAATGTAGCCGGTTGTGAGGAAGATGAAAATCTCGACCATCCAAATATAACTGAGGGCTCAGATCAGAGCATAGACTAGCATGATCCATGGCACACTCTGACAATAGGTGTATACTACCCGATCACCATATTACAGCTAAGCAAGAAGCCCCGCTCCTCCTCAACCTTAGCAACATATATGATATACATCTAAACATGGTCTCATATATCAATTAATCAAACATACACATAACTTCATCATTTGCAAACCTTAATAACTTCCTCTAAGAACATCCAATTGCCACCAAATTTTAACCGTAGCTTCCCTATGTCTCAAGGTACATTCTACTCGAATTTGGTGACAAAAGTCAGCTTTTAGATCATTAAATTAAACTCCTCAAGAAGGCATAAAAAGAGAGATCTTAATCATTATATAAATCTCAATCAACAATCCAACTTTACTAAAATACTTGGAACTCTCAAATATTATTCGACCTTATGATTTTCACTTATGTCATTGGATGATTAAGGACTCCAAAAGTCCACTCCATCACATCCTACACACCTTAAAAGAAATTTCATCCTCAAAATTAGGCCATACTCATACTTCCAGGGAAAGCATTCTCTTGCGTTCATCCACATGTAGGCACCATTCTATGTATAACATATCTGCAAAGGTTGCCTAGAACCATGTATCCAAAGCACTATTAGGGGGGTTTTACAACCATCTTGGTGAACAACACTCCATTCAAGGTTAAACTCAAGGTTTAGAAACTTAGGTTATGTCATCACATATCTCATGTATTTTAGGATTGCTTCCTTATCTTTGCCCATGCATTAGGGTTTCCACATCATATTATCACGTTCCAAAGGAGTTAACCCAAGTTAACCGATTATGTCAAGGTGTCATTAACATTATGTTGTGCTAACTATCAAACTATATTTTTCATCATTATTAAGATTTAAGATTAACACCTCATATAACATGTTTCATTCATATGATCTTATTTCATTGTTCATACTAAATTACATCATTTACTAGTGAATTCATCACTAGATTAATTAATAAAATCACATCATCATTATTATTCATGTGTATGGTTAACCTTTTATGCATGAAGATCTATTAAACCATTACTAGATTTCCATCATATCATGTCTATATATCATGTCATTGAGATCATATTACATTTTTATCTTTGTTATACCGTGGTTGTACTAAACCAACTTATACAAGTGGCTCCTCAAACACATAGGAAAACATCATCTAGTCCAACTGAGGTTATCCTGACCCATATCATGAGGGTAGTGCCATGCTCAGTCTCTCTGAGCTCACTCATTTCTATGAGTATCTCATATGCATATACTTTATGTTTCCTCTCTGATCTAGGGTTATCAGGTATACCTCATTGGCACTAGTGATTAAATTCACAAGATCTAGCCACATAAGAACCAAACAAAACATGCTACAACACACTATTCATAGGTCTTCTACCCATGAAACATCTTACCCAAAGCTCTCTTATATACACCACTAGATTCCTATGTGGGAAACCACCAACCCGAGCATGAGGCTTCACAAAACTAACATAGCTACCTCCTCCAGGGTCTTGGGCTCTCACCCTCACCCAGATGGCAGGCACTCATATTCATGTTCACATATGCATATGTAACCAACCTCTCTCTGTCTCTAGGGTTTGGTCCTTCCAAGGACATCTAGGGTTCAAGAAAACTATAGGAATCATGCATAAAGCAACTCAACTCATTCACTCAGGAGTAGTCTAGTTTAGGACATATCATATCACATATTTCTCATCATTCTCATATCTTGGAGTTTAGGTTCTCTGACCTTCTCCCAATGGGTCTCACTCTCTCTGGAGTTAACCCTAAAACTGGTCCTAACACTAGAGGTCCTCCTTTGTAAAAGAGCTTGAGGCTCATGCTGACTCACAACTTGTCTTAACTTAAGACATCTCATCTCATAAAAGAACTCATACTTGCATCATCAAAACTTATCTCAAATCCTCAAACTGAACTTAAGACCTCAAGGACAAACATAAATCATCTTATATCATCTATATAAGACTTAGATCATATCATCAAACTTATTCTATCTATTCATCTATCAAATATATTCCAACAAGGCTCTAGACATCTAATCTAGAACTACACTCTCTTCTAGACTGATGTCATTCACTTCTCACTTAGGTTGCATGATCACCTCCTACTCGTACATGTGTGGGGACACATTTTTGTAATACATATACATAATAAAATATTATATAGTTTTTCTCTGATAAAACAAGTGTCAGAGAAAACTATCGAGGTTCAATTCATTTGGAATCAAAAACCAAATCCAGAAACGAGTGTCCCACACATAGTAGAGAGTACAGTGTCATGAAAACTAGTGAAAAGGGTGAGAACATGGTGTAGACTAGTATAGCTACTCTAGACAACGAGCGCCATATGTATAGGGTTTCTCTTCCCTTGATGCACGCAATTTCCAAATAGTGCAACGTCCCATACCACTGCACTACAAGGAAAGAACGACATCTAAGGACTTGCTATTCAACAAGCACCAGTCTAGGCCTAGTTCTCAGACATCTAGGTGCTAACCTAGAGGCTAGGTCAGATCTAGTCTCTAAAAGATGACTAATCTAACCCTAAAGATTATTGAGGTTCAAGGTTTTCTTTAGTTTGAGTTGCATAATGAGCAAATGTCAGGCTTTGCTATTGTTCATGCTCTGATACCACCTGTGATGCCCCCAGATTTTCTAAAACTTAATCTGATGTGTGACGTCCAAATTGAAACCCTCACCTCAGCGAGCATTCCAATTTAAACATCCCACACTAGGCTAAGAAGAAGAAAATTGAGGGAGTCAGAAGGAAACAATCAGTAGCACATATACATGAACAATAAACAAACCACAACACACGTTCACCATTCAACATATAATTACAACATGAATTGTTACAACATTTGATATTACATATTGAACATCAAACTACTAAACATATACATGTGCTACAGCTAATACAACAAGATCTTAAGACAACAGGTCCACCTGAACATCAGCTCGCCACACAACTCTCACTATCCTGGATCTTCAAGAGCATAACCACAACCTAAACAAAAGATTACATGCGGTACACGTCAGCACAATATTTCAAGAATATTGTACTGAGTACGCCTACGTGTCTTTTTATATACCTCTCATCATATCTTGGCAATAAGATAAAACTAATATACTTGGCAGTAACAGAAGAAATATAAGAAAATCATATACTTGCACAAAGATGTCCATCAACAAAAGAGAACACATATTTTAAGCATATTTTCCATTATATCATCCATGCATTTACTACCTGAGAGTTGAATGCATTAAGGCCTTTATGATCTACTACCAAAGAGTTGGATCATTTCACAATGTGATCTACTACCAAAGAGTTGGATCACTTCCAAGTACTTTACTACCAAAGAGTTGAAGTACTTGTTTTCCAGCACTTTACTACCAAAGAGTTGAAGTGTTTAGATATAATGGAACAAATATATTATGTTTCATGTGTTCATATCAATACGTATGGAAAATCATGCAACATATCATACCAGAACAATCATTTCATCCAATATCATATGCCAAGTATTTTACTACACATATAACACAAGCATATTGTATAATAAGCCAAGTAAGAGGTAATGGCGTACCTTCCAAAGAGATAGATCATTCTAATCACATGTTCCTCATGTCATCTATATCCTTGGTTAAACCTGATTAAGACAAGATCACATACTATCATCAGGTTCTCATCATCTTACATCTCATCTTAACCCTAATTATATCCATTTTAGGGTTTACTTAACTTAGTAGGATATTCCCACTTTTACTTGTATTCTTGTCTTAGAATTATCATACTGATGTCATATTCTAGGTTATTATTCATTATACGAACATTATCTTCCATAGCATTTTTGTGCACATTAATTAACCCTAGGTTACACCATTAACTGAGATTAGGGTTTAAAACCATGTATTAAGATTCATCTTCATATAACATGGATTTTGTTCATCATTATGATCTCATAAATAAAACTGAGGTTCCATATACTGATATGAGCTTACTCTGTGAATTTCATCATTTATAGAACATGTATGCATTTATTGCATTTTATTTAGGGTTATTAGCCCTAATTAGCCATATAAATCAAATTACATGATTTTGTGCATCAACGTGACCATATCTGACATCATATGCATTATAAACATAAAATATGATTTACATGTATTTTCTCATAATTTTAGGGCATCGTTTGATATTTATTATTCATCATATGAGCATTTCACATCTTACATATTATCACTAATATTAGTGCATTCAAAGCAGGATATTATGCTTCCATCTTATTCTATGCATTTTTCTGAACATTTTTATATATTATACTTATTTTTCTGATGCTCGAGCTAATTACAATGAATTTTGGAAGATCTGGAAATTTACTGGAATTAATTGACGATTTACCTTTGCAGGCCAACAGGCCGCTGCCACGTGGCTTATAAGGGCACAGCTCAAAAGCTTGAGCCGGCCGGTTCAGCGGTCTGGACCCGGTCCACTTCTTTTATCTCAGACTCCGTCTTTCTCTCTTCGCGTAGAACGTGATCTCCATCCCGCCTGCGTCGTTTGCTCGGGCGTGCGGCAGCCAGCCTCCTTGGCTGCTGCCATCTGACACTGCTGCGGCCCATCGCGCCGCCCTTCGTTGCTCGGAGTTCCCTGCTTGCGGTCGACCACCAAAACTCCCATAGCTCTTCCCCTGCAGGGCGCCACCGCACATAGGGAGGGTGACATGGAACCTTGCTCCCTCAAGCTCTCCGTCGGGGGTCATCTGTGAGGCCTATCCTCCCACGCAGCTAACCCTGCGGGACTCTTCTCTCACCGCCAACAACAACAACGCCACTTATTCTTTTGCCCAAGCCACCGCCGCCATGGGGGAAGATCTCCGAGTCAAGCTAGGCTCCATCGCAGCCTTCACATTGACTCATGCCCGCTCTCGATCGCTCTGTGATCTTCTGGTTCCGTGACCTACTTACGGAGCCGCCGCATCCTAGAACTCCAACAGACATGGAAGCTTGGCTTTGGCTCCGCTGTATGATCCCGCCCATCCAGGAACTTCGTAAGGTCCTATTCTGTGCCTCCAGATCTTCTCCATCATATTATGTTGTAGCCGCTGGCCTCTATACCTCCCTTGTTCCGTCCTTCGTCTCTCTCTCTCGCCGAGTCCGCAGTGGAACTCACTGCTTCCACGACACGACCGCCGCCTGGTCCGCGCTGCCTCTTCCCAAGCGCCGCCGTGCTAACCACCAGGCCTTGACGCCGGTGGAGTCCTTCTCTCACGATCTCGTCCATAGAACGGCACCGCCTTCGTGCGTGCCTCCTCCTCTGGCTGCTTTTAGTAGTGGAGACGAGAGGGAAACTGGGGACTTGTTCTCCCTGTTCTCGTTACTCTGAGAGGCCTAAGAATGGTCAGACAAAAAGTGTAGACTTGGCGAAAGAAACTGCTCGTTCTTTTAGTTTCCTTCATCCTCCCACGACCAAGACGTGGGATTAGTGGAAGCCTCACGGTCTTGTTCAATGTAGCCGGTTGTGAGGAAGATGAAAATCTCGACCATCCAAATATAACTGAGGGCTCAGATCAGAGCATAGACTAGCATGATCCATGGCACACTCTCACAATAGGTGTATACTACCCGATCACCATATTACAGCTAAGCAAGAAGCCCCACTCCTCCTCAACCTTAGCAACATATATGATAAACATCTAAACATGGTCTCATATATCAATTAATCAAACATACACATAACTTCATCATTTTCAAACCTTAATAACTTCCTCTAAGAACATCCAATTGCCACCAAATTTTAACCGTAGCTTCCCTATGTCTCAAGGTACATTCTACTCCAATTTGGTGACAAAAGTCAGCTTTTAGATCATTCAATTAAACTCCTCAAGAAGGCATAAAAAGAGAGATCTTAATCATTATATAAATATCAATCAACAATCCAACTTTACTAAAATACTTGGAACTCTCAAATATTATTCGACCTTATGATTTTCACTTATGTCATTGGATGATTAAGGACTCCAAAAGTCCACTCCATCACATTTCGTTTTTTCTTCTCTCCTCTTCTCCTTTGCTTCCTTCTTATCACGAAGAACAATAGTCCAACGGCAATTGTTGTTTCGTATAACAACGCGACTGTGTATATTCCCTTTCCCTCTCTCTTTTCTTTGACGGATGCTTGGCTCACATCTTGCCTGTAAGACAATTGAGATTTTATATCTCTTCAAACGGCAGTGGAAACCTCAAAGCTGTAATGGGCCTTCTCCCTATTGGACTGGAAATCACATGTAGGCCCAATAGAAAAAACAAAAAACCAGTCAACATGGAAGAAATAAAAGGCCAGTTGTACATCTTGCGTAAAATATAAACTGTGTGTATCCATCTCCTATAAATGTATGGTATGCTTTTCCTTTCTATTACCATCATATTTGTATATGGGGATGAGCATTAGGTTGGGTCCACCCCAGGTATTGACAAGCCCATGCCAAAGCCTATATTGCTAAGTGTGTTTCAGGCAAAGTATAGACCCGTATAATGTCTAGAAAACTTGACCCATACTCTAATATGTTTCTCTTTTAGTCTTAATTAGTAATATGTCCGGATAAATATATTATAGATCAAATGTAATTTCAAAAGTTTGTAATAAAACTTATCTTACAAAGATACATATTATATATTAAAATGTGGTTATATATACATGTATGCATAATTAATCTAGATTTTGGGTCTGGGTTTACCTTGGTCCTAACCCAAAAAGTATGGGCCATAATTTCAGGCTTGGACAACCCATGCATATTTTTGGACCGGGCATGGGTCAGGTTATGCCAGTCCAGACATGGGCCACATCAAGGCTATCCCGATCTAATGCCTACCCCTACCCATATCCATTTCTTATAGATGTATGGTATGTTTCTCCTTTCCATGACCATCACACCCCGATTGCGCATGGGAAGCATCAAGGGGTCGGTCTCAACTATGAAGTCGTTCTATTGCTGGCCCAATGGCTAATCTCAAAGGCAATCGATTTAGCCAGCTTATGGACAAGAATATATATTAAGTCTTACTCATTTATCATCCTCTTGATATCCCAATTTACCGCTCTCATACACCATGGGGGAGTAGAAGAGCTCTAAAAAGACCAAAAGTGAACCTACCATCCAGCTCAAAAATAAGCTATGCATAAATTCTACAAGGAGGGATGGATATCCTACAAATGGTTTACTTTATTGTATTTAATCGTAATGGATCATATTTCTTGGTCTCACAACAAAAAATGTAAATTTGATTTATTGCATCTAATTATAATGGATTGTAGTATATATGTATTTGCATATATAATATATATGTATATGTCTACACACATACATATGTGTGCATGTGTGTGTGTATTCGTCATACTTCATTATTTTGTATCAATTAAATTTAAGTAAAAGAAGTAACACCTCCATTGGTCGAACACAAATAAATAATGTCTTGTACTGGTCTAACATGAAGCCGACATGTTCCATGTAAATGCAAAAGATAGTTGATTTGGTGAGAACCTAAGTTACTATGGAAGCAAATATTGTAGGTCATATATCTGACATTTTCCTTTTATATGGTTAAGCATTCATGTAGACACTATACTAGAATGAGTCATTTATATGATGAGAAGCATCAAATTTGCCAAGATATAACTATTACATTTAAAAATGACTTAATTTCGTAATAACCCACACCTCATTTTATCATGAGTGTATTATTTAAGACCAATTTATGTGATATATATGATCAATCATGTGAAGTTGCATGCATGTACACATGTGTTGTTATTGTGAATACACATGTGAACATTCATCAACCTTTTGATAATGATCTAATATATATATATATATATATATATATATATATATTCACACACTCACATATATATTTAATTAAAAATGACAAAATATAGTTCAATTTTTTTTTCAAAAAATGATTAGAAGTGGCACTTGTGGAAATAGTAAAATAATTATAGTATTTTTTATAATGACAACTCAGAGATTTCGTGATGCCTTGATATGTAATAGCAATATTCATCATTAATATCACATGTAATCATTCAAGTAAATACATTAAAAAACACATCATATGATATTTTTTAGTTTGAAATATATAATTGCTATATTACACAACAATTTTATATATTCATTAACATTATAGGAAGTGTTCATTTTTTAAAACAAATCATCTATTGCAAGAGGCAATTTGCGCATGTGTCAAAGTTCCATTGACTCGCTTCAAGTAATGAATAATAGTTACATTGATATACATATCAACAATTTTAAGAAGTATTCATTCAATATTTGATTATAATAACACGACTTGGAGTAGCAAACTTTTTTTAGGAAAAATCTTTCATTACATTTACATGAAACCATTTCATTTCCACAAGCAAACAAAACACAATATGTTCAATGCATGTGTAAACATAAATGGAACACTTTTTGCTAAATAAGACCACTTTATATAATGGTTAAAGGATCTACCATAACTATTCAAAATAGAATATAATATCCACTAAAGAACAAAAATGTGGGTTTCTAGTGGTCTCTGTGATAATATCATTTCATTAAGTAGGATCCAATTTAAGTCTATGAACAATAAATTTCAGTAATCTCAAATTTGATAAAACTTATATATTTATTTATGAAATTAATTTTTATTATTTTAATACAAAAAATTATATGTAAATGTATACAAATATGAACTCTCCATATAAAATCTTATAAAGTAAATACACAAATTTCAACTATTAGTTATAGCTATTGAATGTTGTTGTATTAATTTTGTAACTCATCAAATATACTCCCACATTCATATTGTTTTAGTACAAAATTTTTAGTAATCTTATCTAGAAAAACTATCCATGAAATTGAATCCATTTTCAAAGATAATGATAAATGTAGAATTTACAAACATTCATTATGAAAGAGCTTTAATTTGTTTAAAATTTTAAATTTAGAAATAATCTTTTATGCATTAATAAATTAAAATTAACTTTTTCTAATATTGAAAATTGATAGACAAGTACTCAAAAAAATGTTATACTTTGTTCAATATATTTGAATGATCTATAATTCAATATTCTCATATATATATTATTAGTAGAATAGAATTGTGGATAAAGAACAAGCTCATGTCATGGACATGCATCCTCAACACAATGTGATGATATCAACTATTTTCAAGATGTTGCATTAGTTGTAGCCAAGAGTAAATTGAGCAAAAAGGGGGCGACAATGATGTATAACTTGTAAAGATGAAGCATTGTATAAGTTGTTGCTTCAAGTCTATAATTATTGATAAGAAAGAATGTGATTCTTGTGCAAGGAAGATGGAATTGTGGGGGTAAGGGTAGTCTTGCCAAGATGTTAGAGTAAAAGTTCATGTGTTACAAATTTAGTTAAAAAAATAAAAAAAGTTAAATAAGAGAAGTTAACATTAAGACATAACGTGGCAGAAGCTAATTTTGATTAATCGAAGTGGATCATATTTTTAGTTATGAACAATAAAAAGAACTAAAACCATACAACTATAGAGAGATCAACAAATTGGAATATTTGGATCGTGATTGATTAAATTTTTAACCTTGACCAGAATCCATAGCGCATATAACAAAAACATCTAAAAGCATAATATAGTGAAGGCCAATGCTCTTAATGTATAATGCCAAATCACATGGCTGTACTAAGCAACCATAACTGTCGCAAGCAGAGAAATAAATGAAAATGTGCATGAAATATAATAAGAGAAACCATGGAATGATTAATACAGATGCAAAACTAGTAATTGATGGCATATGGGAAGTTACATCGTGGAGCAGTCCATGTTGCTCGTACGAAAGACTATGTTCTATTGATTCCATTGACTAAGACAATGTAACAGTAGGAAGTTAAAACATCATACACATCAAATTATGATATATGTAGCAAGTAGATTACATCTAATGCCGTCCGTCACCATGCTGCCTCACTTAAAACTAGACAATGCCATGGATTTTGGTAGCACTTAGTGTGGATCAATGGCGGAGCCACATACAGGCCTAAAAGAGAGCATGTTCCCCACCCACACTTTATAATTGCATACTATTTAGTAGAAATCTGGCTCAAGTTTTCAGAGAAAATGGTACCCCCTTACTGAGATTGTCTCGCACGGTCGCACCGCTGCTGGTGTGGACTGATGTTGCTATAATGGTGGACCGATAAAAGTCTTCCTAGTTGCAGTCGTAGGTGTATATGGTTGCAGAGCTGTTGTGAGCCTATGAAGACTACCTAACCGAACATGACGAAGCACATATATGGACGTGGCTCTCTTCATCACGCGTTTCTACTACAATGGATGTCTCGAAACATCACCCTTAACCAAATCCAATTTTGGCGACGACTTCATTGACGTCCTGATTAGGATAGAGAAACAGTCGGCCACTCTAGAGTGCGTGTGTGGACCTTCTATCCTGATAGAAAACTTTTTTGTAATGGAAAAATGGGCATCAAAGGTGCAAGCGAGCTCGCTATTACATATCTTATAGTGATATCTGTGGAATAAAATGGACCCTGGCACGGTCAATTGTAGCCAATGAGAGTGATCCCTTGTCTCCTTGACGTCAAGGCTGCTTGCTTAAGCCTATTTGCTCAGCGGTTGTAGTCGAGATTCGAATTCTATGGTTAGAGCGCCACAACTATCATGGGGAGTTTGTCACATATATATTCTGCTTGTATGTGGTTGATTAGCCTTCCCCAAACACCCAACACAGAAGAAACGAACCTTCCATCTAACTGTCTCCTCTCGAATACCCCCCTCACTCCTCCTCACTCTTTTCTTCTCAGACTTCAACTTCCATCATGTGGTGAATAAATGTCAGTTTCCTTGAGGGCGGGGGGGGGGGGGATCGAAGGAAGTGTTGAGATAATGTCTCTTATAATAGGATAATGAATATTGTCTTAACAATATAGGAAAGTTTAAATTGGTGTAGACTTGGAGTCTAAGATTTTGTTTCCTTATCCAATTCTCTTTCCTATTTAGTTTGTAATTGTATTCATATTATCCTTTCCTATTAGAATAGTCATATCCTCTTGTCCTACTCCTAATATGGGTTGGTCTATCTTTCGGGTCTATAAATAGAGTACTAGACATATGTCATGGATGTGTCAAAGGGGGAAGACAAAAAGATAGACAAAGAGGAGAGAGAGCAAGAGTGACTTACAAGATTCTATTGTGAGCGCAAGATTGTGAGAGAGGGACAATCTTTATAATATTCTTGAAGTTTCTTAATAGAATTTTATGGTCTTCTTTGCCAATTTTGTTCTTTCATTGGCTGTTCGTTTGGAAATTATTAGCTCTGTCGACATGAGTCATTCTTGTTCTTCTCATGCATACTTGGGATGTGTCTTGCATAATGGGTTTTTCTTGGGCTTGAAGGTTTTACATATCTTTTCAAATGGTATAAAGATTGTTGCGAGATGATCGATGAGCAATAGTTGCATGTGAAGCATGGAGGCATCGACGAGTACCGTGAGGAGTCATCATATTGAAAAATTTGATGGCAAAAGCAATTCAGTGTGTGGTAGAGCACATGGAAAGATGTCATAGTACAACAAAGTCTAATAGAAGCGCTTGAAGGAGAGAAGTCGGATTAGATGTTTGATGGAGATTGGAGGATGATGGAGTGCAAAGCGGTCAGAATAATTTGTCTAAGTCTTTTTCCTGAGGTAAAGTATTATGTGATTCATGAAGACTCACCGAAGAAATTATGGAAAGTTCTAGAAGAATGTACATGGAAAAGTCATTGACGAACAGATCGGTGCTAAAAAGGCAATTATACAAGTTGTGCATAGAAGAGGGCACACGTTTCATTGACCATCTCAACATCTTCAACAAGATCGTCACACAACTGGTTAGCATGGAGGAGAAGATCAGTGAGAGCGATAAGGTAGTTCTCTATTCTCATATTTTCATCTCTACTAGAGTCATGGGAGCAATTGGTGATGAATATTCTAGTCGAGAAAACTATACTCAATTTTAGCGAGGCAGTGATATATCTTTTGAAGGCAGAGTCTTTGAAGAAGTCGTTAGAATCTTCCTCAGGGGGTCAAGCTTTGGCTGTTACTGATGACATCAACAAAAACAAGGGTCATCAGAAGAATAATCTAAAGGGCAAGGGTAGACATACATGCTATATATGTGATAAGGAGGGTCACATATTAAAAAATTATCCAAAGTTGAAGGAAGTGAAGGGTGGAGTTTACTCATTGGCGGAAGCATATTCATAGGCATTGGCTATTATGGAATTATGTACACATAATGGTTGGATATTTGATTCAGGTTCTCACTTCATCATATGTCCAGAGAGGAGAATATTTGATGATGGTTCTTTACATTGAGTGCGTGGAACTATTCAATTGACAGATGGCAAACTCCACCAAATTTCCAAAATTGGAACAATTACGTTCAAGATGTATGATGGAGCATGTCACACATTGTCGGAGTCTGATATTTCCCTGATCTCAAGAGAAATCTAATACCTAAAAGGACACTTGAATCCATTGGTTGTAAAATTCTAAAGCAAGGTGTGGTCATGCAAGCTACTTATAAAAGGCAAGTAATCATGAAGGGTACTTGGTCCAATGGAGCATATAGATTGGTTGGAGATGTTCTAACCAAAAGAGGAGTAGCTGAAGGGAGTTCTACCAACACTGGAGGCATAGATGAAACATTGGTACGTGAGGCAGGCATCATAAACCCAAACAGTGCTACATGTGAACCACTCTCAAGTGTAGTCAAGTGTGAGGTTGCAAGATCGACTACAAATTTTAATAGGTGCATAAGCAAAGCTATCAACTGTTGGAGAAAGGAATATGTGGGAAGTCCAACCAAGCAGTACCATCGAGCGAGTACGACTCACAAAAGGTACAAGCCTATGGCATGGAGGGCCAAAGGTGTGAAGGATGCGTTTCTTCCAACCACAAGTGGATCCAGTGCAATTTATCAAACTATACATCTTGAGGAGCTCTCATGTGATGGGTCCGGGCAGGCATGCCCAAACACACACTCCGTTTAGGCGTGCATGGTAAAGAAATTTTGGTGATGGAAGTAGCTTCTAAGGTTGAAGCAGAGAAGAAGAATGAGATAAAAATTCTTGAAGGAGCAGACACACTTCAGTGGATAAATTCCAAGGTGGAGATTGTTCAGATAATGTCTCTTATCCTATTAGGACAATGAATATTGTCTTAAGAATATAGAAAAATATCAATTGGTGTTAGACTTGGAGTTTGGGATTTTGTTTCCTTATGCAATTCTCTTTCCTATTTAATTTGGAATTGTATTCACATCATTCTTTCCTATTAGAATAGTAGTTTCTTCTTGTCCTACTCCTCTGGTTTGGTCTATTTTTGGGTCTATAAATAGAGTACTAGACATATATTATGGGCGTGCCAAAGGGGGAAGCCAAAAAGATAGCCAAAGAGGAGAGAGATCAATAGTGGGTTACAAGATTCTATTGTGGGTGCAGAATTATGAGAGATTGGCAATGTTTGTAATCTTGTTGAAGTTGCTTAATAGAATTTTGTGATCTTCTTCGCCAATTTTGTTCTCTCATTGGTTGTTGGTTTGGCAGTTATTGGATTTGTTGGCATGGGTTGTTCTTGTTCCTCTTGAGCATGCCCATGCTGTATCTTGCATAACGGGTTTCTCTTGGGCTTAAAGTTTCCGTATATCTCTTCAAGAAGTGTGGTCATATTTTCAATTTCAATGAATTAACAAATCAAAAATAGGAAAAAATGAGAGAAGAGAGAGTCAAATATTGTCAAACCATGATAGGGAAGGAAAAATAGGAGATGTGTGATTAGTAGTAATCAACAAAAAATGAATTCAATGGGATAATGAAAAGTCTTGAGACACGGGGGAGGGAAACTGGTGCAATGTAGAAAAAATATTTTGGGGTTATGTCATTTGGTGGGTATGTGGTTGTATAAGGAGGGATTGTTCGGTTGTTATACTAACAATTTTCAATCATTTAAATGATCTTTTACTCAACTAGACAAATCCCACAAGTATACGGGAGTAGATGTAGTCGAGATCGAACACAAGGATCTTGGTAACCAATCAAACACAAGAGTGCTAAGTTTCAACAATGTAGATCTTTTTTAAGAATGATTTGGTTGATTAAACCAAATTTTCAGAATTAAACTAAATACTATAAGGATTACTAAAAGGGGTTTGATTTCAGATATAAAACAATCTTGGACTTAGGATTTCACTAGAACATCATAGCATGAAAGATGGAGCATGAAATTTAAACATACTAAGCACTTGATTTAAAGGAGAGTTGTGTGTTATACTTCACCTCTCGGTGTAAATACAACTATCCTAACTCCATACAATACTCTCATGTATCTAATTCATTTTGGATCACAAACCTACTCCTCAACCCCATATCTTCCACTCTCATGGTAAAAGAGGAGTTGCCAAGAGAGTACCTCCTTACTCTCCTACCTATCTTCTCAGATCAAGCAAGAAAGCATAAAACTTGCATACATAGTGGCCAACCATACATGCAAGAAGCAAGAAACTGATACTCACAAGGTAGAAAACAAGCAACTTAACATTTAGTACAAAATTATCATGTTCCATACATGCTATCACATGAGAGTTACTCTATGATGTCTAAGAAAAAGAGCCTACTCATCCATGATGATGTACAATAGAAAAGATGCAGAATTTTCAGAGTTTAACATGGTTTAGAGAAGGAAAAGCTAAGAGAACCAAAGGTGTAACCCAAGAAGAGTAGAATTCCGGCTTGGGGACAAAATTCCACTCCTACAGCTGATCCAAATCGGAAAAACTTCCCTCCCGAGAAGCTTGGTGGAGAGAAGAAGCTCTGCTACACCTTCGGAGAAGAAAATGGAGAAGAAAAGAAGAAGAATGGAGGTTCTTTGGCAAAAAACCACCTTCTTCCACTCAAAACCACCCTCCTTTTCTCTAGACCTGTTATTGGATGAAAGACGTTTGAGTTATAACCAGTGAGAACCGTTCCATAAGTTGGTTTTGTCTTTAAAAATGAGATACGTCATTTAATAAATTTCTTGAAACTGACATAGACACGACGTGTCTTCCTATGGACACGTCGTGTTTTGGTCTTCGATAGTTGCTCTAAGTGTAAGGCACACGGCGTGTCTGAATTAAAACATGCCATGTACGTTATCAGAAATATATAAATCGGCTATGAATTCCCAGGTACATGCCGTGTCTTTGGTGGACACGTCGTGTACTTTTCCTCTTTGTCTGGAGTGTATGGCCAACTAGAAACACACACGTCGTGTCTTAATTCAGACACGCCGTGTGCGTTGTTGTTTCAACATAAATGAAACTCTGAATGTATGCAAAGCGTGGAGAAGCTCCAATGATGTCAGAGTTGAGTTGGGCTATCTCCAATTTCATCCTTTTTAAACATATCTACAATACACATCAGGCGATAAGAAAAATAACAGAAAGGTGGCAAGAATAATATGAATAGAGGCTAAATAAAAAATGAACTGAATTTGTGTGTGAAATCATATAAGAAGTTGATGTGGAAAGCACACAACAAATCCCCCTAAACTTGAACCATTGCTTGTCCTCAAGCAAAAAGAGCACAACCACACAAATGAAGGAATATTCAAGCTCATGCATGGATTAAATGAAATGAAGATTGTGCAATAAACTCAACCAACCATGTAGAGTATGTTTATATTCGTAGACATCACTCCAATCTAAACATCCAAGAGAGAAAGGTTTTAGTTCAACATGAGTGGTCACAAACTAAGTGAATCAATCAACTAAACAACACTACTCAGAATTTGGATAGTCAAGCCAAACAACTAGTGGATGTACATCACAAAAATTTCAACTATTATGGAAACAAATGATGGAATCTTAGCTAACTTTAACAACCTTCGTTGTGCTCTCATCTCAAAAAGATATGACAATGGATTTTTGGGATTCTGGCACTCGACTGCTAATTTAGGCTTATGCGCACGTGGAGTGCCGATTGGGGTGTTATTTTTACCCTCTTTTGATTTCATACCACCTAACCATCGTTGTCGGATCAGACTCACACTAGGCTAGCATGATATGTGGGCTAAAAGCCATATTTTATTGTGTAAAGGGAGAAAAAGATAAAAGAAATTTTTGCACAACACAAGAGAGTCAACTAGATTGTTAAGTTAACAAGATTCCATTCATTGTTTTACAAATTTTTCACTGAAAAATCGATTGTATATGCACTAAGGGTTTGGCAAGAGTATCATGTATCCAAATAGTGTTGCAGAATTGATTTATTCACTAAAATTTGAGACCATTACATGTATTGAGCAAACAAAGATGTGAAAATTGAAAGTTCAAGTTACAATTATAAACCAAGATCATGTACATGGGAAATTTTATTTTCATTTGATTCATGCATGATCTTTACTAATTCTTTCATATGGCTAAATGAAGTACAAGGGACGAGATGGTTCAAGCGTATAAGGTAAAAGAGTTCACTTCATCACAATAGCCTCATTTCATATTAAACTTGCCATGAAAAGAAATACAAAACATGAAATAAGATGAAATAAAAGACTGACATGACTAACAAAAGTAAATGAAAGCAAAAACTACATTACAAGCCGATTGCATCCCCCCTAAGTTTAAAATTTGTAGTGTCCTCACTGCATCAATCAAACTTGTAGAGGAAACAACCGGGTACCTATCATGGATGAAATAAAAAAGAGGGGCCAACGCCCCCATGGTCTGGTGGAAAGAACTGGCTAACAAACTCATCATCAGGGACATCCATTGGCGTGGGCTATGGTATGAACTTGGGTTGCTGAGTTGATGGTGGATGATATGACTGTGTGATGGAATAGTGGCCCTATGAAATGTGCCATGAATCCATGCAGTGGACCATGTTGTGCATTGCAGTATACTGCGTACCCATCTGATCCAGGTGGCCGTCAATGTGATCAAAACACTGTTGGACATAGCCATACAAGTGCTTGACATCAGGCATTGCCCAAGAGTACTCCGTCTGTGTGCTGGTAGAGGGAGGTGGTAGAGTAGTAGGGGGTGCTTCAATATCATCAACAACTCTAGCTGCATCAATTTCTTCATCAGTGTTCAACACGACCTTCCAGTTATCTTTGTTCTCCAAAGTGAATTGCTCAGGATATGGAATGTCAATGTATTGATCGTCATCAAAGAATTTCCAAAATTTGGTGTCATTGTTGGCAACCCTTGAGATCAGCCCTATAGAAAGAAGGTACTGAATGTCTACCAAGTTTCTACCTGGCACAACCTCAAAACCTATCAGATCAACATCTAACTTCTATGCTATCAAAGTAATCAAACCACCACACATTATGTCACCGACATCCCTCTTCTTCACTTTCTTAATGTCTAGGAAATGCGTAAGAATATAGTAAGAAACATTGATTTCATAATCATACATCATTCCCCATAAAAAGTAAAGATCCTACTTTCCAACAACCCCTTGTGTTTCTTTCTTAGCAAACACTCTGGTACTAAGAAGGCGGTGCATGTATCAAAAAATAGGGTTGTGAATAAAGGACACTCTAGCTTGCTTAGCTTCATGGTGTTCCTCATCTGATATCTCAAACCAGAATTCATCATTGTGAAAAGTAGGCAGATAACTAATTGCCCCGTCATAGTGGCAATCTAAAATCTCATAGAAACGCCTGAAGGTAAGCTTAAAACTATGACCTAGAAGGTGGAAATGAATAATGCCATAGGGTTCCATCTTCTTCTATGGGTCTTGCTCTGTAGTAAGTGTCATAAAAAAATTGTAAACCAGACGAGGATAAGTAGTTGATACCGTACAGTAAATGTAGCTTAGCTCCAAATCTTGCAGGCGCATGAATACTTCATTCTTGAAGCCAAGGGTTGTGAGAGTTTGCTCGCAAGTGAACCACGTAGGAAGCACCCTCCTTGTAATAAGAAACTAGTACGTCGAGTCTTCCTCAAGAGTGATTTGAAATTGAGTCATAGAGATGTACGCCGGTGCTTGGGAGGAGCTAGAACCATGCTTGCGGTTGGAGGTTTGCTTAACAGGTGCCATTGTTGTTGATAGGTTGAGACACGATATGTGTGTAAATGGACACAATGTGTGTGGATGCATAATTCTGACTGAATCATTGAAACACACGGCATGTGCTTTGCTTGACACGTCATGTGGCTGGAGAATTTCCATAGTCTGAAGATGGAGATGGCGGCATTTTGGAGAAGGTGGAGATGGAAATCCAGTGTGGCGACAGTGGCAGTCTTGGCGTGAGCACCTTACTTGATGCAGTGAGAGCATAGAGAGGTGCTAGGGCACACGGCCGCGGTTGAAGAAGGGTCGGCGACATGGCTAGAGCTTGGCATCCTAGTACTTGAGCTTGGAGAAGAGGATGGCGACTGCAAGGTGGACGGCGGCAAGCTACTGCTCAAAGAAGACACCTCTGAAGAAGATGACGACAACTGCAAGGTGTGCTAAGGCACATGGTGGCTAGGGAGCAAGGGGCAAAAGTGCTAGGGCACACGACGACTGTGGAGGTCTCACATAGCTCGGATGAAGGCGTGAGTGAGAGAGGCAGCTTGGGTTTAGATTAAAAACCCAAATTCTCATCAAAAGACACGACATGCCTTTTAAAAGACACGATGTGTTTCTTGATAGAACTTCCTTTGTGTGTTACAAGACACGTCGTGTTCCAAGCAGTACACAATATTGCAGATGTATACATTCAAATTGTGCCCTTTTCACTGATAACTACATGACGTGTTCAAATAAAGACACATTGTGTTATCTTCTAGATAACTCATGCTTCCCGTTGCTGTGGAAGTACACGTCGTGTCTCAATGAGGACACGACGTGCTATTTTCCAAATCAAGTAATACCTTGAATCTGCTAGACAGTGACACACCATGTTCTTTCCTGACATGTCCTGTACCTAGAGATATGGCTCAGATGCTGTGTTTCTGGGAGTAGCAACACACTGTGTCAAATAAAGACACATCATGTCTTCTGTAGTTTCTACAAAAAACAACTTCTCATCAGCACAGAAATAATGATAGATATGGCAATAGAATTGTCTAAATTATTACATTCATCCATGACAAGCTTATTTATGAAACTAAAGAGTGTTCTTGACTCAAATAACTGAAAAGAAATCTATCCTAATGTGGGTTCAAATCCCATGAGGTCCTCCATTTAGAGTCTGGAGTGAGACTCTTCAATCTGTCCATTATGCATCTTGGAGGGAGAAAGAGGCTCCCTTGTCAACTTCATCTCTAGAAGTGTATAACTTGCAATGTTGCCCATTGACTTTGAAAACTCCATCTTTTCCTTGTAGTTCAACAACTCCATATGGAGATATCTTCATTACAAGAAAAGGACCCGACCACTTGGACTTCATTTTTCCTAGGAATAACTTGAGTCTAGAGGTAAACAACAACACTTTGTCTCCTTCCTTGAAATATTTCCTGCGGATTCTTTTGTCATGCCAAAACTTTGTTCTTTCCTTGTAGAGATTTGCATTCTCATATGCATCTAGCCGGAGTTCTTCTAGCTCTTGCAGCTGCAATAGACGTTTCTCACCAACCTTCTTCATGTTGAAGTTTAGGAACTTAATAGCCCATAAAGCACGATGTTCTAGCTCCAGTGGAAGGTGACAAGATTTACCATATATTAGCTTGAATGGAGTTGTACCTATTATAGTTTTGTAAGCTGTCTGATATGCCCATAATGCATTGTCTATATTCAAGGCCCAATCCTTCCTTGAGCTAGATACAATTTTTTCTAGAATGCTCTTCAACTGCAGATTGGAAACTTCTACCTGCCCAGAAGTTTGAGGATGGTAGGGCATAGAGACTTTATGAGTGACTCTATACTTAGATAGAAAATTATTGAACTACTTCTCAACAAAGTGTGTGCCTCCATCATAAATTACAACTCTAGGAACTCCAAACCGAGGGAAAATGATTTTCTGGAATAGCTTGATCATAGATTTCACATCCGGTGCTTGGGTTGGAATGGCCTCAACCCATTTAGAGACATATTTGCAAGCAACTAGGATATATTGATAGCCACAAGAAGATGGGAAGGGTCCCATATAATCAATTCCCACACATAAAATACCTCAATCTCTAATATAGAGTTAAGAGGCATATCATCGCGTCTAGATATTCTTCCAGTCCTTTGGTATTTATCACAAGCTTTAACAAAATGGTTTACATCTTTGAACAAGGTTGGCCAATAGAAATCGGCTTGGAGAATCTTTCCTGGAGTCTTCTCTCCTCCAAAGTGACCTCCGTAAGGAGAGACATGACATTCATAAATGATTGTGGCAATTTCTTCTTTAGCAACACACCTCCAGATGAGTCCATCACTCCCATGTTTGAACAATAAGGGATCGTCCCAATAGTAGAATTTTACATCATGGAAAAACTTCTTCCTTTGTTGATATGTCAGGTCAGGAGGCAACTTCCATGTAGTAAGAAAATTAGCAATGTCTTGTATGGATGATAAGGCATAGAGTTTCTCAATCGGCAATTGGTCTTCAATAGGCAATAAATATCTAACATATGTAGTCAACCTAGATAGATGATCAACAACATTGTTCGCTATCCCCTTCTTATCCCTAATTTCAAGATCAAATTCTTGTAGAAGCAATATCCAACAGATGAGACGAGGTTTGGCATCTTTCTTATTGAGCAAATACTTAATGGTAGCCTAATCTGTATACGTAGATTACCTTGGATCCTACCAAGTACTGCCTAAATTTGTCAAAAGCGTATACTATAGCAAGCATCTCCTTGTTGGTGGTTGTATAATTGATTTGTGCCTCATATAAAGTCTTGCTTGCATAGTATATGACATGAAGCTTCTTATCTTTTCACTGTCCAAGAACTGCCCCTACTGCATAGTCACTCACATCACACATTAATTTGAAAGGGGCACTCCAGTCTAGTGATTGGATGATTGGGGCTGAAACAAGAGCTTCTTTGAGCTTGTTGAAATCTGTGTGGCAGTTATCATTGAATATGAATTCGACATCTTTTGCAAGTAAGGACCATAATGGTTTTGCAATCTTGGAGAAGTCTTTAATGAATCTTCGATAGAGCCCTGCATGTTCAAGGAAACTACAGATGTCCTTGACTGAAGAAGGAGTAGACATATTCTCATAGCTTCCACCTTAGCCCTGTCAACTTCAATATCCTTATTAGATACACTATGGCCTAGTACTACACCGGATTGTACCATGAAATGGAACTTCTCCCAGTTTAGTACTAGGTTAACCTTTTTGCAATGAGCTAAGAATAATGAAAAATTGCATACACATTGATCATATGAATCTCCATAAATCCTAAAATCATCCATGAATTTTTCCATTATGTTTTCAATAAAATCATAGAAAATAGCCATCATGCATCGTTAAAACATCGCTGGGGCGTTACAAAGACCGAAAGGCATGCAACGGTAAGTATAGGTTCCATAGGTGCATGTAAAAGTGGTTTTCTCTTGGTTGGGAGGGTAGATAAGAATCTGGAAAAACCCAAAATACCCATCCAAGTAATAAAAGTAAGAATGTTTTGTAAGTCGTTCAAGCATCAAGTCAAGAAACAACAAGGGAAAATGATCTTTGCGAGTTGCTTTGTTCAAACGCCGGTAGTCAATACACACATGCCAACTTGTGACTATATGTAAATGTATTAACTCATCATTATCTCCCTTAATGACAGTTGCTCCCCCCTTCTTTGGTACCACATGAATGGCACTAACCCAAGGGCTGTCACTTATAGGATAAATGATACCAGCACCAACCAATTTAAAATTTTCCTTTTTAACCACTTCAAGCATGTTTTGATTTAAACATATAGGTGGTTCAATGGTAATTTAGCATCATCCTCCATGTTTATTCTATGCATGTAAATGGAGGGATGAATGCCCTTTAAATCATCAATAGAGTAACCAATGACATCTTTATACAAACGCAATTCGACAAGCAGTTTATTTTCTTATTCATTAGTCAACTCATCATTGATTATGGCAGGAGAAGTAGAATTGGAGTCAAGAAATGCATACATCAACCCTGGTGGAAGGGCTTTGATCTCTACCTTTCTCCCAGTTGTATTCTCTTTGGCTCTATCATCAACAAGTGAAGTGCCTTCATTAATAACATCTGATTGAGCAATAGATAGTACACCTGAATTTTTAGATTCATTGTTTGTACCCTCATCATCATCATAGTAGTTTAGTATCAAATTAGGAACATCATGATCTTCCTCCACAATAGAATCAATAGAGTCTATAAAACTAAGTTCTTCTACTCGTGATGGTTCCTTCATGGCATCATATACAGAAAACTCCATGGCTTCTTCACCAACTTGAAGTGTAACTTTTCCTTCTCACACATCGACAAGGCATCCAATAGTTCTCAAGAAAGGTCTCACAAAAAGAATGGGATTGGAAGGAGCTTCTACCATATCTAACACAACAAAATCACAAGGGATGTATAGTTTATCGATTTGCACTAACACACCCTCCACAATACTTTTGGGGTATTTAATGGAATGATCGGCTAGTTCAATGGCCATCTTTGTAGGTTCCAGATCTCCAAGGTTTTGCCAACATATGTTGTAGGCTGAGAAGCTCAATCCAAAAACTCGATTGACAATATTGTGCACAGAATATACATTTGACTTTTTGGATGAGAATTTTCCTCTCAACTAGACTTTCTCAATCAATATTCTTATTCTATGACACTTCCCTTGGCCCCTTTATATGTGCACATTATCATGCTTTAAATTACCTATCTTGCATACAACTCTATCTCTCAAATTTCTCTAAATTGGTATCTCTATATATTGTAGTTACTTATCGTGAGTTGTTATGCATGTTTTGATGATGATCACTTTAAATCTCTTGGTTATATTCTAAATTTCTTCCATTGTTCTCTAGATTACTACATCTATATAGTTGTATATCTTATTTTGATACAACTTTGAGTTTCTTAGTGGTAGTCATCTTTTGATAATGATGTATATTAGCTAGTGAGTTATATCCTTTCATGCTTCTAAAATTGTATATCTCTTGTTTTTGGATATTTCTCTACATATACTCATAGCTTGTTCTTTAACTTGTGCATATTTTTCTATGACCTAAATCCTACCAGTTGCCCAAAATTGTGATATTATCTACTAGTAGTCCATATAAATGTAGTTCTAGTCTTTTTCTTCAATTGATATCCAATTATACACTATGTGTGTATCTTGTTTCATACATACTCAAGCTTGTTCCTTAACTTACATATCTACTATCTTGAGTTAATTACTTGCATAGAATTACCTTGATATATGCTAGAATTAAATATAGGATTGTTCTAATGCATGTCTTGATTTATTTTATATATTGCTTGGACAAGCCCCTAGTTTTTGTTCTTCTACTATATATTCTAACATTTGGTATCTCCTCGTTACGAACAAGTTGTGCCTTAGCTCTTAACCCCCTCACTTTTTGAAATGACAAAGGGGAAGAAGACATGTCTTATGTAAAGGAGAAAACACACATATATAGAAGATATATATGAGTAGAAGATATAGTTTATATAAATGTTATGAAAGTTAACCATGCAAGAGAAATATCATCAATTGAGGGGGGTATATGAACTCCACAAGCATCAATTGAGGGGGAGCATATGAACTCAATTATATTGTAACCCCTAGGTTTCTCCAAATGTAGATGTTACTTAAATTCTTTCAATACATTTATGGAATGGTTTGTCATCTTAAAAAAGGGGAGAATATTGACTTAAAGCCTAATTGACTCTCAAAATCTAATTGACTAAACCCTTATTTTGATGATGACTAACCATTTCACTTATTTGTGTATAATGCTTCTACTTGAGTGATTTCAGATTAGGTATAGACACACTACAAATTCCTAAACTTGCACATCCTAACTTGGAGAAAGACAATTCAAAATCAATACAAGTGCACTTTTGTGGAAAATGCCTCAAATCCATTGGAATCATGTTGTAAATCACTTGTAATGATCATATGACTTGTAATTAATATTTAAAAAACCCAAGAGCACATAAATTGAATTTAAGTACTTTTTATGATATTTTCCAAAATTAATCACATGGACTTCTGTCGTCTGAGTTTCATCTAGGATAAAATCGACTGACACCCTTGATGTATCTTGAAAACTATCAAGGTCGGTCGAGTTTCCCTAGGATAAACTCGACCGACACCTCTGCACAAGAAAATCAAATTTAAGCCATCGACCGAGTTTCATCCATGATAAACTTGATCGACAACTCATATTTTATTTTTCGCACAGTGATATCAGATGAGTTTCCCAAAAATAAACTCGAGACTGCACTGTTCGAAATGTGCAAAAAAATATTTCTAACAGTGGGAGTGTTGCAAAACTCTTAATCATTAACATCATTATTCTTATCTTGCCATCAATGTAAATTGTCCTCATTCAATAATTGAACCAAATTGATCATAAGATAGGTTAAGGCTCATGTTAGTTGCACCAAAGTGCTCATCAATGCCATAAAGACAAAATAACATAAAGAGGAACAATTCACAACTTAAGTACATTAAATTAATTATCATGGGATTTCTCCCTCTTAATCTTGAAATTATCATTACATGATTTACATGATTCTTTATTCATTTTCTTAATCATTACATGAGCATAGCATTAAACTAATGAGCATCAATGATAAGTATATGACTTTATGATTATAGCAAACAACATGCAATAATATGATCTAAAGCATCATCATTATTTTAATTTCATTCATCAACTTGAAATTCAAAGCATAATCTTAAATCATACTTAACATGCAATTCATCCAATGCACTTATGCATTGCATGACCTGCTTACCTAGAGCAAGGTAGATCCTAAATTAGTATCCATGATCTTGATCGAAGCCTATGTTCCTAAAATTACATGATTTCTATTAGTTATCATCATTAATACATCCTAAAACCTAATTTGAGTATTTTAGGGAAACAAGGTGTGATCTTGTAGAACTAGGGTTTGAAAACACTAAAACTTGGTTGCTCTTTGAAAAACCTTTCCAATGACTATTTATTTAATTTTTTTTTGACAAAATATGTAACTATTGTGATTGTTTGAAGTAATGACTTAATTGGAAATTTTATCTAAACAAACTCACCTTTTTCTTTTATTCGGTCAGGCTTCACAGTAGGCCCATCGTCTTGTGGCCTACATCCTACCATCTAGCAATGGGGCCATCACCCTTCTCACTTGAGACGTGACTAGGGAGAGCTACTGCTCCCCTATTTCCCCTGCTTTGAACAGAGCAATGCACCGTCAGGCTGCCAGACCGGCACCTAGTGCGGCCTCCCCACTCAACATCCTTCCGCCATGTTAGGGCGGTCAACAAGTGACTCGTTCATGGCCATTCTCACCAAGGCTGTGTTGGTAGCCGGTTCTGGGGGAACATGATGAGGTTCAGGGGTTCAGCGGTCAAGCAATGGAAGAAGAAGAGGCGGTGGATTTGTACTCTCTGGGTCATTCCAAAATGCCTTGTGGTGCCATACTTATCTAGATATTAGTTGGGTGGCTATGCTGCCCTCTGGAAGCCAAAATAGAGAAGTCCTAAGAGTTTAGCCTCAACTGGGGTTTTGGCTGATGAAGTCCTAATCAACCAGGGATATCTGTGTTTGGCATACAAAGAGGGATACAAAATTGAAGAGAAAGTAGGGTGAAGAGGATCAGAGCATGAAATCAGGGTGGGTTAGGACTATGTCCATCGAAGACTCTGAGAAGGACATGTCTTTGGTGAAAGGGGCGACCTACTCCCCGTCGATCTAAAATTGGATTTGGATCAAGACTTTAGTTCGCACAACACCCAAAACCAAGAAAAATATGGATAACTAGGGTTATAAGTGTGACATTGATTTTGTTTCCAAAACTTTACATAAATCTTTTAAAAACATTATAGGGGTCAAACAAGGTCTATTTAAACTCAAATTTGACATATAAGCTAATTGGGGCCCAAGTAACACGATTTTGATGTTAAATTTTAGTTTTGGAGTTTCTTTATATGGATTCTAATATAATTAGGATTTAGGCTCATTTTTCCCATACTTATTAGTATTATATTCAATATTTCTTAATTAGGATCCTATTAACTTCTCATTTTTGTCAAAAAGTTCATATTTCATTACTTAGGTTCAGTTGGTCGAAAGTATACACATTAGCTCAATTTGGGTTTTCATTATGGGAGAATACATTAATGATGATAATGATATATAGAGGAGAGAGAAAGTGCATTATGCTTAGGATTTGGATATAATTTGATATTCTAGGATATTTATCAATGTTGACCTAACTGTTATCATGAAAAGGGAAGGAAGGAGAAATCATGTTACTTCTCTCTTAATGCAAAGATTATTTATTGGGGTTATTTTCATCGAGGTCCAAGGTTCGGATTTTTATTTCTACCAGGATTATAAACTTATTTTTAGTCAAATTTTGGGGTAACTTGCATAAAAGTCTAAGTTTTAATATAGTTGGAAATTTCCAATTAAGACCCTAAACTTATTTTATTCAAAAGTTGGGATATTACAATTCTACCCACCTTAAATAAATTTTGTCCTCAAAATTTCCTCATACTACCCACCTTAGGGTTTTACATATTTTATATACATTAATTTCAAATATCATCTTAAAGTTTCATTCTCATGGTAAAACACTATCTAGATCTCATTATTAAAACCAACATGTAGGTATAATCCTAATGATTCTATTTCACATCATAATTGACATGACAAAGGACCTCTCATACCTCTTCTCTAGGGGGTTTGATTCTACCATGAATCTTATTTGCTTATCTATGTCAAAAATCTACTCTTTGTACGCATACTTGGTCTTACTATGTGTCTGATTAGATTTAGGTAACTATATGTCTCAAACTCTTAATGCAACTCTTGTTTTCTTTGTCACCTTTGGATACATGCCAGCCAGTCATATATTTAGAGGTGACATGTTGTATCACACTTATCTTAGCACCTACCTCATGCACATGTCCCATACCACATGCACTCAAAAGAACCAGACAAGCATCATTATGCACATAACATTCTCTCTACAAATTCCCATGAGCCCGTGTCCCATGCCACAAACACATGGGAAAAAGAGAGAGAATGCTATATACAATTATGGAGTTAACATGAAAGTCCAAAACATTTAGGCACATATCCATAATCCTTATCTAAACCTTTATCTCATATCTAGACCTCTACTTTGATTTCCCATATCTTTAACTTAATCTTCTATACCTAGGGCTTAGAAAATGTGAATCTTTAGCTTAGTGGCCATCTAGTCGTTGCTCTGATACCATATTGTAATGCCCCTCCAAGAACATGTATACATCAACAAAAGCAAACCCTATATTGTCCCTCACATGGGTCACTTGGCTCGGAGGAACATCACAAAACATGATATTCAATAGCAATAAGATAAATGAAACATCTTGCATTAACTCAAAATATAGATTCATACATTGTTCTTGAAAGGGAAAACATAATTTGTCTCATCTGTTTTCAAACCTAATACATGTAGACTAAGCAAATCTTGAACATAGAATGATAAACTAGACTAAAGAATCTACTAAGTGGTAGATGGCACCCCACCAAGCTAAAGTCTCCTTTGATGTCAGCTACTATGGAGGGCTCGCTTCAGTCCTCTCTTGCTCCTTTATCTAGAGACATCTCATCCCATGACCATGTGAAACAAAGCAACAACGTAAGAAAGTGGCACTATACATTTCATAACATATGAAAAGTAAGCATATATACTTGAACTGAAGTAAACTTGACATGGCTTAACATTAAGAGTTACAATTACACTTTATCTTTCATTACATCAATGAATTAAGAAACATTACTATATGTGTTTTCTCTGTCACTACCCACATGGGGCGCATCATGCACGGAATGCCCATCATTTCTAGGAAGCCCATAATGACTATAAAGGTCCATTATTGCAAGAAACAAATAATAAATTACTTAATTCTCTTAACTTAATCATTAACATCATTGTTCTTATCTTGCCATCAATGTAAAATGTCCTCATCCAATAATTGCACAAAAATTCTCATAAGACCGGTTAAGGCTCATCTTAGTTGCACCAAAGTGCTCATCAGTGCCATAAAGACAAAATAACATAAAGAGGAACAATTCACAACTTAAGCACATTATCGTAATCATCATGGGATTTCTCCCTCTTAATCTTGAAAGTATCATGACATGATTTACATGATTCTTTCTTCAATTTGTTAATCATTACATGAGCATAGCATTAACTAATGAGCATCAGTAATAAGTATACTACTTTAAGATTACAGCAAACAACACGCAATAATATAATCTAAAGCATCATCATTATCTTAATTTCATTCATAAACTTGAAAATCAAAGCATAATCTTAAATTATACTTAACATGCAATTGATCCAATGTACTTATGCATAGTGGCATGACCCGCTTACCTGGAGAAAGGTAGATTCTAATTTAGTATCTCTGATATTGATCGGAGCCTATGTTCCTGAAATTACATTGTTTCTATTAATTACCATCATTAATACATCCTAAACCCTAATTTGAGTCTTTTAGGGAAACAAGGTCTGATCTTGTAGAACTAGGGTTTGAAAACACTAAAAATAGGTTCCTCTTTGAAAAACCTTCCCAATGACTATTTATTTAAAATTTCTGACAAAATATGTAACTATTGTGATTGTTTGAAGTAGGGACGTAATTGGAAATTTTGTCTAAACAAATTCACCTTTTTCTTTTAGTTGGTCAGGCCTCACACCAGGCCCATTATCCTGTGGCCCACGACCTATCATCCAACAACAGGGACATCACCCTTCTTGCTCAATATGCGACCAGGGAGAGCCGCCGCTCCCCTATTTCCCCTACTCTGAACATAGCAGTGCACCGTCAGCCTACCAGGCTGCCGCCTTCCTCCGCGTTGGGCGGTCAACATGTGACTTGTTCGTGGTCATTCTTGCTAAGGCTATGTTGACAACCGGTTCTAGGGGAACATGACGAGGTTCAGGGGTTCAGCAACCAAGCAACGAAAGAAGAAGATGTGGTGGATTTGTAGTCTCTGGATCATTCCAAAATGCCTTGCGGTGCCATACTTACATAGATATGGGTTGGGTGGCTGTGTTGTCCTCTAGAAGCCAAAATAGAGAAGTCTCGAGAGTTCAACCTCGACTGGGGTTTTGGGTGATGAAGTCCCAATCAACCAGGATCTCTGAGTTTGACATAGAGAGAGGGACACAAAATTGAAGAGAAAGTAGGGTGAAGAGGATCAGAGCATGAAATAAGGATGGGAGAGGACTATGTCCATCAAAGAGTATGAGAAGGATGTGTCTTTGGGTGAAAGGGGCGACCTGCTCCCTGTCGATCTAAAATCAGAGTCAGATCAATACTCCAACTCGTACGACACTCAAAACTCAAAAAATATGGATAACTAGGATTATAAGTGTGACATTGATTTTGTTTCCAAAACTTTACATAAATCTTTGAAAAACATTAGAGGGGTCAAACAAGGTCTATTTAAACTAAAATTTGACATATAAGCTAATTGGGACCCAAGTAACCCGATTTTGAAGTTAAAATTTACTTTTAGAGTTTATTTATATGGATTCTAATATAATTAGGTTTTAGGCTCATTGTTCCCATACTTATTAGTATTATTTTCAATATTTCTTAATTAGGGTCCTATTAACTTCTCATTTTTGTCAAAAAGTTCATATTGCACTACTTAGGTCCAGTTGGTCAAAAGTATACACATTAGCTTAATTTGGGTTTTCATAATGGAAGAATACATTAATGATGATAATGATATATAGAGGAGCGAGAAAGTGCAGTATTCTTAGGCTTTAGATATAATTTGATATTCTAGTATATTTATCACTGTTGATCTAACTATTATCATGAAAAGGGAAGGAGAAATCATGTTACTTCTCTCTTAATGCAAAGATTATTTATTGGTGTAATTTTTATCAAGGTCCAAGGTTTGGATATTTATTTCTACTAGGATTATATAAACTTATTTTTATTCAAATTTTGGGGTAACTTGCATTAAAGTCCAAGTTTTAATATAGTTGCAAATTTTCAATTAAGATCCTAAACTTATTTTATTTAAAATTTGGGATGTTACATGTTACTAATGATTATGGTTATTTTATCCCATATTTAAAGGGTATTAATGCATTCATGATAATATTTGGCTCCTGTTATTCCTAAATCATTTTTAATTGGGGAAAGAGGTATTGAATTATAACATGATTAAATAGGCCTAGAAGAAGGAGAGATTGACTTACATATCTAGATTCCAGCATGTTACAACACTCCACCCCTTAAAGAGGATTTTGTCTTGGAAATCCATCCATCACTAGTCATGTTTACTAAATCATGCTTCTAAACTAATACAAGGTTTCTATACAAATAACATAGTGAATTATTTTACAACATTATGTATCATACTTATATCCAAAACCCTATGTCGAACCTAGAATATATCACACATCAAGTCCGTATAGTCTCGTTGTATTCTAGGTTGAGCTAGGAAACTTTTACGCCCATACATATATTATCTTAGTGGTTCTACATTCATTAAGGTTACCAACATTTACACGTGATTCCACCATCCTCATAACATGGTCTAAATCACTTCCATTTATTTTCAAGATTATAAGAATAGGGCCACACCGTTTTAGTTTGACCTGTCATCTATCCATTACATAAGCCTAAATAACCAATATTCATAATTATAATTCCCTAGGACCACTAAGTCAATTGACTAAGGTTGTTTAGAAACAACAATACTCAAACACTATCACCATTATTCCTATCATTGTAATAATTGATTAAACATTCTTTTCTGATTACCATGTTTATTAAATATTGAATGCATGTGGAAAGTAGTGTAAAACATGCATACAAGTCTTCTATTCCTTAAAATATTAGTTAACACAACTAAAAGGTATATGAAAATCTGAAAGTGGAAGTGGTGATCTAGTCTCGAATACTAGTTAGCACTTTTTACTCTAATTAGATTAACCGTAGCTCCCTGATAATGGTGCCAAAAACTTGTTCCGTTGTCACACTAACGAGTTTCAATCATTTAAATGATCTTTTACTCGAATAGCCAAATCCTGCAAGTATACGGGAGTAGATGTAGTCGAGATTGAACACAAGGAGCTTGGTAACCAATCAAATGTAAGAGTGCTAAGTTTCAACAATCTAGATATTTTAAAGAATAATTTGGTTGATTAAACTAAAATTTCAAAATTAAACTAAACAGTATAAGGATTACTAAAAGGAGTTTGATTTTAGATATGAAACAATCTTAGACTTAGGATTTCACTAGCACATCATAGCATGAAAGATGGAGCACAAAATTTAAACATACGAAGCACTTGATTTAAAGGAGAGTTGTGTGTTATACTTCACCTCTCAGTGCAAATACAATGATCCTAACTCCATACAACACTCTCATGTATGTACTTCATTTTTGATCACAAACCTACTCCTCAACCCCATATCTTCCACTCTCATGGTAAAAGAGGAGTTTCCAAGAGAGTACCTCCTTACTCCCCTACCTATCTTCTCAGATCAAGCAAGAAAGCATAAAACATGCATACATAGTGGCCAACCATATATGCAAGAAGTAAGAAACTGGTACTCACAAGGTAGTAAAACAAGCAAATTAGCATTTAGTACAAAATTATCATGTTCTATACATGCTATGACATGGGAGTTACTCTCCCATGTCTAAGAAAAAGAGTCTACTCGTCCATGATGATGTACAACAGAAAAGATGTAGAATTTTTAGAGTTTAACATGGTTTAGAGAAGGAAAAGCTAAGAGAACCAAAGGTGTAACCCAAGAAGAGTAGAATTCCATCTTGGGGACAAAATTCCACTCTTACAACTGCTCAAAACCAGACAAACTTCCCTCTCGAGAAGCTTGGTGGAGAGAAGAATCTCTACTGCACCTTCGGAGAAGAAAATGGAGAAGAAAAGAAGAAGAATGGAGGTTCTTTGGCAAGAAACCACCTTCTTCCACCCAAAATCGCCCTCCTTTGCTCTAGACCTATTCTTGGATGAAAGACCTTCAAGTTATGACCAATGATAACCATTCCATAAGTTGGGTTTCTCTTTAAAAATGAGAGACGTTGTTTTTCAAGTTTGCTGAAACTGACAGAGACACGACGTGTCTTCCTTTGGACACACCGTGTTCTAGTCTTCGATAGTTGCTCCAAGTGTAAGGCACACAATGTGTTTGAATTAAAACACACCATGTACGTTACCAGAAATACAAAATCGGCTCTGATTCCCAGGTACAGTTTGTGTCTTTGGCGGACACGCCGTGTACTTTTCCTCTTCGTCTGGAGTGTATGGCCAACTGGAAACGTGCACGCCATGTCTTAATTCAGACATGCCGTGAGCATTGCTGTTTCAATAGAAATAAAACTCTAAATGTCTGCAAAGCATAGAGAAGCCCCAATGATGTTGGAGTTGAGTTGGGATATCTCTAATTTGATCCTTTTTAAACATATCTACAATACACATCAGGCGATAAGCAAAATAACAGAAAGGTGGCAAAAATAATATGAATAGAGGCTAAATGAAAAAAAATGAACTGGATTTGTGTGTGAAATCATATAAGCAGTTGATGTGGAAAGCACACACCAGGGATACAAGAGATTAATATTGTTTAAGAAAGTTTGTGGAGGATATTCCATGCAATTTTACGTATATTTTTTTGAAGTTGTGACGAACCCAATTTCTATATACTTTCCGTAATGACATTCCCATATATTTGTGCACTCATATCTAAAGATGTCAAAAGGGAAAATATAGTAGATTGTGGTAATCAACTAAATTATGAAAAGGAGCTAGATCTTGGTTCACAAGCATCATTAAAATTGTCACATGAAACAACATCCATTGAGAAAAAAAAGTCACACATATTATTTAGGAAAGGAAGAAAAGTAGTTATATGGAATGAAAATACATACGATATAGAACATCCTATACATCATCTACGGAAAAGAAATAGCTATCTAAAGAAAATAGAGATAAGGAACTGCAATCTATCTAGCTATCCTCCACGAGCATATACTTAGTAGCTTCTGGTTCTTTGAGATGCATTATTTGTTCCTTGTACCTAGAAAATATGAGAAACAAAAACCATCAACACAAAGTTGGTACGTGGTTCAAAACACAGTACTATGATTGCATAATTCAAATACTTGAAGAAATAAAAGAAAGAAAAAAACCATTATTTAAGGCATAAAATCAGGTAAACACATCCTTTAGATATATCATTAGATGCAGTTGTACTACTATTCTATCGACATTTTATCATACATCCAATATGGTCAAACTACTTTATCGTACATTTACCAAGGGCAATTCATCATACATCCATACTACGCAATATATCATACATCCATACTGGGCCATCTCCCATTTGTGCTTATCTTAGGAGCTACAACCCATCAACAATTCATTTATGTTCCATTTAGTTTTGGTGAAGAATAAATACTAGTAATCATCCAACACAGTATAGGCAAATAAGTTCACCCAAGGTACATCATATCTCATGCAACCATATAAAACTAGTCTTATACTGTAACATACCAGATCTTAGACCCTACCCTATAACTTTGACCTTTTGGGTTTGACCAAACAAGGTTGAAGTTAGAATGACCCTAATAATTTAATGAATATTGTAATCTAATATGTCACATAATTTATTTGGATGATAATGAGAAATAAAAGAACCTAATCGGTTAAGTAATGTAGATAATGGGCCATTAGTGGGCCGAGTGACATAATTCATATAATAAAGCCTCAAATGAATGAATAAGCTTCAAATTTGTAATTTACACATCAAAATAAGCTTACATGTCAATTTTCATCTAATTTGGACCACCTTGAAATAATAGGAGAGAGAAACTGCCTAAAAGGTGTAATTAATAAATAAATGTAATTCATGGAACCAAAAGTTAGAAATAAAGGCAAATTCGTGTTCAACACACTTAAGTTAACTTATGGATGAAGTTTCACCTAATTTGGATGATCCTAATGTCATTAATGCATGAAGAAAGAGAAAGTAAGTTTTGAATAATAAAATGCATCAAAAGTTCTCAAAAGGCAAATCTAATTTTATATTTAGAATCTACATGTCTTAATTAGCCTCTATGCAAAATTTTATCTAATTTAGGACTCGTTTGCACCCTCAAAAGAAGAGAGAGAAAAAGGAAATAAAATTTGATATCACTTTATTCAAATCGGATTTGATTTTGGTAATTTGGTCACGCTATCACCTATGGTTTCCCGATTCATGAATTTCTTTTATGTACCCTTTGACTCTGACCGTTGGATTCTGATCCAAGGGTAGGGAGCTTGTCTCCTACCTTGGGTCAGACTGTTATTCTGCGGGCTACTGTAACCACGATCTTTTCACTAGATGATCTCCCTCTCCTCTCGATTTTTCTTCCCATTTTCCTTCCCTGAGGTTTACTCATCCGATTCCACACTGATAGAACCCTATTTATAGGGGGTTTCATCGCCCCTACCTCCCTGTCGATGAAAGGGTTCTGCCTTCCCCTATTTTCTTCTCTCCTTTTCCCCTTCTCGCCGCTCCTCTGCTTTGGACCCTCGATTTATTCGTTCTTAACCACCTTCGCGCCTGAGAGGTCTTCCTCTTATAGTGGTTTTTCCCAGTTTGTGCTTTAACGTCCTCTCCGAGCTCGATCTGTGCAGCGACAGTGTGGTGGCTTCGGCGGCAATGTTCAAGGTTCTGTGCAGCTTATGGAGTGTGGGCTTATTCTCTGTGGGGTTTTGGTGAAGCTTTTCACGCTCCCAATTCCCTCACACCCGGCTGGTTGGTCTTCTACTTTCTGATATTTTTCCCTGGGTTGCGACGGTGTTCTTGAGCCTCTGGAGGTACCAATAGAGCAATTGAGTTTGTGGGTGAGTTCGTGATCCTTGGTTCTACCTTTCTTTGCATCTGGTTTCTCGAACTGTTTAGCTTCGTGGTTTAGCCCAAATCCCAGGCAACAGCTTGCTGCTCAGGTTCCATGGCTCGTGAACCATGGTGCTGGGGATTGAATCCCTGGGTTCGTTTTACCTCTCTGCCCTCCTCCCTTCTCCTTACTTTGATTATTCAAACAAGGGTAAAAAGGACATTTTGCCTCTCTCATTTCTTTTGTTTTAAGCATAGAGCATGTCGCTGACTCGTGTTTGACCTCAATTGGCTTGGTCCCATTGGACCAAATCAGCATACTCTCACCGCTGGTTGGACTTTTGACAACGTGGAAATTTGTGATTTGTCAAATCTTGAAAAATTCATAATAATTCACTCACTAATCAGAAAAATATGGAAAAATAGTCCTTGGATTCATAAAATAAGAGCTATCTAATGGTCCATCTTTTGATAACTAAATCCAAAGATTAATAACAAGTACTTTCAATGCATGTAATTAATGATGAATTAACTTGTAAAAATCATAATTAATTATCTATAACTCAGAAAAGTATAATAAAATATGTTTTGAACTCCTAATGACATATACTAAAATATGGCATGGATTTGGAAACCTAATTCACATATGTTGAAAAAGGTGGTTTTTAGGGTTTATGAAATACTATGGAAATCTAACCCTAATCCCACATACATGTAATAGGATCTTTGGATGCCTAGGCTTGGACCTAGAAGTGACTTAGGATTGTTTGACTCTGAAGTTGAGGTATGTTTGCATCTCCTATTATTCTATGTTTAGCAATTCACCTATGTTTTCCTTCTCTTGGTCCTATGGACATTAGCCTACACATTGTCTTGTTCTTTTAAAATCACACTTCTTGTGAAGTATCTTATTTTGTTATTGATCTTGTGATCATGGATATTCTCTTGACTCTATTTCTTATGCCTTGGTGCAAGTTGAACTTTTGAAATTATATGCCCACTGTGATGTGGATGTTTACTTGTTGACATGTGATGTCTTTTTCCCACTTATGAGGTGGATGTATATATGTTGGCCACTATGTGGTGATTATGTTGGTATAATCTGACTATACTTTTTACTTGCCTCTACATTAAACATGCTATGTGATTCAGTAGCACTAGAGTAGTGTAAATTGCATTGGTTTTGTTTATAGAAGATGTGATATTTCCTGCTCTTTTGGGATGGCAAGGAACCTCATGCCCATGGCAAGATGTGTGATTCTTAGCTCATGTTTTTATATATATTTGGGAGATTGGCCATATTCCTTTCTCTACCAGGTTTCAACTTTATGAGGGTTGGCCACCAATTTTATTTATATTGTTCTAGGGCTATGCTTATCTCACATGCATACAGGTTGATGATGTTTATGATGGGTTATGTGCCCAAAAATCTTGATATGTGCTTATGTGGCACTACTTTATTATTTTGGTTATGGCAAGTATCTCTTTTTTATGATGATGATGATTCTTTTCTTTTATGCCTGATTGGGTAGTCCTTATCTCTTGCATGGGAAGCCTTTTATTTTGATGTCCCTTATCCTTTATAAATTACTCAATTTTCCTTTTAGTATGCACATACCAGCTTTTGTTGATGTCTCCTATTGTTTCTCTTTTGTTGGGGTATGCTTCCAACCTTAGGTGGAGGACTTGGATGACAAGGCTTGATGTCCTGGACTTAGATTGTGAAGTTAAAGCTTGGAGACAATTTTGAGGTGGTTTAGATTTCCTCTACATGGATCCTTATGTTGTAAGTTCAAGATGTTCCCTTTGTTTATAATTGAATATGGTCATGTTTTTATTCCGTTGCTATACTTTGGTCTTGGTTACCAATATATAAAGATTTGAAAATTTTACACCCACTCCATTATATCTTCTGTGTGTGTTTGGACTGGAGGTTTTATTGTTCAAATTTTTAGTAGAGAAGCGGTTTTATTTCTTTACATATACTTAATAAAGGCCACGTACCTGATTTGATTAGATTTGAATTCCAAGAGTCTAGAAGGACAGTAAAAAGATCACCCTGAAAAGAAAGTAAGTGTGTGGGTCACTATGAGTCCATATGATCCCAAACTAGGGTTTGTACTTTACTTAGGATTATTTTCACATTTCTATGATTAGATCAGGGTTTATTCATTCCTTATGCCTTGTTTTGGAGTCACAAGATTAGATCTTTGTTTTAGGGTTTCCATTAATTAATGATACCTATTTATGTTCAAGAAAAGAAACATCCAACAATAGGTTTCTACTATGGGTTAGATCATTAATGATTTCTTTTAGGATTATTATTAATTAGATAGGCCATGGTTGAATCTAGGGTTATCAGGGTCAACCATGATCAGAAGGGTCAATAAATATTTAGGGTTAGGCATAAAAAATGCATGGAGGTATTCATATGTAGAGAAAGAACTAAAATTAGAGTTTTCTATAAGTCTAGAATGAACCATCCTGATTTATCTAGGGTTTCGAGCCAGGTAATATTTAAGGTCTCTACTAGGTTAGGTTGCACAAATAATCATGTTACAACAATTAATAACCATTATTACATAATTAAATTACACAAGTATGATCATTAGGCTTTAAGCTAATAATTTTGGAAAAGGAGTCCGATCTAGGTCCTAATGATATTTTATTCAAATAGCTTGCAATGTTTTTGATGAAAATGGTATAGAATTTTACTACTATCCTATATTCGTACTAATTTCTATGATTTTTCTAAGATAACCTATTTTCTTTGATATTTGACAAAAAATAAAATAAAAGAAAAGGCACTACCTTGATCAATTACCTGATCTCACTGGATCGATGACTCACGTTGATCCCAGGTCTCGCGAGATGGATCGCAGATCGCTGAGTTGGCACTCGTGGATTGGCCCCAAGCAAGTGCGTGACTGCATTGACTTTCGTTGACTCGTGCCTGAGCTTGCTAAGGTGGCGTCTGTAGATAGGCCCAACTGGCCCCACGAGTCTCTTCTCTCCTTGATCGAGCCTCCTTCAGAGCATAAGAACACGGTGGAGGGCTCGCTGGTGTTGGAGGGGAAGGGAGAAGCAAGCCCCTAAGTTGGGTGGAAATGTGCCACTTGAGCTTGATCAGTGCTGGCAGTTTGTGTGGAGGGGGTGATTGAGATGGAGAAGCGCGGAGATCTGAAGCCCTAAAACTGAAAAACCACTAGAGGGGGGGTGAATAGGGTTTTATGATAATTTTAATATAATTTAACTCAAACAACCACAATTGAAATAATAAGAAGGAGACAAGGTGTTTAGAGTGGTTTCAACCTTAGCAAATACTAAGGCAGTCAATCCACTACCAGGTTGCTTACCCAATCGGGATTTTGAAAGTATTAAATTTTATTACCTCTCAAGGAATTTACATAAAATTAAAATACTTTCTACACCCTTTGGATAGCCTTCACCTTGAAGTAGTTGCACCAACTTTGAAGCAGCCCTCTTGAAGTAACTTCAAGCTCCCCCTTGAAGTAGCCTTCCTCTTGAAGTAGCTTCCCGTTGCAACAACCTTCTAGAAGTAGTCCAAAGCCTCCTTCTTCACCAAGAAGATTAACCCTCTCCAATCCGCAGCCTCCAACCCACTTTGAAGCACAAGGCTTGATTTGCCTATATCAAGCGTATAGATCTCCTAACCAATGAGTATTAAAGTGTAGGTTTAGTGGATAGGAGATGCTAGCCTATAGGACACGAATTTAGAGCAAGGGAAGTGAGTAGCCAATGCTAGTGTTGCTCAATTTCTCAAAATAGGTTGCCAATTTGCAAGTATAAGCTCAAGTATAGCACAAGTATATATTGGTGTGTTTAGGTGTCCCAAGGCATGTTCTATTTATAGGAATGACCTACAAGTGCTTAAGGACGTTCTAGACACTTTCTAGGGGGTTCTAAGTGCTTAACTAGCCATTAGGTACACTTTAGTTGCTTAAGCAACAACTAGTTAATTAATTCTGAAAAGTGCAAACAGAAACATTCTCGGTCGAGGAATTGTCGACCGAGATCCCAGTCGGTCGAAGTTTTGTCGACCGAGGGACTGTCTGGAGTTAAGTGTATATAACATTCTGATTCAACTCCCAACTACTTTGTCTGCCGTATCTATCAACTACTTGGGTCTTTCTCAGTCGAAGAGTTTGTCGACTGAGAGTGCCACGGTCGAGGATTTTGTCGACCGAGATTGACTCTGTTTCAATGTTTTAAATGAAGTGCTAAGTGTATGTATGAGTGTGCATATGTGACATTATTGAAGGGGATGACCTATCTAAGTGTAGTGATTGGCTAGGGAAGATCTAACGCTTGATTTACATGATGTCTAAGTACTTGTACATTATATACTTGTACAAGTTTAACAATTGATTACAATCATGAAATAACAACAATTCAAGCATATAGATTTCCCAAATCTTTGTCATCCACCTTATTCCTGCAACACTCAAGTAGCACGTTAGATTGACAAGAATGAAATGTTTGTCATTATCAAAACAAAGGGATTATACTAATGTCCAATTTAGCCAACAATCTCCCCCTTTTTGAAGATGACAAACATTTCCTAAATATAAAATAAGGAAATATAAAACATATGAGTTTCATCCTGAAGTTTACCTTTTGTAGCCATTTTTGTTTTGCAAGTGGGTGCTGGCCGAGATATTATGAAACTCATTTTATTTTATGTTATTCTCCCCCTTTGTCATTTCAAAAAGATATCCAAGATAATTATTTAGAGTGACTTTTTATTTTTCCCTTATAATTTTATGTTATGCTCCCCCTTAAAGAGATATTCAAGTAAAATCAAGGGACTAATGCACACCAATTTTTCCACAATTAAATTCTCAATCATTTGCAAAAATTTGTATCCTTTGTGATTCATTGTATATTTTACTCCCCCTTATTTGTATGCTCTATAATATTCTTATATAACATGTATATGTTCACATGAAACCATTTAAACACACTTTTATTGATAACAACTTGTTGCTCATACAATTTATAAGAAGACCCATAAAGCATGACATACTTGCTTATGAAAGATATCCATTACAATTGTTATAAAGATAGCCATTTCATTACAACCATTACAAAGATATCTCATAATCTCACTAGAAAGACCGAAGGATTACATCAATGTCTGGATCTTTTCCAAGAAAAGGCTCAGCTCCATAATATTTGACAAGTGTCTGCCACTCTAAGGCACCTGCCTTGGTTAAGGCATAAGCTTCCAAGAAGGTGGGAATACGATCAAAGCGAAAGTGGGCATCAATGTCTTGAAGTTGTATTGGGGAAAACTGAGTATGGGTGAGATCAGGAGATGGTGGAATTGGAATTTGATAGTAATTATATGAAGGATTGTATGGATTTATCATGCCAGTATTAAGGGAATATGGATATTCATTAGGTTGATCAGGAGAGAGAGCTTGTATTCTTTGGTTTAAATAAGTCATGGCACGGTGATTATAATCTAATTGCCTACTCAGATGATATTGGGATCCAGCTATGTAAGTCAAGGTGTTTGTAATAGGATCATGGGGTAGGTTGGTGGGAGGGGGGTGGTGGAGGTATGTCTTGGGTGGATGTCTCCCCTTCAGTCATAGCCCTTTTGTGGCCAAAGTCGATTCCCATCTTCTCCATTGTATTTTTACTTATCTTTTGAGGTTTTCTCTCCCATGTGTAACCTAGGTCCTCAATATTCTTCTTAAGAAAATGTTGAGTGATTTGGCACACAAAGTCAGCATAAGGTGGATTGCCAGAAAACTCAAGCATATTCTTAAGGATGATACGAATGAAGTTTATGGGAATACTTTTTAGAATGACATAGATAAGGTACATACGAAAAGTGGGTACTTCAGACTTGTTTGCTCTAGGATGGATATTGGTTTCAACAATAAGATTTATGATCCTAGCTCCAGGTTTTAAGTTTATGGCATAATAGGTACCCCTATCTTCATGACAAGTGGTATTGGATAGAAAGATGGCTCTTTTGATATCACTAAGGCTAGTGGTAGTGTCATCTTGGGAGAGTTTATTTAGTGGATTTCCTGTGGTGAGGTCAAGAAAATCTTTATATTCTTCTATGTCTATGTTAAGCATATTAAGAAATAAGACATCAAATAGATGACTTGTTTGTAAATGTGATTAAGTTTAGGGAAAATTATGCATCATAGTTCAAGATTGACTTTGTTCCTAAAATTCAGTATGTTACAACTCTTCCACTCTTTAAAAAGATTTCATCTCCGAAATCGAATCCTTTTTAATACTCTTCTTCCTACTAGGGTCTAATCCAATAATTCTTCAGCATACTATGCTCATTTACTCATATCACTTTTATTCAAATACCTAATAATAATTATCCTTTTACTAGCATAGTCCTATTACGGGTGATAAGCCAATTCATTTACCTCTACCTTGGATTTAGTAAACATATTTAGGTGCAAATGCTATCTTGGAAAGTATATCTATCAATGAATTTAGTGCTTAATGATAATTAGTCTATAAAGTTCTAGCATCATATTCTTATATGAGAGTTTAAATATTTCATTTGTGACACTTGGTCATTGTTATTAGAAGTTGGAATTTCTACACAAGCTTATTAGTCAAACTACATATATCAAGGATAATCCTAATACTTTATCAATTTCAATCCAATGTATATACCTTTAATGCTTGTGTAATGTTTATATTGTGTCATAATTTGTAATTTTTTTTATTAGTGACCTTATATTCCCTATATTTGTTTTCCAATTTCCTACTTATGTGGATCTAGTGTTGAGTTTATTTCAAGTATCATACCTTCTCTAGATACTTTCTTTTCCTCAAAGGTGTAACTATACAATTATAAAGAGGCCTATATTGTTCAATTTTTTTTAAGATTGTTGACATTTTTTTCACACTATTTGAAATGAGTTTTTTTTCATACATAACAATATTGACATAAATTCAAATGATTTTAGGACTAATGATATTTATTCATTCTATTTTCTATATTTATAAATATTTTTTAATGTCCCAAACTAATGAGATAATCGAGAGCACTCTATTTGATTATCTAGGGGTCAAAGTGATGTTCTACTAGACCTCATTGCAAAAGTAGACACATATACCTCATTCTTTTTTTTCTCATCAACTCAAAATAAGTCCATGCATAGATAGAGAGTTCAAAATCTACTAGATAATGGAACTATATTCTAAGTATTTCTAGGATAAGGTACATAAATGGCCACTTATGTTTTTATTTCTATCCTTGGTAGTTAGGGTTAGTAAAACTAGGATTTGTTGTCAACTATTTCTCTAAGTCCTCACTACTCAATTTATGTTTCTTGCTAACCTAATTTCTATGAGACATGCATGAGTGCCGACCGTTTATGGCTCTGATACCATGTTGTAAAGACCCTATCTTTATGATCAAATATTTACAAAATTATATCAAAAACATAAACGACCTTTATTACAATCATGCTTGTACATCAGAGTCGCGGAAGCTTACAAATATGATTACAAGTTTAAGAGATAAAATTCATTCATATCTAGTCTTCAACGGAGGACTACCCAGTGCATGTCTCTTCAAGCTCTTCCATCTATCACCTGCCCATGAGTTCCCAAAGGGAACGAAACCACACACGGACCCCATTGAAGGGAAACAAAGGGTCAGCAAAGCTGGTACTAAATTCTTATATCGAGCTATTTGCAAAATATAGGTTCTAAGTATAAATCAAGTTAATATCAAATCTAGGTAAGGAACATTTTGTGGACTAAATTTGCCAAATCAAGAATAACAATATTTCAATGTTTGTATTTCAAGATCAAATTTTACAAGGCTATTCAAAATATATCAAGATACCAAATTATCAAAATATTTGTAATGATCAACTTTTGAATATTAAGTTTGAGCACTATCATATCATTTCCTTCAAGGGCAACAATGCCTTATGTTCAATCATCTATGAAAGAACAACATTGAGCCTAATTACTATGTTAACCAGTCGACTGGGGGACAACTAATCCATTACACCTGTGCATAGGGCTGCGGGACGTACCCTGCCTCAAGTGAGCCAAAGATCTAAGGGGCCAAAGCCCAAAGGGACCAATGTCCAGGGAGTCAAAACTCCAAATAGATCAATTGAAGTGCTATTATAATATTCAATGCACATTCAAACAATAATCAATATGAGGTGGTGAACTTTAAAAGAGGCAAGAAAGGCTTACGAAAGTATAGGGTTCACCACTAAACAATGTAAATGGAATTCAAGAGGGAGTTTAATAACTCAATATAAAAAATAGAGAATCCAATACCTTCAAATCCAAGCCAAAAATCCAACAATTTCCACGACTAAGATTCAACAGGCGTTGAAGTTTCAAATCCTAGAAAAAGGGGAAATAATCGAGGTCATTGGGCAATCCTTAGCTTTGAAATTATCTCTTAGATTCTTATTAGGTGAAATTATTATTTTACCCCTCATCATCTTTCGTGATTGTATTGTATTATCATGAGGTCATTGAATTGCTTCCTATTATTATAGTTATCTCTTTGGGTACTTGTATTTTGGGGTTCGTTACTCATGATTAATAGTAGATCATATTTATATATTACCGAATACTACTTATGTCTACATTCCTACATATAGTTTTAGAACAAAATAGTTTATGATTGGTAGGAACTTAGGGTAATCCGAGTTATGGTTTTCCTCATTTGGTCTCTCCATACCTATGCTTTTTACCATCCAAATCATTATACTTTTTCTTCTATGCTAGATATGGTGTGATAAGGGTAATTTCTATAATGCAAATCTGTGGGAGTTTCATTAATCCTTTTATACTTCCTCATGCTTGGTCATAATAAATATACCTAGCTATAGTTTGTATTATACCCATGGTAGAGACATGTATATATGGATTAAATAAGACAAATATGTACATGGAGGTCATCACATGATTATATAATTTCGATTTGCATCGTACCCAGCAGCGTCATGCATGTATGTGTTTATCTTTTACTTCATTTCATTTTCATCTAGTCATGTATATTACCTAGTACATACGTACTTAATAAGGATAATTTACGTGGAGTCCATTGTGTCCATGCATGCCTATGGTGTATATTATGTTAATCATCAAATCATACATATGTATATCTTACTTTATTTCATTCACAGGTATGGAGATCAGATCCCATGCATTCTTACCCCAACCGTTCTCGTATAATTTATTAGCTTATCAGTTACGATCAGCTAATAGAAGATCGACGGTGTCTCCGGTGGTGTTCTTATTTGATGGGCTGACCTCGTCGTAGTCTTGGCTGCTGTCGCCGGTGGCCACAAAGTAGACGCTGGCAGCACAATTAAGCACGGTGCATCGGATCAGGTAGAGAACAGTCGTCGACTTGCAGTAGTCGCGAGGTGGTGCTACTTCGTCCTCCTGACAGCCGTCAGACTTGCAGCTATGGTGCCGATTGCGTCGAGGTGTTGTGGTGCACAGATGCAGGCTGTCGGGATTGCGGCCCGAGATGGAGGCTGCGGCGTAGCTGGTGGCGTCTGGGTATTAGGGAATAACGAGGTTTAGGAGGAGGAGCGGTGGCTGTCATGATGGGGGTTGCTGATCTGTAGCCTGCCCAACCCGGCGGCGCTGCACTTGAGGGTGGCCGAGCTTGGAGCGGCGCTTGCCCAGGCGAGGGTGCCTAGGTGTTGACGATTTTGGCGCCCAACAGTCATTGACGGGTTTAGGAAAGAGGCGGCGGCGCTGTGATCGCTAGGTAGAGGAGTCGAATCTGTAGATTTCCTTGCTGGCGAGTTGAGGCCTGCTAAGTTGACGAGGATGGAGGAGCTCCGTTCTTTAGTAGATGAGTTGTATCAGGGCGGCCGCGGTGGGATCTGCAACTGTGACACATGGTTGCAGATCTACCATGTTGCAGAACTGCAATGGAGTCTGGTTGTAAAAGAGGGCTGATTTGTCTGTGTCTAAGGCGCTGAAGGTCTGTCTCATCTAGTGCTGAGTGCTATGTATCGGGGTGGTGATATAGGTGAGGGATTAGCATTGCTAGGGTCGCAATGAAGAGGAAACAAGGAGTAAGGCAGGGCAAAGAAGGCTGACGACCAGTTATAGCTGTTTAGCCGTTTCTCGGCAGTAAGGAGAGCAATATGTTTCAGGGTTTAAGACGATCTTGAATGTAGTCGTTTATTGCGACGAAGCACAAACAATTACTCCCGGAACAGCAGACATGGAAAAGATATTTGTAGAACTCATTTATCTTCCTATAACTGTCGGTGCCCGGCTACGCTTCGCGGGACTAAATGGGTATGCAATCGTCTTAATCAGTTAGAAGAATACGGACCGTATCAATTGCCTTTCTCTAGAGAGGTGGATGAATATAGTCTATTTAATTAATTTCCTAAAGCATTTCTTCGTCATCACGTTTCGGTTTGAAGTCAACTAAGAGTTTATTACTTATACGAAAAGGCCAATATAGTCTAGTCTAAGATATTGGCAACGGTGATCATTACATCTCTCGTTAAATCCTAATTAAGTGACCATAGTATAAAAAGGTGTCAATGATGTTAATAAATTTCATACTATTTATATGCTTTTTGTTTTTAATTGATATTACAATCAAAGCTATCAAACTCTAAAAGCTGATTCCTTACCTCTCTTATATACATTATCTACTAAAATTTTCAATTGAATAGCTAATGAATAATGCATCTATTTTTCAATAAATTTGTCGTGTATTATTTTATAAAATGCTACTTATTAGACTATATCATAACTGACTATCATGTTTCCTTTATCAATTCAAAATTGAGTGATCCAATTGTTAATATAATTCTAAGGCCTTTTCTTAGTGAGATTGAAAGTGTTTTATCAATGAAAGTCAATTCAAGGTACTCAAGTACAAATACTTTAAGTTTGTACTTGGTGATGCCGACTTAGGTGAAATTATTATTTTACCCCTCATCATCTTTCGTGATTGTATTGTATTATCATGAGGTCATTGAATTGCTTCCTATTATTATAGTTATCTCTTTGGGTACACGTATTTTGGGGTTCGTTACTCATCGTTAATAGTAGATCATATTTATATATTACTGAATACTACTGATGTCTACAATCCTACATATAGTTTTAGAACAAAATAGTTTATGATTGGTAGGAACTTAGGGTAATCTGAGTTATGGTTTTCCTCATTTGGTCTCTCCATACCTATACTTTTTACCATCCAAATCATTATACTTTTTCTTCTATGCTAGATATGGTGTGATAATGGTAATTTCTATAATGCAAATCCGTGGGAGTTTCATTAATCCTTTTATACTTCCTCATGCTTGGTCATAATAAATATACCTAGCTATAGTTTGTATTATACCCATGGTAGGGACATGTATATATGGATTAAATAAGACAAATATGTACATGGAGGTCATCACATGATTATATAATTTCGATTTGCATTGTACCCAACAGCGTCATGCATGTATGTGTTTATCTTTTACTTCATTTCATTTTCATCTAGTCATGTATATTACCTAGTACATATGTACTTAATAAGGATAATTTATGTGGAGTCCATTGTGTGCATGCATGCCTATGGTGTATATTACGTTAATCATCAAATCATGCATACGTATATCTTACTTTATTTCATTCACAGGTCTGGAGATCAGATCCCATGCATTCTTATCCCAACCGTTCTCGTATAACTCATTAGCTTATCAGTTATGATCAGCTAATAGAAGGTCAACGTTGTTACCTCCTAGGGTGCCGATGTCTCTGGTGGTGTTCTTATTTGATGGGCTAACCTCGTCGTAGTCTTGGATGCTGTCGCCGGTAGCCACAAAGTTGATGCTGGCAGCACAATTAAGCATGGTGCATCGGATCAGGTAGAGAACAGCCGTCGACTTGTAGTAGTCGCAAGGTGGTGCTACTTCGTCCTCCTGACAGCCGTCAGACTTGCAGCTATGGTGCCGATGGCGTCGAGGTGTTATGGTGCACAGATGTAGGCTGTCGGGGTTGCGGCCTGAGATGGAGGCTGCGGCGTGGTTGGTGGCGTCTGGGTATTAGGAAAGCACGGGGTTTAGGAGGAGGAGCGGTGGCTGTCGTGATGGGGGTCACTGATCTGCAGTCTGCCCAACCCGGTGGCGCTGCACTTGAGGGTGGCCGAGCTTGGAGCGACGCTTGCCCAGGTGAGGGCGCCTAGGCATTGACGTTGTTGGCGCCCAATAGTTACTGACGGGTTTAGGAAAGAGGCGGCAGCACTGTGAGCGCTAGGTAGAGGATTTGAATCTGTAGATTTCCTTGCTGGCGAGTTGAGGCCTGCTAAGTTGACGAGGATGGAGGAGCTCGATTCTTTGGTAGATGAGTTGTAACAGGGCGGCCGCGGTGGGATCTGCAACTGTGACACATGGTTGCAGATCTACCATGTTGCAGAACTGCAATGGAGTCTGGTTGTAAAAGAGAGGGCTGATTTGTCCGTGTCTATGGCGCTGAAGGTCTATTTGATCTGGTGCTGAGTGCTATGTATCGGGGTGGTGATATAGGTGAGGGATTAGCATTGCTAGGGTCACAATGAAGAGGAAACAAGGAGTAAGGAAGGGCAAAGAAGACTGACGACCAGTTATAGCTGTTTAGCCGTTTCTCGACAGTAAGGAGAGCAATATGTTTCAGGGTTTAAGACGATCTTGAATGTAGTCGGTTATTGCGATGAAGCACAAACAATTACTCCCGGAGCAGCAGACAGGGAAAAGATATTTGGAGAACTCATTTATCTTCCTATAACCGTCGGTGCCTGGCTACGCTTCGCAGGACTAAAAGGGTATGTGATTGTCTTAATCAGTTAGAAGAATACGGACCGTATCAATTGCGTTTCTCTAGAGAGGTGGATGAATAGAGTCTATTTAATTAATTTCCTAAAGCATTTTTTTTGTCATCTCACGTTTCGGTTTGAAGTCAACTAAGAGTTTATTACTTATACGAAAAGGCCAATATGGTCTAGTCTAAGATATTGGCAACATTGATCATTACATCTCTCGTTAGATCCTAATTAAGTGACCATAGTATAAAAAAGTGTCAATGATGTTAATAAATTTCATACTATTTATATGCTTTTTGTTTTTAATTGATATTACAATCAAAGCTATCAAACTCTAAAAGCTGATTCCTTACCTCTCTTATATACATTATCTACTAAAATTTTCAATTGAATAGCTAATGAATAATGCATCTATTTTTCAATAAATTTGTCGTGTATTATTTTATAAAATTCTACTTATTAGACTATATCGTAACTGACTATCATGTTTCCGCTATCAATTCAAAATTGAGTGATCCAATTGTTAATATGATTCCAAGGCCTTTTCTTAGTGAGATTGAAAGTGTTTTATCAATGAAAGTCAATTCAAGGTACTCAAGTACAAATACTTTAAGTTTGTACTTGGTGATGCCGAGATGACTCAATAGGTAAAATAGCGGGACCATTTATTAGTTATTTCTCTAAAAGAAGAATCAATTTATTTGGACAAGAGAAATACAGTCAAAGACTAGTTACCTCAAAAAAAAAAGAATAAGACATCAAATAGAGGACTTGTTTTTAAATGTGATTAAGTTTAGGGAAAATTATGCATCATAGTTCAAGATTGACTTTGTTCCTAAAATTCAGTATGTTACAATGACAAACTGGTGCAATTATAGATTTTTTGGCTAACAAAAGCATATGTATTGATTTCAATCCACCTTACCAGGGGTGTTTCCATATGGATATCGAAGACGACATCTGTTGGACATGTAGTGATACATCTAGAACATTGGTCAATGTTTAAGACATGGTTAGTATGATATGCAGTATTTACTTAGTCATTTTGTGATAACCAAAGTTTATAACAGGAAGATATGAAGATGAACGCAGTTTTGTTTGATGCTGCTAGAGATGATTTCAACCATAAAATCATAAAAAAGATGAAGAACTAAGGAAGCAAAACATCTTATCTAACCTTTTTCCATACAATTGTATCTATATTGCAGTCCCAAAGTACATACAGAACATTCATATAGTGCCAACCACATACTGAACAACTTGAATCATTAGTGAAATGATGTTGTTCATGTCTTGAGTTGGTCATCAAGGCTTCATGCATAATCAACCAAAGAAGTACCTAGAACTTTGCAAGAACTTTCAATTTCAATATAAGATTTCAAGAACCAAATTTAGCCTTATTTTATTCGGATTTAAGACACTGTACTCTGGACTAGTTGTGAACCTCCTATTTGGAGCTAAGGTCCAGACCCATTGATAATCCATGTTTGTATTTTTCAGAGTAGGTAAACTCAAAATCTTCGTTGTTATATTCTAGAGGAAATAAGACAAAATAAAACCATCATACCATCCATTATATGGAGAAATCATTGATGCCACTCGTAAATATAACATATCTTCCGGTTAAGGATGAATTACCTGAACATGCTGATAAAATCAATATTATAATAAAATATATTAAAATGGAATCCTATTTTCATTTTCATTTGATTATAGAAAAGAAAATCAAGAGTGGAAAGAGAAATTCAATAAACGGGATTATTCTTTTATTCTTTTTTCTCTTGGGCTTGGAATGCTTTGATTCTGAATGATCTTCTACCTACCTCCACCTCCGTCAAATTCCAAAAAAGCCTAAGTCTGTAAACTAGTGCTAATTACTTCAAAACTATTCTACAAAGAAATCTCTTGCATATCTTGTGACCAGATTATGGTTTGAATGATATGTATTTGTGTCTGACGCCATTACCCAAAGACATGTTTCTACTAGTAAATAACTCCCATATATATTTCATGAGTAATGCATGGTTCCATTCATGAATTGATAGTAACCCTAGGCCCCTCGATCTTTAGTTGTAATGAGTTGTTCCCAAGCAACTAAAGATAGAGAAGAGTGTGATGGTCCTCATATCCTAATGAGATGAAGAACTATTGCATCAATATTATCACATAATGAGATAGGTAGATTTACAAGTGTGCATGGTAAAAGTAGGGAAAGAAGTGAAAATAGTTTTGAAAAGACAAATTTGACCTATCTTAGGGAACAAGCTTCCTAACTGCAAATGTGGCTTTGTATTTTATCATATATATTCATGTGAACTCTTAGTTACCCTTCCATGTATAACTCAGACACCTAGGTACCTTCCTAGGTTAGTAGAAATAGTCCACCCACCCTTTCATAAATTTTTTGTTGGAGGGAGACTGGAACTATATTATAGAAAAAATGACACTCTTATTCACACATATAGACTATCTTGATGCATTTCTAAATAAACTCAAAGCATTGCATAATGGTACTAATATGATACATATCATATTTTGAGAAAAGAATAATATCATCACCAAATGCCACATGAAGAAAGAAAGTATCATTTTTTTCTATAATAGATTTGACAATTTTATAGATTTCCACCATCAATCATCGACCTCAATGTTAGTAAGTAAAATTAGGAAATTAAAACACATCACAAAGAGATATGGAGACAAAGTATCTCCTTGGAAAGGTCTTCCAGTAGTTTGAACCCTTGAAGTTGTTTAAACTCTAGGATATATGTATTCTACCCCTACATATAGAGTTCATGACAAAGTTGATGGTAGTGTGAGGTAATCCTTCTTTTCTAATAGTATATAGTATGAATTCCCATTACATAAGATTATATGCCTCTGCCAATTCAATTTAATGGCCATGCATTTTGCACCATTAAGTCTCCTCATATTGTGTAACAATTCTTGGACAAGGATGATATAATTGTTGGTAATGAATGCCCATATATCCAATCATATGATGATTGACATGTCATAATTACCCAAAAGGATTTTATTAATAATAACATATATAAAGGCAAGCTTCCAAATCATCTATTTCACTCAGTTATAAGATAATGAGGATACAAAATGAATGTCTAGAGAATGATATTACTCAATGACACGTCTTCAAGTATTAGCCTTGTTGAAATGAGATCATACATATGTTAAGAGTACATATACATATTCTCATTATGACCCTAGTCGATTGTTATTATGGAAGGTAGATAGACACTAGTAACACATAAGACTGGAGTGTGAGTTGGTTGATGACTGAGTCTCACTAAGTCATGATATGGCAATATCAAACCTAGCACATAGATACATGTTAGGGAATAGTGTATCAGATAGACCCACCTTGAGAGAAACACATGGTTGTGGTGGTCACAGTCATCTCTCATAGTAAAGGTGGTGATTGTGATTCTTATACCTAAAATCACTACACTTGTCACATGTTGTTGGGCATGATTTGACATCATCAAACATAGTCTAGAAACATGGGTTGTTATAACGGTGATTATTGGGTGACTTTGACACATGGGGTTAGACTGTGAGTGATAGATATGGGATTTGTCCCTCCTACTGGATTATGATATCCTAGCCATTTGATAAGTGAGACTGAGAAATGCATGCGCATGCACATGTGAATCAATATATGATATTGAGGTCACATTATCTTAGACAGTCTACTCTTGGTTCAAGAAACATGGATTGAATGTTGAGAGGATTACCAACCATTCCTCGAGTTCATCCTGGATATTAGAGACAAAGGAATTACACAATCACTATAACACCTTACACATATTGTAGGTTGAAGTTGTTCTCCAACTTTCCATTCACTTAGGTTGCACTGATGTGTGACTAGGCACCACTCTTTGCTTGTGATGTCATAAGATAGTTATGGACATTCACTGCCAACATGATATGGGACCTATAGGGTCACACACATAGGAACTCATCTAGAAGAGGAGTTTGATCTTGAATGACAATCAGATTGATTACTAAAGTGTTTAGATATTCAATTCACATAAATGATCACTCGATTGGCTGACTGGACGGCCAAACGACCATCTCACAGAGTGAGATGGCCATTTGGGCACCCAGACGGGCGTCTCAATTGTTGAGACAGCTATTTGAGTGATCGAGTAGATCAAGGATCAATTTGTCTTAGTTCTTCCCTTGAACTGGCCAGTTCAATATGATTGAACTGACTAGCTCATCTCAACTCACCAGACGACCATCTGGGTGAGTGAGACGGGCATCTCATCTAGGTGAGATAGCCCGATTGGGGCCGAACAAAGGTTTGAGATGTTTCTCGAATAGTTTTGATTGCATATAATTGGAGATCAAGTAAAACTAATATGTTTTTTTCCTTAATCAAAATTAACAAATTTGTGTGTAGTTGGGAAACTTTCAAACGGTCGTTTGGTAGTGCAAGATGACCATCTCACACACCAGATGACCATATGGGTGTGCAAAATAGTTGTTTCAGCTATCGTAGGTTGCAAAAGTTTAATTTCTCCCGATCCTTTCCACTCCCACACAATCTTGTATAGACTGGGAACCCTGACCCTAACCTCGCCCATAAAAGGAGGGGTAGTGGGGGTTTCCTAAGACACAATAGAGACAACTGAGAATCATTTCCTCTGAAAAATGTTGTCTTCACTAGTTGTGGTAACCAAGAGAGCCCAGGAAAGTCCTACCCGATAGAGAGGGATAGCCAACAAGAGAGAACAACTGAGAAGTTTTCACTGTGGGAGAGTAGGTTGGTGAATTGTACACCAATGGGAGGGACAACTCCTTCCTATCTATTCTTGGTGAACGATAAGACTTCTAGTTGGTCTGTGTGGAGTACTCTAGAAGCAGGTGTCATTTGGTTGTTGCTCATAGAACAAAGTCAACTTAAAGTCTGTGGCAAGACCACCAGAGTCACTGTAGAGGTTGCACAGATAGTTGTTTGTGGTGAAGACCAGGAGATGCACAACCACCGTCCAAGAGCAACTTGTCAGCAGTTGCAAAGAAGTGAGTTTTGTCACTTTAATTGCTCTAGAACTATGTATAACTCGCTAAAACTATCCTTCCTATTTCATAATAGTTGATGCAATCTTGCTGTTATGGGAATACAAATAGGTAAATTTTTTGCTTCCACTGCTATACTCTGTGCCCGTATTTCCCAATAGTGATATTAGAGCCACCTCGATTTACTATCTTTTAGGATAATCGATATGATCATATTTTTGGTTTTATCATTTATTTATTACATACAATGTGAATATTTAAACTACTCTCATATGCATATCTGATAAAAGATCACATAATCCCAAACTAACACACACACACACATACACACACACACACACACACACACACACACACACACACACACATATATATATATATATATATATATATATATATATATATATATACACAATCTACACACATCACCCTAAAATCATTTTTATGGTGGATGTGTAGCATGGTTATGGCCTAAACACTATATTTGTGTGTGGTTGGATGGTTTGGTTCTTATTAATCTTAGTTTGAGTACTGAGCCTCTAACTCCCTCTTCCCAATGTAAAATTAATGCTTTCATACCTTAGATCCCCTTGAATGTAACTCAAGGTTTCTCTTGTTCAATGTAATAAAGTAGCAATAGGATAATTTCTTTTCTTGCATCGGCGTTGAAGATGCTTATCACCAGTTAAGACAACCAGCTCGTGAGACGAGTTGACCATCTAGAGGACAATGGAGGAAAAAATGATGGAACTAGATGACCACATGGTGGGCCCAACCAACCATTTGGAAGGAGTTCAAACATTGGTTGAATAGGGGGACCAACCAACCGACCAAGAGATGAGACGACCAATACAAGAGTTGAACCGATCTACCCAGATTGGCAAGCACATGTCTACACCAACAACATGTTCATACATGTGATGATTGACCTAGGTGGTAGTAATTCTTTGTCGCTCCAAGGAATTACAAGTAAACATGTCCATAACCATTTCTTTTTATTTTATATTACAAATTTATGTTGTGGGATATAGCATGTATATGATACGTACTATATATATGTGGTGATTGGATACAATATAGGTATATATATGATATATATATAAAATCTCTCAATCAAACATATTAAGTGTAAGATGTCTTCCAATAGCAATCCACATGAAAAAAATGTTTGACTAAGTGTAGGTTACACCTCCACGTTGTGCGCCGTCTACCTTGTGGAAGTGTGATGGTAATGATGTAGGTTCTGCCTTTGTGGGATGCATTGTTATCATATTTGCTATTGGGTTGGTCTTAACTGGTTATTCTCAGAGCGTCTGGACCTAGAGGAAGCAAATGATTATATCAAGGAGTTGTTCATATCATCTATCAAGAATTGCATATGATGCAATTGCGAAAAGTTGTCTACCTTGATGATTGACTATGTTTGTGGGGCTGATTGGGCCACAATTGAATTATCTTGGATCTGGCTCATTAGAAAATTGTTCATTACAATTTTCCAAATTGATACTTGTGGGTTGTCAATTTGAACAAAATGAAGAGAACGATAATTAATTGAAGACCTAATTATTATCACCCAAAATTAATCAAATTAAATCAAAATGAGTTTTTAACAAAATTACAAATTCTTTTGTAGAACCAAATAGCAACAAAAAACATTCACTTTTATCTATGATCGGTCTTTGAGAAGGACAAACATACTCAGAACAACTTCCATGACTAGTTCAGAATGTTGAGAATTGTTCTCACACAGGAGCGCAAGCTCTATGTCTTGGAAACACTAGAACCAGAGGAACATGCTCAAAACACTCCGAAGGCTGACAAGGATGCTTATAAGAAGCATACTGAGGATGCCGTCGATGTCAAGTGTTTGATGCTTTGCTCCATGAACCATGAGTTACAGAGGTAGCATGAGAACATGGGGGTGGTTGAGATTATTTCATATCTCAAGAATATGTTCCAAGACCAGGCAAGACAAGAGAGATATGATGTCTCTAAGGCGCTATTCAAGTGCAATATGGAAGAAGGAGATTGAGTAGGTCCTCATGTACTCAAGCTCATTGCGTATGTGGAGAACCTATCTAGACTAAGATTCCCATTTGGCCAAGAGTAGGCCACTGACGTGATTCTGCAGTCCTGCCAGAGTCATACAGTCAGTTTGTCATAAAATATTACATGAACGACTTTGACAAACCATTGATAGAGTTGTTAGGCATGTTGAGAACAACTGAGACACAGATAAAGAAAGACAAACCCAAGTCTGTGATGATGATCAACAAGACAAAGGGGAAGTCGAAAGGCAAAGGCAAAGCTAAGAAGAGTTTAAACCTAGCCAGAAGCCCGAGTCTTCAGATCTCAAGGAAAAAGGTGGAGTAAGGAAACAAAGTGGTGATTGTCACTGGTGCGATTCTGCTAGAGGTGCAACACACTAGCCGATTTGACTCAACTAGATGCACCCCACGAGGTCGGAACGCACAGTGAGATTGTGCTTTCGAAATTTAGAAACCTAAACTAGCTACCTACATCTACTAAAACACTACACCCGCAAGCGCACGTGGTCGTGTCGTAGTATAGGAAGGTGGCAAGTATAGGGTTGATCCACAGAGACAAGAGGGGGCACTAGATCTAGGTTAGTTTTGCTGGGTTCCTACTGCGGAGACTAGGGTTAAGGGTTTAAAGGTTGATTTGATTGTTAACTAAGGATGAACAAGAAAGAAGTTAAAGGAAGGAATGAAATCTACGTTAACCCTAGACTAGATTAAGGCTAAACAAGCAAGAAAGGATTAAGCTAGGTATGAAAAGGCAAATTACACTAAGGCAAGCAAGAGAGAAGCAAAAGAGCAATTAAAGAACTACATTATCATGAACAAGACAAGAGCAAAGCAAGAATCTAACTAAGCAAGGAAAGAACTAATTAAGCAAAGCAAGCACAAAACTAGGGTTTTAAGCAATAAAGAGGGGTGTGGGCTATTTAGGGGTATGAACTTATCACTTAAGTTGGGGGGTGACATATGAACATTATGATTCCATTTAGATTATCCAAACCAAACAACAAGTTAGAGTCTAATGAATTAACCTAAGCTACTAATTGGCCATGGATATGCTAGGTTGTGCATAGGGGACCTGGTCCCTAACACCCCCTACTACCCTTACGAGGCTCAATTGGGTTAGGGATTAGGTACAATTCAATTAGAGTCTAATCAAGTCTAGGTTTCTATATTAGGCATTCCTAGGGCAATTAGGGGCTGAGGGTAGTAATGGGGATGTGAGATTAGGGTTTTGGACCCTAATTCCCCCACATTCTAGCCTTGAGAAGGCTCCATGCTAATTGCACTAGAATTACCTAATGTAGCTACTTAGATCTCTCACTTAGGTTTAGGGAGATTTATTAGGATGTAGGAAGATGGGAGGCAACATAGGGATCCAAGAATTGGACCTAGGGGCAAATCCCAAAATTCACACATATAAGCAATTTGCCTAAATTCCTAGGTGATTCCACAAACAAATCAACAAGCAATCCATGGAGAATGAGATGCAAATAGAATATAATCATTAACAAATGGAATTACAATGTTTACATGTCATTATCCCCCAACATGGTATCAAAGTAACATAATTTCCCCCAAACAGCCCACCCAAGGGGACTAGCTACTCATAGACATGGAAAATACAAAAAGAGAGAAGATAGAGGAAGAAGTAGCCATGGAGCTCGGTGTAGATGAAGGACTCCTCCTCTCCAGTAGCTGCAAGGTCATCCTCCTCCTCCTTCTTGGATGGAATGGAGTGGGATGATGGTGGGAAGTGGATGGAAGGCTTAGATATGGGGGGTTATGTGGTGGAAATGGTGAAATGGAATGGATTTGAGGTGGAGGTGAAGTGGAATGGAGTGGATGGCGATTTGGGGAGCTAGGAGGGGGTAGAAGGTAGCTAGCCTCGTGCCCCAACTGCCATCTAGGTATATATAGGTGCGGGGAGGAAGCACTAGGTCAAGTAGGGGAAAAATGGGCAAAACAGTGAAAACTAGGTGAGTTTTGTGAGTAGCACGACCGTGGTGGGTCACCACGGTCGTGGTGGGTAGGGTAGGCCATGACCGTGGTGGACGGAGCACGGTCGTGGGTTTATTCCATCAATGTTACAAGATTTTGGTCGATTTTGGGCTGAAAAGGCCACGACCGTGGTGGTCACCACGGCCGTGGTGGAGGTGGTGTGCCACGGTCGTGGTTTCTGGCACGGCCATGGTGGGCTTGGTGGAGGTGGTCGTGGTGCTGCTGCACGGCCGTTTTGCTCTGATGTGCCATGGCCGTTTTGCGGAACACGGCCGTGGTGTCTACCCATTGCCTGGCCATGCTGCTCTGCACGACCATGGTGCTCTCTGCTTCACTTGAATGTTGAAACTGTTGATTTCTAAGTAACCTAGCACGACCGTTCTGTGGTACCACGGCCGTGCTGGGTCCTGGATCAACACTTTAACTTGGATCTTTGGCTTTTCTTGGAGTTCTTTGCTTCAGTTGATCTTTGGCCACTAGGGGTAGGTCGAGGGAGCATCAGACTTCACTTTGGGCCTCTCCAAGTGCAGAGGAACCTAGGATCACCCTTTTTCTCTCTCTTCCATCAAGCGTGGTCCAAATGCCTGAAAAACATGCAAATAATGTCCATAAGTGCATTTTATACAAATAAACATATTAGGGGGAATGACATGCAATCTAACAGGTATATATGTGATTGAAGAGCAAAAAGACACAAGATTAAGCCCTAAAACAGGGCTGAATCACCACCCCAAACTTAAAACATACTTGTCCTCAAGTTTGATCCAACTCAATCTCTCTACAAACTTTCACTACAAGAGATGAAAAATGCAATATAAAAGACGATTGTTGATGAATGGGATCAAAGATGACTAAGTACATGCATTTCACCTCTCTCCTCTCCTTCTTTCACAATCCAATCATGAAAAGAGCACAAAACATATGGACTTCAAATATAGCGCATAGAATACACAAGTTATCCATATTTCTTCCATTAAGTTCCAGGTAAAGCGTTTCATGGTGGCGTTAATCAAGAATGACTAGGAGTGCTGTTTCACATTCATGCATTCAATCTTATATCTCAAATCACACCAAATGACCCACGTGGCTGCGGAATAGGGTAAAATGAGCTAAGTTTGATGTTTCCTAGCTCAATGGGTATGAAAGTGGAAGAAAGGGTTGCGGTAAGATTTTTTGAGTGTTTTTGCACACTCATCTTTTCTTTATTTGAATGATCTTAAACAGGAGCTTCCTTTTATTTTATTTTGCTTTTCTTTTTTACTTTTCTTTTCTTTTTCTTGCCCTTGGTGTAGATAGGGCATATGATGGATAGAGTGACGTGGGGAGATAAAGATATGACCACCCCAAACTTTTGGAGGTGGCCAAGGCTAATTATGTGCACTAGGGCATCTTTTTATGAGGCGGAGGGGTATGAAGATGGTGGAAGAATAGTCGGGTCAAAAAGGGGTCATTGGTATGATTTTCCACATAAGACATCCTGCATGAGAATTAATCCAACACTTCGTCCAAGATATCACACCACATGAATGAACAAAATGAAATTGATATATCAAACAAGTAATTCCACAAACACTAATCGTTCAAAGCTTGCTCAATTTCACAATTCAACCAATTCAATCACAATCCTAATAGAGGTGATGCACATGTAAAAAGTCAAACATTGATACCACTTAGCAACAAGCAATGGTGATTCACTTGCATTTGTCAAAGGTCAACATTTTAATTCAAAACAGTCGAGATTGGGTCAAAACACAATTTTTAGACAAGAAATTCTAAATTTGGGCAAAATTAGCCAAAATGGTGCCAAGTTGCTTCCAATCACATCCGAGCCTATATTATTGAACTTAAAACAACAAACAAGCAAATCCTAGCTAAAACATGCAGAAATTACCAAAAATCTACATGATATGCAATGCATGGAAAAAAGAGAATTTTTTTTGAAATTTACGCAAAAAATGACAATGAGGTAAACTACATGGAATGCAGGTGTGCAAAGAAGTAAAATTCTAGACTAGATAGAAGGACAAGCAAAAGAAATGAAAAACAACAAAAAAAAAGTAAAATAGCAGATGAGATGCAAAAATGAGTGAAAGAAGAATGAGGGCATACCACCCTACCACCCCAAACTTTTGAACCATGCTGTCCTCAGCATGACATTAAAGTCTAGGGTGATAGGGTAGATGATCACTGTGGAAGTGGTGGAGGTGCTCCTCCCTGCCTGTAGTAGGCACCCCAATAGTTGGATTGTGGAGGTGGATAGTTGTCCTGGAATGCTGACAAAGAACCCAACCAATCTTCACCCCACTACGGGTTCCTCTGGGCCTGTGCATTTTGGAATTGATAAAGGTGGTTGACCTGATAATGCATCTGCTGGTGGTCCAACCACATGGCATCCTGAGTCCTCTGAATGCCCTCCTGTGCCTGTAAAATCCTCTCCTGCGTCGCCTAAATGTTCTCCAGCTGTGCATGAATGGTACCCATGTCATATACATTCACTGAAGGCTGTTGTGGCTCTGACGCTCCTATTCTTTCTTCTCTTTGCCTCACCCATCTTTCCGTTCTCTCCTTTGCCGTCCGCCTCTGCTCTGCCTCCTGTGAAGGCTCTCCTAGACCCCCTGCAAACCTCACCTTAGGGATTGCCTCTCCTTTGGGGTTCTCCTCCTCGTACCTCCTCAACTTTTCCAAAAAATCTGGTGTTGGTCCATACTGTAGCATGAGGGGAGGAGTATGGTACGGTAGCTCTAATGCGAATCCTGGGTAGGGTGGGTTGATTTGGTAAATGATCTTATGATCCATAACTGTAATCATGGATGAGCGAGCCAGTTAGTGCAAATCAACCAACTTGCCACCCTCTTCCTTTGTATATCATGTCATGTCATGCCTCAAGGCAGTGGCAATTGATGTTACAATCCCTCCCATTACAAATGGATTTGTGCTCTTGGACGAGATTGTCCTCATGTGATCAATCAATAACGCCCCCAGGTTCACATGTCTATCTTTTGTCATCCAGCCAAGCACAAAAAGATCTTTGTTGGTGCAGCTGCCTTGATTTTTGTACCTGCCAAAGATGGTGTTTGCCAACACCTTCTGAACATAGCGGAGAAATGGGCGATGAATACCACTTGTCTTTGATTTCCCTGCTACAAATGTACTTTGTCCGGTGAAGCACTTCCACATGTCTGGATACGTGGAACTAGAGTCATTTTCTGTCTTTCCTCCATCTAGGAGGGCAGCCATCTCTCCACTTGGGGCAAAAATCTGATTTAGCATCTATGAGGTTATCTTCCACCTCTTATCCCCAATCATTACCTTAATTGCATTCTCAGAATCATTTGTTGCTTTATCTAACATGGCGAAGAACTACTGTGTTAACTCGATGTATGATTCCTGCTGCAGCGTCAATATCTCAAATAGCCCCAATTTTTCCATCAATTCTTGAAAATAGGCATAGAACCCCATTGCCTCCATTGACGCTTGGCATGCGTATCGAGTAGCTAGCACTCTGCGTGTCAGGCACCCAGGGTGCTTGGGATCCTTTGCCCTTCCTGTAGTAACCCTTGGCTGTGAAAATGGGTGTTGTGGCGGGCTTGGTTGCTGCTCAATATCAGACATCTCAATATCATATTCATCACCTAATACAAGGCGTCGATGTGGTCGTCGTTGTGGCTCGGGTTGAGGCTGTGCCACGGAGGAGACAGATGGCCGTGGGACTGAAACTGACAGCCGCGCGGCTGAGGCGGAAGGTCTCTCAGATGAGACAGAGTGTCGGGAGGCAGACAGCGGTGGCTGCAACAAAGATGGTGCCCCCGCTGTGGCTGTACGGAGGCTTCTTCAGCAATAGGCTCCACTGTGGCATCCAATTCCGCCTCTGTCAACTGGGGGTGGCTGTTCCTTGGCTTCCTTTGGTAGGGGATGACACCCCTAGTCTTCTCTACTGCATTCCTTGCAAACTTCTTCATTCTTGCTCGAAAATTGAAGTGGAATTAGAAATTTTCAGATTTCTCCGAAGAACGGGGCTGTTGGGGCGGAATGGAGAGAAATTGGTGCGTTTATGGATGGAAATGGGTATGATCAGGAGATTAAGGTAGTGGAAATGGTTGGGGAATGATTGGGAATGGTTTGGGAGTGATTTGGTGAGGATTCGAGGGCTGGAGAAGGCGGGCGGAGTGCTGCACGAGCGCTAGGGCACGGAGCACGACCGTTCTGTTCTTCAGAGAAATGAGCAAGTGAATAGAAATTTTGAAAAATTTGAGTTTAAGTTGCTGGAATCGGGCTGCGGAACGGCCGTGCTGAGCGGCACGACTTTGGTGGATTCATGTACCATGGCCGTGCTGCCCAGGTTCGAAACTTAGTCGATTTTCTCAATTTTTTGATCATTTCCTTGTTGAATGTGAGTGCACCACCACGACCGTGTTGATGTACCACAGCCGAGTTGGGCACTGTAACAGCAGTATGACACTCAAATCTTGTTCAAACATCAAAATTGATCTCAAGTTGATATTCTATTGACTCTTTGTCAAAATTTCATCTATTCTTCTTCATTTCACTCTGTTCTCACCTGCACATATCAAAACTATACAAAAACTATCAAATATGAGTGTGTGTGTGCTTTCTTAGATAAATGTAAAAACAAAGAAAAAGTATCAAAAACGTAGATTGGGTCAAAAATTCCCAGACCTAGGTGGGTTGCCTCCCACAAGCGCTGAGTTTCTTGCCTTCAGCTAGGCTTCTTGGTGATTCTTCATTCATTCATCCGTTTGTCATTCTCATGTGTCCATTCTTGCAAAACATGCATCCTTCCTTTGCACTCAATCTGTTTTCCTCATCCCTTTGATCACAATAATCATCATTAACTTCTTGACCTTGATTTCCTTCTCTCAAATGCCCATTTGGACTTGTGAAGTGACCATGTCCAATATCCCTATCTCAGACTCGCCGGGTTGGGGTCTTGTACATGTTGATGTTGATATTCATGTCCATGAATGAGACTGTCATGGTGCCACTGCATACATTAATGTCGGCATCAGCTGTAGATAAGAATGGCCTCCCCAAGATGATGGGAATCTTCCTATCCTCCGGCTCCATATCAAGTACAATGAAATCCGCCGGGAACAATGCACCTTTTTCTTTGTCTATCGTCACCAAGACATCATCCACTCTACCCCTGGGAACTTTTATGGATCTATCTGCCAACTGGAGAGTGCAATGTGCCGGCTTCAACTTGCCTAATCCCAGCTCAACATAGACATGATATGGCATCAAATTCACACTAGATACCAAATCAAGTAAGGACCTGTCTATGCGATGTCCCCCTATGTAACTAGGTATGAGTGGGGTTGGGTCCTTTGTCTTCACGGGAAGTGAGTGTTGTATGATGGAGCTCACTTGTTCATTCAATCTCACCTTCTTTGGAATCCTCCCCGTTGACCTTCTTTTCACAGTGCATAGGTTCTTGAGGAACTTGGCATATGATGGGATTTTCTTGATAGCATCCAATAGTGGAATGTTCACCTTTACTTGGCGAAACACCTCAAGAATATCAACATTGTGCTTTTGCCTCCTTTTCAATTCCGGTGGCTCATCTAGTGCTTCTACAAATGGGGGATCACTAGTTTTTTCCACACTTACATGAACAAGAGGCGGAACGCTAGGGATGGTAGGACCTACAAAAGGGATATGTGGTGGATCACATGGAATCCCAAACTCAACATGCGGTATCACAACATCATCTTCAGCAATATCAATCACAGTATCACCACTTGGCTGCCTTTACTTTGCATTATCAACCTTTCTTTGACTTGCAGGCTGCTCAAGAGTTTTCCCACTCCTTAGAACTATCACAACACTACCTTGCTCATGATGGGGAGAGGGAGCATGTTGTGGTTGTGGAGGAGGTGGGGGTGACACTTGGGGTTGAAATTGAGGTGGAGAAGAGAATTGAGGGGGGGAGAGAATTAGGATTGGAAAGTGAAGTTTTGGGAAAATTGAGGTGGTGAAGGTGGTGGAGGAGTGTAAGGCTGGGGATAGCCTTGGAAGGAGTGAATGAGATGCACTTGCATGGGGGATGGACTGTAGAAAACTTGTGAAGAGGGCATGGGCCCACTTGCTTCATGGTGGCTCACGATGGGTCTTGAAGACAACTTTTCTTCTTGGAGAGCAATTATGGAAGATAGCTTCTCTATTCTCTCTTCTAACCTTGCAACATCTCTTTGAACATCATCAAACACTCTCAATCTAGAAATAACCTCTTCCTCAAACCTTGAGTTGGATGTGGGACTTTGTGGTTCTTGGTAGCTATAGGAGTGAGGTGTCTTCTTTTCTTCCCCATAGAACTCAATAGAATTGACCGGGTTGCAAGGAGCATTTGTCACCTGGTTCTTCATTAGGCTCACCATGTCACCAAGAATCCTCATCACTTGCGGGCTTGAGTCATCATGAGTAGGGGGTGTCACACCAAAGGCATACCCTTTTTCATTCATCATGCTAGAAGCTCAAATTCTTGATCCTTCAGCCAACTGCTCAAACAAAGGCCATATCTCCTCAGGTGGCCTAGCCATGAAAACTCCTCCACAAGAAGAGTCTACTGTGTCTTGGTCCTTTAGAGACAAACCAGAGTAGAATGATTGAACTAGCTTCCATAAAGGGATCTCATGGTGCGGGCACTCTCTCAAAAGCTTCTTAAATCTCTCCCATGCATCATGAAACTACTCATTGCCCATTTGGCTAAAACTTGTCACGGAATGCCGCATTTGTGTCAACCTTGCTATAGAGTAGAATTGTCTCAAGAAAGAATTCTTCATTGTTTCCCAACTCATGATGTCCTTTCTTGAGTCATACCAGTCTTTAGCTCTATCTTTGAGGGAGAAAGAGAACAAGGTCAACCGAATTGTATCATCACTAGCCGTCGACGTCCTGAAGGTGGAGCATACTTCAAGAAAGGAGTCCAAGTGCTTGTAGGGGTTCTCACTCTCTGAGCCGTAGAAGATGGGTAGGAGCTCAAGAAGACATGGAGGAATAGAGAATTGCTCCCCTGACATTTGATCAACCCTGCTAGCAATTGGCGATTTGTAGTTGCTAGGCATGAAGTAGTCTTGAAGCGGCTTGCGAGGTGCATTTTGGTCTCCCATCTTGTTTCCTCCCGAATGGCTTGTCACATGCACAAAGCACAACCAAACAAAAGAAAGCAAGTTAGTAAACTAATATACACAAAGAATGCAAAGAAAAATGAATAAAGAATAGCAATGATGAGGGCAGTAGGAAAAGTCAAAGCAAAACTAAATAGCTAGGCTGAGCGCCTCTAATCCCCGACAATGGTGCCAGAAAGCTTGGTGCGTCTCTGCTAGAGGTGTAACACACTAGCCGATTTGACTCGACTAGATGCGCCCCACGAGGTCAGAACGCACGGTGAGATTGTGCTTTCAAAATTTATAAACCTAAACTAGCTACCTACATCTACTAAAACACTACACCCGCAAGCGCACAGGGTCATGTCGTAGTATAGGAAGGTGGCAAGTATAGGGTCGATCCACAGGGAAAAGAGGGGGCACTAGAGCTAGGTTAGTTTTGTTGGGTTCCTACTGCGGAGACTAGGGTTAAGGGTTTAAAGGTTGATTTGATTGTTAACTAAGGATGAACAAGAAAGCAGTTAAAGGCAGGAATGAAATCTACATTAACCCTAGACTAGATTAAGGCTAAACAAGCAAGAAAGGATTAAGCTAGGTATGAAAAGGAAAATTCAACTAAGGCAATCAAGAGAGAAGCAAAAGAGAAATTAAAGAACTACACTAGCATGAACAAGACAAGAGCAAAGCAAGAATCTAACTAAGCAAGGAAATAACTAATTAAGCTAAGCAAACACAAAACTAGGGTTTTAAGCAATAAAGAGGGGTGTGGGCTGTTTAGGGGTATGAACTTATCACTTAAGTTGGGGGTGACATATGAACATTATGATTCCATTTAGATTATCCAAACCAAACAACAAGTTAGAGTCTAATGAATTAACCTAAGCTACTAACTGGCCATGGATATGCTAGGTTGTGCATAGGGGACCTGGTCCCTAACACCCCCTATTACCCTTACGAGGCTCAATTGGGTTAGGGATTAGGTATAATTCAATTAGAGTCTAATCAAGTCTAGGTTTCTAGATTAGACATTCCTAGGGCAATTAGGGGCCAAGGGTAATAATGGGGATGTGAGATTAGGGTTTTGGACCCTAATTCCCCCACATTCTAGCCTTGAGAAGGCTCCATGCTAATTGTACTAGAATTACCTAATCTAGCTACTTAGATCTCTCACTTAGGTTTAGGGAGATTGATTAGGATGTAGGAAGATGGGAGGCAACCTAGGGATCCAAGAATTAGACCTAGGGGCAAATCCCAAAATTCACACATATAAGCAATTTGCCTAAATTCCTAGGTGATTCCACACACAAATCAACAATCAATCCATGGAGAATGAGATGCAAATAGAATATAATAATTAAAAAATGGAATTACAACGTTTACATGTCATTATCCCCCAACATGGTATCAAAGTAACATAATTTCCCCCAAACAGCCCACCCAAGGGGACTAGCTACTCATAGACATGGAAAATACAAAAAGAGAGAAGATAGAGGAAGAAGTAGCCATGGAGCTCGGTGTAGATGAAGGACTCCTCCTCTCCAGCAGCTGCAAGGTTATCCTCCTCCTTCTTCTTGGATGGAATGGAGTGGGATGATGGTGGGAAGTGGATGGAAGGCTTAGATATGAGGGGTTATGTGATGGAAATGGTGAAATGGAATGGATTTGAGGTGGAGGTGAAGTGGAATGGAGCGGATGACGACTTGGGGAGCTAGGAGGGGGTAGAAGGTAGCTAGCCTCATACCCCAGCCACCATCTAGGTATATATAGGTGTGGGGAGGAAGCACTAGGTCAACTAGGGGAAAAATGGGCAAAACAGTGAAAACTAGGTGAGTTTTATGAGTAGCACGACCGTGGTGGGTCACCACAGTCGTGGTGGGTAGGGTAGGCCATGATCGTGGTGGACGGAGCACGGTCGTGGGTTTATTCCATCAAAGTTACAGGGTGTTGGTCGATTTTGGGATGAAAAGGCCACGACCGTGGTGGTCACCACGGCCGTGGTGGAGGTGGTGTGCCACGGTCGTGGTGTCTGGCACAGCCGTGGTGGGCTTGGTGGAGGTGGTCATGGTGCTACTGCACGGCCGTTTTTCTCTGCTGTGCCACGGCCGTGTTTCAGAGCACGACTGTGGTGTCTACCCATTGCACAGCCGTGCTTCTCTACACGGCCGTGGTGCTCTCTGCTTCACTTGAATGTTGAACCTGTTGATTTCTAAGTAACCTAGCACGGCCGTTCTGTGGTACCACGGCCGTGCTGGGTCCTGGATCAACACTTTAACTTGGATCTTTGACTTTTCTTGGACTTCTTTGCTTCAATTGATCTTTGGCCACTAGGGGTAGGTCAAGGGAGCATCAGACTTCACTTTGGGCCTCTACAAGTACAGAGGAACCCTAGGATCGCCCTTTCTCTCTCTCTTCCATCAAGCGTGGTCCAAATGCCTGAAAAACATGCAAATAATGTCCATAAGTGCATTGTATACAAATAAGCATATTAGGGGGAATGACATGCAATCTAACAGGTATAGATGTGATTGAAGAGAAAAAAGACACAAGATTAAACCCTAAAATAGGGCTAAATCAGTCACCATTGTTACCAGCCTGGACATTGGAAGAGAAATTGCCCACTCTGGTTAGAGGAACTAAAGAAGAAGAAGAATGGCACTGAAGCTTCCACTTTCGGTATAAACAATATAAGATAAATTCAATTACTTCTTAAATCTTGGTATATGATACCGGACAAGTGTATGACATACTGATGTGCAGGCTTTGATAAGAAGTAAAAGCCCTCTTAGAAGGAAAAAGATGGACAAGGCATAGAAAGTGTTGCATAAGCCATAGTCTAAATTTCATTTTATCTTAGCCCAATGGGCATGTAATATAGTTATTAGAACTGCTATTTAATTATGCTATTAGAATAGAAAACATTTCTTTTATGCATCTTGTATGTATAAGGATGATTATGAATAATGATTTGTTAGTGCTTGTATTTCAAAATATATGATCTTGTATGGCATTGGCCCAAAAACATCTTGTGATGTGTATGTGAAATGATCCAAAGATGAATGTTTATAATGTTTATTCCAAAGGATTATAATTGATAACTCAAGACTATCATTAGCAGTAGTCATCTTGTATGAATATGAGAGATGCATGCCTAGAACAGATATTGATGTTGATCTATATTGCCTTGGTTGTTGAACCTAAGGAAACATGCAAGTCTTATTCACACAATGTGACATAATATCATTCCCTAGATGTAGTGGGAGGATAACCTTGCCATTAGACATCATACATATGATGCATGAATATTTTATGAAATGAATGCTATACATAATTACTTATACTACATATTCATTTACTGGTAATATGATGACATGTACTTAGTAAAATGGAAATCTCTTGAAGTGTTCAAAGAGATTATAAACGAAGTATAACTTTGATGAAAGTATTAAAGAAATTTGATGAGTTCAAATGTTGATATACTTTGCATCAATACCTTGAGTACCTTCAAGAATGAAATGTGATAAGGTATCACAAGTCAAATTCACCTAAACATAATGATGTGTCAGAATGTAGGAATTCTACCATGACGAGCCATGATATAATTATCAATTAATCTAGTCTTCTTATATCCTCACGAATATATACCTATCACTAATAATGTACCACTTGAATGGTTTGTAAGACATCATATATGATATGATTTGGGAATGTCCCAATAAGTCTAATGGATTGAAACCCTCTTCAGAAAGTAGTTTCTTGAGAAGGTTTATCCATAACCCATGATTGTTGAACATTACTATTAATCCTAGTCCCATAACAAAATTGTTTTGTTGATAGGATGACTAAGTTTCTAAAGAATCACATGGAGTAAAAGTAATGCTCAAAATGTTTGAGGCCAACAAAGAGGTACAATGAGAATAGTAAGAATCAAAAGTTGTTATGAAATCTCAAGTCCATCATATAATAAAGAACAAAATATTTCTAGTAGAACACATCTGAGATTGGAGGATTGTGAATCCAATAGTTCAAATGGGTTGGTCATACATGATAGGCCAACTAGTCAACTAAAATCTATTTCTGAGTAATATGTGATCCATGTAAGCTAACAAGGTAGGACCTTGATAGTGCTACCCTAAAGGGGAATACCTAATGGGTGTAATAGCGTCTTATGGTAAATACGTACATGGATTACGTAAAATAGAAAGATTGGTCGAGTAATATTTTCAAATAAAGTTCAAGTTGTTGGACATGATAAAAATTCCTTTACCAATTTTTGAGCTAAAAGGTTCATGTGCTAAACTATAGATGTTCAAACCATTGATGACTCAGTAGTGATACTTTGACAACAATGGAGCTAATTGTTAGCCAAGGAATATCAGATACCATATTATGGTGATTTCATCTCAAAGCAAAGAGATAAGAAACATGCACTATACTGACTATAAGAAAAGTGGTGCTAACCCACTAAATCAGCACTAGCGCAACAGAAGCATGTTGGACATGTTTAAGTCACTAAGGATGAGATCTGTTGGTGATTGATTCTAAGTGCAACTGGGTGTCTGTTGGTAAGGTATGCCCGTAGAGCCAATCATATGATGATTGACATGGCATAATTACATAAAAGGATTTGATTAATAATAACATATATAAAGGCAAGCTTCCAATTCATTCGTTTGACTCAATTATGAGATAATGAGGATATAGAATGAAGGTCTAGAGAATGATATTACTCAATGACGTATGTCTTCAAGTATTAGCCTTGTTGAAATGAGATCATACAAATGTTAAGAGTACATATACATATTCTCATTATGTCCCTAGTTGGTTGTTATTGTGGAGGGTAGATAGATGCCAATAACACATAAGACTAGAGCGTGAGTTGGTTGATGATTGAATCTCACTAAGTCATGATATGGCAATATCAAACTGAGTGCACAGATAAATGTTGGTGAACAATGTATTGGATAGCCCACCTTGAGAGTGACACATGGTTGTGGTGGTCACAGTCATCTCTCATAGTGAAGGTGGTGATTGTGATTCTTAGACCTAAAATCACTGCACTCGTCACATGTCGTTGGGTATGCTTTGACATCATCAAACATAGTCCTAAAACATGGGTTGTTATAACATTGATGATTGGGTGACTTTGACACATGGGGATATATTGTGAGTGATATATATGGAATTTGTCCCTCCTACTAGAGTATGATATCCTGGCCACTTGATAAGCAAGATTGAGAAATGCATGCGCATGCACATGTGAATCAATATATTATATTGAGGTCAAATTATTTCAGTCAGTCTGCTCTTGGTTCAAGAAACATGGATTGAATTCTGAGAGGATGACCAACCATGCTTTGAGTTCATCCTCGATATCAGAGACAAATTGTGGTCTCAGATCTCCAAAGTCCGAGATGAACACATGAACTTCGAAGTAAACATAGCGGAAGAGATTCGTTTAGCAGCGGAATACCAAAAATCAGCGGAAATTAAAACTTTTTGAGATAAGACATTGAAACCATAAAAACTCCTTTCATAGATTCAAGATAAACTGTTTACATCTCTGTTAATTACTTCTTGAGTAATTATACACATCATGCTACAAAATCTCAAGAGACGAATCAAAACTCAGACCATGACTCCAAGGACCTGAGAGTACAGAGGACACATAGGACTGACTATCTATCTATATAACTCAGCAGTCTGAATCTCCACCTGAGATTTACTGCTGCTCCAGGTATTGCTGCTGCTGATACTGGTTACCTGGAGATTGGTCCCTTCGTCCTTGGCGACCACCTAAAAAGTTGAAATCTACGGGGTGAGACAATTTTTAAATAATTGTCCCAGCGGGATTTATAACTCTTCGCCAGAAACATGATTATTACAGAATAAGAGAATAACAGTACACAAAGAAGTCATATATATTTTAGGAGTAGTTAGAACAATGTTTCACAGATTGTAATCTATTCCTCCTACTAGAAGCAAAGCATCTCTAAGACAACCCACATATCTCTTTTCTTTTAGAAATAAAAGGACATGTATAACATCTATTTATTATAAATCCATCATCACCACACAGGCTCTCTTCAGGCTTAGATCATATATCCATCACCTGGCATTATAATAAGGGATATCATGTCCTGTAGCCATACCCTTTCCGACAAGGTGTTAGGATTCCAAATCCACAACATAACTGTATGATTAGTACACATGAAATCATACTTAACCATACTCAAGTGACACAAGGGTTATTTACATTCATCACCCATAAGTCTGCAGTTAAGGCTTTCATAGGATTATCTTGTAATAGAATTTCACATAGTAACACTCTATATTAGGATCACATTTCATAATTTAACATAGGGATATCAATCCCTAAACATCTTATCACTAAGAATCCAGAAAGTGAGAGTCCAAACCCCTGGACTAATTATAACATTTATTACTAATAACATATTATTTTATCTGGTCATCTAAATAATATGACCTTTGATGATCATCAGTGCATATTACTCATGACTCATTCAACCTATCAAACTCATAAGTTATCACTTATCAGATAACATACATGTTCTTGAATATTAAACATTAGCATAGCAGATAAGAAAGAAGGATACTAAATGTAACAAGTCTAACTTACATCAATTACCATTTCTCAATTCTCTCATCACAAGTCATCTGTTAAGCATGACCTTGATGGTACTCATGGCTCATAAGATGCCACTAACATGGCACCAAGATATATCACTATTCATAAAGCTAACAACATGCTTTTAATGAATATAACATCATTATCCATACCTGGATATGATCATCCTCATATAGGAACCTGCACGGTCAATTCAAATTATAACAGTAAATAACTCATTTAAAGAAGTTGTATCTCCCTACTCATACGAGAGCTAGGTTTCCCTGATTTTCATCAATTAGGGTTTACTATTCATCATACATGTCATCACCCTAGGATTAGGGTTTACTATTCACCTCATGGTGAATAGATCTCATAACATCACCATGTACGAGAAACATCATCATTAAAGACCTCAGATAAGATTAAGATTCATCAATTATCATAATTAGGGTTTCCATGATTTCACATAGTGGATCATACCCTATTCATGGACATTCATGTATATTGAAGGTATTTTACTTGAGTTTCCACAATAAATGGTACTTTATCTCTCCTCTCACTAGTAGATGGCAATTACACCACTCTACATTAGGTTGGGTTAAGTCCCCTTTGATCTTCATAAACCAAATCACCACTATCAAGTGATTAGGGTTTGATTAGAACAAGGTATCACTGAATTGAACCTCTCAGGGGCATTTGGTAAAATTACCCATTGATCATCATCATGGGTCGATTCATTAGTCACTTAGTCCCTTAGTATTTTATGTTACCATTATGGTTTATATTAGATCATCATTGAACCAATTATACCTTTAAGTGGTTAAGTATAAACAACCATGAAAATCTCCAATTAGGTTAGGGTTTAACCTTCAACCTTCAACCCATTTGAACCCTCAAACGAGTGTGGACTCACTGAGTTGAAACGGGTGTGAACCCATTTAAGATGAAACGGGTGTGAACCCATTTGAGATGAAACGGGTGTGAACCCATTTGAGATGAAATGGGTGTGAACCCATTTGAGATGAAACGGGTTGAACTCGTTTGGATTGAAACGGGTTGAACTCGTTTGGATTGAAACGGGTTGAACTCGTTTGGATTGAAACGGGTTGAACTCATTTGGATTGAAACGGTTTGAACTTGTTTGGATTGAAACGGGTTGAACTCGTTTGGATCTAAACGAGTTGGACTCGTTTGGGTCTAAACGAGTGTGGACTCGTTTGGGTCCAAACCACATGGATATGAAAGGTGATACAAAGGTTATTATTAAATAGGATTTCCTATGTTGAAGTCTTCAATTGGCCCAAGACATGTTAACCACTTATAAATTGAGTCAAATAGGATGAGCCTCAATCAATTGGACACCAATTTGACCTTCAATTGAAAGCCAATCAGGGATAAGTCTAACTCAATTAAGGTTTCCAAACGGCTACTCATCAATTTTCATCAATGTGAATCAAAACAAGATTGAGCCTATCCATTGAACTCCAAATGGGCCCAAACTTGGCCCAAACTGTCTTGAGATCGTTTGGATGATCTCCAAACGGTCTTGAGACCATTTTCCCAAAGTTTGACTAAAAATTAAGGTGATTTGATAAGGGTTGAGTCCTAATTAGATTACAAACCAGCACTTTTCATCAATTTATCAACATCTTGTGATTGGACCCTCAAACCATCAAATTTATTTAACCCTAGACCTCCAAACGGTCTTGGGGTGTCACTAAACGAGTGTGAGATCGTTTAGATGAACCCTCAAATTGTTTTGAACCCGTTTGGGTCCTTCAACCCAACACTCAACAAGATCTATATTGAAAATCAGCAATTTTAACCCGATTAGGGTTAGGGTGTTGAACTGCCTTCAACTCTTAATTGGTTATGAATTAAATTATGATTCTTTGGAGAAATGAAATTCAATATATTATGAACAGGAATCCCAAACGGTCAATGCTTGGTCAACTCATTCAAACGGGTTGGAACCCGTTTGCCCAAAAGGTTCAATTTGATTAGTTTGGAAAATCAGCACTTAATTTAATTCAATTGCCTAATTGATTGGCCTTCAACCTACGATTCCTTTTGAATTAACCCCTAAAATTAGGTGGGTCATTAGTCTACATAATTGTGAACAGGAATCCCAAATGGTCAATGCTTGGTCACGCCCTCAAACGGGTTGGAACCCGTTTGGCCAAACCGACCTATTGAACCCGTTTTCCCTTCAAACGGTTGGTCAAGAGGGGGGGGAATCATAAGATCGTTTGATAAAGTTGGATAAGGACCAACATAGGTATGAACGCCCTCCATCTTAAACCTTGAACCAAGGTCTGTTCTTCACGAAAAAGCTTGCAAGAGTGCAAAGAATGATGGGGAAGAAGAACTAAGCTTAAAAAGCAAGAACAAGGATATGCATATTAAAGCTAGGAGTTTAGAATTATAAAACCCGCCTCAAATGTGGTTCCTAGAGATCCAAGCTTCCAAGATTCAAGCCTTTAATGGCGTCTTGAGCTCCATAGGACATCCAAGATTGTTTCTTCAAGGAAGAGATGGGGAAGATCGGCTAGAACAAGAAACCTAAGTGAGTTAACCATAGAACCAACCTTTTAAGAAGAATTCCTCCATGAATTCGAGCTAGAAGATGGTCCAAGCTTACCTAGCTTCTCCTTGGTCGTCTTCCTTCTCCAGAGCTCTGTTCTAAGTCGGTCCAAGCAAGGGAATAAGAAAGGAAGTGAAGGAAACATTCCTTTGCAAACAAAGGAAGGGTGTATGTATATATCTTGGGGTCATTTCCAACATAAGGACAACTAGTTTCTCCTTTTCTCTACTAGGTCCCTCTTTTCTTTTGGGCACGTCCCTCCTCCTTATTTCTAAGGTAAAACTCCTTTTAAAACCAAGAATTAAAGGCAAGGAAGGTCAACTTATCACTAAGGTGCACATATACATGATGTTCTCCTTACTTACAACTTGGTGATTTAATTACAAAGGTACTCCTTATTATATGATTATTCAAAAGAAGTGCCTCCTTCATTTTAATAACTTTAAATGATGTCAAAAGTCATAAAAGATATTCTAGAAAGTGTATTTTACAAGTTGCACCCCATAATTTGAGTAAACTGCATTTTACTCCAAATTAGGGTTTTTAAGCATAAGGATCATTCCATAAGCTGCATCTTGATACCCAAGCTTGGGAAATCCATTATACTTCATCATATTCATCCTTAGGTTGCCTCAACATTAAAAGAACATAAAACATATGTAATTTGCAAGTTAACCCCTCAGATTGGGTAAATTGCACATAGGTCCCTGTATGCAAAATAATACTACAACATTGTTCATAGGGGACAGAAATGGAAACATATGTTCCCTAGAAGCTTTAATTACATACTAAAGGATAATTACAAACATCTAATTTCATAATTAGGCAAAACACCTAGGGTTAGCTCATAACCCAGGTCAGGGGTGTTACAAATTATAAACCCCTAACAAGGATTTCGTCCCCGAAATCCCAGGGAAAGGAAGAACAGATTGATCATAATGATGATATTATGGATTTGTAATTCGTACAAAGTCCCTTTTGTTAATTACTTCTTATCACTGTTTATGCTTGTGTAAAGCATAAACCCCTAACATAAGATGTCCATACTTTTTGAAAGGAAAAAGCATAAAAGAACATTCTTCCAAAACTACTCAAGAATGCTTATCATCAGAGGAACATACATACCTTAACACATATATTTTACTCAGTATATTGTCTCAAAGGGTTCACTGAAGGAGTTCATTGAGTATGATTACTAAGAAGTTACTGAGGAAATTCACCGAGTATATTCACTAAGTTTGTTCACTATTATATTCACTAAGTATTCACTGAGTATGTTCACTGAGTATATTCGCTAAGTATTCACTGAGTACGTTCACTGAGTATATTCACTAAGTATTCACTGAGTATGTTCACTGAGTATATTCACTAAGTATTCACTGAGTATGTTCACTGAGTATATTCACTAAGTATTCACCGAGTATGGTCACTGAGTATATTCACTAAGTATTCACTGAGTATGTTCACTGAGTATATTCACTAAGTATTCACTGAGTATGTTCACTGAGTATATTCACTAAGTATTCACTGAGTATGTTCACTGAGTATATTCACTAAGTATTCACTGAGTATGTTCACTGAGTATATTCACTAAGTATTCACTGAATATATTCACTGAGTATATTCACTAAGTATTCACTGAGTATGTTCACTGAGTATATTCACTAAGTATTCACTGAGTATGTTCACTGAGTATATTCACTAAGTATTCACTGAGTATGTTCACTGAGTATATTCACTAAGTATTCACTGAGTATGTTCACTGAGTATATTCACTAAGTATTCACTAAGTATGTTGACTGAGTATATTCACTAAGTATTCACTGAGTATGTTCACTGAGTATATTCACTAAGTATTCACTGAGTATGTTCATTGAGTATATTCACTAAGTATTCACTAAGTATATTCACTGAGTAAATTCACTAAGTATTCACTGAGTATATTCACTAAGTATTCACTGAGTATGTTCACTAAGTATATTCACTAAGTATTCACTGAGTATTTTCACTGAGTATATTCACTCAGTATTCACTGAGTATGTTCACTGAGTATATTCACTAAGTATTCACCGAGTATGTTCACTGAGTATATTCACTAAGTATTCACTGAGTATGTTCACTGAGTATATTCACTAAGTATTCACTGAGTATGTTCACTGAGTATATTCACTAAGTATTCACTGAGTATGTTCACTGAGTATATTCACTAAGTATTCACTGAGTATGTTCACTAAGTATATTCACTAAGGATTCACTAAGTATGTTCACTGAGTATATTCACTAAGTATTCACTGAGTATGTTCACTGAGTATATTCACTAAGTATTCACTGAGTATGTTCACTGAGTATATTCACTAAGTATTCACTAAGTATATTCACTGAGTATATTCACTAAGTATTCACTGAGTATGTTCAATGAGTATATTCACTAAGTATTCACTGAGTATGTTCACTGAGTATATTCACTAAGTATTCACTGAGTATTTTCACTGAGTATATTCACTAAGTATTCACTGAGTATGTTCACTGAGTATATTCACTAAGCATGTTCACCAAGTATATTCACTTAAAAGATTCACTCAGCTTTTCTCATTTAATTTTTTTTCCTATACTCTCTAGATTGTTTTAGAATAATTACCTGATCAGAGTAATCAAAAGATAACAATTTAGGAGTTTCATACTGGCCTTATCTACAATAACCATATACCTGACCAGGGTATATGAGCATTGAGATTAGGTAGTATGTATTTTGCTTATCATCATATTCCTCGTTCTTCATATCATTATACACACATAATTTACCATACTAGACTATTCTTCAGGTATCACATCTATATTTCATCCTTTTCATACATAGTTTAAGGGAGATTATAAATTGTTTTAAAGAATACTGAGTAAGATACAAGTTCTTATCTCCCTTGTGTCCTTTAGGGACTTAGAAAAGGAATTCAAAAGCAGCAAATTTACATATCTTTTACACATAGAATCCTGATATGTAATATTAAAACAAAACTTATTTCATCTGACCTGTATGGGACGTTTGTCCACGTACTCTATTATTATAGAGCCTCCCTTGTAAGCCTTGCAGACTCTGTCCTTGGGACTGAGTCATTATTGTATTCTTGTATGGACAATCCCTTGCCAGGTGTCCCGGCTGTCAACATAGGTAACAGATTCTGGGAGCAAAGTGTCTATACGATCCAGTTACCAATGCTAATGCTATGTCGGAGGGTCCTCTTGGAATACTATTATGATCCCTACTTCCACTCGACACCCATTGTGTCTGGGTAGGAAATCCTGACAAAGCTGATGGTGTAGAAAATCTTGGTTTCTTAAAACTTTCAGGCCCTTGTTCTTGAGGCTGGGTGTACATCTTCTTACTACTTGTCTGTTGTTTCATGGTTTCTGACCTCTCTATCCTTCTTACTGACTCCACAAAGGTGGCAAACCTTTCTCTATTCTCTAGGGCAGACACAGGAGTGGCTAGTTCAGAGTTCAAGCCCTTTTCAAAATGTCGAATTCTTTCTTCATCGGTAACTGCCATTTGTGGACAAAACCGTAGTAACTCCATGAACTTAGCTTCATACTCGTTAACGTTCATGTGTCCTTGTGTGATCTTCTCAAATTGAGAGATCTTCTCACCTAGATACGTCCTAGGGAAGTATCTATTGACGAATTCTCGTCGGAAAACCTCCCATCCTATTTCTCCGCCTGGTCTCTTATCCTCCTCTATCATCCACCAATTACCAGCACTCCCTTTTAGGAGGTATACCGCATGTTTTACCTTTTCAGCTTCAGGAATATCAAGGATCCTGAAAGCCTTTTCCAGCTCTGTCAACCATAGATCAGCATCTGCTGGGTCAGATGTACCAGCATAGTCTATGGATCCCACCTGACGAAGTCTCTCGAAAGTCTTGCCAGCTCCATAACCTTCCTGATGGGCTGGTACCCTAGATGTAGATGGTGGCACCCTATCTGCTATGTATGTTATGGCTGTCAGAAACTTATCAAATAAGGCATGGACAGCTGGGTTTTCTATCTCAATTGGGTCAAACTGGGGTGGCTCCCTGGGTTGCTCAGGTAAGGGTTGCTCCATTTCTGGGTGCCTTGCACCTCCCTGTGGTGCAGCAACGCTACTTTACGCCACGTACTCTTCATGTGGCTCAGACATCCTTATATATCTTCTTCTCCTGAGGAGCAGAAGGTTCTATTAGATAAGGAAGGAACACTAAGGATAGACTCGACATCCTAAGTCCTATGTCTCTGTAGACTCAGCGAACCTAGAGCTCTGATACCACTAATTGTGGGCTCTGATCTCCAAAGTCCGAGATGAGCACATGAACTTCGAAGTAAACATAGCGGAAGCGATTCGTTTAGCAGCGGAATACCAAAAATCAACGGAAATTAAAACTTTTTGAGATAAGACATTGAAACCATAAAAACTCCTTTCATAGATTCAAGATAAACTGTTTACATCTCTGTTAATTACTTCTTCAGTAATTATACACAACATGCTACAAAATCTCAAGAGACGAATCAAAACTCAGACCATGACTCCAAGGACCTGAGATTACAGAGGACGCATAGGACTGACTATCTATCTATATAACTCAGCAGTCTGAATCTCCACCTGAGATTTACTGTTGCTCCGGGTATTGCTACTGCTGATACTAGTTACCTGGAGATTGGTCCCTTCGTCCTTGGCGACCACCTAAAAAGTTGAAATCTACGGGGTGAGACAATTTTTAAATAATTGTCCCAGCGGGAGTTATAACTCTTCGCCAGAAACATGATTATTACAGAATAAGAGAATAACAGTACACAAAGAAGTCATATATATTTTAGGAGTAGTTAGAACAATGTTTCACAGATTGTAATCTATTCCTCCTACTAGAAGCAAAGCATCTCTAAGACAACCCACATATCTCTTTTCTTTTATAAATAAAAGGACATGTATAACATCTATTTATTATAAATCCATCATCACCACACTGGCTCTCTTCAGGCTTAGATCATATATCCATCACCTGACATTATAATAAGGGATATCATGGCCTGTAGCCATACCCTTTCCTACAAGGTGTTAGGATTCCAAATCCACAACATAACTGTATGATTAGTACACATGAAATCATACTTAACCATACTCAAGTGACACAAGGGTTATTTACATTCATCACCCATAAGTCTGCAGTTAAGCCTTTCATAGGATTATCTTGTAATAGAATTTCACATAGTAACACGCTATATTAGGATCACATTTCATAATTTAACATAGGGATATCAATCCCTAAACATCTTATCACTAAGAATCCGGAAAGTGAGAGTCCAAACCCCTGGACTAATTATAACATTTATTACCAATAACATATTATTTTATCTGGTCATCTAAATAATATGACCTTTGATGATCATTAGTGCATATTACTCATGACTCATTCAACCTATCAAACTCATAAGTTATCACTTATCAGATAACATACATGTTCTTGAATATTAAACATTAGCATAGAAGCTAAGAAAGAAGGATACTAAATGTAACAAGTCTAACTTACATCAATTACCATTTCTCAATTCTCTCATCACAAGTCATCTGTTAAGCATGACCTTGATGGTAGTCATGGCTCTCACAGCCTATCAAACTCATAAGATGCCACTAACAAGGCACCAGGATATATCACTATTCATAAAGATAACAACATGCTTTTAATGAATATAGCATCATTATCCATACCTGGATATGATCATCCTCATATAGGAACCTGCACGGTCAATTCAACTGATAATAGTAAATAACTCATTTAAAGAAGTTGTATCTCCCTACTCATACGAGAGCTAGGTTTCCCTGATTTTCATCAATTAGGGTTTACTATTCATCATACATGTCATCACCCTAGGATTAGGGTTTACTATTCACCTCATGGTGAATAGATCTCATAACATCACCATGTATGAGAAACATCATCATTAAAGACCTCAGATAAGATTAAGATTCATCAATTATCATAATTAGGGTTTCCATGATTTCACATAGTGGATCATACCCTATTCATGCACATTCATGTATATTGAAGGTATTTTACTTGAGTTTCCACCATAAATGGTACTTTCTCTCTCCTCTCACTAGTGGATGGCGATTACACCACTCTACATTAGGTTGGGTTAAGTCCCCTTTGATCTTCATAAACCAAATCACCACTATCAAGTGATTAGGGTTTGATTAGAACAAGGTATCACTGAATTGAACCTCTCAGGGGCATTTGGTAAAATTACCCATTGATCATCATCATGGGTCGATTCATTAGTCACTTAGTCCCTTAGTATTTTAGGTTACCATTATGGTTTAGATTAGATCATCATTGAACCAATTATACCTTTAAGTGGTTAAGTATAAACAACCATGAAAATCTCCAATTAGGTTAGGGTTTAACCTTCAACCTTCAACCCATTTGAACCCTCAAACGAGTGTGGACTCACTGAGTTGAAACGGGTGTGAACCCATTTAAGATGAAACGGGTGTGAACCCATTTGAGATGAAACGGGTGTGAACCCATTTGAGATGAAACAGGTGTGAACCCATTTGACATGAAACGGGTTGAACTCGTTTGGATTGAAACGGGTTGAACTCGTTTGGATTGAAATGGGTTGAACTCGTTTGGATTGAAATGGGTTGAACTCGTTTGGATCTAAATGAGTGTGGACTCGTTTGGGTCTAAACGAGTGTGGACTCGTTTGGGTCCAAACCGCATGGATATGAAAGGTGATACAAAGGTTATTATTAAATAGGATTTCCTATGTTGAAGTCTTCAATTGGCCCAAGCCATGTTAACCACTTATAAATTGAGTCAAATAGGATGAGCCTCAATCAATTGGACACCAATTTGACCTTCAATTGAAATCCAGTTAGGGTTAAGTCTAACTCAATTAAGGTTTCCAAACGGCTACTCATCAATTTTCATCAATGTGAATCAAAACAAGGTTGAGCCTATCAATTGAACTCCAAATGGGCCCAAACTTGGCCCAAACGGTCTTGAGATCGTTTGGATGATCTCCAAACGGTCTTGAGACCATTTTCCCAAAGTTTGACTAAACATTAAGGTGATTTGATAAGGGTTGAGTCCTAATTAGATTACAAATCAGCACTTTTCATCAATTTATCAACATCTTGTGATTGGACCCTCAAACCATCAAATTTATTTAACCCTAGACCTCCAAACGGTCTTGGGGTGTCACTAAACGAGTGTGAGATCGTTTAGATGAACCCTCAAATGGTTTTGAACCCGTTTGGGTCCTTCAACCCAACACTCAACAAGATCTATATTGAAAATCAGCAATTTTAACCCGATTAGGGTTAGGGTGTTGAACTGCCTTCAACTCTTAATTGGTTATGAATTAAATTATGATTCTTTGGAGAAATGAAATTAAATATATTATGAACAGGAATCCCAAACGGTCAACGCTTGGTCAACTCATTCAAATGGGTTGGAACCCGTTTGCCCAAAAGGTTCAATTTGATTAGTTTGGAAAATCAGTACTTAATTTAATTCGATTGCCTAATTGATTGGCCTTCAACCTACGATTCCTTTTGAGTTAACCCCTCAAATTAGGTGGGTCATTAGTCTACATAATTGTGAACAGGAATACCAAACGGTCAATGCTTGGTCAATGCCCTCAAATGGGTTGGAACCCGTTTGGCCAAACCGACCTATTGAACCCGTTTGCCCTTCAAACGGTTGGTCAAGAGGGGGGGGGAATCATAAGATCGTTTGATAAAGTTGGATAAGGACCAACATAGGTATTAACGCCCTCCATCTTAAACCTTGAACCAATGTCTGTTCTTCACGAAAAAGCTTGCAAGAGTGCAAAGAATGATGGGGAAGAAGAACTAAGCTTAAAAAGCAAGAACAAGGATATGCATATTAAAGCTAGGAGTTTAGAATTATAAAACCCGCCTCAAACGTGGTTCCTAGAGCTCCAAGCTTCCAAGATTCAAGCCTTTAATGGCGTCTTGAGCTCCATAGGTCATCCAAGATTGTTTCTTCAATGAAGAGATGGGGAAGATCGACTAGAACAAGAAACCTAAGTGAGTTAACCATAGAACCAACCTTTTAAGAAGAATTCCTCCATGAATTCGAGCTAGAAGATGGTCCAAGCTTACATAGCTTCTCCTTGGTCGTCTTCCTTCTCCAGAGCTCTGTTCTAAGTCGGTCCAAGCAAGGGAATAAGAAAGGAAGTGAAGGAAACGTTCCTTTGCAAACAAAGGAAGGGTGTATGTATATATCTTGGGGTCATTTCCAACATAAGGACAACTAGTTTCTCCTTTTCTCTACTAGGTCCCTCTTTTCTTTTAGGCACGTCCCTCCTCCTGATTTCTAAGGTAAAACTCCTTTTAAAACCAAGAATTAAAGGCAAGGAAGGTCAACTTATCACTAAGGTGCACATATACATAATGTTCTCCTTACTTACAACTTGGTGATTTAATTACAAAGGTACTCCTTATTATATGATTATTCAAAAAAAGTGCCTCCTTCATTTTAATAACTTTAAATGATGTCAAAAGTCATAAAAGATATTCTAGAAAGTGTATTTTACAAGTTGCACCCCATAATTTGGGTAAACTGCATTTTACTCCAAATTAGGGTTTTTAAGCATAAGGATCATTCCATAAGCTGCATCTTGATACCCAAGCTTGGGAAATCCATTATACTTCATCATATTCATCCTTAGGTTGCCTCAACATTAAAAGAACATAAAACATATGTAATTTTCAAGTTAACCCCTCAGATTGGGTAAATTGCACATAGGTCCCTATATGCAAAACAATACTACAACATTGTTCATAGGGGACAGAAATGGAAACATATGTTCCCTAGAAGCTTTAATTACATACTAAAGGATAATTACAAACATCTAATTTCATAATTAGGCAAAACACCTAGGTTTAGCTCATAACCCAGGTCAGGGGTGTTACACAAATGAATTATACAATCACTATAACAACTTTCACAAATTGTAGGTTGAAGTTGTTCACCAACTTTCCATTCACTTGGGTAACACTGATGTGTGACTAGGCACCACTCTTTGTGTTACAACCCCAATTTTTGGATTCTTTTGGTGAGAAATGTAATTTCTCCTATTAAATATATTTGAACAAAAAATGATATATTTTTTTTTGAATAAAAAGGATTTCGTTTACAATAGTCTTGTTGGTTGTTTTTTGGGCTTTATTGGCTATTGGGCCCAATAACAAGGAAAAGACAAAGGAAACTCCATTATTAAATGAGTAAATAAGAAATGGAGAAAAGAAAGATGTAGAAACTTCTAGAAGGCAAGGTAATGTTACCCAAAGGAGGATTCCGTGCCTCTTGGGTTCCTTGGGACCCAAGGAGTCCAAAGTTGCAAAGATAATGCAACAAGAAAAGAAAATATCAATTAAATATTTCTTTATTAAGAAAGAAATAGGAGACAATGATAAAATATGGGAAATAAGTAGAAAGAGGTATGATTGAGTCATCTTTGGTGGATTTTCGTATCCATAAGGTTTCTAATGTTAGAAGGAATTCCAAAAAGGAAAATAAAAAGAGAGATAAGAGAAATCCTTGAACAGAGATATTTTAATAAAGAAATAAGTAAGATAATGAGAAATAATGGGTATAGATGCATCTAGAGGGATAATGAGTATCCACTAAAAAGGATTTTGAAATATTAGAGTTTCTTGGGGTCCAAGGAGCCCCAATGGAGAAAAAGAAAGAGAAAATAAAAATAATACAAAATAAGAGGATAATGTGATTTATAATTAATTAATTTTGTGGTATTGTTAAAAAGAGGTATTTTCTACTACAAGAAAGTATAATTTCATGCCAAAGGATTAAAAGTCAAGCATAAAGAAAATAAGAGAAAGGATTTTCAAATTCCTAAATATCCAGTAAATATTTTTTTAAGAAGATGTTAAGAGAGAGAAGTTTGCTTCCTAATGAAGGAACTTGGGTTCCTATGGGGAAATGGACTTGTTAACTCATGGATGTCATCTTAGGGCGTTGATACCCTCCCCTATATAAGGGGTAGCACCTTTGGCTCGAGTTTAAGAGAATCCCACACAACCCTCTCTCTTCTCCTTGTTCTTTTCATGAAAACCCTAGATGTGAGAGGGTAGAGACACTCTGGAGCAAACAAGGGTCATGGAGTGGTCTTGTTGGAAGCTTGATGCTCCCACACTGGCAGAAGGAAGCTTGGCGGTCATCTCTTTGCTCTAGCCCAGACGCAACAACCACCAGATGGCTGCAAGCTGGCCGTAAGTTGCAGACCAAGTGGGCTCGAAATGGCCACCCTAGCTGCGACCCAAGGGCACCTCCCTATGCGCAGAGGCAGGGGAACCACCCGTGGTGGCCTTCGAGGTTCGGTAAGCAGCAGCAGGGCCACACCTGACCCTTGCTGCAACGACAGCACTAGGGCGGGAGAGGAAGAAGAAGACGGAGGACATTGGATGATTTTGCCCCTCCACGGGTTAAAGAACCAATAGATTACATGAGGGCAGAATCGTAAATCGATTATGTTTCTAAGCGGCCACGTTGCATGGGAAGAGATGACGTGGTGCTCGGTGATTGGTCGAAGTAAGTGAAATATTGCGAAATTCATATCGTTTTATTGGTAGCTCAGATTGATACATGTAAAATATCAATTTTGCTCAGAAAAATGCGAGGAATCCATTAAAAATATATTTAGAAACTAATTCCTCTTGCAATTCGAAAAGTAGTGGAAGTTATCAACTTCAATGCATTAATGATTAAGAAACCCTAATTTGAGATGATTAATGTATTGAGAAGGGTTATATGGATGATTAAATTTGATATTAACCTATTTATTATAAAAGACACATCAAGATCTAAAAGGATGAACTTTACATGTGATTGGATTAATTTAGGGTTCCATGTACATCTATGAGCTTTAATGGGCCTTAAAACCCTAATATTAGTAATTGTGACTCTTAATGGCTTTAATTGTTCAAATTCATGAATAAAGATGAGATATGATGGTTCTAAGCTATTTTCAGTATAAAAGTTCCTAATTATGGATAAATACCCTTAATATGGTAATTAGGGTTTTCTGAGGAATAAAGGTAGAAATAGTGATAAATAGAGTTCATGAAAGATGAGTTGTTAATCCAGAAGGAACCAAAGATGATAATTGGGCCTAATGATCGTGTCATGACTTAAAAGGATAAAAATGGTAGTTTTAATGTAAAAGAGGCATAATAGACTTAATGGACATTTAATTGTTCCTGTAATCCAAAATTAGGGTTATATGTTGTTAAAAGGTAACCTTAATATCTTTCATGAGGAATAGATGAGATAATTAGGGTTTAAAATAGTAAAAATGAAGTGAAACCCTAATTGCAAAAGAAACCCTAAAAGTGGACTAGAAACCCTAGGAAGCAAGATAGGTTTAATAGACCTTGATGGCCTGATCAATGATAGGAAAATTGGATGCATGTTTCAGGATCATCTTGTGTGCTTGCTTATTTACTGGATTTCTTGCTTAGTTGGATTATTTCTGCACTAAAGTTAGCCTGTCAGGTATGTGGTTAATTGTGGTTAATCGCATTAGTTTCTCGAAGGTTTTCCAAAAGATTCATCGCATTGAATGCAACCAATCAGTTTGGATGTTCATATTTGCAAATCATAAAGTCACTATGATTATCACAATTATGATATAAATATGTATTCTCGCACCTACATGCCACCCTGATGGATAATGCCAAAAGTTCAAGCCCAGGAGGGAGGACCCATGGGCACCATGAGTGGTGACCCCAGACACCAAGCTCGAGATTGAGAAGGTGGTCTTAATTGCATGACTAATAGGCACCATGAGAGGTGACCCCAGGCACCAAGCTTGGGATTGAGAAGGTGGCCTTAAGTCACTGGAAAAAGAGAAACCCTAAGGAGGTTATGCCAGGGTTAAGGCAAAAGTGGTGGAGAATGTCACATTGAAAGCGTAAATTGGCTTGTTAATTAACTTGATTGTGATATTTAGATTGTTTGCCATATGTGTGAAATTTTGGTTATCCCCACATACCGACATATTCCTATATGCTGATCGATGTTTTGTTTGTCGGCATTTTAGGTACAAAGTTGAAAAGGACTAAAAATAAAATGACATATTGTGAAAGTAAGAATTAAAGTGCAAGGAGGATTAGGTAGAATAGACTCCAACTAGGGATAGAAGTAGATATCCAAGTTTTTGAAAAAGGTATGCAAAGTATTATTTTATTCCAACTTTCAGTATAGTTTTGGTAGAATTTCATAATTATTATTGATTATTCGTCGAACCATTGATCCTGAAAATTAGGGATAATGACTCGGACCTCTTGGTCTCCCTTAATTGGGAGTTACTTGGAGGCAGGGTCGTTACATTTGGTATCAAAGTGCTGGTTCCTCATTTTATCTTTAGTAATTATTAAATTTTACAAATTCCATATAACTGAGGGAGTTATTAGAGGATTTTCCGAAAGACACAGGTGACTAGAAAAGGATCACGTCTGGGGGCTGGCAATATTTTCCTCCACACCGCTAGTCATAATACGAGGACTCCTAGATCTGTGTGACTTCCTGGCCAATGTCTTAGGATCTGACTCGAAATAAGATACCTTTAGGACTCTCTCATCTTGTTCTTCCTCTCTCAACTCAAATGCTATTAAGGATTTTAAGGATTAGGTTTTTCTCTCTCTTCCTCACCCTCTTGAAGTAAGGGTAAATTTGATAAGGTTTAAGGAATCCTCCACCAAATTAATGAAAACCATGTAAATTAGATGTCATGGACATAAGCTTAAAAGTTTAAGCATAAACTAAAGAATAGTTGAATGCTTAGGTCATATGACATATGTTGTCATGCCCTCAAGAGGGATCTGAGGCTAGACATTTTGGTCAGGAGGATGAGTAGAGAGAGTTAGTCTTGGAGGTGGAGACCTCCATTATAAGTAGAGACCTGGCGCATCATCTGAGGATGATGCTAACCCTAACCCTAAGTGAAGGTTAGAGAGAGAGATGACATGATGAGCTAGATGTCATGGTAGACCATGTGGACATGCTTTTAGTTTAGATACCCATGACGATATGATCCAAGTGATGTTGGATGACCTAGTGCCTTTAGCGACCTAACCATGGAAATGGTCGTGCATGTTAGAGTGAAGGATAGATCCTTCAATGATGAGGTTAGTGAAGAACCTATAGAAACCCTATGGGTTTATAGGAGCATGGCTTAGTATGCACCCAGAGTACATCAGTAGTGCAGGCAGTAGGTTGAAACCCTAGCCAAGAGAGTATGTTGGATAGCTTATGAGATAAGCATAAAGGGCTATGGATAATCTTGAGCAAACATAAGTTTGAACCTAGGCTTCACCCATGTAGGGGTATGCTTGTGAGCTTGATCCTTCACGGAGAGAGAACCTCTAGTGGTATGACTATTTGTAGGGGTAGCTCTAAAGAGAGAGAGAGCAGGACCCAAGCAAGAAGGTTGGATGCTTAGACTCTGAGATATGAGGAACAATGGGGAGTTGAGAATGATGTGACCTAAGTGGATGTTAGAGGTTGCCTCATGCATGATCTCTAGAGGCTGATGGTATCTTGGTTTCCTTTAGAGGAACCAAACCCTAGAGAGAAGATGAGACTGCTGGTACCTCTGTGCCTATGGTATAGGTGTTTACTTTCTAGGGTTAAGAAGAAGTGTTCCTTAAGACCATGAAGAGGTTTAGTAACATGTTGTGAGGCCTTACACTTAGTTGGTTGTCCTTGAGGAGGACTCCACTCTAAAGTGTTGTTCAAGTAGAAGGATCATGGGAAGTGCATGTCATACCTTGTACATGCTTGGTTTGTGGTTAAAAGGTTGAGCATGCAGTTGGACATCTAAAAATTGAACCTAGGGTTCCTAGGCCTAAGAGGGGAAGTGGTCTACCTGATGCTCATGACTAGATTTGAGTTTCTATAGATTTGAGCATGGCACTCCTCATGTTTAGAGGAAAGGGAAACCCCTTAAGTCTAAGGTATGTTTGATGAACCCCTCATAGCTCAGTTGGTAACATGGGAAGGTATGTTCTTGGTCCAATGTTGAGGAATGAGAACAAGTATGACCTAGCATGGTTTAGTAGGTGGTCTGCTTGTGCCTTAGTAGCTTGCTAGGGCTAAGAATGCTCATGTGGATGTAAACCCTAGACATAAGGACGTTTGTGACCTTTGTTATCAAGATGTAGTTTCTTCCCATCCTGGGAAAGGGACCCTTTTGTAGGGTGTATACCAGTTCTTGTTGGTTTTGAGGTAACCTAAAGGGGTCTCATAGGATCTTGAGAAGCTAAGTGAAAAGTACATAGTATGAGAATGAGATTGTAGACCCATAGATAACCATCTCTAAGTGCATGTGGATGTGTTACCATGGAGGTAGCTGGTATGGGGCTTGACCAAGGTAGGCAGGTCACCATGACCGCTATGAAAGGATGAAAGTTAGACCAGGAATGCAGAGAGAGATGATGGAGACTTGGGTAAGGTTCTAAGTTGGACATGTACTATATTAGAATCCTAAGTCTATCCTTGAGTCAGGTAGGGATAAGACCGATGGAAGTAGGAGTTGCCTAATTCCCTAGTTGCACATGTCCATAGGGTCGGGAGGTAACAACTATCATTGTCTAAGGGCCATGGGTTAGGAGATTGATCACCTTCATGAACTCATGGGACCCAAAGGGCAGATGAGGAGGGCACTCTTTGGATGCATAAGGGAAGAGGGATGACCCCAAAAGTGCCGACACCCTACAGAACTAGAGGAGATGACCAAGGATTATGTGGTGACCCAAGTGGGTTCGAGATAAGTTTTCCATGGAAGTAACTTTGATATCGAGATGATCGTGATGTAGAGACATATGTTGCACATTTCAACTTAGATTTGAAGGTGTACTGGAAAGGTGGGATGTACCATCTCCACTCTTGGAATGGGAAGAACTCTGTATTTGGACTGTAGCCAAATGCTTATTTCCTCTTGTTATGGGAGTGAGAGATAGGAAAGTACGCATGCCATACACCAAGGATAAAGTTGATGTGAGTTGGAACGTTTCCATGAGGTATGAGTACAGAGATGATAACATCCCTTGTGGAGTGAATGATGTAGGGATGGTTTACAAACACTAAGAGAACTAAGGTAGTCATCTTGTGAGGATGTTTTTATCATGAGCTATGTGATATACAAGGTTGAGTTCGATAACCAAAGTTTTTTTGTTCAAGATAGACCTAAAGTCCAAGACGAGATGATAAGTGGAATACATGGAGGTGTATGTCTTCAACATTACCGTACACATAAGGATGTGAGGTGGTAATGGATGCTCTGGTTGAGATGTGGCTGCCTAGTTTAGTTAGAGGCCCAAAGAGGTTGTTAGTTTAGCCCTAAGTTTGAAAAAGAGATGAATTTTTGCTAACACTCATTTGTAACAATATCTTTTGATCAAGTTAGTGGTTGTTTGGTTAGCCAACCTAGGCCTTGATGCAATAAAAGGATGGTTGTAGAGCCTAAGATGCACTTCTATGGAAAAGATGGTGATGAAACCCCAATTAGAGTGGTTTAGGGTTTTTGAGGAATCAATGTTGAGGAATCATGACATACAGTTGATCATGATTTTAAGATCATCATACACCATGGTACTGCTAAGATAATAAGTGGTAGCAGTACTTTGATGCCTAAGATGAAAAGTGTACAAAGATGCATGTGGCTTGTCACCATGCAAGCCAGGAGGTGAAGGACGCACACCAATAACCCATAAGATGGATATAGAGCATAAAGAGTCCCTGAGAGGGAATGTGAGTTCATCACTATGGATGTGTAGTAAGTTTCCCATGGGCCAATGAAGGTCAAGATGCAATATGGGTTATGGTAGATCGCCTTACCTAGATGACATGAGAAAGAAATAATAATATCAAGGGACATGATCCGGTTGAACTACATATGAGAGAGACATGGTTCAACTACACCATGATGCAAGTTCAAAAGTTCTTGAATATAACCTAAAGATTCCCTTCCATGCAGTGGAAGTTGGTACATGAAGAACTTGATATTAGTACAGTTTATCACCCCTAACTAATGGTTAGTACAATCCAGACTAGAGGGTCTGATGAGAGCATGTGTGCTTGTTTAGGGTGATACATAGAGACAGTTCTTATCCTCTGTAAAATGTGATGATAACCACCATAGCCAGTATCGGGATGTAAAGAAGCTCGGTAAGGGAGGTTGTGTCAGTCACCACTTCATTAAGATGATGTTGGTGAAAAGACTTGAGAAGGTCAGAGAGACTATAGTGGGTGTAGATGAAGTTTCTTTGATCATGCGATGGTTGAGGAAGCCCAGGTACGACATGAGTCGTGAGCTGATGCAAAGCAGACTAACATGTAGTTCACTGTGGGAGAATATGCGATGTGGAAATCTGACCCCTTTAAGCTACAACTGAGAAAGCTGAGTCTGTGATATATGGGTCCATTTGAGATGGATTGGTGGAGATGGTTATGTTTAGCCTTACCCCTCAGGATAACATGATGTATAATGTGTTCCATGAGTCCGATCTAGAGCACTATGTGAGGTACTCAAGCCATGTGCTGAGCCCTGAACCTATTTAGCTTTATGATAGGCTGAAATGTCTAGAGTCACCTATGAGGGTACGATATACCAAGGTGAGAGAAAACTCAGATGGAAGAATGTGAGATGATGAAGGTTCTTGGGAAGCACCATGGAAAGGGTGAGGCCACATGGGAGCCATGATGGACATATGAAAGGCTTATCCTGTTTGTTTGTGTGCCTGGTGGAATTTTGGGGGTAAAATTCCTATAAGAGGGGAAGGATGTTACAACCCCAACTTTTGGATTCTTTTGGTGAGAAATGTAATTTCTCCTATTAAAGATATTTGAACAAATAATGATATAATTTGTTTTGAATAAAAAGGATTTCATTTACAATAGCCTTGTTGGTTGTTTTGTGGGCTTTATTGGCTATTGGGCCCAATAATAAGGAAAAGACAAAGGAAACTCCATTATTAAATGAGTAAATAAGAAATGGAGAAAAGAAATATGTAGAAACTTCTAGAAGGCAAGGGAATGTTACCCAAAGGAGGATTCCGTGACTCTTGGGTTACTTGGGTCCCAAGGAGTCCAAAGCGCGTTAAAACACGTGTTTAATATGCCACTTGATGGTTTTGTTGTTGAGGCAATTAAACACAAGTTTTAACTAGGGTTTAGCTTCATGTTTGTGCGCACGCATTATGCATGTACACATAATTGCAAAGATAATGCGCAAGAAAAGAAAAGATCAATTAAATATTTCTTTATTAAGAAAGAAATTGGAGACAATGATAAAATATGGGAAATAAGTGGAAAGAGGTATGATTGAGTCATCTTTGGTGGATTTTCATATCCATAAGGTTTCTAATGTTAGAAGGAATTCCAAAAAGTAAAAATAAAAAGAGAGATAAAGATAAATCCTCGAAAAGAGATATTTTAATAAAGAAATAAGTAAGATAATGAGAAATAATGGGTATAGATGCATCTAGAGGGATAATGAGTATCCACTAAAAAGGATTTCGAAATATTAGAGTTTCTTGGTGTCTAAGGATCCCCAATGGAGAAAAATAAAGAGAAAATACAAATAATACAAAATAATATGATAATATGATACATAATTAATGAATTTTGTGGTATTGTTAAAAAGAGATATTTTCTACTATAAGAAAGTATAATTTCGTGCCAATGGATTAAAAGTCAAGCATAAAGAGAATATGAGAAAGGATTTTCGAATTCCTAAATATCCAGTAAATATGTTTTTTAAGAAGATGTTAAGAGAGAGATGTTTGCTTCCTAATGAAGGAACTTGGGTTCCTATGGGAAAAGGGAATTGTTAACTCATGAATGGTCATCTTAGGGTGTTGATACCCTCCCCTATATAAGGTGTAGCACCTTTGGCTTGAGTTTAAGAGAATCCCACGCAACCCTCTCTCTTCTCCTTATTCTTTTCATGAAAACCCTAGCCGTGAGAGGGTAGAGACACTCTAGAGCAAACAAGGGTCATGGAGTGGTCTTGTTGGAAGCTCGATGCTCCCACACTACCAGAAGGAAGCTTGGCGGTCAACTCTTTGCTCTAGCCTAGACGCAACAACCACTGGATGGCTATAAGCCGACTGCAAGTTGCAGACCAAGCGGGCCCGAAACGACCACCCTAGCCATGACTTAAGGGCACCTCCCTATGCGTAGAGGCACGGTGGAGGCAGGGGAACCATCGTTGGTGGCCGTCGAGGTCCGGGAAGTAGCGGCAGGGCCACACCTAACCCTTGCTGCAGCGGCAGCACTAGGGCGGGCGAGGAAGTAGAAGACAGAGGGCATTGGACCATTTTGCCCCTCCGCGGGTTAAAGAACCAATAACTTATGTGAGGGCAGAATCATAAATTGGTTATGTTTCTAAGCAGCCGCGTTGCATGGGAAGAGATGGTGTGGCACTCGGTGATTAGTCCAAGTAAGTGAAATATTGCGAAATTCATATCTTTTTATTGGTAGCTCAGATCGATACATGTAAAATATCAATTTTGCTAAAAAAATGCAAGGAATCCATTAAAAATATATTGAGAAGCTAATTAATCTTGAAGTTTGAAAAGTAGTGGAAGTTATCAACTTTAATGCATTAATGATTAAGAAACCCTAATTTGTGATGATTAATGTATTGAGAAGGGTTATATGGATGATTAAAGTTGATATTAACCTATTTATTATAAAAGACACATCAAGATCTAAAAGGATGAACTTTACATGTAATTGGATTAATTTAGGGTTCCATGTACATGAATGAGCTTTAACGAGCCTTGAAACCCTAATGTTAGTAATTGTGACTCTTAATGTCTTTAATTGTTCAAATTCATGAATAAAGATGAGATATGATGGTTCTATGATATTTGGAGTATAAAAGTTCCTAATTGTGGATAAATACCCTTAATATGGTAATTAGGGTTTTCTGAGGAATAAAGGTGTAAGTAGTGATAAATAGAGTTCATGAAAGATGAGTTGTTAATCCAGAAGGAACCCAAGATGATAATTGGGCCTAATGACCGTCTCATGACTTAAAAGGATAAAAATGGTAGTTTTAATGTAAAAGAGGAATACTAGACTTAATGGACATTTAATTGTGCATGTAATATGAAATTAGGGTTATATGTTGTTAAAAGGTAACCTTAATATCTTTTATGAGGAATAGATGAGATAATTAGGGTTTAAAATAGTAAAAATGAAGTAAAATCCTAATTGCAAAGGAAACCCTAAAAGTAGACTAGAAACCCTAGAAAGAGAGCTAGGTTTAATAGACCTTGATGGCTTGATCAATGATAGGAAAATTGGATGCATGTTTCAGGATCATCTTGTGTGCTTGCTTGTTTACTAGATTTCTTGCTTAGTTGGATTATTTCTGCACTCAAGTCAGCCTGACAGATATGTGGTTAATTATGGTTAATCACATTAGTTTCTAGAAGGTTTTCTGTATGATTCATTGCATTAAATGCAACCTATCAGTTTGGATGTTCATATTTGCAAATCAAAAAGTCACTATGATTATCACAATTATGATATAAATGTGTATTCTCGCACCTACATGCCACCCTGATGGATGATACCAAAAGGTCAAGCCCAAGAGGGAGGACCCATGGGCACTATGAGTGGTGACCCCAGACACGAAGCTCGGGCTCAAGAAGGTGGTCTTTATTGCATGACTAATGGGCACCATGAGAGGTGACCCCAGGCACCAAGCTCGGGATTGAGAAGGTGGCCTTAAGTCATTGGCAAAAGAGAAACCCTAAGGAGGGTATGCCAGGGTTAGGGCAAAAGCGGTGGAGAATGTCGCATTGAAAGCGTAAATTGGCTTGTTAATTAACTTGATTGTGATATTTAGATTGTTAGCCATATGTGCGAAATTTTGGTTGTCCCCACATACCGACATATTCCTATATACTGATCGATGTTTTGTTTGTCGGCGTTTTAGGTACAAAGTTGGAAAGGACAAACAGTAAAATGACATATTGTGAAAGTAAGAGTTAAAGTGCAAGGAGGATTAGTTAGAATAGACTCCAACTGGGGATAGTCATAGATATACAAGTTTTTGAAAAAGGTATGCAAAGTATTATTTCATTTCAGCTTTCAGTTTAGTTTTGGTAGAATTTTATAATAATTATTAATTATTTGTCGAACCATTGATCCTAAAAATTAGGGATAACGGCTCAGACCTCTTGGTCTCCCTTAATTGGGGGTTACTGGGATGCAGGGTTGTTACACTTTACTTGTGATGTCATAAGCTAGTTATGGAATTCAATGCCAATGTTATATGGGACCTATACGGTCACACACATAGGAACTCATCTAGTAGAGGAGTTTGATCTTGAATGACAATTGGATTGATTACTTAAGTGTTTAGGTATTCAATTCACACAACTGATCGCTCAATTGACTGACTAGACTGCCAAATGCTCATCTCATAGAGTGAGACTTCCGTTTGGGTAGCTAGATGGGTGTCTCAATTGTTGAGATGGCTGTTTGGGAGGTCAGGTAGATCAATGATTGAATTGTCTTAGTTCTACCCTTTAACCAATCGATTCAGTATGATTGAACCAGATGACTCATCTCAACTCACCAGACAACTGTCTGGGTGAGTGAGATGGGCGTCTCTCATGGGTGAGATGACCCTATTGGGGTTGAATGAAGGTTCGTGATGCTTGTCGAATAGTTTCAATTGCATATATTTAGAGAGCAAGTAAAATTAATATGTATATTATTTGGAATGAAAATTACCAAATTCGTCTACAATTCAGAAATTGCCAAATGACCATTTGGTAGTGTGAGATGAATGCCTCGCACACCAGATGACCATCTCACATACTAGATGACCGTCTGGTTGTGCAAAATGGCCGTTTTGGATGTTAGATGTTGCGAAAGTTCTAGTTCTTTCGGTCCTTTCCACTACCACACAATCCCGTACAGACTGGAAACTCTGACCCTAACCTCCCCTATAAAAGGAGGGGTATTGGGGGCTTCCCAAGACACAACACATGCAACTAAAAATCAATTCCTCTTATAACTATTTTCCTTTCTAGTTGTAGTAACCAAGAGAGCCCAGGAAAGTCCTACCCAACAGGGGGGATAGCCAACAGGAGAGAACAACTGAGAAGTTGTCGTTATGGGAGAGAAGGTTGGTGACTAGTACACCAACCAGAGGGACAACTCCTTCCTATCTATTCTTGGTGAACTACAAGAATTCTAGTTGGTCCGTGTGGAATACTCTAGAGGAAAGAATCCTTTGGCTCCTACTTGGAGAGCAAAGTCAACCTGTAGTCTGTGGCCAGACCACCGGAGTCGCTGTAGAGGTTGCACATACAGTTATTTATGGTGAATACCAAGAGATGCACAACCACCGTCTAAGAGAAACTTGTCAGTAGTTTTAAAGAAGCGAGTTTTGTTACTGGACTTTCTCTAGGACCATGTATAACTCGCTAAAACCATCCTTCCTATTTCATAGTAGTTGACACGATCGTGCTGTTATGGGAATACAAATCAATATGTTTTTATTTCTACTGCTACACTCTGTACCCATATATCCCAACTATAATCTTAATACTATGTCTAGGAACAAACTTATATTGTGCGTTCAAAATCCATACATGCATGTGAGGCTTTAGGAGATTTTCCAATATCTTGGACATAAGTTTCAAGAAAACATAATTTGAGGATATAGGTCGCAATTAACTTCTAAAGACCCGATCTTTATGATCAAATATTTACAAAATGTATCAAAAGTATAAACAATCTTTATTAAAATCATGCTTGTACATCAGAGTTGCAGAATCTTAAAGATATGATTACAAGTTTAAGAAAATGAATTCATTCTATCTAGTCTTCAACAGAGGACTACCCAATGCATGTCTCTTCAAGAACTTCCATCTACCACCTTCCCATGAGTTCCCAGAGGGAATGAAACCACACATGGACCCCATTGGAGGGAAATAAAGGGTCAGCAAAGCTGGTACTGAATCCAATCATTGAACTATGTATGAAATATGATTTAGTTGCATAATAAAAGTTAAGAAAGGACTATTTGGTGGACTAAAGTCTATCAGGTAGAAATTTCAATATCACTTTCTAGATAGAGGATCTTTCACAAGAATATCACTCAGAAAGATTCAATATTCAAGTATGCAAAATTCATCCAAGCTATTCACAAAGAATATCAATTTCAAGATATTCTATTTGACAAGTTTTGGCACCTTCCTATCATATCTTTTCTAGGGCTAAGTGCCTTGTGTTCTCACACTCTAGGAGAGAACGACACTATTGCCTTATTAGCTATTCCAGTTAATTGGGGGACAACTAATCCCTATCCACTACGCAAGGTTGTGGGGTACTTGGCCCACTCAAGTGAGGCAAAGCTCTATACGGCCAAAGCCCAAGGGACAAAAGTCCACAAGGAGTCAAAAATCCAAATAGATCAAGTCCAGTGCCAAAATATTTTATCAACAACATTTCATCAATTACAAATAAGAGTGGTGAACTTTCAAGAACAAGTAGAGGTTTCAAAACTATTTGAAATTCACCACAATTCAAGATATGTGTGTATGTCTATCAAGAGGGAAAATAATTCAACAATTGAAATAGTAGATCTAGTACCTCATATCATTCAATGATCCATAGGCTGCTCAATCACACCAAGACTCCAAGAGGAAGAATCTACAAATTGGTATAATAGTGTTATCACTTGGCTATGAATCAATCATTTGTTAAATATTTTGTGTTTTCAATTTTCTCATTTATTGCTATAATGTTTTTCCCAATATATTTTTAATATAATCAATATCACATCTTGATTAACTTTATTATTTTATAGATAAGTAATACATTATATTGCCAAGATACCTTCATTTTCTCACTCCATGATGTCTAATGCACATATGATTTTACTACATATCTATCATTGTCCATTTCAGTAGTAAATTTGTTCTACATTTAGAGTATCATATTTTGTCAGGTATGTTCCTCCATGATTAAAAAATAATAATTATGCATATGTTGACGATATTTTACATGTATACTTATATTTCTCAATTAAGATACTAAATAAGGTTTATTATTGATATGCAAGATATTCCTTTCACCATTGAGGCTCTTCATACTTTCTTCAATGGACATCCTTGTAGTTCAACATTTTTCAAAGCTACTCATATCTCTGAGTCAATAGGATATTATCATAGGAGATTTTACATTTAGTTCTAAATGATTTATAAGTTAAGCTTATACTTTAAAATATAATGTCACCCCCAAAATAATTTTATAAAAGTTATTGATTCCTTTCACTATCTAATTTAAGAAAGATACTTTGATTTGGATTTATGATGTGCTCATACCTAATGAATTGTCCAATATGTCTTTAACTCTCATTTCTAGTAACATATTTAGATCAAAGAAGTACAACCTAGATTGTTGTAGATGTACACCTTCATAGGTACATTAGGTGAATATGGTTATTAATTCACATTATATTTTTAGAACAATTCAAATTCATCTATACCTAGTTTCAAGCGTGTAGAAAATTCTTTTGATCCCAATTTTAGTATTTCGAATTCATGGATACACTAACGACCTTCCAATATGCAATACTTGATAATATGAATACATTATTATGTATACCTATTAGGATCGATATTTGGGAAAGTGAGCATCGGTATGGGTCATGGTCATACTTTATACGTCACCTAATCAGATTGTCATCAAATTTGTTGTTTCATATAATAGTGTCAATGCTACAAAATTTTAATTGACTAGTATGTTGATATTAATATACTATTACGTAGGTGAATATACTACTAAAGTGCACTACCAAGCCATTAAAGCAGTTATTATAATCATGTACTGCTTACATGTTAGTCTATTTTATATGGATTAGTCTCTACGATTAGACAATGACACATACCATGTATACCTATATCATAGATGTATATGTATCATATATACTACTCTATTGGATACATACATGAATTAATGAGTACAATACATCTGCTAATAAATCCTAAAACCAAATAGTATAGTAAAAAGTAATGTTATATTTAACTAGTACAGATATAATAATAACATATATCAATGCATATAGATTCCTTATACGATTAGTTATACATACTTATTACCCAATACTACATGCCCTTCCATCATCCTCTTTAGGTTAACATGATTCTAAATTTAATCAAAACATCAAGAATACTGACCTACTATCATCAACAAATCAATTCTTCTTTGCTCGAAATCAGTGATGGATTAAAATGCTTCATAACCTCACATTAGTCTCCCTTGACAATATGCTAGTAGCAGATCTGATCCAATCTTCGACTTCCTTAGGATCTGTCTAGGGGAGACTCCATTTTTAGGCTGATACATGTCATGCCCATGATTGTAGTTTCTCGTACAAGAAGGGGCCAACCATAGGTTCACAGTAGGAGTCGATCCAAGCATGGAGGTCCTCACCAGATTCGTTAGGATTGACTCCCTTGTTGTTTGTGATGCTAAGCTTAGTTCAGGTGGCGCACCTTTCAGGTGAAGCTATAGGGAAGCAAGTCAGGGAGTGTTTCTTAGTATGGAAGAACTATTGGTGGTCGACTGGTGATGATGCAACAATGAGGATCGAGATGGGAGGAAGAGGTGGCATATCGATCACCTGTTGTTGTAGGTAGGTGATGTAGGGATAAGATCTGGAGTCACTGGTGTGAGAGTAGATTGGGTGATGGTTTACTGGTCGGATGTGTAGAAGGCAATGATGAGAAAGGAGAAAGGGGCAGATCCGAGACCACCTAGCAGGCGGCGGTGCTGCTGGTCTGTGTGCGTTGGTTATCCTTGCTATGGGAGATGGGATCAAGGGCGTAGTGCATAGCTGTCGACGGTGGTGTCACGCTGGTGATGGCAATAGCTCCGAATGAGGAAGGAGGTTGGAGGAGGTCCAATGTAGGTCAATGATGCGATGACATCGCAAACTCAAGGAAGAGGAACTATAAAGTATGGGCAACCATAGGGAGTACGAATGTTGGGAGGAGGAAGAAGGAGGAGACAGAGATCTGTAGCAGCTATGCAGGTCTGTCGCTGATATACGGTTGCTTCAAGGAGAGGGTATGCAAGTGTATTTGTAGGGCTACGGGTGTTAAGGTTTGTATTACCGAGCTCTAGGTGATGCTCATTCCCCTTTTCAATTAGACCTGAGGCACCACCATGGCTTGCTAGTGCCTCACTGGCTGCATCTCCTCTAGTTGTCAGCAATTATGGCTCTAGACATTTTAGTCATTCCTTCGCATAAATGAGGGGCTGGCAGGTGAGGAGTTTGGAGACTGAAGATAAGGGGTAGGGGTGAGAGGACAAGCGACAGTGAGGAGGAGAGGTTTCATCACCGCAACTCTGAATTCGGTAATAGTCGTTGTTCCTTGCCATCTGGTAACAACCACTGGGCTAATAGATGTAGGCGCAACTGGTGGGGAAAGAAAAAAGGGACCAGGCATGCAGGCGTTGGTCAAACAGGTTGTTTGACCCGTAAATTAGAATGGGATTTAATCCTTTGCCTTTTTACTTCGGCTAGTTATATCACCTAGCCCATTTTCCCATTTCTGACTAGTTGATGAGGACAAGTCTTTCATATTAATTTCTAAGTGGATGACTTATACTATCAAAGCTCCTTTACGGTTAAGATATGAATTATAATAAATTGACTTGCTAAAGGGAGATAAGATATGAAGTGAAGGCGAGCCGATACATGAGGTCTATTATGTTATTTTATCTACTTCATTTAAATAAGCAAGTTAAGATATGTTCATGATAGGAATACGATTTATATATTCAATGTAATGTAGTCGAACAATTGACTTTTATTCAAATGAACCACATTAAAATTTCTATTATGGTATAGAGACATCCCACATATATTTGATTGTCATAGAAATGATCAACCTCAATTTATTTGTTCCATTAGATCTCTATATTGGACGCCTTAAATATATTATTTTTCATGAATTTATCTTAACCGAGTGTCTATATATTGTACCAACCCATAGCCCATTATTATGGCACAATTAATAATTCAAGATTGATTGTCCAAATTGTAATGTGATTCCAAAAAAATTGACTAACAAGTGTCTAAGCTAACTCATTGGATTAACTAACTCATAGTGTGTTCTTGTTTGATTAGATCCTACATGACCATGATGAATATCAATTGTACAAAAGTCAAGCGTATTCATATGTAATTAAGACAATATGTGGAAAATTGCAAAATAAGATTTTTAGGAGGTGGGGAAATTATGCAATATAGTCAATAATATATTTAGTATCAATTTTCAGTATGTTACAACATTACCATCCATCAAAGAGATTTCATCCCCGAAATCAAATATTATCTTAATAATGATATTTCTAATATGTTTCGATAAAAAAAATTAATTCTACCATAATACTTTTACTTATTGAAGTGTCACCTTAAACGATATGCAATCCCAATTATCCTTCCACCATCTTAGGTCTTATATATGGTGATCCAACCATCCTATTAATCTCTCATGGGGCTACTTAATTGGTTTAGGTTCAAGTTCTACTTTGAGGAGTATATATATTATTGAATTTTAGTGTTTAATGATGACTAGTTGGTAAGATTTTTATTATAATATGAATGCATGTGATTTAAATTAATAGGCATCAACTAGTGTTCCAAAAAGTTTTTTTTCAAACATCATATCATTCTTTTAATCCCATATTCGGTCACAATTCCACATAGGATGTTTAATTTTTTTTGAGTAAACTATTTATGTCAAATCACTCTCATATATGCTTTAAGGTTCAAAATCAAAGTTATCAAATGTAATTAACTAGTTTAGGGTTTAGGATAATTATTTATTTTATATTCATATATGCAATTATTAATGTGTGTCAAAATTTAAAGAGAGCATCACGGTACTTTACCCATTTGTATACCTAGGTTGGTGATTTTGAATGTTCTAAAAGGCTTATTCACAATTTTCCTCCATAATAGATCAAGTAAATCTATGCCTAGGGGAGTTTAAAATGTATTGAGATGATCTAGATGAATTTCTAGACTAAGGTATATCACAACCTATGCTTCTAGTGTTCCCTACTTATAGTCAAAGTATATTATAAAAAATTATGCCAATTATAGTAGAATTTATTGTGAACTATTTCTTTAAATCTTAACTACTCCATTGGTGCTCCTACTTAAGTCTAATTTTCCATGAGACATGCATGAGTGCCGACCGTTTATGGCTCTGATACCATCTTGGAAAGACCTGATCTTTACGATCAAATATTTACAAAATGTATCAAAAGTATAAACAATCTTTATTACAATCATGCTTGTACATCAGAGTTGTGGAAGTTTAAAAATATGATTACAAGTTTAAGAAAATGAATTCACTCTATCTAGTCTTCAACGGAGGACTACCCATTGCATGTCTCTTCAAGCTCTTCCATCTACCACCTTCCCATGAGTTCCCAGAGGGAACGAAACCACACATGGACCCCATTGAAGGGAAATAAAGGGTCAGCAAAGCTGGTACTGAATCCAATCATTGAACTATGCATGAAATAGGATTTAGTTGCATAATAAAAGTTAGGAAAGGACTATTTGGTGGACTAAAGTCTATAAAGTAGAAATTTCAATATCACTTCTAGATAGAAGATCTTTCACAAGAATATCACTAAGCAAGATTCAATATTCAAGTATGCAAAATTCATCCAAGATATTTACAAATTATATCAATTTCAAGATATTCTATTTGACAAGTTTAGGCACCTTCATATCATATCTTTTCTATGGCTAAATGCCTTGCGTTCTCACACTCTAGGAGAGAATGTCACTAGTGCCTTATTAGCTATTCCAGTTAACTGGGGGACAAATAATCCCTATCCACTGTGTAGGGTTGTGGGGTACTTGGCCCACTCAAGTGAGCCAAAGCTCTATAGTTCCAAAGCCCAAGGGACCAAGGTCCACAGGGAGTCTAAACTCCAAATAGATCAAGTCTAGTGCCAAAATATTTTACAACAACATTTCATCAATTACAAAATAAGAGTGGTGAACTTTCAAGAACAAGTAGAGGTTTCAAAACTATATGGAATTCACCACAATTCAAGATATGTGTGTATGTCTATCAAGAGGGAAAATAATTCAACAATTGAAATATTAGATATCATTCAATGATCTATAGGTTTCTCAATCACAACAAGACACCAAGAGGAAGAATCTACAAATTGGTATAATAGTGTCATCACTTGGCTATGAATCAATCATTTGTTAAATATTTTGTGTTTTCAATTTTCTCATTTATTTCTATAATGTTTTTCCCAATATATTTTTAATATAATCAATATCACATGTTGATTAACTTTATTATTTTATAGATAAGTAATACATTACATTGCCAAGATCCCTTCATTTTCTCACTCCATGATGTCTAATGCACATATGATGTTACTACATATCTATCATTGTCCATTTGAGTAGTAAATTTGTTCTACATTTAGAGTATCATATTTTGCCAGGTATGTTCTTCCATGATTACAAAATAATAATTATGCAGAGGTTGACGATATTTTACATGTATACTTATATTCTCAATTAAGATACTAAATAAGGTTTATTATTTATATGCAATAATCCTTTCACCATTGAGGCTCTTCATACTTTCTTCAATGGACATCCTTGTAGTTCATTATTTTTCAAAGCTACTCATATCTCCGAGTCAATAGGATATTATCATAGGAGATTTTACATTTAGTTCTAAATGATTTATAACTTAAGATTATACTTTAAAATATAATGTCACCCCTAAATAATTTTTTAAAAGTTTGAGTTTCCTTTCACTATATAATTTAAGAAAGATACTTTGATTTGGATTTATGACGTGCTCATACCTAATGAATTGTCCAATATGTCTTTAACTCTCATTTCTAGTAACCTATTTAGATCAAAGAAGTACAACCTAGATTGTTGTAGATGTAAATCTTCATAGTTACATTAGGTGAATATGATAATTAATTAACATTATATTTTTCGAACACTTCAAATTCATCTATACCTAGTTTCAAGCATGTAGAAAATTCTTTTGATCCCAATTTCAGTATTTCGAATTCATGGATACACTAATGACCTACCAATATGCAATACTTGATAATATGAATACATTATTGTGTATACCTATTAGGGTCTATTTTAGGGAAAGTGAGCATCAGTATGGGTCACAATCATACTTTATACGTCACCTACTCAGATTGTCATCAAATTTGTTGTTTCATATAATAGTGCCAATGCTACAAAATTTTAATTGACTGGTATGTTGATATTAATATACTATTACTTTGGTGAATATACTACTAAACTGCACTACCAAGCCATTAAAGCAGTTATTATAATCATGTACTGCTTACGTGTTAGTCTATTTTATATGCATTAGTCTCTACGATTAGACAATGACACATACCATGTATACCTATATCATAGATGTATATGTATCATATATACTACTCTATTAGATACATACAATAATTAATGAGTACAATACATCTGCTAATAAATCCTGAAACCAGACTGTATAGTAAACATTAATGTTATATTTAACTAGTACAGATATAATATTAACATATATGAATATATATAGATTCCTTATATGATTAGTTATGCATACTTATTACCCAATAGTATATTCCCAACCATCATCCTCTTTAGGTTAACATGATTCTGAATTTAATCAAAATGTCAAGAATACTGACCTACTATCATCAGTGAATCAATTCTTCTTTGCTCAAAATCAGTGATGGATTAAAATGCTTCAGAACCCAGCATTAGTCTCCCTTGACAATATGCTAGTAGCAGATCTGATCCAATCGTCGACTTCCTTAGGATCTGTCTAGGGGATACTCCATTTTTAGGCTGATATAGGTCATGACCATGACTGCAGTATATCGTACAAGAAGAGGCAACATGTTGTAGGGAGGAGGAAGGGGCCGACCACAGGTTCACAATAGGAGTCGAGCCAAGCATGGAAGTCCTCGCCAGATTCATTAGGATCAACTCCCTTGTTGTTTGCGATGCTAAGCTTGGTTCAGGTGGCACACTGATCAGGTGAAGCTATAGGGCAGCAAGTCAGGGGGTGTTTAGCGGTATGGAATAACTATTGGTGGTTGACTGGTGATGATGCGACAACGAGGATTGAGATGAGAGGAATATGTGGCATATCCGTCACCTAGTGTTATAGGTAGGTAGTGTAGGGATCAGATTCAGAGTCACTGGTGTGAGAGTAGATTGGGTGATGGTTTACTGGTCGGAGGTGTAGAACACAATGATGACAAAGGAGAAAGGGGCAGATCCGAGACCACCTAGCAAGCGGCGGTGCTGCTAGTCTGCGTGCGTTGGTTATCCTTGCTATGGGAGATGGGATCAAGGGCGTAGTGCATAGCTGTCGACGGTGCTGTCGTGCTGGTGATGGCAATAGCTCCAGATGAGGAAGGAGGTTGGAGGAGGTCCAGTGTAAGTCGATGACGTGCCGCCGCCACAAACTCAAGGAAGAGGAACTACAAAGGATGGGCAACTAGAGGGAGTCTGAACACCGGGAGAAGGAATAAGGAGGAGACAAAGATTTGTAGCGGCTATGCAGGTCAGTCACTGATATTCAGTTGCTTCAAGGATAGGGTATGCAGGTGTATTTATAGGGCTGCAGGTATTAGGGTTCGTATTCCCGAGCTCTAGGTGATGCTCAGGCCCCTTTTCAATTAGTCCTGAGGCGCTGCCATGGCTTGCTAGTGGCTCGTTGGCTGCATCTACTCTAGTTGCAACTATTATGGCTCCAGATGTTTTGGTCATTCCTTCCCATAAATGAGGGGCCGGAAGGTGAGGAGTTTGGAGACTGAAGCTAAGGGGTAGGGGTGAGAGGACATGAGACAGTGAGGAGGAGAGGTTTCATCACCGCTGCTCAGAATTCAGTAACAGCCGCCGCTTCTTGTCATCTGATAACAGCCGCTGGGATGATAGATGTAGGCGCACTGGGTGGGGAAAGAAAAAGGGACCAGGCATGTAGGTGTTGGTCAAACAGGTTGTTTGATCCGTGAATGGGATTTAATCCTTTTCCTTTTTAACTCCACTAGTTATATCTCCGAGCCCATTATTCCATTTCTGAGTAGTCGATGAGGACAAGTCTTTTGTATAAATTTCTAAGTGGACGACTTATACTATCAAAGCTCCTTTATGGTTAAGATATGAATTATAATAAATCGACTTACTAAAGGGAGATAAGATATGAAGTGAAGGCAAGCTGATATGTGAGGTCAATTATGTTCTTTTATCTACTTCATTTAAATAAGCAAGTGAAGATATGTTCATGATAGAAATACAATTTTATATTCAATGTAATGTAGTCGACCAATTGACCTTTATTCAAATGAACCACATTAAAAGTTCTATTATGGCATAGAGACATCCCACATATATTTGATTGACATAAAAATGATCAACCTCAGTTTATTTTTTCCATTAGATCTCTATATTGGACACCTTAAATATATTATTTTGCATGAATTTATCTTAACCGAGTTTCTATATATTGTACCAACCCATAGCCCATTATTATGGCACAATTAATAATTCAAGATTGATTGTCCAAATTGTAATGTGATTCCAAAAACAATTGATTAACAAGTGTCTAAGCTAACTCATTGGATTAACTAACTCATAGTGTGTTTTTGTTTGATTAGATCCTACATGACCATCAAGAATATCAATTGTATAAAAGTCAAGAGTATTCAGATGTAATTAAGACAATATGTGGAAAATTGCAAAATAAGATTTTTAGGAGGTGGGGAAATTATGCAATATAGTCAATAATATATTTAGTATCAATTTTTAGTATGTTACAACATTACCACCCATCAAAAAGATTTCATCCCCGATATCAAATATTATCTTAATAATGATATTTCTAATATGTTTTGATCCAAAAAAAATTTAATTCTACCATAATACTTTTGCTTATTGAAGGGTCACCTTAAACGATATGAAATCCCAATTCTCCTTCCACCATATTAGGTCTTATATATGGTGATCCAACCATCCTCTTAATCTCGCATGGGGCTACATAATTGGTTTAGGATCAAGTTCTACTTTGAGGAGTATATATATTATTGAATTTTAGTGTTTAATGATGACTAGTTGGTAATGATTTTACTCTAATATGAATGCTTGTGATTTAAATTAATAGGCATCAACTAGTGTTCTAAAAAGTTTTTTTTTCAAACATCATATCATTTTTTTTCAATCCCATATTTGGTCACAATTCCACATAGAATGGTTAATTTTTTTGAGTAAACTATTTATTTCAAATCACTCTCATATATGCTTTAAGGTTCATAATCAAAGTTATCGAATGTGATTCACCAAGTCAAGGTTTAGGATAATTATTTATTTTATATTCATATATGCAATTATTAATGTGTGTCAAAATTTAAAGAGAGCATCATGGTACTTTACCCATTTGTATACCTAGGTTGGTGATTTTGAATGTTCTAAAAGGCTCATTCACAATTTTCCTCCACAATAGCTCAAGTAAATCTATGCCTAGGGGAGTTTGAAAGGTATTGAGACGAGCTAGATGAATTTCTAGACTAAGGTATATCACAACCTATGCTGCCAGTGTTCCCTACTTATAGTCTAAGTATATTATACACAATTAGGCCAATTGTACTAGAATTTATTGTGAACTATTTCTGTAAGTCTTAACTACTCCATTGGTGCTCCTACTTAACCCTAATTTTCCATGAGACATGCATGAGTGCCGACCATTTATGGATATGATACCATCTTATAAAGACCCTATCTTTACGATCAAATATTTACAAAATGTATCAAAAGTATAAAAAATATTTATTACAATCATGCTTGTACATCAGAGTTGCGGAAGTTTACAAATATGATTACAAGTTTAAGAAAATGAATTCATTCTATCTAGTCTTCAACAGAGGACTACCCAGTGCATGTCTCTTCAAGCTCTTCCAGCTACCACCTACCCATGAGTTCCCAGAGGGAACAAAACCACACATGGACCCCATTGATGGGAAATAAAGGGTCAGCAAAGCTGGTACTGAATCCAATCATTGAACTATGTATGAAATAGGATTTAGTTGCATAATAAAAGTTAGGAAAGGAATATTTGGTGGACTAATGTCTTTCAAGTAGAAATTTCAATATCACTTTCTAGATAGAAGATCTTTCACAAGAATATCACTAAGCAAGATTCAATATTCAAGTATGCAAAATTCATCCAAGCTATTCACAAAGTATATCAATTTCAAGATATTCTACTTGACAAGTTTTGGCACCTTCCTATCATATCTTTTCTAGGGCTAAGCACCTTGTGTTCTCACACTCTAGGAGAGAAAGACACTAGTGCCTTATTAGCTATTCCAGTTAACTGGGGGACAACTAATCCCTATCCACTGCACATGGTTGTGGGGTACTTGGCCCACTCAAGTGAGCCAAAGCTCTATAGGGCCAAAGACCAAGGGACCAAAGTCCATAGGGAGTCAAAACTCCAAATAGATCAAGTCCAGTGCCACAATATTTTATCAACAACATTTCATCAATTACAAAATAAGAGTGGTGAACTTTCAAGAACAAGTAGAGGTTTCAAAACTATATGGAATTCACCACAATTCAAGATATGTGTGTATGTCTATCAAGAGGGAAAATAATTAAACAAATTAAATATTAGATCTAGTACCTCATATCATTCAATGATCCATAGGTTTCTCAATCACAACAAGACTCCAAGAGGAAGAATCTACAAATTGGTATAATAGTGTTATCACTTGGCTATGAATCAATCATTTGTTAAATATTTTGTGTTTTCAATTTTCTCATTTATTGCTATAATGTTTTCCCAATATATTTTAATATAATCAATATCACATGTTGATTAACTTTATTATTTTATAGATAAGTAATACATTATATTGCTAAGATCCCTTCATTTTCTCACTCCATGATGTCTAATGCACATATGATTTTACTACATATCTGTCATTGTCCATTTGAGTAGTACATTTGTTCTACATTTTGAGTATCATATTTTGCCAGGTATGTTCTTCCATGATTAAAACATAATAATTATGCATAGGTTGATGATATTTTACATGTATATTTATATTTCTCAATTAATATACTAAATAAGGTTTATTATTGATATGCAAGATATTCCTTTCACCATTGAGGGTCTTCATACTTTCTTCAATGGACATCCTTGTAGTTCAACATTTTTCAAAGCTACTCATATCTCCGAGTCAATAGGATATTATTATAGGAGAGTTTACATTTACTTCTAAATGATATCTAATTTAAGCTTATACTTTAAAATATAATGTCACCACTAAATAATTTTCTAAAAGTTAGAGCTTCCTTTCACTATCTAATTTAAGAAAGGTACTTTGATTTGGATTTATGATGTGCTCATACCTAATGAATTGTCCAATATGTCTTTAACTCTCATTTCTAGTAACCTATTTAGATCAAAGAAGTACAACCTAGATTGTTGTAGATGTACACCTTCATAGGTACATTAGGTGAATATGATAATTAATTCACATTATATTTTTAGAACACTTCAAATTCATCTATACCTAGTTTCAAGCGTGTAGAAAATTCTTTTGATCCCAATTTCAGTATTTCGAATCCATGGATACACTAATGACCTTCCAATATGCAATACTTGATAATATGAATGCATTATTATGTATACCTATTAGGGTTGATATTAGGGAAAGTGAGCATCAATATGAATCATGGTCATACTTTATACGTCACCTACTCAGATTGTCATCAAATTTGAGGTTTCATATAATACTTCCAATGCTACAAAAATTTTAATTGACTTGTATGTTGATATTAATATACTATTACGTAGGTGAATATACTACTAAAGTGCACTACCAAGCCATTAAAGTAGTTATAAAAATCATGTACTGCTTACGTGTTAGTGTATTTTATATGCATTAGTCTCTACGATTAGACAATGACACATACCATGTATACCTATATCATAGATGTATATGTTTCATATATACTACTCTATTAGATACATACATGAGTTAATGAGTACAATACATCTGCTAATAAATCCTGAAACCAAACAGTATAGTAAACATTAATGTTATATTTAACTAGTACAAATATAATAATAACATATATGAATGTATATAGATTCCTTATACGATTAGTTATACATATTTATTACCCAATAGTATATGCTGAGCCATCATCCTCTTTAGGTTAACATGATTCTGAATTTAATCAAAACTTCAAGAATACTGACCTACTATGATCAGTGAATCAATTCTTCTTTGCTCGAAATCAGTGATGGATTAAAGTGCTTCAGAACCCAACATTAGACTCCCTTGACAATATGCTAGTAGCAGATCTGATCCAATCGTCGACTTCCTTAGGATCTATCTAGGGCAGACTCCATTTTTAGACTGATACAGGTCATGCCCATGATTGTAGTATCTCGTACAAGAAGAGGCATCAAGTTGTATGGAGGAGGAAGGGGCCAACCATAGGTTCACAGTAGGAGTCGATCCAAGCATGGAGGTTCTCGCCAGATTCGTTAGGATTGACTCCCTTGTTGTTTGCGATGCTAACCTAGGTTCAGGTGGTGTACCGATCAAGTGAAGGTATAGGGCAACAAGTCAGGGGGGTTTCGCTGTGACAAAGTGGTTTTTCTGGCTCAATTTTGAGGACAAAAATTCTCTTAAGGTGTGTAGGATGTGATGGAGTGAACCTTTACAATCCTTAAATGTACAATGACATAAGTGGATTCATATATTTAAGTAATTTAAAGAAGTTCCAAGTGATTTCATAAAGCATGGATGTTATTTGTTGTTGAAATCATGATTATGATTCATAAGTTTATGACTTTTGTGGAATTTAATTGAATGGAAAGTACCTTGAGTTGTGATAAAACTATGGTAAAAATTTGATGAAGAATAGAGGTTCCTAGATGAAGTTATCGATGTTTGGAAATGATGGATTAATGTGTACTTTTGACTAAGCTATTTGAGTTTTAGCCTAGGTTATGGATGTCACGTGGCCTGGTTGTGGGCTAGTCCACGGATTATCCTACAGTTGACATTGATCTAGGCAGTCCAAGATAGATCCAAGGGCTACAAGCCGGTTAGATACCTCACACGATTTGTGGTTTAGACGTGGGGCGGTTGTGACCCACCTGCAATGCCACTACCCTGACCATCGACAACAACGTGGGTGTGAGAGGAAACAACCGAACAGTTGCTCCCGATCTGACAAGGCAGTCTTATAGACCCTGCTCTTGAACCTTAAAGTAGAGCATGGAGGTAGATAATAGAGAAAGAAGAGAGCTGGAGTGTAATAGAGGGATGTCGAGGAGTTCTTGGAGGAAGGTTCTCTCTTCTACCCCCGGCCGCAGCAGTGAGAATGACGGTGCAAGTACAAGAAGTGGAGGAGGAGCGACGTCCAGCGGTCATCATCAGTAGACAGGAGGATGGAGTAGGTAGCTGATCGCATACCATGGATCTTCTCCGCAGCAATGGCTTGGGTGGAGGAGAGCCCACGCACACAGGCGTAGAGTGCTGTGGAAGGGAGCAGGAACGATTAGAGAGTTTGGCACAGCCGGCGGTTATCCAAGGCCGACGGTGAGACGGTGGATTGATGTGCGGTGGAACTGAGAGTTTGTAGGTGCTGGGACATGCACGGAAGATAGAAGGAAGAGGGGGCTGCCAATTCCGTATTGGCGCAGTTGCATCCCAAAGCAGTAGCCTCCTCGAGCCGCAAGCAGGACCTAATGGTGTCAGACCTACAACAGAACTCCCAGAGGCTGGAGGCAGAGGCGATCTGGACGAAGCTTCTGGTGGAAGAGAGCACTGCTCACTGGAGATGGTCCCCAGTCACGGCGGCGGCAGTTTACGGAAGCAACAGAGATCGCGTGTGCTTGCAGAGAACGAATGCGAGAGGAGGAGCAGGACCGCAAACCTTCATTGAAGATCTGGAGGCGGGAAATTCCTTGCCGGGAACCCCAACCCAGCGGCGGCGGCTGGCGCCCAACAAAAGCCCGGGCGGCTGGCAGAGAACCTAGCTCCGTCGGAGTCTCGCGAGCTAGAACGGGGAAAGAGAGGGACCCAGCCGGGTTAGCGGATCTGAGGATTTGTAGATCCAACCCTGGATCCGGATCGGGACCCAGCCTGGAAGAGACACGTGGCGGCTCTCCATTGGTCAGAGAAAGGTATTTAATCCTAAATACTTAGATCTTGCATAATTCGTAGTAATTAGCTCGAGCATCAGAAAAATATATATAATATACCAAAATGTTCAGAAAAATGTGTAGAATAAGATGGAAGTATAATATCCTCTTTTGATGCATAAATATCAGTAATATTATGTAAGACGTAAAATGCTTAGTTCTTGAATAATAAATAGTAAATGATGACATAAAATTATGGAAAAATGTCAGTAGATTCGTAATCATGCTTATAATCCATATGATGTCAGATATGTCCAGGTTGATGCACGAAATCATGTAATTTACTCCATATGGCTAATTAAGGCTTTTGACCCTAAATAAAATGCAATAAATACATACATGCTCTATAAATGATTGAATTTACAGAGAAAGCTCATATCAGTATATTGAACCTCAGTTGTGATTATGAGATTATAATGATAAACAAAATTGATGTTATATGAAGTTGACCTTTAATACATGGTTTAAAACCCTAATCTTGGTTAATGGTGTAACCTAGGGTTAATTAATGTGTACAAAAATGCTATGGAAGATAATGTTCAGATAATGAATCATAATCTGGGAAACTAACATCAGTAAGACAAATCTAAGATAAGAATGCAAGTAATGATACACATATCCTAATGAGTTAAGTAAACCCTAAAATGGACACGATAGGGTTAAGATGAGATGTAAGAAGATGAGAACCTGATTATAGTATATGATCTTACCTTGATTAGGTTTGACCAAGTTATAGTTGACATCAGGAGTATATATGTGATTAGGAATATCTCTTTGGAAGGTATGCCATTACCTCTTAATTGGCTTATTATACAATATGCTTGTGTTATATGCATAGTAAAATACTTGGCATATGGTATTGAATGAAATGATTGTTCTTGTATGATATGTTGCATGATTTTCCATACTTTTTTCTATGGACACATCAAACATGATATATATGTTCCATTATATGAAAGCACCAACTCTTTGGCAGTGTGCTTGGAAGTGACCGAACTCTTTGGTAGTGGTCACATTGTACATATGGAAGCACCAACTCTTTGGTAGTGTGCTTGGACCCAACTCTTTGGTAGTGGTCACAGTGTACATATGATCCAACTCTTTGGTAGTGATCATAAAGGCCTTGATGATATAATGGAAAATGTGCTTAAAATATGTGTTCTCTTTTGTTGATGAATATCTTTGTGCAAGTATACACTTTTCTTATATTCTTCTGTTACTGCCAAGTATATTAGTTTTATCTTATTGCCAATATATGATGAGAGGTATATAAAAGACACGTAGGCGTACTCAGTACAATATTCTTGAAATATTGTGCTGACGTGTACCGCATGTAATCTTTTGTTTAGGTTGTGGTCATGCTCTTGAAGATCCAGGATAGTGAGAGTTGTATGGCGAGCTGATGTACAGGTGGACCTGTTGTCTTAAGATCCTGTTGTTTAGATGTAGTACATGTATATGTATAGTTTGTTGTTCAAAATGTAATATCAAATGTTGTAACAATTCATGTTGTAATTATATGTTGAATGGTGAACATGTGTGTATGGTTTTATTATTGTTCATGTACATGTGCTAACGTGTTTCCTTTTGACTTCCTCTGATTTTCTTCTCCTTAGCCTAGTGTGTGTGTTTAAATTGGGATTCTCACTGAGGTGAGGGTTTCAATTTTGACGTCACACATCAGATTAAGTTTTAGAAAAATCTGGGGACGTCACATTCGCGGTATGGAAGAACTGTTGGTGGTCGATTGGTGATGATGCGGCAATGAGGATCGAGATGGGAGGAAGAGGTAGCATATCCATCACCTGCTATTGTAGGTAGGTGGTGTAGGGATCAGATCCAGAGTCATTGGTATGAGAGTAGATTGGGTGATGGTTTACTGGTCAAAAGTGTAGAAGGAAATGATGAGAAAGGAGAAAGGGGCAGATCTGAGACCACCTAGCAGACGGCGGTGCTGCTGGTCTGCGTGCGTTGGTAATCCTTTCTATGGGAGATGGGATCAAGGGCGTAGTGCATAGCTGTCGACGGTGGTGTCACGCTGGTGATGGCAATAGCTCTGGATGAACAAGGAGGCAGGAGGAGGTCTAGTGTAGGTCAATGACGCGACGACGTTGCAAACTCAAGGAAGAGGAACTACAATGGATGGGCAACTGGAGGGAGTCCGAATGCCAGGAGGAAGAAGGAGGATATAGAGATCTGTAGTGGCTATGCAGGTCTGTTGCTGATATTAGGTTGCTTCAAGGACAGGGTATGCATGTGTATTTGTAGGGCTCAGGTGTTAGGGTTCGTATTCCCGAGCTCTGGGTGATGCTCATGCCCCTTTTCAATTAGACCTAAGGCACCACCATGGCTTGCTAGTGGCTCGCTGGCTGCATCTCCTCTAGTTGTCGACAATTATGGCTCTAGACGTTTTGGTCATTCCTTCCCATAAATGAGGGGCCGACAGGTGAGGAGTTTGGAGACTGAAGCTAAGGGGTAAGGGTGAGAGGACAAGCGACAGTGAGGAGGAGAGGTTTCATCATCGCTGCTCAGAATTCGGTAACAACCGCCACTTCCTGTCAACCGATAATAGTCGCTGGGCTGATAGATGTAGGTGCACTAGGTGGGGAAAGAAAAAAGGGACTAGGCCCGCAGGCGTTGGTCAAATGGGTTGTTTGACCCTTGAATTAGAATGGGATTTAATCCTTTGCCTTTTTACCTCCACTAGTTATATCTCTAGACCATTTTTCCGTTTCTGACTAGTTGATGAGGACAAGTCTTTCATATTAATTTCTAAGTGGATGACTTATATTATCAAAGCTCCTTTACAGTTAAGATATGAATTATAATAAATTGACTTGCTAAATGGAGATAAGATATGAAGTGAAGGCGAGCCGTTACGTGAGATCTATTATGTTCTTTTATCTACTTCATTTAAATAGGCAACTGAAGATATGTTCATGATAGAAATACGATTTTATATTTAATGTAATGTTGTCGACCAATTGACTTTTATTCAAATGAACCACATTAAAAGTTCTATTATGGCATATAGACATCCCATATATATTCGATTGTCATGAAAATGATCAACCTCGATTTATTTTTTCCATTAGATCTCTATATTGGATGCCTTAAATATATTATATTGCATGAATTTATCTTAACCGAGTTTCTATATATTGTACCAACCCATAGCCCATTATTATGGCACAATTAATAATTCAAGATTGATTGTCCAAATTGTAATGTGATTCCAAAAAAAAATTGATTAACAAGTGTCTAAGCTGACTCATTGGCTTAACTAACTCTTAGTGTCTTTTTGTTTGATTAGATCCTACATGACCATCAAAAATATCAATTGTACAAAAGTCAAGATTATTCAGATGTAATTAAGACAATATGTGGAAAATTGCAAAATAAGATTTTCAGGAGATGGGGAAATTATGCAATATAGTCAATAATATATTTAGTATCAATTTTCAGTATGTTACAACATTACCAACCATCAAAGAGATTTAATCCCTGATATCAAATATTATCTTAATAATGATATTTCTAATATGTTTCGATAAAAAAAATAATTCTTCCGTAAAACTTTTACTTATTGAAGTGTCACCTTAAACGATATGCAATCCCAATTCTCCTTCCACTATCTTAGGTCTTATATATGGTGATCCAACCATCCTCTTAATCTCTGATGGGGCTACATAATTGGTTTAGGTTCAAGTTCTACTTTGAGGAGTATATATATTATTGAATTTTAGTGTTTAATGATGACTAGATGGTAAGACTTTTATTCTAATATGAATGCATGTGATTTAAATTAATAAGCATCAACTAGTGTTCTAAAAAGTTTTTTTTTTCAAACATCATATCATTTTTTTTCAATCCCATATTTGGTCACAATTCCACATAGGATGTTTAATTTTTTTGAGTAAACTATTTATGTTAAATCACTCTCATATATGCTTTAAGGTTCAAAATCAAAGTTATCGAATGTGATTCACCAGTTTAGGGTTTAGGATAATTATTTAGTTTATATTCATACATGCAATTATTAATGTGTGTCAAAATTTAAAGAGAGCATCATGGTACTTTACCCATTTGTATACCTAGGTTGGTGATTTTGAATGTTCTAAAAGGCTCATTCACAAATTTCCTCCAAAATAGCTCAAGTAAATCTATGCCTAGGGGAGTTTAAAAGGTATTTGGATGAGCTAGATGAATTTCTAGACTAAGGTATATCACAACCTATGCTTCTAGTGTTCCCTACTTATAGTCTAAGTATATTATAAAAAATTAGGCCAATTATACTAGAATTTATTGTGAACTGTTTCTTTAAGTCTTAACTACTCCATTGGTGCTCCTACTTAACCCTAATTTTCCATGAGACATGTATGGGTGCCAACCGTTTATGGCTCTGATACCATCTTGTAAAGACCCTATCTTTACGATCAAATATTTACAAAATATATCAAAAGTACAAACAATCTTTATTACAATCATGCTTGTACATCAGAGTTGCGGAAGCTTAAAAATATGATTACAAGATTAAGAAAATGAATTCATTCTATCTAGTCTTCAACGGAGGACTACCCAATGCATGTCTCTTCAAGATCTTCCATCTACCACCTGCTCATGAGTTCCCAGAGGGAACGAAACCACACATGGACCCCATTGAAGGGAAATAAAGGGTCAGCAAAGCTGGTACTGAATCCAATCTTTAAACTATGTATGAAATAGAATTTAGTTGCATAATAAAAGTTAGGAAAGGACTATTTGGTGGACTAAAGTCTATCAAGTAGAAATTTCAGTATAACTTTCTAGATAGAAGATCTTTCACAAGAATATCACTAAGCAAGATTCAATATTCAAGTATTGAAAATTCATCCAAGCTATTTACAAATTATATCAATTTTAAGATATTTTATTTGACAAGTTTTGGCACCTTCATATCATATCTTTTCTAGGGATAAGTGCCTTGTGTTCTCACACTCTAGGAGAGAACGACACTAGTGCCTTATTAGCTATTCCAGTTAACTGGTGGACAACTAATCCCTATCCACTGCACAGGGTTGTGGGGTACTTGGCCCACTGAAGTGAGCCAAAGCTCTATAGGGACAAAGCCCAAGGGACCAAAGTCCACAGGGAGTCAAAATTCCAAATAGATCAAGTCCAGTGAGAAAATATTTTATCAACAACACTTCATCAATTACAAAATACGAGTGGTGAACTTTCAAGAACAAGTAGAGCTTTCAAAACTATATGGAATTCACCACAATTCAATATATGTGTGTATTTCTATCAAGAGGGAACATAATTCAACAATTGAAATAGTAGATCTAGTACCTCATATCATTCAATGATCCATAGGTTTCTCAATCACAACAAGAATCCAAGAGGAAGAATCCACAAATTGGTATAATAGTGTCATCACTTGGCTATGAATCAATCATTTGTTAAATATTTTGTGTTTTCAATTTTCTCATTTATTGCTATACTGTTTTTCCCAATATATTTTTAATATAATCAATATCACATGTTGATTAACTTTATTATTTTATAGATATTAATACATTATATTGCCAAGATCCCTTCATTTTCTCACTCCATGATGTCTAATGCACATATGATTTTACTACATATCTATCATTGTCCATTTGAGTACCAAATTTGTTCTACATTTAGAGTATCATATTTTTCCAGGTTTGTTCTTCCATGATTACAAAATAATAATTATGCATAGGTTGACAATATTTTACATGTATACTTATATTTCTCAATTAAGATACTAAATAAGGTTTATTATTGATATGCAATATTCCTTTCACCATTGAGGCTCTTCATACTTTCTTCAATGGACATCCATGTAGTTCAACATTTTTCAAAGCTACTCATATCTCTGAGTCAATAGGATATTATCATAGGAGATTTTACATTTAGTTCTAAATGATTTCTATTTTAAGCTTATACTTTAAAATATAATGTCACCCCTAAATAATTTTCTAAAAGTTCGAGCTTCCTTTCACTATCTAATTTAAGAAAGATACTTTGATTTGGATTTATGACGTGCTCATACCTAATGAATTGTCCAATATGTCTTTAACTCTCATTTCTAGTAACCTATTTAGATCAAAGAAGTAAAACCTAGATTGTTGTAGATGTACACCTGCATCGGTACATTAGGTGAATATGATAATTAAATCACATTATATTTTTAGAACACTTCAAATTCATTTATACCTAGTTTCAAGCATGTAGAAAATTCTTTTGATCCCAATTTTAGCATTTCAAATTCATGGATACACTAATGACGTACCAATATGCAATACTTGATAATATGAATACATTATTATGTATACCTATTAGGATCGATATTAGGGTAAGTGGGCATCGATATAGGTCATGGTCATACTTTATACGTCACCTACTCAGATTGCCATCAAATTTGTTGTTTCCTATATTAGTGTCAATGCTACAAAATTTCAATTGACTAGTATGTTGATATACATCGGTGAATATACTACTAAACTGCACTACTAATCCATTAAAGCAGTTATTGTAATCATGTACTACTTACGTGTTAGTCTATTTTATATGTATTAGTCTCTACGATTAGACAATGACACATACCATGTATACCTATATCATAGATGTATATGTATCATATATACTACTCTATTAGATACATTCATGAGTTAATGAGTACAATACATCTGCTAATAAATCCTAAAACCAGACAGTATGGTAAACATTAGTGTTATATTTAACTAGTACATATATAATAATAACATGTATGAATGTATATAGATTCCTTATACGATTAGTTATACATACTTATTACCCAATAGTATATTCCCAACCATCATCCTCTTTAGGTTAACATGATTCTAAATTTAATCAAAATGTCAAAAATACTGACCTACTATGATCAGTGAATCAATTCTTCTTTGATCGAAATCAGTGATGGATTAAAATGCTTCAGAACCCAACATTAGTCTCCCTTGACAATATGCTAGTAGCAGATCTGATCCAATCGCCGACTTCCTTAGGATCTGTCTAGGGGAGACTCCATTTTCAGGCTGATACAGGTCATGACCATGACTGCAGTATCTCATACAAGAAGAGGCAACAGGATGTAGGGAGGAGGAAGGGGCCAACCACAGGTTCACAGTAGGAGTCGAGCCAAACATGGAAGTCCTCTCCAGATTCGTTAGGAATGACTCCCTTGTTGTATGCGATGCTAAGCTTGGTTTAGGTGGCACACCGATCAGGTGAAGCTATACGACAGCAAGTCAGGGGGTGTTTCGCGGTATGGAAGAACTGTTGGTGGTCAACTGGTGATGATGTGGCGATGAGGATCGAGATGGGAGGAAGAGTTGGCATATTCGTCACCTGCTGTTGTACGTAGGTGGTGTAGGGATCAGATCCGGAGTCACTGGTGTGAGAGTAGATTGGGTGATGGTTTACTGGTCGGAGGTGTAGAAGCCAATGATGAGAAAGGAGAAAGGGGCAGATCCGAGACCACCTAGAAGGCATCTCCTGTAGTTGTCGGCAATTATGGCTCCAGATGTTTTGGTCATTCCTTTGCATAAATGAGGGTCCGACAGGTGAGGAGTTTGGAGACTGAAGCTAAGGGGTAGGGGTGAGAGGACAAGCGACAATGAGGAGGAGAGGTTTCATCGCCGCTGCTCGGAATTAGGTAACAACCGCCGCTACTTGTCATCCGGTAACAGCCGCTGGGCTGAGAGATGCGGGCGCACTGGGTGGGGAAAGAAGAAAGGGACCAGGCACACAGGCGTTGAAACGGGTTGTTTGACCCGTGAATTAGAATGTGATTTAATCCTTTGCCTTTTTACCTCTTCAAGTTATATCTCCTAGCCCATTATTCCATCTCTGACTAGTCGATGAGGACACGTATTTCGTATTAATTTCTAAGTGGATGACTTATACTATCAAATCTCCTTTACCGTTAAGATATGAATTATAATAAATCGACTTGCTAAAGGGATATAAGATATGAAGTAAAGGCAAGCCGATACGTGAGGTCTATTACGTTCTTTTATCTACTTCATTTAAATAAGCAAGTGAAGATATGTTCATGATAGAAATACGATTTTATATTCAATGTAATGTAGTCGACCAATTGACTTTTATTCAAATGAACCACATTAAAAGTTCTATTATGGCATAGAGACATCCCACATATATTCGATTGTCATAAAAATGATCAACCTCAATTTATTTGTTTCCATTATATCTCTATATTGGATGCCCTAAATATATTATTTTGCATGAATTTATCTTAAACGAGTTTCTATATATTGTACCAACCCATATCCCGTTATTATGGCACAATTAATAATTCAAGATTGATTGTCCAAATTGTAATGTGATTACAAAAAAATTGATTAAAAAGTGTCTAAGCTAACTCATTGGCTTATCTAACTCATAGTGTGTTTTTGTTTGATTAGATCCTACATGACCATCAAAAATATCAATTGTACAAAAGTCAAGATTATTCAGATGTAATTAAGACAATATGTGGAAAATTGCAAAATAAGATTTTCAGGAGGTGGGGAAATTATGCAATATAGTCAATAACATATTTAGTATCAATTTTCAGTATGTTACAACATTACCACCCATCAAAGAGATTTCATCCCCGAAATCAAATATTATCTTAATAATGATGTTTCTAATATGTTTCGATAAAAACAAATAATTCTACCATAATACTTTTTCTTATTGAAGTGTCACCTTAAACGATATGCAATCACAATTCTCCTTCTAGCATCTTAGTCTTATATATGGTGATCCAACCATCCTCTTAATCTCTCATGAGGCTACATAATTGGTTTAGGTTCAAGTTCCACTTTGAGGAGTATATATATTATTGAATTTTAGTGTTTAATGATGACTAGTTGGTAAGACTTTTATTCTAATATGAATGCATGTGATTTAAATTAATAGGCATCAACTAGTGTTCTAAAAAGTTTTTTTTTCAAACATCATATCATTTTTTTTCAATCCCATATTTGGTCACAATTCCACATAGGATGTTTAATTTTTTTGAGTAAACTATTTATGTTACATCACTCTCATATATGCTTTAAGGTTCAAAATCAAAGTTATCGAATGTGATTTACCAGTTTAGGGTTTAGGATAATTATTTATTTTATATTCATATATGCAATTATTAATGTGTGTCAAAATTTAAAGAGAGCATCATGGTACTTTACCCATTTGTATACCTAGGTTGGTGATTTTGAATGTTCTAAAAGGCTCATTCACAAATTTCCTCCACAATAGCTCAAGTAAATCTATGCCTAGGGGAGTTTAAAAGGTATTGAGATGAGCTACATGAATTTCTAGACTAAGGTATATCACAACCTATGCTGCTAGTGTTCCCTACTTGTAGTCTAAGTATATTATAAGAAAATAGGCCAATTATACTAGAATTTATTGTGAACTATTTCTTTAAGTCTTAACTACTCCATTGGTGCTCCTACTTAACCCTAATTTTCCATGAGACATGCATGAGTGCCAACCGTTTATGGATTTGATTCCATCTTGTAAAGACCCGATCTTTACGATCAAATATTTACAAAATATATCAAAAGTATAAACAATCTTTATTACAATCATGCTTGTACATCAGAGTTGCGGAAGCTTAAAAATATGATTACAAGTTTAAGAAAATGAATTCATTCTGTCTAGTCTTCAACGGAGGACTACCCAGTGCATGTCTCTTCAAGCTCTTCCATCTACCACCTTCCCATGAGTTCCTAGAGAGAACGAAACCACACATTGACCCTGTTGAAGGGAAATAAAGGGTCAACATAGATGGTATAGAATCCAATCATTGAACTATGTATGAAATAGGATTTAGTTGCATAATAAAAGTTAGGAAATGTTACAACCCAAATTTTTGGGTTCAATTGGTGAGAAATGTAATTTCTCATATTAAAGATTTTTTTTGAGAGCAAAAGGATCGATTCATTACTTGTTAGCCATACGACATCTACAATTAGGGAGAATGATACAAACAGAACATACAAACGTCACGTTCAATAACCCTAGGGCACTACAACTCATATTGGAACGAGAGAGAGACATTTCTGCATTGATTCTTCTTCATTGAGGCTGTCTGAAGCAGCTTTTCCTGAAGAATTCCTTCAACCTGAGCGTTAAGCCGTGGTAGAGGGGATGGAACAAGATGATATACTACTCGTATATCAACTCAAACAAAGCCATACAACTGAGTAATGAGATCAATCCAGAGCAAAGATGAGATAGCCGTACTAAGGTTGAATTACCGGGGGAAACCCCAAAAAAACCACCGCCTTCATAGAGGAAGGAGTAACAATCCTTATTCAAAGGAAGAAACAATGCCTATATATGGCGAAACAAAGCAGATAGCCTGCCAGAAACTAGCACCCAAGCGAGAAACCTGCAAGGCAGAAAATAGAGGAGGGAAACCAGCCTCCTCTGGAACCCCTATGAGGACACCCCCGCCAGCCACCCGCCTTAGCCTCAAGGCAGATCTGAGCAAGACTCTGCCAGGAGAAGAGCACCACCACCTCCTGCAAGCAAGACACCGAAGAGAAGACCCGATCACAACCAGGTTGCACGGCCTCCGCCCAGGGGGAGAGATGAGGAGCTCAGAGAAGCACCTGCAAAAGGAAACCAGAAGAAGAGGCAAGTCGAGGAGGAGGCCCGGGGGGAGAAGGTGATGGCCCAACATGATGCTTGACCCCCTCCCTCATGCCTGAGCACCACATGCGGGGGGGGGGGGGGAGCCCTAGATCGCCACCGTGATCGTCAGACAGGAGATAAGAGAGAGCCTGTTGGCATCAACTGATGGTATCATATTTCTCATATTAAAGTTAATTGAACAAATAATGATATGTTTTGTTTTGAATAAATTGATTTCATTTACAATAGCCTTGATGATTGTGTTGTGGGCTTTATTGGATATTGGGCCCAATAACAAGGAAATGAAGAAAGGAAATTCAATTATTAAATTAGTAAATGAATAATTGAGTTTTTGAGAAAAGAATGACGTGGAAACCTTTGGAAGGAAAAATTATGTAATACAAGGATAGATTTCGTTCCTCATGGGTTCCTTAGGTTCCAAGGAGTCCAAAGTTGCATAGAGAATGTAATAAGAAAAGAAAAGATCAATTAAGTATTTCTTTATTGAGAAAGAAATTGAAAATAATAATAAAATGTGGAAAATAAGTGAAAAAAGGTGGAATTGAGTTATCCTTAGTGGGATTTCGTATCCCAAAGATTCCTAATGTTAAAAGGAATACCAACGAGGAAAATAAAAGAGAAATAAAGAGAAATCCTCAAAAAGAGATATTTTAATGAGAAATAAACAAGATAATGTGAAATAATGCATATTGATGCATTTAGAAGGATAATGTGTATTCCTTAAAAAGGAAATTCAAATTATTTGAGTTTATTGGGGTCCAATGAGTCCCAATGAAGAAAAGAAAGAGAAAAATACCAATAATGGAAAATAAGAGGTTAATATGATGCATGATTAATTAATTTCATGGTTTTGTTAAAGAAGTGGTATTTTCTAATTAAGGAAATATAAAATCCATGGCCAATGAATTAAAAAGGGCAAGTACAAAGAAAATAAAAGAGGATTTTTGAATTCCTAATTATCCAAGAGATATGGTTTATTAAAGGAATAAGTTAGGAGAGAGAAGATTTATTCTCAAGGAAGGAATAGGTTTCCATTAAGTGTGGGGCTTGTCTTTGTCTTGGATCTCATGGATAAGCAACCTAGGGCCTATCTACCATCCCCTATATAAGGGGTACGACCCTGGGCCAAGTCCAAAGGATCCCACACATCTCTCTTCTTCCTTTCTTTCATCTTCAAACCCTAACCCCAAGTATCACCATGAGCATGACACAAAAAAGGGGAGCCAGAGGGGTGCGATGAAGGCCTGGTGTACCACGGTGTCAAGGAGCCGTTTCTCCATAGAAATCTGTGTCCTAGAGCGCGCGCAGAAGCGACACCAAGGCTGCAGTGATAGCCACTGTGCATGGCTTGGCGAGAAGGAAAACGGCCACCATGTCCAATGTTTGAGGGCACCCCGTGTGCGCCATGGAGCGGCGGAGGTGGAGGAGTGACTTTCGGCAAGAATCACAGCCTAGAGAGTGAGAAACGGAGCCCACACCAGGCTGCAACGGTGGCCAGGTTGGGCTACCCAAGGTTGAAGACAACCTGGAGGATGTTGGATGGAATTGCCCTCTACAGGATTAAAGAATCACCAACTTAACCAAGGGTAAGAACATCTTTTCGAAATGTTTTCCCAAAGCAAACATGTTGCATGTATAGAGGCTACGTGGCACCTCCATATTGGCCCAAGTAAGTGAAATCTTACTAAATTTCTAATTAAATATTGGTAACTCCGATTAGGACAAGTAATATATGAAAATTGATCCTTAGAATGAGAGGAAGACAAAGAAATTATTGTTGAAGCTTAATTCCACTTTTGATTCAGGAAATATATCAAGATGCTATCTTTAATAGTTTAATCAATGAAAAACCCTAACCTTTGATGATTAATGAATTAGAAAGGGGTTATGTGAGTGTTTAAAATAGATATTAACATGTTGTTAATAAAAAGGGCATATTAGATCTAAAAGGACGATCTTCATGAATAATTGGATTAATTTAGGGTTCCATATGATTCAATGAACCTTGAACCCTAACTATGGTAATTATGATCCTTAATGATTTTTAATTGATCAAATTCAGGTACAAAGCTGAGATATGATGGTTCTAATCTATTTCGAGTATGAAGATTCCTAATTATGGGTAAATACCCTTAATATAGTAATTAGGGTTTTCTAATGAATAAAAGGTGGATTTAATGATATATAGAGTTCATTTGTGAATTAGGCCATAATGAACTATGAATTGATGATAAATGAGTATAATGATCTTGCCATGGAGTAAAAGGATAAAAATGGTAGTTTTAACATAAAAGAAGCATAATGGGCTTAATTAATGTTTAAGTGTGCCTTTAATCCAAAATTAGGGTTTGTAAGTAATTGAATAGAAATAGGGTTTAAAATAGTAAATGAAGTGAAACCCTAGATGCAAAATGAAACCCTAAAATGGATACGGAAACCCTAGGAAGCAATTTCAAGTTGAATAGAAAGGATCTTGATAAAGTGTGTAGTAAATAGAGTACATGTGTTTTTCAGGATTCTTGATTGTGTAGTTGAACTACTTGCTCGGATAGCTTTCTTGGTTGGAATTGATATTAGCTTGAGAAATCTACTGAACAGGTATGTAGTTACGCTTATGAATAATCACTTTAGTTTCATGACAATTTTCAAACGTGTTTATCGGTTGCTTGAAAATAACTGTTGGATGCCTTTTATTTCATGCAACTATAAAGTGACTATGATTATCACCATGAATATATATATATATATATATATATATATATATATATATATATATATATATATATATATATATATATAACTGGCTTAGATCCTAATACACCTCTATGGCTTGTAAAGGCTAAAAAGGGGTAACCTAGAGTAAGGTCTAGGTTATCGTGGGTTAAAAATTGGGCTACCAAGTGTAGTGCCATGAGACCCTTTAGCATGCCATGAGTTAAGGAGTGGGCTGCTTACGGGTAGTGCCATGTGACTCAACCCTAGAAACTAGTTCACCTATAGGTGGGACCATGAGGGGTTTAATGGGGAGCTACTATAAGGAAAGTAGTATCCAGGTCCACTGCAGGGACAACGCAGAGGATAGGGAATGCATGGATCGTGTAGTTATATTTAAAATGTAAAATTGTTTGTTAAATGGTAATTAGCTACAATACATTGTTATGAATAATCACACGATTATTGGTTCCCCCACATACCAGCTTTATGCTGACTGACGTTTTAGGTACAAAGCCAAAAGGACAAACAATAAATCGTCATATTGTGAAATACATGAATTAAAATACAACGAGGATTATTTAGAGTACAATTCATATGTGGATAGAAGTTTAGAGATCTAATTTTTCAAAAGGTATGCAAAAGTTTATTTTCTTACAACTTTCCAGTTTAGTCTATAAAAATTTAATATTTGTTCTTGGTTAATTGCCAAACCTTTGATCCGGAAATAATGTGTGCGGCTTCAACCTCTCGGTCTCCCTTGGGGGTTACCGGAAGGTGGGGTCGTAACAGGAAAGGACTATTTGGTGGACTAAAGTCTATCAAGTAGAAATTTCAATATCACTTTCTAGATAAAAGATCTTTCACAAGAATATCACTAAGAAAGATTAAATATTCAAGTATGCAAAATTCATCCAAGCTATTCACAAAGTATATCAATTTCAATTTGACAAGTTTTGGCACCTTCCTATCATATCTTTTCTAGGGCTAAGTGCCTTGTGTTCTCACACTCTAGGAGAGAACGACACTAGTGCCTTATTAGCTATTCCAGTTAACTGGGGGACAACTAATCGCTATCCACTGCGCAGGGTTGTGGGATACTTGGCCCACTCAAGTGAGCCAAAGCTCTATAGGGCAAAAGCCTAAGGGACCAAAGTCCACAGGGAGTCAAAACTCCAAATAGATCAAGTCCAGTGCCAAAATATTTTATCAACAACATTTCATCAATTACAAAATAAGAGTGGTGAACTTACAAGAACATGTAGAGGTTTCAAAACTATATGGAATTCACCACAATTCAAGATATGTGTGTATGTCTATCAAGAGGGAAATAATTCAACAATTTAAATAGTAGATCTAGTACCTCATATCATTCAATGACCCATAGGTTGCTCAATCACAACAAGACTCTAAGAGGAAGAATCCAAAAATTGGTATAATAGTGTCATCACTTGGCTATGAATCAATCATTTGTTAAATATTTTTTGTTTTCAATTTTCTCATTTATTGCTATAATGTTTTTCCCAATATATTTTTAATATAATCAATATCACATGTTGATTAACTTTATTATTTTATAGATAAGTAATACATTATATTGCCAATATCCCTTCATTTTCTCACTCCATGATGTCTAATGCACATATGATTTTACTACATAGCTATCATTGTCCATTTGAGTAGTAACTTTATTCTACATTTAGAGTATGATATTTTGCCAGGTATGTTCTTCCATGATTACAAAATAATAATTATGCATAGGTTGACGATATTTTACATGTATACTTATATTTCTCAATTAAGATACTAAATAAGGTTTATTATTGATAAGTAAGATATTCCTTTCACCATTGAGGCTCTTCATACTTTCTTCAATGGACATCCTTGTAGTTCAACATTTTTCAAAGCTACTAATATCTCCGAGTCAATAGGATATTATCATAGGAGATTTTACATTTAGTTCTAAATGATTTCTAATTTAAGCTTATACTTTAAAATATAATGTCACCCCTAAATAATTTTCTAAAAGTTAGAGCTTCCTTTCACTATCTAATTTAAGAAAGATACTTTGATTTGCATTTATGACGTGCTCATACCTAATGAATTGTTCAATATGTCCTTAACTCTCATGTCTAGTAACCTATTTAGATCAAAGAAGTACAACCTAAATTGTTGTAGATGTACAACTTCATAGGTACATTAGGTGAATATGATAATTAATTCACATTATATTTTTAGAACACTTCAAATTCATCTATACCTAGTTTCAAGTGTGTAGAAAATTCTTTTGATCCCAATTTCAGTATTTCGAATTCATGGATACACTAATGACCTTCCAATATGCAATACTTGATAATATGAATACGTTATTATGTATACCTATTAGGATGGATATTAGGGAAAGTGAGCACCGGTATGGGTCATGGTCATACTTTATACGTCACCTACTCAGATTGTCATCAAATTTGTTGGTTCATATATTAGTGCCAATGCTACAAAATTTCAATTGACGAGTATGTTGATATTAATATACTATTACGTAGGTGAATATACTACTAAACTGCACTACCAAGCCATTAAAGCAGTTATTATAATCATGTACTGCTTACATGTTAGACTATTTTATATGCATTAGTCTCTACGATTAGACAATGACACATACCATGTATACCTATATCATAGATGTATATGTATCATATATACTACTCTATTAGATACATACATGAGTTAATGAGTACAATACATCTACTAATAATTCTTGAAACTAGACAATATAGTAAATGTTAATGTAATATTTAACTAGTACATATATAATAATAACATGTATGAATGTATATCGATTCCTTATATGATTAGTTATACATACTTATTACCCAATAGTATATGCCCAACCATCATCCTCTTTAGTTTTACATGATTCTGAATTTAATCAAAATGTCAAGAATACTGACCTACTATCATCAGCAAATCAATTCTTCTTTGCTCAAAATCAGTGATGGATTAAAATGCTTTAGAACCCAACATTAGTCTCCATTGACAATATGCTTGTAGCAGATCTTATCCAATCATCGACTTCCTTAGGATCTGTCTAGGGGAGACTCCATTTTTAGGCTGATACAAGTCATGACAACGACTGTAGTATCTTGTACAAGAAGAGGCAAGAGGTTGTAGGGAGGAGGAAGGGGCCAACTACAGGTTCAAAGTAGGAGTCGAGCCATGCATGGAGGTCCTCGCCAGATTCGTTAGGATCGACTCCTTTGTTGTTTGCAATGCTAAGCTTGGTTCAGGTGGCACACCGATCAGGTGAAGCTATAGGGCAAGAAGTCAGGGGGTGTTTCGTGGTATGGAAGAACTATTGGTGGTCGAGTAGTGATGATGTGGTGACGAGGATCGAGATGGGAGGAAGAGGTGGCATATCCGTCACCTGTTGTTGTAGGTAGGTGGTGTAGACATCAGATCCGGAGTCACTGGTGTGTGAGTAGATTGGGTGATGGTTTACTGGTCGGAGGTGTAGAAGGAAATGATGATAAAGGATAAAGGGGTAGATCCGAGACCACCTAGCAGTCGGTGGTGCTGCTGGTCTGTGTGCGCTTCTTATCCTTGCTATGGGAGATGGGATCAAGGGCGTAGTGAATAGCTATCGATGGTGGTGTCGCATTGGTGATGGCAATAGCTCCAGATGAGGAAGGAGGTTGGAGGAGGTCCAGTGTAGGTCAATGACGCAAAGCCGCCACAAACTCAAGGAAGAGGAACCACAAAGGATGGGAAACTGGAGGGAGTTTGAACGTTGGGAGGAGGAAGAAGGAGGAGACAAAGATCTGTAGCGGCTATGCAGGTCTGTCGCTGATATTTGGTTGCTTCAAGGACAAGGTATGCAGGTGTATTTGTAGGGCTGTGGGTGTTAGGGTTCATATTCCCGAACTCTGGGTGATGCTCATTCCCCTTTCAAAATGGACCTGAGGCGCTGCCATGACTTGCTAGTGGCTCACTAGCTGCATCTCCTCTAGTTGGCAGCAATTATGGCTCCAGACATTTTCATCATTGCTTCCCATAAATGAGGGGCCGACAGGTGAGGAGTTTGGAGACTGAAGCTAAGGGGTAGGGGTGAGAGGACAGGCGACAGTGAGGAGGAGATGTTTCATCGCCACTGCTCGGAATTCGGTCACACCCGCCACTACTTATCATTCGACAATAGCCGCTGGTTTGATAGATGCAGGCGCACTGGGTGGGGAAAGAAAAAAGGGACCAGACACATAGGCGTTGGTCAAACGGGTTGTTTGACCCGTGAATTAGAATGGGATTTAATCCTTTGTCTTTTTACCTCCGCTAGTTATATCTCCTATCCCATTATTCCGTTTCTGACTAGTCGATGAGGACAAGTCTTTTGTATTGATTTTTAAGTGGATGACTTATACTATCAAAGCTCCTTTACGGTTATGAAATGAATTATAATAAATCAACTTGCTAAAGGGAGATAAGATATGAAGTGAAGGTGAGCCGATACATGAGGTCTATTATGTTCTTTTATCTACTTCATTTAAATAAGCAAGTGAAGATATGTTCATGATAGAAATATGATTTATATTCAATGTAATGTAGTCGACCAATTGACTTTTATTCAAATGAACCACATTAAAAGTTCTATTATGGTATAGAGACATCCCGCATATATTCGATTGTCATAAAAATGATCAACCTCAATTTATTTTTTACATTAGATCTCTATATTGGATGCCTTAAATATATTGATTTGCATTAATTTATCTTAAGCAAGTTTCTATATATTGTACCAACCCATAGCCCATTCTTATGGCACAATTAATAATTCAAGATTGATTGTCCAAATTGTAATGTGATTCCAAAAAAAATTGATTAACAAGTGTCTAAGCTAACTCATTGGCTTCACTAACTCATAGTGTGTTATTGTTTGATTAGATCCTCCACGACCATCAAGAATATCAATTGTACAGAAATCAAGAATATTCAGATGTAATTAAGACAGTATGTGGAAAATTGTAAAATAAGATTTTCAGGAGGTGGGGAAATTATGAAATATAGTAAATAATATATTTAGTATCAATTTTTAGTATGTTACAACATTACCACCGATCAAAGAGATTTCATCCCCGAAATCAAATATTATCTTAATAATGATATTTCTAATATGTTTTGATCAATAAAAAAATTTAATTCTACCATAATACTTTTACTTATTGAAGTGTCACCTTAAACGATATGCAATATCAATTCTCCTTCCGCCATCTTAGGTCTTATATCTGGTGATCCAACCATCCTCTTAATCTCTCATGGGGCTACATAATTGGTTTAGGTTCAAGTTCTACTTTGAGGAGTATATATATTATTGAATTTTAGTGTTTAAGGACGACTAGTTGGTAAGACTTTTATTCTAATATGAATGCATGTGATTTAAATTAATAGGCATCAACTAGTGTTCTAAAAAGTTTTTTTTTCAAACATCATATCATTTTTTTTGAATCCCATATTTGGTCACAATTCCACATAGGATGTTTAATTTTTTTGAGTAAACTATTTATGTCAAATCACTCTCATATATGCTTTAAGGTTCAAAATCAAAGTTATCGAATGTGATTTACCAGTTTAGGGTTTAGGATAATTATTTATTTTATATTCATATCTGCAATTATTAATGTGTGTCAAAATTTAAAGAGAGCATCATGGTACTTTACCCATTTGTATACCTAGGTTGGTGATTTTGAATGTTCTAAAAGGCTCATTCACAATTTTCTTCCACAATAGCTCAAGTAAATCTATGCTTAGGGGATTTTAAAAGGTATTGAGATAAGATAGATGAATTTCTAGACTAAGGTATATCACAACCTATGCTGCTAGTGTTCCCTACTTATAGTCTAAGTATATTATAAAAAATTAGGCCAATTATACTAGAATTTATTGTGAAATATTTATTTAAGTCTTAACGACTCCATTGGTGCTCCTACTTAACCCTAATTTTCCATGAGACATGCATGAGTGTCAACCATTTATGGCTCTGATACCATCTTGTAAAGTCCTGATCTTTAGAATCAAATATTTACAAAATGTATCAAAAGTAGTATAAACAATCTTTATTACAATCATGCTTGTACATCAGAGTTGCAGAAGCTTAAAAATATGATTACAAGTTTAAGAAAATGAATTCGTTCTATCTAGTCTTCAACGGAGGACTACCCAGTGCATGTCTCTTCAAGCTATTCCATCTACCACCTGCCCATGAGTTTGCAAAGGGAACGAAACCACACGTGGACCCCATGGAAGGGAAATAAAGGGTCAGCAAAGCTGGTACTGAATCCAATCATTGAACTATGTATGAAATAGGATTTAGTTGCATAATAAAAGTTAGGAAAGGACTATTTAATGGACTAAAGTCTATCAAGTAGAAATTTCAATATCACTTTCTAGATAGAAGATCTTTCACAAGAATATCACTAAGGAAGATTCAATATTCAAGTATGCAAAATTCATCCAAGCTATTCACAAAGTATATCGATTTAAAGATATTCTATTTGACAAGTTTTGGCACCTTCCTATCATATCTTTTCTAGGGCTAAGTGCCTTGTGTTCTCACACTCTAGGAGAGAACGACACTAGTGCCTTATTAGCTATTCCAGTTAACTGGGGGACAACTAATCCCTATCCACTGCACAGGGTTGTGGGGTACCTGGCCCACTCAAGTGAGCCAAAGCTCTATAGGGCCAAAGCCCAAGGGACCAAAGTTCGCAGGGAGTCAAAACTCCAAATAGATCAAGTCCAGTGCAAAAATAATTTAGCAACAACATTTCATCAATTACAAAATAAGAGTGGTGAACTTTCAAGAACAAGTAGAGGTTTCAAAACTATATGGAATTCACCACAATTCAAGATATGCGTGTATGTCTATCAAGAGGGAAAATAATTCAACAATTGAAATAGTATATCTAGTACCTCATATCATTCAATGATCCATAGGTTGCTCAATTACAACAAGACTCTAAGAGGAAGAATCTACATATTGGTATAATAGTGTCATCACTTGGCTATGAATCAATCATTTGTTAAATATTTTGTGTTTTCAATTTTCTCATTTATTGCTATAATGTTTTCCCAATATATTTTTAATATAATCAATATCACATGTTGATTAACTTTATTATTTTATAGATAAGTAATACATTATATTGCCAAGATCCCTTCATTTTCTCACTCCATGATGTCTAATGCACATATGATTTTACTACATATCTATCATTGTCCATTTGAGTAGTAAATTTGTTCTACATTTAGAGTATCATATTTTTCCAAGAATGTTCTTCCATGATTACAAAATAATAATTATGCATTGGTTGACGATATTTACATGTATACTTATATTTCTCAATTAAGATACTAAATAAGGTTTATTATTGATAAGCAAGATATTCCTTTCACCGTTGAGGCTCTTCATACTTTCTTCAATGGACATCCTTGTAGTTCAACATTTTTCAAAGCTACTCGTATCTCTGAGTCAATAGGATATTATCATAGGAGATTTTATATTTAGTTCTAAATGATTTCTAATTTAAGCTTATACTTTACAATATAATGTCACCCCTAAATAATTTTCTAAAAGTTAGAGCTTCCTTTCACTATCTAATTTAAGAAAGATACTTTGATTTGGATTTATGACGTGCTCATACCTAATGAATTGTTCAATATGTCCTTAACTCTCATTTCTAGTAACCTATTTAGATCAAAGAAGTACAACCTAGATTTTTGTAGAGGTACACCTTCATAGGTACATTATGTGAATATGATAATTTATTCACATTATATTTTTAGAACAGTTCATATTCATCTATACCTAGTTTCAAGTGTGTAGAAAATTCTTTTGATCCCAATTTTAGTATTTCGAATTCATGGATACACTAATGACCTTCCAATATGCAATACTTGATAATATGAATACATTATTATGTATACCTATTAGGATCGATATTAGGAAAAGTGAGCATCGGTATGGGTCATGGTCATACTTTATACGTCACCTACTCAGATTGTCATCAAATTTGTGGTTTCATATATTAGTGCCAATGCTACAAAATTTCAATTGACTAGTATGTTGATATTAATATACTATTACGTAGGTGAATATACACTAAACTGCACTACCAAGCCATTAAAGAAGTTATTATAATCATGTACTGCTTACGTGTTAGTCTATTTTATATGCATTAGTCTCTACGATTAGACAATGACACATACCATGTATACCTATATCATAGATGTATGTGTATCATATATACTACTCTATTAGATACATACATGGGTTAATGAGTACAATACATCTGCTAATAAATCCTAAAACAAGACAGTATAGTAAACGTTAATGTTATATTTAACTAGTACAAATATAATAATAACATGTAAAAATGTATATAGATTCCTTATACGATTAGTTATACATACTTATTACCCAATAGTATATGCCCAACCATCATCCTCTTTAGGTTAACATGATTCTGAATTTAATCAAAATGTCAAGAATACTGACCCACTATCATCAGCGAATCAATTCTTCTTTGCTCGAAATCAGTGATGGATTAAAATGCTTCAGAACCCAACATTAGTCTCCCTTGACAATATGTTAGTAGCATATCTGATCCAATCGTCGGCTTCCTTAGTATCTGTATAGGGGAGACTCCATTTTCAGGCTGATACAGGTCATGACCATGACTGCAGTATCTCATACAAGAAGAGGCAACAAGTTGTACGGAGGAGGAAGGGGCCAACCACAAGTTCACAGTAGGAGGTGAGCCAAGCATGGAGGTCCTCACCAGATTCGTTTGGATCAACTCCCTTGTTGTTTGCGATGCTAAGCTTGGTTCAGGTGGCACACCGATCAGGTGAAGCTATAGGGAAGCAAGTTAGGTGGTGTTTTGCGATATGGAAGAACTGTTGGTGGTCGACTGGTGATGATGCGGAGATGAGGATCAAGGTGGGAGGAAGAGGTGGCATATCTATCACCTGCTGTTGTAGGTAGGTGGTGTAGGGATCAGATCTGGAGTCACTGGTGCAAGAGTAGATTGGGTGATGGTTTACTGGTCAGAGATGTAGAAGGCAATAATGAAAAAGAAGAAAGGGGCAGATCGGAGACCACCTTGCAGGCGGTAGTGCTACTGGTCTCCGTGCGTTGGTTATCCTTGCTATGGGAGATGTGATCAAGGGCGTAGTGCATAGCTGTCGATGGTGGTGTCACGCTGGTGATTGCAATAGCTTCAAATGAGGAAGGAGGTTGGAGGAGGTCCAGTGCAGGTCAATGACGTGACGCCACTAAAAATTCAAGGAAGAGGAACTACAAAGGATGGGCAACTGGAGGGAGTCTGAATGTCGGGAGGAGGAAGAAGGAGGAGACAGAGATCTGTAGCGGCTATGCAGGTCTGTCGCTGATATTGGTTTCTTCAAGGACAGGGTATGCATGTGTATTTGTAGGGCTGCGGGTGTTAGGGTTTGTATTCCTGAGCTCTGGGTGATGCTCAGGCCCCTTTTCAATTAGACCTGAGGCGCCGCCACGGCTTGCTAGTGGCTCACTGGCTGCATCTCCTCTAGTTGTCGACAATTCTAGCTCTAGACATTTTGGTCATTCCTTCCCATAAATGAGGGGCCGACAGGTGAGGAGTTTGGAGACTGAAGCTAAGGGGTAGGGGTGAGAGGACAAGCAGTAGTGTGGAGGAGAGGTTTCATCACTGCTTCTTGGAATTCAGTAACAGCTGCCGCTGCTTGTCATTCGATAACAGTCGCTTGGCTGATAGATGCAGGCGCATTGGGTGGGGAAAGAAAAAAGGGACCAGGCACACAGGTGTTGTCCAAACAGGTTGTTTGACCCGTGAATTAGAATGAGATTTAATCCTTTGCCTTTTTACCTCTGCTAGTTATATCTCCTAGCCCATTATTCCATTTCTGACTAGTTGATGAGGACAAGTCTTTCGTATTGATTTCTAAGTGGATGACTTATACTATAAAAGCTCCTTTACAGTTAAGATATGAATTATAATAAATCGACTTGCTAAAGGGAGATAAGATATGAAGTGAAGGTGAACCGATATGTGAGGTCTATTATATTCTTTTATCTACTTAATTTAAGTAAGCAAGTGAAGATATGTTCATGATAGAAATATGATTTTATATTCAGTGTAATGTAGTTGACCAATTGACTTTTATTCAAATGAACCACATTAAAAGTTCTATTATGGCATAGAGACATCCCACATATATTCGATTGTCATAAAAATGATCAACCTCAATTTATTTTTTCCATTAGATCTCTATATTTGACACCTTAACTATATTATTTTGCATGAATTTATCTTAACGGAGTTTCTATATATTGTACCAACCCATAGCCCATTATTATGGGATAATTAATAATTCTAGATTGATTGTCCAAATTGTAATGTGATTCCAAAAAAAATTGATTAACAAGTGTCTAAGCTAACTCATTGGCTTAACTAACTGATAGTGTGTTTTTGTTTGATTAGATCCTACATGACCATCAAGAATATCAATTGTACAAAAGTCAAGAGTATTGAGATGTAATTAAGACAATATGTGGATAATTACAAAATAAGATATTTAGGAGGTGGGGAAATTATGCAATATAGTCAATAATATATTTAGTATCAATTTTCGGTATGTTACAACATTACCACCCATCAAAGAGATTTCGTCCCCAAAATCAAATATTATCTTAATAATGATATTTCTAATATGTTTCGATAAAAAAATTAATTCTACCATAATACTTTTTCTTATTGAAGTGTCACCTTAAACGATATGCAATCCCAATTCTCCTTCCACCATCTTAGGTCTAATATATGGTGATCCAACCATCCCCATTATCTCTCATGGGGCTACATAATTGGTTTAGGTTCAAGTTCTAATTTGAGGAGTATATATATTATTGAATTTTAGTGATTAATGATGATTAGTTGGTAAGACTTTTATTCTAATATGAATACATATGATTTAAATTAATAGGCATCAACTAGTGTTCTAAAAAGTTTTTTTTTCAAACATCATATCATTTTTTTTCAATCCCATATTTGGTCACAATTCCACATAGGATGTTTAATTTTTTTGAGTAAACTATTTATGTCAAATCACTCTCATATATACTTTAAGGTTCAAAATCAAAGTTATCGAATGTGATTTACCAATTTAGGGTTTAGGATAATTATTAGTTTTATATTCCTATATGCAATTATTAATGTGTGTCAAAATCTAAAGAGAGCATCATGGTACTTTACCCATTTGTATACCTATGTTGGTGATTTTGAATGTTCTAAAAGGCTCATTTACAATTTTCCTCCATAATAGCTCAAGTAAATCTATGCCTAGGGGAGTTTAAAAGGTATTGAGATGAGCTAAATGAATTTCTAGACGAAGGTATATCACAACCTATGCTGCTAGTTTTCCCTACTTATAGTCTAAGTATATTATAAAAAATTAGGCCAATTATACTAGAATTTATTGTGAACTATTTCTTTAAGTCTTAACTACTCCATTGGTGCTCCTACTTAACCCTAATTTTCCATGAGACATGCATGAGTGCCGACCATTTATGGTTCTGAAACCATCTTGTAAATACCCGATCTTTACGATCAAATATTTACAAAATGTATCAAAAGTATAAACAATCTTTATTATAAGCATGCTTGTACATTAGAGTTGTGGAAGCTTTAAAATATGATTACAAGTTTAAGAAAATGAATTCATTTTATCTAGTCTTCAATGGAGGACTACCCAGTGCATGTCACTTCAAGCTCTTCCATCTACCACCTGCCCATGAGTTCCCAGAGGGAACGAAACCACACATGGACCCCATTGAAGGGAAATAAAGGGTCAGCAAAGCTGGTACTGAATCCAATCATTGAACTATGTATGAAATAGGATTTAGTTGCATATTAAAAGTTAGGAAAGGACTATTTGGTGGACTAAAGTCTACCAAGTAGAAATTTCAATATCACTTTCAAGAGAGAAGATCTTTCACAAGAATATCACTAAGAAAGATTCAATATTCAAGTATGCAAAATTTATCCAAGCTATTCACAAAGTATATCAATTTCAAGATATTCTATTTGACAAGTTTTGGCACCTTCCTATCATATATTTTCTAGGGCTAAGTGCCTTGTGTTCTCACACTCTACGAGAGAATGACACTAGTGCCTTATTAGCTATTCCAATTAACTGGGGGACAAATAATCCCTATCCACTGCACATGGTTGTGGGGTACTTGGCCCACTCAAGTGAGCCAAAGCTCTATAGGGCCAAAGCCCAAGGGACCAAAGTCCACAGGGAGTCAAAACTCCAAATAGATCAAGTCCAGTGCCAAAATATTTTATCAACAACACTTCATCAATTACAAAATAAGAGTGGTGAACTTTCAAGAACAAGTAGAGGTTTCAAAACTATATGGAATTCACCACAATTCAAGATATGTGTGTATGTCTATCTAGAGGGAAAATAATACAACAATTGAAATAGTAGATCTAGTACCTCATATCATTGAATGATCCATAGGTTGCTCAATCACAACAAGACTCCAAGAGGAAGAATCTACAAATTGGTATAATAGTGTCATCACTTGGCTATGAATCAATCATTTGTTAAATATTTTGTGTTTTCAATTTTCTCATTTATTGCTATAATGTTTTTCCCATTATATTTTTAATATAATCAATATCACTTGTTGATTAACTTTATTACTTTATAGATAAGTAATACATTATATTGCCAAGATCCCTTCATTTTCTCACTCCATGATGTCTAATGCACATATGATTTTACTACATATCTATCATTGTCCATTTGACTAGTAAATTTGTTCTACATTTAGAGTATCATATATTGCCAACTATGTTCTTCCATGATTACAGAATAATAATTAAGCATAGGTTGACGATAATTTACATGTATACTTATATTTCTCAATTAAGATACTAAATAAGGTTTATTATTGATATGCAAGATATTCCTTTCACCATTGAGGTTCTTCATACTTTCTTCAATGGACATCCTTGTAGTTCAACATTTTTCAAAGCTACGCATATCTCTGAGTTAATAGGATATTATCATAGGAGATTTTACATTTAGTTCTAAATGATTTCTAATTTAAGATTATACTTTAAAATATAATTTCACCCCTAAATAATTTTCTAAAAGTTAAAGCTTCCTTTCACTATCTAATTTAAGAAAGATACTTTGATTTGGATTTATGACGTGCTCATACCTAATGAATTGTCCAATATGTCTTTAACTCTCATTTCTAGTAACCTATTTAGATCAAAGAAGTACAACCTAGATTGTTGTAAATGTACACCTTCATAAGTACATTAGGTGAATATGATAATTAATTCACATTATCTTTTTAGAACACTTCAATTTGATCTATACCTAGTTTCAAGCATGTAGAAAATTCTTTTGATCCCAATTTCAGTATTTTGAATTCATGGATACACTATTGACATTCCAATATGCAATACTTGATAATATGAATACATTATTATGTATACCTATTAGAATCGATATTAGGGAAAGTGATCATCGATATGGGTCATGGTCATACTTTATACGTCACCTACTCAGATTGTCATCAAATTTGTTGTTTCATATATTAGTGCCAATGCTACAAAATTTCAATTGACTAGTATGTTGATATTAGTATACTATTACGTAGGTGAATCTACTACTAAACTGCACTACCGAGCCATTAAAGTAGTTATTATAATCATGTATTGCTTACGTGTTAATCTATTTTATATGCATTAGTCTCTACGATTAGACAATGACACATACCATGTATACCTATATCATAGATGTACATGTATCATATATACTACTCTATTAGATACATACATAATTTAATGAGTACAACACATTTGCTAATAAATCCTAAAACCAGACAGTATAGTAAACGTTAATGTTATATTTAACTAGTACAGATATAATAATAACATGTATTAATGTATATGGATTCCTTATACGATTAGTTATACATACTTATTACCCAATAGTATATGCCCGACCATCATCCTCTTTAGGTTAACATGATTTTGAATTCAATCAAAATGTCAAGAATACTGACCTACTATCATGAGCGAATTAATTCTTCTTTGCTGGAAATCAGTGATGGATTAAAATGCCTCAAAACCCAACATTAGTCTCCCTTGACAATATGCTAGTAGAAGATTTGATCGAATCACTGACTTCCTTAGGATCTATCTAGGGGAGACTCCATTTTCAGGCTGATACAAGTCATGACCATGACTGCCGTATCTCGTACAAGAAGAGGCAACAGGTTGTAGGGAGGAGGAAGGGGTCAACCACATGTTCATAGTAGGAGTCGAGCCAAGCATGGAGGTCCTCTCCAAATTCGTTAGGATCAACTCCGTTATTGTTTGCGATGCTAAGCTTGGTTTAGGTGGCGCACCGATCAGGTGAAGCTATAGGGCAGAAAGTCAGGGGGTGTTTCACAGTATGGAAGAACTATTGGTGGTTGACTGGTGATGATGCGGCGATGAGGATCGAGATGGGAGGAAGAGGTGGTATATCTGTCACCTACTATTGTAGGTAGGTGGTGAAGGGATCAGATCTGGAGTCACTGATGTGAGAGTATATTGGGTGATGGTTTACTGGTCGGAGGTGTAGAAGGCAATGATGAGAAAGGAGAAAGGGGCAGATCTGAGACCACCTAGCAGGCGGCAGTGCTGCTGGTCTGCGTGCGTTGGTTATCCTTGCTATGGGAGATGGGATCAAGGGCGTAGTGCATAGCTGTTGATGGTGGTGTCACACTAGTGTTGGAAATAGCTCTAGATGAGGAAGGAGGTTGGAGGAGGTCCAGTGCAAGTCAATGACGCGATGACGCCACAAACTCAAGGAAGAGAAACTACAAAGGATGGGCAACTAGAGGGAGTCTGAATGCCGGGAGGAGGAAGAAGGAGGAGACAGAGATCTATAGTGGCTATGCAGGTCTGTCACTGATATTCAGTTACTTCAAGGACAGGGTATGCATGTGTATTTGTACGGTTGCGGGTGTTAGGGTTCGTATTCCCGAGCTCTGGGTGATGCTCAGGCCCATTTTCAATTAGACCTAAGGCGCCAGCATGGCTTTCTAGTGGCTCGCTGGCTGCATCTCCTCTAGTTGTTGACAATTATGGCTCCATATGTTTTAGTCATTCCTTCCCATAAATGAGGGGCCGACAGGTGAGGAGTTTGGAGTCTGAAGCTAAGGGGTAGGGGTGCGAGGTCAAGCGGTAGTGAGGAGGAGTGGTTTTATCACCGCTGCTCAGAATTCGGTAACAGCCGCTACTACTTGTCATCCGGTAACAGCCGTTGGGTTGATAGATGCAGTCGCACTGGGTGGGGAAAGAAAAAAGGGACCAAGCACACAGGCATTGGTCAAACGGGTTGTTTGACCCGTGAATTAGAATGAGATTTAATCCTTTGCCTTTTTACCTCCACTAGTTATATCTCCTAGCCCATTATTCCGTTTCTGACTAGTCCATGAGGACAAGTCTTTCGTATTGATTTCTAAGTGGATGACTTATACTATCAAAGCTCCTTTATGGTTAAGATATGAATTATAATAAATCGACTTGCTAAAGGGAGATAAGATATGAAGTGAAGGCGAGCCGATACGTGAGTCTATTATGTTCTTTTATCTACTTCATTTAAATAAGCAAGTGAACATATGTTCATGATAGAAATACAATTTTATATTCAATGTAATGGAGTCGACCAATTGACTTTTATTCAAATGAACCACATTAAAAGTTTTATTATGGCATAGAGACATCCCACATATATTCGATTGTCATATAAATGATCAACCTCAGTTTATTTTTTCCATTAGATCTCTATATTGGATGCCTTAAATAAATTATTTTGCATGAATTTATTTTAACCGAGTTTCTATATATTGTACCAACCCATAGCCCCATTATTATGGCACAATTAATAATTCAAGATTGATTATCCAAATTGTAATGTGATTCCAAGAAAATTGATTAACAAGTGTCTAAGCTAACTCATTGGCTTAACAAACTCGTAGTGTGTTTTTGATTGATTAGATCCTACATGAACATCAAGAATATCAATTGTACAAAAGTCAAGAGTATTCAGATGTAATTAAGACAATATGTGGAAAATTGCAAAATAAGATTTTCAGGAGGTGGGGAATTGTGCAATATAGTCAATAATATATTTAGTATCAATTTTCAGTATGTTACAACACTACCACCCATCAAAGAGATTTCATCCCCAAAATCAAATATTATCTTAATAATGATATTTCTAATATGTTTCGACAAAAAAAAATTAATTCTACCATAATATTTTTGCTTATTGAAGTGTCACCTTAAAATATATGAAATCCCAATTCTCCTTCCATCATCTTAGGTCTTATATATGGTGATCCAACCATCCTCTTAATCTCTCATGGGGCTACATAATTGGTTTAGGTTCAAGTTCTACTTTGAGGAGTATATATTCTATTGAATTTTAGTGTTTAATGATGACTAGTTGGTAAGAGTTTTATTCTAATATGAATGCATGTGATTTAAATTAATAGGTATCAACTAGTGTTCTAAAAAGTTTTTTTTTTCAAACATCATATCATTTTTTTTCAATCCCATATTTGGTCACAATTCCACATAGGATGTTTAATTTTTTTGAGTAAACTATTTATGTCAAATCACTCTCATATATGCTTTAAGGTTCAAAATCAAAGTTATCGAATGTGATTTACCAGTTTAGGGTTTATGATAATTATTTATTTTATATTCATATATGCGATTATTAATGTGTGTCAAAATCTAAAGAGAGCATCATGGTACTTTACCCATTTGTAAACCTAGGTTGGTGATTTTGAATGTTCTAAAAGGCTCATTCACAATTTTCCTCCACAATAGCTCAAGTAAATCTATACCTAGGGGAGTTTAAAAGGTATTGAGAGAAGCTTGATGAATTTCTAGACTAAGGTATATCATAGCCTATGCTGCTAGTGTTCCCTACTTATAGTCTAAGTATATTATAAAAAATTAGGCCAATATTCTAGAATTTATTGTCAACTATTTCTTTAAGTCTTAACTACTCCATTGGTGCTCCTACTTAACCCTAATTTTCCATGAGACATGCATGAGTGCCAACCGTTTATGGCTCTGATACCATCTTGTAAATACCCGATCTTTACGATCAAATATTTATAAAATGTATCAAAAGTATAAACAATCTTTATTACAATCATGCTTGTACATCAGAGTTGCGGAAGATTAAAAATATAATTACAAGTTTAAGAAAATGAATTCATTCTATCTAGTCTTCAACGGAGGACTACCCAGTACATGTCTCTTCAATATCTTCGATCTACCACCTGCCCATGAGTTTGTAGAGGGAATGAAACCACACATGGACCCCATTGAAGGGAAATAAAGGGTCAACAAAGCTGGTACTGAATACAATCATTGAACTATTTATGAAATAGGATTTAGTTGCATAATAAAAGTTAGGAAAGGACTATTTGGTGGACTAAAGTCTATCAAGTAGAAATTTCAATATCACATTCTAGATAGAAGATCTTTCACAAGAATATCTTTTTTTTGGTCGGCGAAAAAACATGTTGCTATTAATAAGTCCAAAACTTTGGGTACAAGACTATGTGCCCCATACAACCAGGATATAATCCAGAGAGACCAAGGTCCAACAAGTGGATCCTCTAGACAAGAAAAGGAAGAAAACGTACATGAAAGCCAGGAATCCTATACTAACCAACCTAATAACATCAGCCCTGTTAACAAGAAACCAGGGAAGCAACTATAAATAACACCACCTTCAAAATGTGAACCCTAGCCTCAGGAACCAGACGTAGGCTACTAGATTATCTAGAAAAGCATACCCAAAACAAACATCCAGATCCTCCTTACTGATCCAGGCACTTCCAAGCTGCAAACTCTGAATAGAAGCCATCAATGGCATCGATAACAGACCCATAATCATGGGCATGAGAACCTTTCTGTCATCCTTATGCATTATACCCAAAACCTAAAAGAAAGGATTCAAGGAAGGCTTCATATCCATGCTCACAGATCAGCTCACAACATCTTCAGAACGTTTGAACAAGTGTAAGCCTCTGAGAAGCGAACCACAGATCCAAGGCTTGCAAGCCGCATGCTCCAGATCAAGCTGAAGCCGCCAGACAGGAACCTACCTCCAACGCCGGAGTGTGCGTGTCGTGGAAGACGGAGTTGCTGTTTACTCAATAGCCATACATCGAAACGCTAGAGGGATACCTACAGGAGGACAAAATGTCGAGCACCTTGTGGGCAGCCCCATACGCAACAACAGGGTGCAGCAGGGAAAACCCCCGCTGCCAATAGAACTCCCCTCCACCTTCGTGTCTTGCTGGCAAGCAAAAGACCAGGAAGTGGAGCGAAACGGTCACATACCTGAACCACAGAAGAGGCGCCGCCAATACCGCAGAGGTGGGTGGCATCACCGAATGGGCCAGGGGGACCCGGACAGGGACCCACCATCGCCGAAGAGCACCGGGTATAGGGCCTCCCGGAACCCACCCAACCATGGCACCTTCATCCAGTCGAACCAAGAGAGTCAAGGAGGAATGTCAAGGACGAGAGTCGAGGAAGAAAGATGACAAAGCTCTGAGGCCAGATCTCCGCACGGTAGCTGGGCGAGTAGGAGCAGATGCGGAGGTGGGACCCCTACCCTGCGGTGATGGAGCAGCACGCCAGATCTCAGGACGGAAGGGCACCACTCCTCTCCTTCTTCCACACATGGGTGAGTAGGAGTCGACTATGTCGAGTTGCGGAAGCCATAGATCCGTTCGTCCCCAGCGACACAACCCATCATCTGCTCGTCCGCTACCATGGTGGACCCATCGCTGCGCCGACCTTCCGCCTAGTGACTCCAGTAGACGCCACCGAGACCGTTGGAGGCCAGGGGGAGTAAGCACCAAGGAGGCGCTCCCTCCCCCCAGCGGTAGCCGCCGGGGTGGTAGAGAGAAGGGAGAGCTGTGAACCCTAGAGAGGGAGAGCAGCCGAACCTTCCAATTGTTCCTTTCACAAGAATATCACTAAGCAAGATTCAATATTCAAGTATGCAAAATTCATCCAAGCTATTCACAAAGTATATCAATTTCAAGATATTCTATTTGACAACTTTTGGCACCTTCTTATCCTATCTTTTCTAAGGCTAAGTGCCTTGTGTTCTCACACTCTAGGAGAGAATGACACTAGTGCCTTATTAGCTATTCCAGTTAACTGGGGGACAACTGAGACGATCTGATCCATAAACCACACTATAAACTCAGCGGAAGCATTCAATTAGCAGCGGAATACGAAAAATCATCGGAAATTAAAACCTTTTGAGACAAGATCTTGAAATTATAAAACTTCTTTTATAGAAACAAGATAAATAGTTTACATCTCTATTAAATCACTTCTTGAGTGATTATACACAACCAGATACAAAATCTCAAGATTCAAAACCAAAATCTTAGACCAACTAACTCCAAGGACCTGAGAGTACAGAGAGGGCATAGGACTAACTAACTACATGACTCAGCAGTCAGTATCTCCACTTGAGATTCACTGCTACTCTTGGTGTTGCTGCTGCTGATACTGATCACCTGCAGAATGGTTCCTTCGTCCTCTACGACCACCTAAAAAGTTGAAATCTACGGAGTGAGACAATTTTAAATAATTGTCCCAGCGAGAGTTATAACTCTCCGCCAGAAGCTTTATTATAGCAATTAAAGAACAACATAAGAAATAAAAGCTTTTAAGGTAATCAACAACAAATTGTCATTAAGTAAGACAACAATATTTAAGAAATATGAAGAACATGTATACTAGGTAGTGTAACTTCAATCATTGTATCTCGTAGCTCAACTTAAGTAGATATGCTACACGGTTGATTATGTTTTACAAACATTATTATGCCCTGTGGAGATGAGGTATACCGCTCATACTCCAACCGATCACTATTAATTCACATCGATATCATACCTAGGTCATCAAAAGAGCTAGATTCTTATGACCTCATCTTCCTCAGTTAGAGTGAGGATAAACATGTAGGACATCTAGTGTCTCTGCTACTATAGCTTACCAGGGTATTCTGGTACTTCACTATTAGAGTCACAATGGCATTCTGTACTCTCTTCGCTATCGAAAGATTTCTTGTTTATCTCTCATCGATGCGGAATAAAAGATATCCTCGGGAGAATAGTGTTACATCACCCCAGCATAAACATATAGTGAAGGATTGATAGATTAAGATACATCTACATCAATTCCTACACTAGGATGTAAGGATATACACATCCATATTCCCCCACATACTCAAAAGTATGTGATCCAGGAGTTCCCTTAGGAAAACCTGTTTCACCATCATTTAGCTTCTGACAATGATGGATCTATGATCAGGGCTGTACATGGTATGATTATACTTGATTAGTTAGGTACATTTCAGCATTTCTTTAACATCATACATGTTCTCAAACATTAATCATTAGAACAACAGCTATGAAATTAGAATATTAAATGTACCAAGTCTAACTCACATTAGTCATCACTTCTTAATCATCTCATCACAAGTCATCTAATTAGTATGACCTTGATGATACTCATGCCCCTTTCAGCCTATCATCTCACATGATGCCACATAAACTTAGGCATCATAGCATATTCACTATTCATTAAGCTAACAACATGCTTTCAATGAATATGATATCATAATCTTTACCTGGATATGAATATTCTCTTATAAGAACCTGCATGGTTACTTCAATTAATAGCAATAAACAATTCATATCAAGAGTTGTATTTTTCGTGCTTAAAAGCATAACCTGGAATTAGGGTTTATTGTACATTTCATCACATCACCCTCAATTAGGGTTTACTATTCACTTCATAGAGAATTGAGCTCATAGCATCACCATGTATGAAATTATCATCATTGATGCCTTCAAATTAGGTTAAGATTCATTAATTATCATAATTAGGGTTTTCATGATTTCACATAGGTGGATCATACCCTAATCATGCACATTCATATGCATTGAAGGTACTTTACTTGAGTTTTGTCCCTAAATGGAACCTTCTCTCTCCTCCTACTAATAGATGGTGATTACATCACTCTAGATTAGGTTAGGTCAAGTCATCATTGACTAACATAAGCTAACCACCACTATCATGTTATTAGGGTTTTGATTAAACAAGATGTCATCTACTTGAACCCTTCAAGGGCACATTGGTAATGTACACCATTGATCACAATCATGGGTCAATCTTTTAATCACTTAACCCCTTAATGTCTTTGGGTATGATTAAGGTTTGGATCAGATCACCATTGAACCAATTTAAACCATCAAAGTACTAAGCAAACATAACCCTAAAGTCTCCAATCAATTACATACTTTCAACCTCCAAATGGTCCTGAGACCGTTTGGATGTGTTGACCGTTTGATATAGTTGACTTCAAGACCGCATGACACTTAAGACCATTTACCCTTAAATGGTCTTGAGACCGTATGGGTGCGTTGACCATTTCAGAGTGTTGATTTCCAAACCGTTTGGATGAAACGACCTTGAAACCGCATGAGTTGAAATGATCTTTAGATCAATTGGACCAAACGACCTTGAGATAGTTTGAGTCCAAATGGTCTTGAGACCGTTTGTCCTCAAACGGTCTTGAGACTGTTTGGATCCAAACGGTCTTGAGACCGTTTGGTCCAAATGGGCTCAAAACCGCATGGACTTCAAAGGTGTATCAAAGGTTATAATCGATTATGGTTATCTATGTTGAAGCCTTCAATTGGCCATACCCTTGTTAACCACTTATAAATTGAGTCAATTAGGGTTAACCTTAATCAATTGGACACCAAAATTGACCCTCAATTGAAAGCCAATTAGGGTTAAATCCAACTCAATTAGGGTTTGCAATCGATTAACCCTCAATGTCCATCAACATGAATCTAATTGAGGTTGAACCCAGCAATTGACACTCAATTGGGCCCAAACTTGGCCCAAACGGTATTGAGATCATTTGGACACCCACAAAACGGTCTTGAGACCGTTTTCCCAAAGTTTCATCAAAATCTAAGTCGATTTGATAAGGGTTGAACCCTAATTAGGTCTAAAATCAGCACTTTTAATCAATTCATCAACTTATTATGATTGGACACTCAATTCATCAAATTACCTTAACCCTAGACCTCCAAACGGTCTTGGGTTGTCACCAAACGGTCTTACGACCGTTTGAGTGAATCCCCAAATGGTCTTGAGACTGTTTGGGCCCTTCAACCCAAAGTTCACCAACATCTATCCTTGAAATCAGCAATTCAACCCGATTAGGGTTTAGAAGGTTGAAGTGCCTTCAACTTGTGATTGGTTTGCAATTAGATCAGGATTCTTTGTGATTGATTAATTCAACATGTGTACAACATACCTCTAAATGGTCTTTACTTGTTCAACCCTACCAAACGGTCTTGGAGATCGTTTGAATCTAAACGGTCTTGCAAGACCGCATGAGATCAAACGATCTTGAGACCGTTTGATTTCAAACGGTTTGCAAACCGTTTAGACCAAATGGTCCAAGGTCGTTTGGTAAAGTTACCTAGAAATTCACGCCCATCATCTTCAACCTTGAGACAGGTCAGTTACTTCGTGGTTTTGCTTGCAAGAAAGCAAGGAAAGATGGGGAAGAAGAAGAACTTAACTACTACTTGCAAGAATATCGATATGCATAATAAAGCAAAGGTTTAGAGTTATAAAACCCGCCTCAAACACTGTTACTAGAGATCAAAGCTTCCAAGCTTCAAGCCTTTAATGGCGTCTTGAGCTCCACAGGTTGGACAAAGGAGTTTCTCCAAGAAAAGGTTGGGGAAGGTCAGATAGAACAAGAAACCTAAGTGAGATAACCATAAAACCAACCTTATACAAGGAATTCCTCCATGAATCCGAGCTAGAAGATGGTCTCTTCTCACCTTAGAATAGGTTGGTCGTCTTCTTTAGCTCTAGAGCTCTGCCTTAGTAGGTTGACCAAGATGATAAGTGAAGAAGATAAGGGAATACGTTTACTTGGTTTGCAAAGAAGGAAGCTTATATAGCTTGGGTTAGTTTTCCAACATAAGGACCTCTAGTTTCTTAGTTTCTCATCTAGGTCCCTCCTTCCTTATAAGGCACGTTCATTCCATTATAACTAAGAAAATACCACCAAAAATCAAGATCTAAGGGTAAGAAAGCCAACATGAAGACTAATGTGCTTATATAAGAGGGTTCCATTACTTACAACTTGGTGATTTAATTACAAAGGTGTTGCTTATTATATGACTATTCAAATGAAGTGCCCCCTTTATCATTATTACTCTAGATGATGTCAAAAGTCTTAGAAGATATTATAGAAGGTGTATTTTACAAGTTGCACCCCACATTTTGGGTAAATTGCACTTTACACCAAAATTAGGGTTTTAAGCACAAGGATTGCTCCACAAGCTGCATCTTGGTGCCCAAGCTTGGGAAATGCATCATACTTCATCATATCCACTCTTATGATGTCTCAACATTAAAGGAACATATTAACATGTGTAAATTGCAAGTTAACCCCTCTAATTGGGTAAATTGCACATAGGTCCCTGCATTACAGAACAATACTAAAACATTGTTTAAAAGGGACAGAAATGAAAATGTATGTTCCTCAGGAACTTAATTACATGCCAAAAGATAATCACAAGTATTTAATTACATGATTAAGCAAAACACCTAGGGTTAACTTATAACCCAGGTCAGGGATGTTACAAATTATCCACCCCTTAAAAGGATTTCGTCCCCGAAATCGATAAAACATATTAAGAGAAAAGAGCAGGGTACTTCCTTCTCATCTCTTCCTCTAGTTCCCAAGTGGCTTCTTCGACACCACGATGATTCCAGAGGACTTTCACAAGACTTATGTCTTTCTTCTTTAGCTTTTTAATTCTATTATCAAGGATCGACACTGGTCCTTCCTCATAAGTTATATCATCATTCAATTCTACCTCCATAGGTTGTAGAACTGACTCGGTGTCAGGGTGACATTTCCTCAACATAGAAATGTGAAACACAGGGTGTAACTTCTATAGCTCTGGTGGTAACTCTAGTCTATAGGCTACCTTTCCAACCCATTCAATGATTGGATAAGGCCCCATAAATCTAGGAGCTAACTTCCCTTTCCTCCCAAATCTCAAAACTCCCTTCCAAGGTGAGACTTTGAGGTACACTCTGTCTCCAACCTGGAACTCTAAGGGTCTACGACGTCTGTCAGCATAAGATTTCTGCCTATCCTGTGCAGTCTTAATCTGTTGTTGTATTACTTTAATCTTCTCTGTGGTCTGCTGCACAAGATCAGGACCTAACAACTGATGTTCACCAGTCTCATACCAACACAAAGGTGATCTACAACGTCTACCATACAAAGCCTCATAAGGTGTCATATCAATGCTATGTTGGTAGCTATTGTTATAGGCAAACTCTATCAAGCTTAGGTGTAGATCCCAACCTCCAGTAAACTGGAGAACACATGCTCTCAGCAAGTCTTCCAAGGTCTGTATAGTCCTTTCCGACTGTCCATCAGTCTGTGGATGAAAGGCTGTACTAAACCTTAAATTGGTGCCTAAAGATCTGTGCAACTGCTCCCAAAAATGACTTGTAAACTGGGGACCTCTGTCAGAAACTATAGTGATAGGAACTCCGTGCAATCACACTATCTCTTGAACATACAGCTGTGATAACCTCTCAGCTGAATAGGTTGTTTTGATAGGTAAGAAATGCGCTGTCTTTGTCAACCTATAAACTATTACCCAGATGGAATCATGTCCTTTGCTTGTCCTGGGTAGGCCAACAACAAAGTTCATGGTCACACGGTCCCACTTCCACTGTGGTATGGGTAAAGGTTGCATTGTTCCTGCAGGCTTCTGGTGTTCAGCTTTAACTTGCTGACACAGAGGACACCTCATCACAAACTCAGAAACATCCTTCTTCATCCCAGGCCACCAATACATATCTTTCAAGTTTCGATACATCTTGGTGCTCCCTGGATGCATGGCATACATCAAAGAATGAGCTTCTTCCAGGATTAACTTTCTCATGTTATCCACATCTGGTATTATCATTCTTCCATGATAACATGCTACTTGATCATCCGAGTCATGGAAATCATTTCATTTCTCATCACCATACTCTGATCTGATTTGTTGAACTGCCGCATCAACCTGCTGTGCCTCCTTGATCTGCTCTCTTAGGGTAGGTTTTATGTGCATCTCAGCCAACAATCCGACTAACAATGTCACTTTCAACTGTAAATTGTCTTGCCTTAAGGAGATAAGCATATCTCTCTTAGAGCATACTAAGGAGTTTAGTTGTGCCTTATCCATGGTTGATGTTGCCAATTTCCTACTCAGAGCATCTGCAACTACATTGGCCTTCCCTAGATGGTAATCAATTGTACAATCGTAGTCCTTGATTAACTCCATCCAGCGACGTTGCCTCATGTTAAGTTTGTGCTGAGAGAAGATATACTTAAGGTTCTTGTGATCAAGGAAAATCTGGAATGTTTCTCCGTAGAGATAATGTCTCCAGATCTTCAAGGCATGAACCACAACAGCTAACTCCAGATCATGTGTCGGATAATTCTCCTCGTGTTTCTTAAGCTGTCGGGAAGCAAAAGAAATCACTTGCTTATCCTGCATCAACACACATCCGAGTCCATTCTTGGAGGCGTCACAAAAAACTATGTATCCTTTGCCTTGCTCAGGTAGCACAAGTACATGTGCACTTGTCAACCTCTCCTTCAGCAACTGGAAAGATTGTTGACACCTGTCACTCCAGGCAAAAGGAACATCCTTCTGGGTCAACTTAGTCAAGGGTAAGGCTATGGAACTGAAGTTCTTAATGAATCTTCGATAATAGCCAGCCAACCCTAAGAAACTATGGATCTCTATCAGTGTCTTTGGTTGTTCCCACTGTAGAATAGATTCTACCTTTTTAGGGTCAACACGAATACGCAAGGCAGATACCACATGTCCAAGGAAGGATACTTCCGAAAACCAAAACTCACACTTGCTGAACTTGGCGTATAGCTTATGTTCTCTTAGCAAAGTTAGAGCTTGACGAAGATGTTGTTCATGCTGCCGAGCATCCCTACTATAGATCAGAATGTCATCTATGAAGACAACAACGCACTGATCGAGGAAAGGTCGGAAGATTCTATTCATGAGTTCCATAAATGCAATCGGTGCATTAGTTAGTCCAAACGACATAACTGTGAACTCATAGTGAACATGCCTTGTCCTGAAGGCAGTCTTGGATATGTCACTATCCTTAATACGGAGTTGATGATATCCCGACCTCAAATCTATCTTTGAAAAGATGGTTGCACCACACAACTGGTCAAAAAGATCATCAATCCTCGGTAGTGGGTACTTATTCTTTATTGTTACTTTATTGAGTTGTATGTAATCAATTCACAACCACATTGACCCGTCTTTCTTTTTAACAAACAAAACCGGAGCACCCCAGGGTGAAGTGCTTGGTCGGATGAAACCCTTCTCAAGCAACTCCTGAAGCTATTTCTTGAGTTCTGCCATTTTGGCATGCGCCATCCTATACGGTGTCTGGGCTATGGGTTGTGTATCTCGGACCAAATTGATTTCAAAATCAATTTCCCGAGGTGGTGGTATACCTGGAAGTTCTTCAGGAAACACGTCTTCGAATTCCTTGACTACAGGAACTTCAGCAAGGTTGGGACTCTCCATGGTAGTATCTATCACATGGGCTAAGAATGCATAACATCCTTGCCTCATCAGATTATCAGCAACCATAGCTGACACAAGATAGGTGGGTAGAATCTTTCTCTCTCCTTGAAAGATCCATGTGTTGCTTTCATCAACAAACACAGCCTGCTTGGATTCACAATCCAAGACAACCCTATACCTTTCCAAGGTATCCATCCCAAGGATTATATCAAATCCTTGCATCTCAAGTGGTATAAGATCCACTTGAATGCGATGATCAGAAAAGAAGAGGATGCAGGGAGAGCATACCTCCTGTAACACAGCATACCCTCTCAATAGAGTCTCAAGCAACAAGCTATCTGCCCTATGACTGACTGTCATATTACAGTTATGAATCACTCTTCGAGTGATAAAGGAGTGCGTAGCACCTGGGTCAATAAAAACAGATACAACACATGATTTAGACATATCAGAATCTAGTAGTTTCATCTGACCTACCACAGCCCGTGGGTTGATCACATCATCAGGTGGGTTCATAGCATAGAACCTTACTGTCGCCTGAGGTTGACTTGGTGCTGACGATCCATCTTGGGACGCTTGTCCACGTCCTCTAGCTGCTCCTTGAAACTATCTTCTCTGTGATCCCTGTTTACTTTGCCTCTGACAGGCCTAGCCCTGCAGTCCTTCATCAGATGTCCCACCTTCCCACAGTTGTAGCAGCTTCTTTCCAGTTGTTGTGGTCTTGGTGGTCCTGTGACCGACATCGATGCTGAACTGCGAGTCTCTTGTAGTGGTAGGCTTCGTCCTCTACCTCTACTCGATGTCCATTGTGTCTGAGCACTAGATCTGGGTGGTGGAGGTGTAGGTGCAGAGAATCTAGGCTTCTTAAAGTCTCTAAATGAAGAACCCTGGAACTGCATATATCTCTTATGGGTTTGCCTCTTCTCAGCTACAGATCTCTCTATCCTTCGGACTGACTCAACGAAGGTAGAAAACCTCTCCCGGTTCTCTAGGGCAGACACGGGAGTAGTCAAGTTGGTGTTTAAACCTTTTTTGAACCTTCTGATCCTCTCTTCTTCTGTGGAAGCCATGTGCAGACAGAACCACAACAACTCCATGAACTTAGCTTTGTACTCGCTAATGTTCATCATGCCTTGCCTCAATCTCTCGAACTGAGAGATCTTCTCATCCAGGACTGTCTTTGGAAAGTATCTGTTAACAAATCACCGACGAAAGTCTTCCCACGAGGTCTCTACTCCTGGCCTCTTCTGCTCTTCCATGGTCCACCAGTGACCAGCACTTCCTTTGAGAAGATAGACGGCATGTCTAACCTTCTCAGCTTCAGGGATGTTTAGGATTCTGAAGGCTTTCTCTAACTCGGTTAACCACAGATCAACATCTGTGGGGTCAACTGTTCCAAAGTATTCAGTTGCTCCAACTCGACAAAGTCACTCGAACGTCTTACCGATACCTTGTCCTTCAGGCTGGGCAGGTGCCCTAGGTGCAGGCATGGGCATTCTGTCGGTGATGTGTGTCATGTCAGTCATAAACTGCCCGAACATAGTTTGAACAACTGGGTTACCCATGTCAGCTGGGTCAAACTGAGGTGGCTCCCTGGGTGGCTCAGGTACAGGTGTTCTATCTCTGGGTACCTTGCACCTTCTCGAGGTGCAGCGACACTACTCTCGGCCACGTACTCCTCATGTGGCTCAGACATCCTTAATTATCTTCTTCTCCTGAGGAGCAGAAGGCTCTATTAGATAGGAAAGAAACACTAAGGATAGACTCGACATTCTAAATCCTATGTCTCTGAAGACTCAGCGAACCTAGAGCTCTGATACCACTAAATTGAGATGATCCGATCCATAAACCACGATATAAACTCAGCGGAATCATTCGATTAGCAGCGGAATACAAAAAATGATCGGAAATTAAAACCTTTTGAGACAAGATCTTGAAATCATAAAACTTCTTTTATAGAAACAAGATAAACAGTTTACATCTATGTTAAATCACTTGTTGAGTGATTATACACAACCAGATACAAAATCTCAAGATTCAAAACCAAAATCTCAAACCAACTAACTCCAAGGACCTGAGAGTACAGAGACGGCATAGGACTAACTAACTACATGACTCAACAGTCAGTATCTCCACCTGAGATTCACTGCTGCTCTTGGTGCTGCTGCTGGTGATACTAATCACCTACAGACTGGTTCCTTCATCCTCGACGACCACCTAAAAAGTTGAAATCTACGGAGTGAGACAATTTTAAATAATTATCCCAACGAGAGTTATAACTCTCCGCCAGAAGCTTTATTATAGCAATTAAAGAACAACATAAGCAATAAAAGCTTTTAAGGTAATCAACAACAGATTGTCATTAAGTAAGACAACAATATTTAAGAAATATGAAGAACATGTATACTAGGCAGTGTAACTTCAATCATTGTATCTCGTAGCTCAACTTAAGTAGATATGCTACGTGGTTGATTATGTTTTACAAACATTATTATGCCCTGCGGAGATGAGGTATACCGCTCATACTCCAACCGATCACTATTAAGTCGCATCAGTATCATACCTAGGTCATTAAAAGAGCCAGATTCTTATGACCTCATCTTACTCAGTCAGAGTGAGGATAAATATGCAGGACATCTAGTGTCTCTGCTACTATAGCTCACCAGGGTATTCTAGTACTTCGCTATTAGAGTCACAGTGGCATTCTGTACTCTCTTCGCTAACGAAAGATTTTTTGTTTATCTCTCATCAATGCGGAATAAAAGATATCCTCAGGAGAATAGTGTTACATCACCCCAGCATAAACATATAGTGAAGGATTGATAGATTAAGATACATATACATCAATTCCTACACTAGGATGTAAGGATATACACATCCATATTCCCCCGCATACTCAAAAGTATGTGATCCAGGAGTTCCCTTAGGAAAACCTATTTCAGCATCATTTAGCTTCTGACAATGATGGATCTATGATCAGGGCTCTACATGGTATGATTATACTTGATTAGTTAGGTACATTTCAGTATTCTTTTAACATCATACATGTTCTCAAACATTATTCATTAGAACAACAACTATGAAAGTAGAATACTAAATGTATCAAGTCTAACTCACATTAGTCATCACTTCTTAATCATCTCATCACAAGTCATCTAATTAGTATGACCTTGATGATACTCATGCCCCTTTCAGCCTATCATCTCATATGATGCCACATAAACTTAGGCATCATAGCATATTCACTATTCATTAAGCTAACAACATGCTTTCAATGAATATGATATCATAATATTTACCTAGATATGAATATTCTCTTATAAGAACCTGCATGGTTACTTCAATTAACAGCAATAAACAATTCATATCAAGAGTTGTATTTTTCCTGCTTAAAAGCATAACCTGGAATTAGGGTTTATTGTACATTTCATCACATCACCCTCAATTAGGGTTTACTATTCACTTCATAGAGAATTGAGCTCATAGCATCACCATGTATGAAATTATCATCATTGATGCCTTCAAATTAGGTTAAGATTCATCAATTATCATAATTAGGGTTTTCATGATCTCACATAGGTGGATCATACCCTAATCATGCACATTCATATGCATTGAAGGTACTTTAATTGAGTTTTGTCCCTAAATGGAACCTTCTCTCTCCTCCTACTAATAGATGGTGATTACATCACTCTAGATTAGGTTAGTTCAAGTCATCATTGACTAACATAAGCTAACCACCATTATCATTTTATTAGGGTTTTGATTAAACAAGATGTCATCTACTTGAACCCTTCAAGGGCACATTGGTAATGTACACCATTGATCACAATCATGGGTCAATATTTTAATCACTTAACCCCTTAATGTCTTTGGGTATGATTAAGGTTTGGATTAGATCACCATTGAACCAATTTAAACCTTCAAAGTACTAAGCAAACACAACCCTAAAGTCTCCAATCGATTACATACTTTCAACCTCCAAACGGTCCTGTGACCGTTTGGATGTGTTGATCATTTTCTATAGTTGACTTCAAGACCGCATGACACTTAAGACCATTTGCCCTTAAACGGTCTTGAGACCATATGGGTTTGTTGACCGTTTGAGAGTGTTGACTTCCAAACCGTTTGGATGAAACGACCTTGAAACCGCATGAGTTGAAATGATCTTGAGATCGATTGGATCAAATGACCTTGAGATCGTTTGAGTCCAAACGGTCTTGAGACTATTTGGATCCAAATGGTCTTGAGACCATTTGGTCAAAATGGGCTCAAAACCGCATGGACCTCAAAGGTGTATCAAAGGTTATAATCGATTATGGTTATCTATGTTTTAGCCTTCAATTGGCCATACCCTTGTTAACCACTTATAAATTGAGTCAATTAGGGTTAACCTTAATCAATTGGACACCAAAATTGAACCTCAATTGAAAGCCAATTAGGGTTAAATCCAACTCAATTAGGGTTTGCAATTGGTTAACCCTCAATGTCCATCAACATGAATCTAATTGAGGTTGAACCCATCAATTGACACTCAATTGGGCCCAAACTTGGCCCAAACGGTCTTGAGATCGTTTTGACACCCTCCAAATGGTCTTGAGACCGTTTGCCCAAAGTTTCGTCAAAATCTAAGTCGATTGGATAAGGGTTGAACCCTAATTAGGTCTAAAATCAGCACTTTTAATCAATTCATGAACTTATTATGATTAGACACTCAATTCATCAAATTACCTTAACCCTAGACCTCCAAACGGTCTTGGGTTGTCACCAAACGGTCTTAATACCATTTGAGTGAATCCCCAAATGGTCTTGAGACCGTTTGGGCCCTTCAACCCAAAGTTCACCAACATCTATCCTTGAAATCAACAATTCAACCCGGTTAGGGTTTAGAAGGTTGAAGTGCCTTCAACTTGTGAATGGTTTGCAATTAGATCATGATTCTTTGTGATTGATTAATTCAACATGTGTACAATAGACCTATAAATGGTCTTTACTTGGTCAACCCTACCAAACGGTCTTGGAGACCGTTTGAATCTAAACGGTCTTGCAAGACCGCATGAGATCAAACAGTCTTGAGACCGTTTGATTTCAAATGGTTTGCAAACCGTTTAGACCAAATGGTCCAAGGTCATTTGGTAAAGTTACCTAGGAATTCACGCCCATCATCTTCAACCTTGAGACAAGTCGGTTACTTCGTGGTTTTGCTTGCAAGAAAGCAAGGAAAGATGGGGAAGAAGAAGAACTTAACTACTACTTGCAAGAATATCAATATGCATAATAAAGCAAAGGTTTAGAGTTATAAAACCCACCTCAAATGTTGTTCCTAGAGATCCAAGCTTCCAAGCTTCAAGCCTTTAATGGCGTCTTAAGCTCCATAGGTTGGCCAAAGGAGTTTCTCCAAGAAAAGGTTGGGGAAGGTCGGCTAGAACAAGAAACCTAAGGGAGATAACCATAAAACCAACCTTATACAAGGAATTCCTCCATGAATCCGAGCTAGAAGATGGTCTGTTCTCACCTTAGAACTGGTTGGTCATATTCTTTAGCTCCAGAGCTCTGCCTTAGTCGGTTGAGCAAGATGATAAGTGAAGAAGAGAAGGGAATACATTTACTTGGTTTGCAAAGAAGGAAGCTTATATAGCTTGGGTTAGTTTTCCAACATAAGGACCTCTAGTTTCTTCATTTCTCATCTAGGTCCCTCCTCCCTTCTAAGGAAAGTTCATTCCATAATAACGAAGCAAAGACCATCAAAACTCAAGATCTAAGGGTAAGAAAGCCAACATGAAGACTAAGGTGCATATATAAGAGGGTTCCATTACTTACACCTTGGTGATTTAATTATAAAGGTGTTCCTTATTATATGATTATTCAAATGAAGTGCCCCCTTCATCATTATTACTCTAGATGATGTCAAAAGTCTTAGAAGATATTATAGAAGGTGTATTTTACAAGTTGCACCCCACATTTTGGGTAAATTGCACTTTACACCAAAATTAGGGTTTTAAGCACAAGGATTGCTCCACAAGCTGCATCTTGGTGCCCAAGCTTGGGAAATCCATCATACTTCATCATATACACTCTTATGATGTCTCAAAACTAAAGGAACATATTAACATGTGTAATTTGCAAGTTAACCCCTCTAATTGGGTAAATTGCACATAGGTCCCTGCATTACAGAACAATACTAAAACATTGTTTAAAAGGGACAAAAATGAAAATGTATATTCCTCAGGAACTTAATTGCATGCCAAAAGATAATCACAAGTATTTAATTACATGATTAAGCAAAACACCTAGGGTTAACTTATAACCCTGGTCAGGGATGTTACAACAACTAATCCCTATCCACTACGTAGGGTTGTGGGGTACTTGGCCCACTCAAGTGAGCCAAAGATCTATAGGGTCAAAGCCCAAGGGATCAAAGTCCACAAGGAGTCAAAACTCCAAATAGATCAAGTCCAGTGCCAAAATATTTTATCAACAACATTTCATCAATTACCAAATAAGAGTGGTGAACTTTCAAGAACAAGTAGAGGTTTCAAAACTATATGGAATTCACCACAATTCAAGATATGTGTGCATGTCTATCAAGAGGGAAAATAATTCAACAATTGAAATAGTAGATCTAGTACCTCATATCATTAAATGATCCATAGGTTGCTCAATCACAACAAGACTCCAAGAGGAAGAATCTACAAATTGGTATAATAGTGTCATCACTTGGCTATGAATCAATCATTTGTTAAATGTTTTGTGTTTTCAATTTTCTCAATTGCTATAATGTTTTTCCCAATATATTTTTAATATAATCAATATCACTTGTTGATTAAATTTATTACTTTATAGACAAGTAATACATTATATTGCAAAGATCCCTTCATTTTCTCACACCATGATGTCTAATGCACATATGACTTTACTACATATCTATCATTTATCATTTGAGTAGTAAATTTGTTCTACCTTTAGAGTATCATATTTTGCCAGGTATGTTCTTCCATGATTACAGAATAATAATTATGCATAGTTTGACAATATTTTACATGTATACTTATATTTCTCAATTAAGATATTAAATAAGGTTTATTATTGATATGCAAGATATTCCTTTCACCATTGAGGCTCTTCATACTTTCTTCAATGGACATCCTTGTAGTTCAACATTTTTTAAAGCTACTCATATCTCCGAGTCAATAGGGTATTATCATAGGAGATTTTACATTTAGTTCTAAATGATTTCTAATTTAAGCTTATACTTTAAAATATAATGTCACCCCTAAATAATTTTCTAAAAGTTAGAGCTTCCTTTCACTATCCAATTTAAGAAAGATACTTTGATTTGGATTTATGACATGCTCATACCTAATGAATTGTCCAATATGTCTTTAACTCTCATTTCTAGTAACTTATTTAGATCAAAGAAGTAAAACCTAGATTGTTGTAGATGTAAACCTTCATAGGTACATTAGGTGAATATGATAACTAATTCACATTATATTTTTAGAACACTTCAAATTCATCTATACCTAATTTCAAGCATGTAGAAAATTCTTTTGATACCAATTTTAGTATTTCGAATTCATGGATACACTAATGACCTTACAATATGCAATACTTGATAATATGAATACATTATTATGTATACCTATTAGGATCGATATTAGGGAAAATGAGCATCGGTATGGATCATGGTCATACTTTATACGTCACCTACTCAGATTGTCATCAAATTTGTTGTTTCATATATTAGTGCCAATGCTACAAAATTTCAATTGACTAGTATGTTGATATTAATATACTATTACGTAGGTGAATATACTACTAAACTACATCACCAAGCCATTAAAGCAGTTATTATAATCATGTACTTCTTATGTGTTAGTCTATTTTATATGCATTAGTCTCTACGATTAGACAATAACACATACCATGTATACCTATATCATAGATGTATATGTATCATATATACTACTCTATTAGATACATACATGATTTAATGAGTACAACACATCTGCTAATAATCTTGAAACCAGACAGTATAGTAAACATTAATGTTATATTTTACTAGTACATATATAATAATAACATGTATGAATGTATATAGATTCCTTATACAATTAGTTATACATACTTATTACCCAATAGTATATGCCCAACCATCATCCTCTTTAGGTTAACATGATTTTGAATTTAATCAAATTTTCAAGAATATTGACCTACTATCATCAGTGAATCAATTCTTCTTTGCTCAAAATAAGTGATGGATTAAATTGCTTCAGAACCCAACATTAGTCTCCCTTGATAATATGCTATCAGCAGATCTGATCCAATCATCAACTTACTTAGGATCTATGTAGGGGAGACTCCATTTTCAGGCTAATACATGTCATGACCATGACTATAGTATCTCGTATAAGAAGTGGCAACAGGTTGTAGAGAGGAGGAAGGGGCCAACCACAGGTTCATAGTAGGAGTCAAGGAAGCATGGAGGTCCTCACCAGATTCGTTCGGATCGACTCCCTTGTTGTTTGTGATGCTAAACATGGTTCAGGTGGCACACTGATCATGTGAAGCTATAGGGTAGCAAGTCAGGGGGTGTTTCACGGTATGGAAGAACTGTTGGTGGTCGACTGGTGATGATGTGGCGATGAGGATCAAGATGGGAGGAAGAGGTGGCATATCCGTCACATGTTGTTGTAGGTAGGTGGTGTAGGGATCAGATATGGAGTCACTGGTGTGAGAGTAGATTGGGTGATGGTTTACTGGTCGGAGATATGGAAGGCAATGATGAGAAAGGAGAAAGGGGCAAATCCGAGATAACCCAGCAGGCGGCGGTGCTACTGGTCTGCGTGCGTTGTTTATCCTTGCTATGGGAGATGGGATCAAGGGCGTAGTGCATAGCTGTTGAAAGTGGTGTCATGCTAGTTATAGAAATAGCTCCAGATGAGGAAGGAGGAGGTCCAGTGCAGTTCAATGATGCGACGATGCCACAAACTCAAGGAAGAGGAACTACAAAGGATGGGCAACTGGAGGGAGTATGAATTCCGGGAGTAGGAAGGAGTAGACTGAGAATTGTAGCGGATATGCAGGTCTGTTGCTGATATTCGGTTGCTTCAAGGATAGGGTATGCAGGTGTATTTGTAGGGGTGTGGGTGTTAGGGTTCGTATTCCTGAGCTCTAGGTGATGCTCAGACCCCTTTTCAATTAAACTTGAGTCGCCGCCATGGCTTTCTAGTGGCTCGTTGGATGCATCTCCTCGAGTTGTCGACAATTATGGCTCCAGACATTTTGGTCATTCCTTCCCATAAATAAGGGGTCGACATGTGAGGAGTTTGGAGACTGAAGCTAAGGGGTAGGGGTGAGAGAACAAGCAGTAGTGAGGAGGAGAGGTTTCATCGCCACTGCTCGGAATTCAGTAACAGCCGCCACTGCTTGTCATCTGGTAACAGCCGTTGGGCTGAGAGATGTAGGTGCACTGGGCGGGGAAAGAAAAAAGGTACTAGGCACACATGCATTGGTCAAATAGGTTGTTTGACCCATGAATTAGAATGGGACTTAATCCTTTGCATTTTTACCTCCGCTAGTTATATCTCCTAGCCCATGGCATCAGAGCCATAAATATTAGAGTTTCTTGGGGGTCCAAGGAGCCCCAATGGAGAAAAAGAAAGAGAAAATACAAATAATAAAAAATAAGAGGATAATGTGATACATAATTAATGAATTTTGTGGTATTGTTAAAAAGAGATATTTTCTACTATAAGAAAGCATAATTTCATGCCAATGGATTAAAAGTCAAGCATAAAGAGAATAAGAGAAATGATTTTTTGAATTCCTAAATATCCAATTAATATGTTTTTTAAGAAGATGTTAAGAGAGAGAAGTTTGCTTCCTAATGAAGAAACTTGGGTTCCTATGGGGAAAGGGACTTGTTAACTCACGGATGGTCATCTTCGGGCATTGGTACCCTCCCCTATATAAGGGGTAGCACCTTTGGCTCAAGTTTAAGAGAATCCCACACAACCCTCTCTCTTCTCCTTGCTCTTGTCATGCAAACCCTAACACTGAGAGGGTAGAGACACTATGGAGCAAACAAGGGTCATGGAGTGGTCTTGTTGGAAGCTCGATGCTCCCACACTGCCGGAAGGAAGCTTGGAAGTCATCTCTTTGCTCTAGCCCAGAAGTAACAACCACTGGATGGCTACAAGTTGCAGACCAAGCGGGCCCAAAACGACTACCCTAGCCGTGACCCAAGGGCACCTCCCTATGCGCAGAGGTATGACAGAGGCAGGGGAACCACCGCTGGTGGCCGCCGAGGTCCGAGAAGTAGCAACATGGCTGCACCTAACCCTTGCTGTAGCGGCAACACTAGGGAGGGCGAGGAAGAAGAAGACGGAGGACATTGGACCATTTTGCCCCTCTACGGGTTAAAGAACCAATAACTTATGTGAGGGAAGAATCATAAATCAATTATGTTTTTAAGCAGCCACGTTGCATGGGAAGAGATGATGTGGCACTCGGTGATTGGTCCAAGTAAGTGAAATATTGCAAAATTCATATCTTTTTACTGGTAGCTTGGATCGATACATGTAAATATCAATTTTGCTTAGAAAAATTTGAGGAATCCATTAAAAATATATTTAGAAGCTAATTCCTCTTGCAATTCGAAAAGTAGTGGAAGTTATCAACTTTAATGCTTTAATGATTAAGAAACCCTAATTTGAGATGATTAATGTATTGAGAAGGGTTATATGGATGATTAAAGTTGATATTAACCTGTTTATTATAAAAGACACATCAAGATCTAAAAGGATGAACTTGACATGTAATTGGATTAATTTAGGGTTCCATGTACATGAATGAGCTTTAATGGGCCTTGAAACCCTAATGTTAGTAATTGTGACTCTTAATGGCTTTAATTATTCAAATTCATTAATAAAGATGAGATATGATGGTTCTAAGCTATTTAGAGTATAAAAGTTCCTAATTGTGGATAAATACCCTTAATATGGTAATTAGGATTTTCTGAGGAATAAAGGTGGAAGTAGTGATAAATAGAGTTCATGAAAGATGAGTTGTTAATCCCGAAGGAACCAAAGATGATAATTGGGCCTAATGATCGTGTCATGACTTAAAAGGATAAAAATGGTAGTTTTAATGTAAAAGAGGCATAATAGACTTGATGGACATTTAATTGTGCTTGTAATCCGAAATTAGGATTATATGTTGTTAAAAGGTAACCTTAATATCTTTCATGAGGAATAGATGAGATAATTTGGGTTTAAAATAGAAAAAATGAAGTGAAACCCTAATTCCAAAGGAAACCCTAAAAGTGGACTAGAAGCCCTAGGAAGCGAGCTAGGTTTGATAGACATTGATGGCCTTATCAATGATAGGAAAATTGGATGCATGTTTCAGGATCATCTTGTGTGCTTGCTTGTTTACTGGATTTCTTGCTTAGTTGGATTATTTCTGCACTCAAGTTAGCCTGATAGGTATGTGGTTAATTATGGTTAATCACATTAGTTTCTTGAAGGTTTTCTGGATGATTCATTGCATTGAATGCAACCTATCAGTTTGGATGTTCATATTTGCCAATCAAAAAGTCACTATGATTATCACAATTATGATATAGATGTGTATTCTCGCACCTACATGCCACCCTGATGGATGATGCCAAAAGATCAAGACCAGGAGGGATGACCCATGGGCACCATGAGTGGTGACCCCAGAAACCAAGCTCGGGATTGAGAAGGTGGTATTTATCGCATGACTAATGGGAACCATGAGAGGTGACCCCACGCGCCAAGCTCGGGATTGAGAAGGTGGCCTTAAGTCATTGGCAAAAGAGAAACCCTAAGGAGGGTATGCCAAGGTTATGGGACCTGTACGGTCACACACATAGGAACTCATCTAGAAGAGGAGTTTGATATTGAATGACAATTGGATTGATTACTTAAGTGTTTAGGTATTCAATTCACACAACTGATCCCTCAATTGACTGACTAGACTGCAAAATGACCATCTCATAGAGTGAGACATCCGTTTGGGTAGCCAGATGGGTGTCTCAATTGTTGAGATGGCTGTTTGGGTGGTCAGGTAGATCAAGGATTGAATTGTCTTAGTTCTACCCTTTAACCAATCAATTCAGTATGATTGAACCAGATGACTCATCTCAACTCACCAGACAACTGTCTGGGTGAGTGAGATGGGCATCTCTCCTGGGTGAGATGACCCTATTGGGGCTGAATGAAGGAAGGTTCATGATGTTTGTCGACTAGTTTCAATTGCATATATATAGAGAGCAAGTAAAATTAATATAATATTAATTGGAATCAAAATTACCAAATTCGTCTACAATTGAGAAATTGCCAAAGGATGATTTGGCAGTGTGAGACAAATGTCTCGCACACCAGATGACCATCTCACACACTAGATGACCGTCTGGGTGTGTGAAATGGCCGGTTTGGATGTTAGAGGTTGTGAAAGTTCTAGTTCTTTCAGTCCTTTCCACTCCTATACAATCCCGTACATACTGGAAACTCTGACCCTAACCTCCCCTATAAAAGGAGGGGTATTGGGGGCTTCCCAAGACACAACACAGACAACTAAAATCAATTCCTCTTATAACTGTTGTCCTTTCTAGTTGTGGTAACCAAGAGAGCCCAGGCAAGTCCTACCCAATAGGGGGGATAGCCAACATGAGAGAACAACTGAGAAGTTGTCATTATAGGAGAGCAGGTTGGTGACTAGTACACCAACCAGAGGGACAACTCCTTCCTGTCTATTCTTGGTGAACTACAAGAATTCTAGTTGGTCCGTGTGGAATACTCTAGAGGAAGGAATCCTTTGGATCCTGCTCAGAGAGCAAAGTCAATTTGCAGTCCGTGGCCAGACCACCGAAGTTGCTGTAGAGGTTGCACAAATAGCTGTTCATGGTGAAGACCAGGATATGCACAACCACCGTCCAAGAGAAACTTGTCAGTAGTTGTAAAGAAGTGAGTTTTGTCACTGGACTTTCTCTAGGACTAGGTATATCTCACTAAAACCATCCTTCCTATTTCATAGTAGTTGACCCGATCTTGCTATTATGAGAATACAAATCAATAATTTTTTATTTCTACTGCTACACTCTGTGCCCGTATATTCCAACAATAATCTTAATACTATGTCTAGGAACAAACCTATATTGTGCGTTCAAAATCCATACATGTATGTGAGGCTTTAGGAGATTTTCCAATATCTTGGATATAAGTTTCAAGAAAACATTATTTGAGGAGACATGTAACAATTAACTACACTTATTAGGGATAGGAATTTTAAGGATAAGTACCATCACTACACTACATAAATTGGGTGTGGAAGGTGATAACCCTTCAAAGCATCAATTACAATGCTTACTAAACAAGTTTTGATTATAGTCTGGTTGCTCAATAAGAACTCCACACCCCACCATAATGCATGAAAATCTTGTTTCTTCCCATAGATTTTAGACCTTACAGTATTTGAGTCTCTATTGCAATAATGACAACCATGATAGCTTCGTTATTAATAATGGAGTAGCATGAGTACTAATAGTTTGTATTTGATGGTGAGAAGGACTAAAAATAGATCAAGATTATGGTTGGAAATGCTGTAATATTAGATTCTTGAACTGCATAGGGTTGGTGTGACAACCCTCCAAGTTCACACATGGTAGATGAAGCAACCCCCATTGTTTTCGATAAAATGGGGTACTTAAAAGTTGGAGAAACATCACAAGTACAATAAACATAGCGAATACATTAATAATCACTATTCATTGATTTGAAATAGATTCATACATAGTTCATGGATTGGAAAACTACATCTTGTTCTTCTTGAAATCTAAACCCACTAAGCCAAACTTGGATAACATAGCTATTGCATGATTTTAAAGATATCTAAACCATATGAAAGCTTGGTAGATGGCACCCCATCAATTTAAGCTTCAAAGTATCCTAGTATTTGCTTGTCTTTGTATTCTTCACTTGCTCTAAATCCTAAGTACATTGCGTCTCCAACCATGCAAAACAAACATCAACATAAGTAAGTGGTACTAGGCATGTTATGCGACATAAAGTAATTATATATTTGACATGAAATAAACTTGACTATAGATTAACTTAAACATTCTTTGAATATTTTTAACATGATGAATTGGATAAGTTAGTATATGTTGCCTCTATTAATGCCCCATAGGAGCCCATGGATTTTGAGAAAGCCCATAATGCTAGGAAACCCCATGGACCTATAGAGGTCCATGATCAAGGTGCGTATCAAAACTTAGCCGATTCCTCAACATTTTTCATTATCTTAGAACTTGAATTAATCAGACTCTGATGTTAATCTTGACCATAATAGGATTGTTCCCTCATAATTCCATAATGGTATTTCTTCCACTAATCCATAATGGGATGCCCCCTCCTTGAGCATAATGCATTAATCACAAGGCATAGTCATTGTTAGGATTCTACAATTGACCATAAGTAGGCAATCAATCATGAAATGATATCTGTAGAAGAAGTGAATTGGGAAATCATTTATAAATTTCATGAGATATTCTATCATGCATAATCATACAATTAAACATCCAAACAATCAAATTTTAATTATGACAAGAAGCATGACCCACTTACCTTGAACCCTTATATCAAGTTGTTTGACTTGAATGATCCCTTAAACACCTGTAATGAGCATGGATCATATAATATGTACATTAGTTTATGAACATTAAACCCTAATTTTAATTATTTAATTTTTGAAGAGTTGGAGTATAAAAATCAGTTTGAAAATAGTATAGACTGATAGAGGATAGAAAAACCTGTCCATCGCATATTTTTCCATATTTGTACGAGGTTGTATGAAAATTCTATGAATTTTTCACTATGAACCAATAAAAAACCAGGAAACTATATGCATGAAATTAGTTAGATCTGATAATAAAGCTGATGTAAATAATGGGAAAAAGACTGGAAAATATAAGCACACTTTACACATAAATTAGAAACATGGGGACAAAAAGGTGATTCTCTCATTCAATTTATTTTGTGGCTGATAAACAAAGAACAGACATAAAATTCTAGGAAAACTGATGCAAATGGAATCATTTGATTAAGTTAGAAAAGGCACCAAGGTCATTTCATGACCACATTCTTCCTACGGGTCATGGTGCTCAACGAACAGACCTGGAGGTCCAAACTACAACCACAACGGGAGATGGATGACCGTCCATGGGGAATTGGGGTCCCCTGCGGCTTCCTTACATCAAGCTGAAGCCATCGAGCCAAAGCTCAATCTTGGGGGAAAGCATGAGTCCTATGTTCCATGGCACCACCATTGCTGATTACTACTTAAACAAAGAAATGCTAAAAAGGAAATAGATTGGAAAGACCAATGTATGGAAATACTTATTCGGGGACCAGAGAGGTTGGAGAAACAAACTTTAGTATGAAAAGTCTTTAGCACTCTTAGAACTCGTCGGAGAAGAAAGGCAAATAGGGAAGGAGGACTAGGAAACCAAACCATAGATAGCAGCCAGAAAAGTACTTAGTGGAGTTTAGAAAACATACATGAAACCAAAGCTAAATCATACAAGGCATTTGTGTGGTCAAAGTGATACTGGGAAGGTGCGACAGTAAGCATAGTGAAGGTCAAAGAGGGACCTATAGGGTAGAATGGATGTGGGAATCTCAAGGAAAACTGGAGATTATAAAACAAAGAGGGGTCGTTATGATGCTTATTGGTGCATAGATTGCACATATTGAAGAAGAGAAGGCAGAGCTGATGTGGTGTTCACCATAGAAGAAATTTGAGTAGGTTGGGGAGATTTAGAGTAGTGGAGGTTCAATTGATAGTAGAGGAGGATAGTGTCATGGTTTTAGGTGTTCACAGTTGCTTTATATGGGCAAGGGCAATGTTGTAGTGATGTTTGTGAAATAGGGTGATGAGAGTGAGAGACATCCCAAGAATGGGCATTTTGTCATTTGGTCACGAGCGAGGGTGAGTTATGTATTGATGGATTCTGAAAAGAAATTTGAACTCAAAGGTGAAGAAATATCACAAAAAGATGTAGTGATGAGGGTGAAAGAGATCACATAAGAACACACTACAAACTGGTTTCATACCTGCAAAGAACATGGAGGAATGAGATGACAATCTAGCTATTAGATCGTGGGCCTTAAGTGTGGGCTATTAAATGGTGGATGAGAAAACGAAATAGGCGCATGATAGGAAATAAACAATCACCACTCATTGATTTGAAACATATTCATACTTAGTTCATGGATAGGAAAGCTACATCTTGTTCATCTTCAAATCTAAACCTACTAAACCAAACTTGGATAACATAGCTATGGTATGTTGTACAAGATATCTAAAAGAAAAGATATCTTGGTAGTTGGCACCCCACCAGGTTAAGATTGAAAGTCTCCTAGTCCTGGCATCCAATTCTTCACTTGCTCCAAATCCTACATACACCACGTCCCTATCTATGCAAAACAAACATCAACATAAGTAAGAAGTACATGACACATTATAATATAGAAATTAATTATAAAATTGACATGAAATAAACTTGACTATAGATTAACTTAAACATTATTTGAATATTTTAAACTTGATGAATCATATAAGTTAATATATGTTTCCTCTCTTAATTCTCCATAGGAGCCCATTATTTATAGGAAATCACATTATTATAGGAAAGCCCATAATGACCCATAAAGGTCCATGGTCGAGGTGCATACAAAAACTTAGCCAATTCCTTAACTTTGTTCATTATATTACAACTTGAATTAATCATTAATGTATTTGATGTTAATTTTGACCATAATAGGAGTTCTCCCTCATAATTCCATAATGGAATTTCTCCCCTTAAGCCATAATGAGATGTCTCCCTCCTTGAGCATAATGCATTAATCATAAGGCATACTCATAGTTAGGATTTTACAATAGACTATAAGTAATCAAACATTCATGCACTGACATCTATACATAAAGTCAATTGGGAAGGCATTCATAAATATCATGTGATATTCTATTGTGCATAAGCTTAAATGTAAACATCAAAACAATTAAAGTTTAATTGTGCAAAGAATCATGGCCGACTTACCTTGAGAAAACCACCTTATGACAAGTCCTTTGACTTGATTGAGCCCTTAAACACCTATAATGGAGATGAATCATATACTATGTACATTAGTTTAATATCATTAAACCCTAATTTTGATTATAGAATTATTGAAGAGTTGGAGTATATAAATCAGGCTTTGAAAATATTATAGATCGATAGAGAATAGTAAAACCTTTCTAGCACATATTTTTTCATATTTTTTGAGGTCAATGCAATTTTGTGAAATTTTCACTATGGACCAATCAGAAATTAGAAAACTATAAGCATGACATCAATTAGCTCTGATAATAAAACCAATATAAATAATGGGAAAAATACTAGAGAACATAGTCGTGCATTACACATAAATTAGAAACACGAGGGAAAAGGTTATTTAGTCATTTAAAACATTTCAATTCTGATAATTAAAGAGTGTGTGTAAAATTCCTGGAAATCCCATGTGAATAGAATCATTCGATTAAGCTAGTAGAGGCACCAAGGTCATTTGATGGCTAAGTTTCTTCCTTCGAGCCATGACACTCGATGAGTAGACCTAGAAGTGCAAGCTCTGACTAGAGTGGGAGATGGACAAGCATACACAGAGAAGTAGGATCCCCTATGACTTCCTTACATCGAGCTAAAGCCGAAGCTCTAATGTGCACAAATTATATCACTTTTTGAACCATTATTGGATGCACTTTTCACTAATTTTAACCATAATTCCATGCTCAATCGTTCTAGATTCTTCACTTTTTAGTTGTATTACCCATTTCAAGTTCGTAACCACAAGTACATGACTATGGTGAGGAAATGGGGTCAATCTAACCAAAATCCGATCTTAGTTGGTTTCCTCAAGAAACTGCACATGTCTCAAGAAATTTCTTAAAGTTTCTAAAGGGAACACATTGTGTGTGTTTTAGCACATGACATGTGAGTTTACATATGGATTTCGTCCCCCCTTAGGAGAAAAGACATGACATGTCACTCAGACCACACGCCCTGTCCACACAGTAAAATGATCTCGCCAAAAGTTTTTCCAAAAGACACATTGTGTGCTTATTTTATTAGCACACACCATTTTGATCCAATCAGATCTACACAGTTCAACTCCAAATTTTAGCAACATGACACGTCTCTCATATGACATGGTGTACACTCTTGGGGCAAGATAGTTTTCACATCAATTACTCAAGGTGATACATCACGTGTCTTCTATTGGTATGCATGCCCAGAGAGCCAATTATGTGATGATTGTAATGGCATAACTTGTAATTGATTTGATTAATAAATAAAGGCAAGCTTCCAATTTCTTCTATTTAATTCACTTATGAGATAATGATGTAACATTATATAGGTCTAGAGAATAATATTACTCAATGACGTATGTCTTTAAGTACATGACTTGAGGAAATGAGATCAACATGGAAGTTAAAAGTATATATATATATATATATATATATATATATTCAGGCTAGAATACACTCGAGTGTACAGATAGCATGAATACACTCAAGTGTGTTTGCATATCAAGACTATTTTTTGCAAAATGTAAACCAATGATCTTCACCATCATACTATAACTAGGATACATATAAATTTTGAGTCCATTTGGATGAGTGTAAGTCACTCATCCAAGGGAAAAAAAATCAACACGTGAAACTAATTTGAAATGCATAATTTTTGTGGTCTTTATAACATGACCTATAAATGTTCAAATATGCTCAAATTTTGTGTATGAGCTATTCACAAGATGTTTAATAAGATCAACATATTAGATTTTTGAAAAAAATATTGCAGCATGAATAACTACTTGTGTATATTCTGCTTCAAATACACTCGAGTATATTCTAGCCTGACTATATATATATATATATATATTCTCATTATGTCCCTGATCATTAGTTATTGTGGAAGGTTGATAGACAACAATGACATACAAGATCAGAGTATGAGTTGGTTGATGATAAAATATCATTAGTCATGATATGGCTATATCAAACCAAGCACACAGATATATGTTGGAGAACAATGTATCAGACAAACCCACCATGAGACTGCCACATGAAAACCATTAGCATGGTAGTCATAGTCATCTCTCACAGTGATGGTTGTGTTTGTGGTTCTTAGAACTAAAATCACTACACTAATCACATGTCGTTTGGTATGCTTTGACATCATCAAATGCAATCTTGAAACATGGGTTGTTATAAAAGTGATGATTGGGTGAGTGTGACACATGGGGACTGACTATGAATGATAGAGATGGGATTTGTCCCTCCTACAAGAGTATGATATCCTAGGCCTCTTGATCAGTTAGATTGAGAAATGCATGGCCATGCACATGTGAGTCAATATGTGATATTGAGCTTACATATATCTCAGATAGTATGCTCTGGTTCAAGAAACAAGATTGAATGTTGAAGATGGTGACTACTCTACGCCTCAAGTTCAATATGGATATTAGAGACAAAGGAATTATACAAAAACTATAACACCAAGCAAAAATTTGAGGTTTAAGTTGTTCTCTAACTTTCCTTTTACTTATATAGCATTCATGTGCGACTATGCACCGTTCATTACTTGTGATGTCATAAGTTGTTATGGACATTCACTGGCAACATAATATGGGACCTATAGGGTCATACACATAGGTCTTGACCTAGAAGAGGAGTTTAATCTTGAATGATGATTGAATTGACTACTAAAGTGTTTAGGCATTCAATTCACACAACAATCAGCTGACTGCACTGCCAATTGATCAGATCACTAAGTGAGAAGGTCGTTTGGAGTGCCAGATGATCGACTCAAATGTTGAGAAATCAATTTGGATTGTCAGACTGATTAGAAATTGAATTGGATGAGTTGTGCCCAGACTGAGGTGTGAACCGACCAGTTCATTCTGTTGAACTGATTGACTCAACTTGGGTCACCATACGACCATTTGGGTGAGCGAGATGACTGTCTCATATGTTTGAGATTGCTCAGTTTGTGGGAAATTCGATTACATCATGGAATTAGTGCTGATGCCATGTTGTGCATTAATTGGATTCGAATTGTCAATTTTGTATGCGATTAAGAAACTATAAAATGACCATCTGGGTTGCCAAATGACCGTTTTGGTGGTTACAGGTTGTGAAAATTCAAGATCGTCTGGTTCCTTCCACTCCCGTACTGACTCAGAACCCTGACCCAAACCCCTCCTATAAATAGAGGGGTACTAGGGGCTTCCCAGAATACAACACAAACAATTTTGAATCGTTGCTCTGAAAATTGTTGTTCTCTTTGGTTTTGGTAACCAAGAGAGCAAAATAAAGTCCTACCTAACTAGAGAGGGATAACAATGGGAGAGAACAACTGAGGATCATTGTTGTGGGAGAGCAAGTTGGTGACTAGTACACCAACAAGAGGGACAACACCTTCCTGTCTGTTTTAAAAGTATCAGAGGAGTTCTAGGCAGTCCATGTGGAATTCTCTAGAGGCAGGTGCTGCAAATAAATTTGTCTAATCAAATAACACATATAAATTCCAAACTAGTATATATATGATATATATATGTAATTTACACGTGTGGCCCTAAAAGTGAGTTTTGATGGTGGATTTGGGGTGTGGTTATGGCCAATAACCTGTATTATATGTGCATGGTCGTGTGGTTGGTTAATCTCTTTTATCTATGTCTATGTACTGAGCCTCTATCTTATCTTCCCAATATAAAGTTAATTCTTTCCTACCCTTACTCCCTTCAAATGTAGCTCTAGGTTTCTCAATAATTATGTAAAAGTAGGATAGTTTACTTTTCTATTATGATGAAGAAGAAGGACATTCTAATGACACCAAATGACCATCTCGAAGATGAGCCGATCGGTTGGAGGACCGAGGAGGACCAGATGGATGAGATGAACCGATCGGCTAAAGGAGCTAATAAATGGTGGATAGAGGAACTAGATGACCAACAATGAGGCAAGTTGATAGGTTGAAGGGTTGAACCGATCAAACTAGATTGGCAAGTACGAATATTCATCAACAACATATTTCTGCATGTGATGTAGACCTAGGATGCGGTAATTCCTTGTGGCTCCAAGGAATTATATTAGGCTGGCCATAACCATCACTTTCATTTATTGCATGTTTTTGTTATGGGATACAACATGTATATGATACATACTATATATGTGGTGATTGGATAAATTATATGTATTTATAAATACAAACTCCCTCAAATAAAAATAATATTAATCCTTAGATGCTTTCCAAAAGTAGAAAACATAAAAAGCTTGATCGACCAAGCATAGGTTACGCCATAGTGTGGTGTGCCGTCTATTCTGTGGATGTGTTATGGTAATGATGTACGTTCCACCAATGCGGGGTGCGTTATTATTATGTCAACTTTTGGGTCAGGCTTAAACTGGTGATTCTTAGAGTGTCTAAGCCTAGAAGCATGTATATGAGTATGGCAAGGAGTTGCACATATCATCTATCCATAATTGCATATGATGCAATTGGTAGAAGTTGCCTACCTTGATAATTGACTATGTATGCTAACGTTGGTTGGGTCATAGTTGAATTATCTTGGATCTGGCTAACTAGAATATTGTACCTTGCAATATTCTAAATTGATATATGAGGACTATAAATTTGAAATAAAATAGTGGGTGCGATAATAATTAAAGAAATATTTATTATCGTCTAATTTTTCAAATCAAATAAAAAGGTTTTGACAAATGCAAATTTTCTCTTGTAGAATCAAATGGCGAACAATTACGTATTGCAATCGGTCCTTAAGAAGGAAGAACTTGACAGGACAAATTTCCATGACTGGTTTTGGACTTTGAGAAGGGTTCTTAATGAAGAGTGCAAGCTTTACGTCCTTGACAAACCAGTGCCATAATACTTGTTCCCGATTTACCTAGAGCAGAAGTGGATGCTTACTGGAAGCATGACAATGATTCCTTAGAGATAAAGTACCATATGTTTAGCTACATGATCTATGAATTGCATGAGCAATGTGACAACATGAGTGTTCTTGAGATGGTAACACATCTTAAGAAAGTGACACTTGGTTTTACAAAACAGTAAAGGGACAATATCATAAAGGTGCTACTTGAGTCTAAGCTGACAGAGGGAACCTTAGTAGATGAACATGTGCTCAATATGATTGGACATATGTATAATCTTGAAGAATTGGGATTCACCTTGAGACAAGAGTTGGCCACGAATATGATTCTAAAACTGTTGCTAGAATCATATAGACACTTTATTACGTGCTATCACATGAACAATATGGAAAGACTGATGTCAGACTTGCTTGACATGTTGATTCATGCTAAAGCAAGATTGAAGAAGGACAAGCCCATGATGATGATCAGTGGAGATGAGTCCAAGGATCACATCGAGGCTGAGAAGAGTTCTAAGGTCAAGCATAAATACAAATCTTTAACACTCAAGATAAGGAGAAACAAAAGTACAAGAGGAACACATCCTTTGTACCTAAAGGCATTCAAGTTGAAGAAGATGGGGATGGTAATCTCCACTTCATTTATATACATTATTGAGATAAATATATCTACTTCTTCATCATGGCTACTAGATACCAGATGTGGATCTCACATATGTTCGAATATGCATGATCTTAAAGGAAGTAGGCCTTTGAGAAAAGGCAAGGTGGAACTGTGAGTTGCTAATGGCGCAAGAGTTGTGACCAGCACCATTGGAACCTATAGTTTATCTCTGCCCACAAGCTTGTAATAGAGTTAGAGAGATACTATTATGTACCTGCTATAAATTGAAACATCATTTTTGTATCTTGTATGGATAAAGATGCATTTGAATTCCATATTAAAAATGGTCGATGTTCTATTTTCAAAGATGGGATCTTTTATGGCAGTGCCCCAATGTCTTATGGTCTTCACTTGTTAGATCTAAATACATAGTTTATAATGTTAATACCAAAAGAGTAAAACCTAACAATTCAAAAAAAACATACATTTGGCATTGTCGTCTTGGGCACAAAAATGAGATTTGCATATCTAGACTCATAAAGATGGTTATCTATACTCTTTTGATCTATAATCAATAGAGACATGTGAATCTTATTTGTTGGGCAAGATGGCCAAAACCCATTTCATAGGTAACAATGAGAGGGTTAGTGATATGTTAGGACTCATACATACTGATGTGTGTGCATGTTTTAGAACAATAGCTAGAGGTGGGTACCAGTACCTTATTACACTAATGACTTTAGTAGGTACGGCTATGTTTATTTAATGAAACTTAAGTAAAAAAATCTTGACAGGTTCAAGGAGTTCATGAATGAAGTAAAAAACCAATAAGATTAAAGCATTAAGACACTTCATTCTGATCAAGGTGGAGAATACTTAAACTAAGAGTTTGAGAACCTTCTTAAAGCCCATGGGATCATATCCCAAAGGACCCCACCTAGAACACCTCAACATAATGGTGTGTCAGAAAGAAGAAATCCCACATTACTGGATATGGTGTGATTGATGATGAGTTTAGCTAAGCTTTGGACTACCTTCTGAGGGTCTGATCTAGAAACCGCCGCATTTACACTAAATCGAGTACCATCTAAATCAGTTCAAAAGACACCATATGAGATATGGATTGGGAAGCGCCTCAATATGTCTTTTATGAGGATTTGGGGATGTGAAGCTTATGTCAATAGAATGTTTTCTGATAAGCTCGGCTGTAAATCTGATAAATGTTATTTTGTTGGATATCCTAAACAGAGAAAAAGATATTCCTTTTATTCCCTATCTGAAATAAAAGTATTTTTTTCTAGGGATGCTGTATTCTTTGAGATGGATTTCATTTCCAAAGGAATCATTGAGAGGACAGTGGAACTCAAAGAGGTTCAAGACCAACAAGAGAACATTGAAACAATAGATGAATGAGAGGAACAAAGAGAATCACAAAGTGTTTTGGAATCTCAAATTCCTCAAGGAACACATAAACCTCATAGATCTAATAGGACACACATTGAACCTGATAGATTTGAATATCTTGTGACTCATTAAGGTAGTGAATTGGTCATAGACGATGAGACAATAACCTATCAAGATGCTATTGAGAGACCAAAGTCTGAGAAATGGCTTGAAGCCATGAGATCTGACATGAAATCCCTATACACCAACAAGGTATGAACCTTGGTGGATCTACCTAAAGGGGTAAAACCCACAGGGTGCAAGTGGGTCTTAAAGAAGAAGACCAATATGGATGGAAAAGTTCAAACCTATCAGGACAAATTGGTTGCAAAGGGTTTGAAACAATTTCAAGGTGTTGACTATGACAAAACCTTTTCTCCACATGGTTAAGTCCATCATGATCATGCTTGCCATTGCAACTTATCATGACTATGAGATTTGACAGATGGATGTTAAAACTGTATTCCTTAATGAGAATCTTCTTGAGGATGTGTGCATGACAAAACTTGAAGGTTTTATAAATCAAAGGATGAAAATAAAGTATGTAAGCTAAAAAGATCAATCTATAGATTGAAGCAAGCATCTTGGAGCAGAAATCTTCATTTTGATGAGACAATCAAAGAGTTTGACTTTATTCAAAATGAAGATAAACCTTGTGTGTTGATATATATGTGTTTATCCTTTTTTTACATCTTTTAGATATCTTTTTAGGATTATTGTGTTGTTTATTTTCTTAAGTTTATATTGAATTGTATTAGTTTAAATTTTCTCTCTTTATCTTGAGTTTTAATTATTTTTGGTTGAATTTTTGTAGAAAAATGGCCTCATGATTAAGATCTCTTGGAAGATGTTTTGCACAATTCCCGCAGTGCCTGAACACATATAGACGTCGCCAAAACTGGCATAACTCTTATGTCACAAATCCAAAATTAACACACAAGTATGCGCTAGAAAAGGAATTCAGTTCTCTATAAGAAAAGTCATTTTTTTCACAGATTTACAAGCGATTGGCTATCCACACAGACTATTCGTTCCATCATTTTGGAAATTTAATAGCAAAAAGGATCAAAGAAATTAATGAGCAAACAAAGAAATTAAAAGGACAACAATTTAACAAAATCTTCCACTTTCTATTCAGAGAAACAATTAATGTTATTTTGAATAGGAGCAAAGGAAATATTGACCAAATCTTCTTATGTGGAGAAAAGAATGCAATTAAAATCTTAGTCAATTACCAAATCAATAAAACAATCAATATGATTAAGATTTGAGCAATGCTACTTTTGGATGAAGCAAGAATTTATTCTAGTCAAAGTGACCACCACCGCCACAAAGACATATCTCAAGGATTTTTACCCCTCCTCATCTCCATATAAAAGGAGGGGCAATCCACTAAGAAATGCATCTCAGATTTTATAATTGTATCTTGTTGTTAAACTCCATCGTTCCCGTTTATAGGTGCAATCTTTCATGTCTGTAATAAAAACATTATTCTTTTATCTCTAGTTTCTAGATCTCATTTTCTTATTCTTGTTCTTTTCTTTGGAGCGGGGAACTAAGAGAGTGAGCCATTTTATTGTCACCAGCTAAGATCTCCTTGGAGATTCTATCTCTTCTAATATATGGCTTTATACCTTTCTTCCCCATTTTCTCCATCTCTTAGTATGACTAGCGAGTAGTTTTCTTACTGGAACAAGGAGAAAATCCCCTTACCCATGTGATGATTGGATAGACGTTTTTTCTTGACTTTAGATAAATGGTTTTGGATTTGGAAATCAACAATTTTGATAAAGTGATCTCTCATTTTCATCGCTTGTTTATCTTGGCAGATGTGACTGTAGAACACAAGATTTAGAACAACCAAGTATATTACATGGGGATTTGGATGAGACCTCAGAAAAGTCCCCATTAGGATGATTGAACTAGGATCCTTGAACGTCTGGACCAATGGGTTCACGGGGAGTTGAACTTTTGTGAATCATGTATGGATGTTTTGCATGCCTTCCTTTATCTTTCTTATCGTGTGATTTTTTCGATTTGTTTTGGATTGGCTAGGTTGGTGAAATGCCTTAGATTTAGTATTTCTTTCTTTTGATTAGTTATATTTAATTCAACATATTTATTTTTGTTTTAGTTTTAATAATATCTCTAATTAAAATTTATATTTGTGTTCTCACAATAAGATTTGAAACTCAAACATCCTATGTTTGTCATCTCTAGTGATCGATACCTATCTGTACTCCATTGACTTGGTTCTTTCATCAAGTCGACAACCTATTTAGAAGTTTAAACTATAAGACTTATCCTAGTGATTGTTCCATATACAACAAAACACATCAATTTGGCGCCGTTGCTAGAGATAACAAGTGTTGTTTCTCAGATCTGGTTGCTTGTATACCTTATATAATCGTGTTCATATTTCTCTAACTTGTACAACTTTAGTCTTAGCATTCTTTCTCTATTAGATTTTGTAATTTCTTTTTGCCTTATGAGTATGATTTTGGAAGTAAAACTCCTCTTTTTGCCGAGTTTCCATTCCAATAGTACTATTTTCTAGTTTCTCCTTGTAATTTTTGACTAACCCCTTATCTTGTAATTTCTTATTATCTTTATAATCTCTTGTGTTAATTGACATATCTTTCAATAATACTATTCAAATGGAGTGGGCATTCCAATATCCCCACAATGTTATTATTGTGACCTTTACCACCATACATCTCTTGACTTTCTGACTCTACCCCATACTTATGGTAGCACCTCTTTTAATCTTGAGCCCTTTCATCCTGGGGGGTATGATGTTAATCTTAACCCACATTTTTTTAGAACAATTATGGGGAACCTTGCTATCCATATTCTAATGGGGAAAATGGGCCTATGTTTGATACCTAGTATAATTCTCAACAAGAAGAAAAACTTAAGGACCTAGAGAAGATGGCAGTTGAAGGACATGCACGACTAGAAACCAGCCGATCCTTGTTTGCTACTCTGCTAGAATCCCAGTCTCAAAACCTAGGTTATCCAAATTTGTCCCCCATGTTTCAGTGACACCTTGTAATACTAAATCTTCCTACCAAGATGGATGCAATGGAAATTACAATCCACCATATTTTAAAGATTATTATGAGGAGCAATGCCACCCTTATCAATATGAGAGGTACTATGACCAAGAATACTATGGGGGATATGGCAAGGATGGCCAAAATTTTGAGATGTATAAATCTAATTGTGAAACCCAATTTAATCCTCAACTAAAAGAGAGACTTAGGGCCTAGAGGAGATGGTAGCGTAAGGACAAAAAAAACTAGAAACCAACCAATCCTTATTAGCTACCTTAGTAGAGGATCGATCACATATATCCCTGGAGGAGTTAGAGCAATTGTTACAACCCCAAATTTTGGGTTCATATGGTTGGAAATGCAATTTTCCCAATAAATGTATGATTAGGGAAATTGTATGATTTATGTGTATTGAATGGATTTCCTTTCTTTTGTGAATGTGATTTCATGGATCATAATGCGTTAATGAGTCCATTATGATTAAAAGAAAAAGAGGAACTCAAATAATGCATTATTAAGAAGGAAATTTGAGATAATGTTGTAAATATGAGAAATAGGTGGAAAGATGAATGATTGAATCATCAGGGATGATATTTTGAATCCACAAGGTTTCTAATGGTAAAAGGAATCCAAATAAAGAGTATAAAAGAATAGGAGAGAGAAAATTTGAATAAAATATGCCTTTTAAAAGATAACTTGCATATGAAGAAAAGTCTCTCATAATTTTGAATTAGAGACCCAAAATTGGCACACAAGTAGTTTATGTCTTTATGGAATTTCCTATAAAATTTGGGATTAAAAGGATAAGCGGTTTAGGAGATATGATTTTTGTAATATTTTCTAAAGTGGAAAGGATAAAGGAAATACATTAAATGTCGCTTTTTATATCTGGATTGGAACTTAGGGCTCGGTCCATTTAAGTGTCATGCGATTTCCTGGCCATTTGATCCCGATTTGACAACCCTCATTCTGTCTCCTACCTTGCGACATGCTGGGAAAGTCTAGGGAACAAAGTCTCGTTCCTCTCATGCATCAATCCTTAAAAGCACTCAGGAATACCGCCCTCAGATTCAGGAGACAAAGATGATTCTTTCTCGCCCTGATTTTCCTTTGTTTCATACTGGGTTAGGACTTTCCCCAAAACCATGGGTCTCTGTTCGCAAGGGGAAGTACCACCATGATGTTCCCTACACCCAAAGTCTATATAAGAGGATCTATGGTCTTCTTACCAAGGGATGAGCACCATGGCTTAGCCAATTCTTCACGAGAAAGCCCTGTGAGACCTTTCCAATCTACGTCTACCTGGCCGAGAAATCTCCTAGCCATCTGAATGAATTCAGCCGTCTGTAGCAAATCTGTGACCACCATCGGGTTCAGTGGGTTGTGGCGAAGGAGGGGAGACCTTCTCCGATTGCTGAGGAGGCAGGATTTGTGAAGTCAACCGTGACGTTGACAACAACCTGGCACAAGTTCATGAATTGTGACTCATCGAAGGAAGGGGATGTAGAGGTGTAGAAATACCTTTCTACCCTATGCGCATCAGTTTGGTTAGCTACCCGCGTGGAGGGAAAGAACATAATCGCGTACCCTAACTTGGCTTGCAACCCAAGCGGGCCACATGCGGAGGTGGCTTCGGCCGATTGGCTCAGCCAACCCACGTGGAAAACAAGGTAAATGCCAACCCTTGTGATGTGGCTCATTTTGACTGGTCGATTTATGTTTAACTGGTGAAAATTATAATAAATCATAGGATGATCAGATGATAACAAACTATATATGAAAGTTGATAAAAAATACTAGGAATCTATTAAAAATATAATGAAGGCTTGATTCATCTTGCAATATGAAAAGTACTTAAAGTTGTCACCTTTAATGATGTTAGTAATGGAAACCCCTAATTTTGATATTAATGAGTTTTAGTAGAGTTCTTTGGATGGTTTAATCTAATATTAACTTGTTTTTAATAAAAGGAAGAATTAGATCTAAAAAGATGATATTTATGCATAGTTTCCTAATTTAGGGTTTTATATGTTCAATGTGCATTAATGGACTTAGAAACCCTATTCTAAGTGTTAATGGTTTCTAATGAAATATATTTTGAGATTCTTTGTATAGAATGATGTTAATATAATCCTAAGCCAAATTGATGAAAATAAGGCTTTGATACGAATAAGTGGATAATTAGGGTTTTGAACCTAGAACTGCTATTTTGAGGTTTTGTGGACATAAAAGAGGAAAGTTGTAAATTGATCTAAAGGAACCCTAATGAAACCCTAATTTGGATTAGAAAGCCTAGAAAGTGAATTCAAGTCAATAAAATAAGTTCTTGATGAGTGTGCAGTAATAAGGTTGTACATGCTTTTTAGGATTCAGTGCTTTGTGTGGTTGACTTGCTTGCTTGGATTGAATGCCTGATTGATTGGACTGTGATTATTACTTGTGAAATCTCCTAATCATGTATGTGGTTAATTATGAGTACACACTTTATGTTTCCCGACATTTTCATGATGATTTATCGATTGCAATGAAATTAAACTGGTTGGATGTTTCATTACTACAATCTTTAAAGTGACTATGAGTATCACAATTTAATTACATATGTGACTGTCTCGAACCTACATACCATCCTTGGATGTATGATGCAAGACCAAGCCCCAGAGGGAAGGTCTGAAGTGGTAAAGTCCCAGAGGGAAGACCACTGGGCACCCAAAGAGGTGACCTTAGGCACCAAGCTCAGGATGGAGAAGGTAGCCTTAAGTCCCTTGCAAGGACTAAACCCTAAGAGAGGGTATCCCAGAGGATGAGTAAAAGTGGTTGGGAAGTCACATTGAAAACATAATTTTGCATTGTTAACAACTACTTGATATGATTAGGTTGTTAAAGCTTATTTGTAATGTTTTGTTTGTCCTCACATACCAGTATATTCATTTATAATGACCAACGTTTTGTTTGTCGGAATTTTAGGAAATATCTGAAATTGAACAAACAATAAAGTGGAACCTGTGAAAGATTAAAGTTAAATTATTAAGGAGGATTTAGTTAGATAGAATTCTACTATGGGTATAAGTCTTAGTTGCCTATTTTTGAAGGTATGTGAAAGTAAATTTTTATTCTAGTTTTAGTTTAGTCTTTCGTAGAATTTATTAATTATTTTTGATTATTTGCAAAACCATTGATCGTATTTTTGGAATAATGCCTCTGACTTCTTGGTCTTCCATAATTGGGGGTTATCAGGAAGTGGGGTTGTTAAAATTGACATCAGTGTATGGTTTTCCATTTAATATCTAATAATTATTAAATTTTACAAACTCTTTAGAACCCAAGGGAGTTATTAGAGGATTTTCCAATGATGGAGGTATCTAGAAAAGGATCACAATTCGGGGGCTAGCAAGATTTTTGTCTGCCCTACTAGTTAGTCTACAAGGACTCTCAGATTCTGTGTGACTACCTAGACAAAATCAAGGGATTTGATTCAAAATAAGATACCTCTAGGTCTTCTCTCTCTGTCTTCATCCCTTATCTACCCCGTTCATTGGATAACTTTAAGAGATTAGGGTTTCTCTCTCTCCACCACCCTCCTGAGTTTTGGGATAAAGAATGATAAGGATTAATGAATCCTCCACCAAATAATGAAAAGCATGTAAATAAGATGTCATGGACATAAGTTTTAATAGTTTAAGTGTAAACTAAAGACTAGTTACATGCTTAGGTTGCATGTCGTGTGTTGTTTTGCCCTCAAGAAAGCTCTAAGGTTAGACCTTCTTGTAGGAGGATGATGAGAGAGTTAGCCTTAGAGGAAGAAGCCTCTAGGAAGAGGAAGAGACCTGACACATCCTCTGAGGATGATGCTAACCCAAAACCTAAGTGGTAGTTAGAGAAAGAGATGACATGATGAGTTGAATACCTTAGTCTTCTATACCTTCAAGTACATAGGTTAGACATACATGCTTTACGTAAAGGTTTTGAGTACCCATGAGAAGCATGAGCTATCTGTGGTTGTTTGACCTAGTGCCTTTTGGTGACCCGACCTTGGGTGGTCATGTCTGTTGAGGGTGAGGGATCACTCCTCATTGAAGAGGTTAGTGATGACCGTATAGGAACCTTAACAGATATATAGGATTAGAAAAGAGGCATGCACCTACATAGAAGAGGATGGCATCAAGGATGGCATCATGTTTAGACCTAGGACAGAAGGGTTATGCCTAATAGTTTATGAGTTGAGCATGTAGAGCTCTAGATGAACTTGGTTGGATATAGGTCTTGGTAGTACGTTTCACCCAGTTAAGGATAGCCATGCATCCTTAAGAGCTTGACCCATCTTTTGAGAGAGAACCTCCAGCGATAGAACCCGTTGTAGGGTTAGATCTAGAGAGAGAGAGAGTGAGACCCGATGAAGAAGGTTGGAGACCTTGACTCCGAGACATGAGGAATCATGAGAAGTTGGGTGTGATATGACATGGTTTAGATGACCCTGAATAGATAGATGTGGTCCAACCAGTTTAATTTCATTACAATTGATAAATCATCATGAAAACGTCGGGAAACATAAAGCATGTACTCATAATTAACCACATACCTGAGTAGGAGATTTCACAAGTAATAATCACAGTCCAATCAATCAGGCATCCAATCCAAGCAAGCAAGTCAACCACACAAAGCACTGAATCTTGAAAAGCATGTACAACCTATTTACTACACACTCATCAAGAACTTATTTTATTGACTTGAATTCACTTTCTAGGGTTTCTAATCCGAATTAGGGTTTCATTAGGGTTCCTTTATATCTATTTATAGTTTTCCTCTTTTATGTCCACAAAACCCTAAAATAGTAGTTCTAGATTCAAAACCCTAATTATCCACTTATTCGTATCAAAGCATTCTTTTCATAAATTTTTCTTAGGATTATACTAACATCATTCTATACAAAGAATCTCAAAATATATTTCATTAGAAACCATTACCACTTAGATTAGGGTTTCTTAGTCCATTGATACACATTGAACATATAAAACCCTAAATTAGGCAACTATGCATAGAGATCATCTTTTTAGATATAATTATTCCTTTTATTAACAATAAGTTAATATTAGCTTAAATCATCCAAAGAACTCTACTAAAACTCATTAATATCAAAATTAGGGTTTTCCATTACTAACTCTAATAAAGGTGACAACGTTAAATACTTTTTGGATTGCAAGATGAATCAGACCTTCATTATATTTTTAATAGATTCCTTGTATTTTTCTGATCAACTTTCATATATAATTTATTACCATCTGATCATCCTATGATTTATTATAATTTTCACCATTTAAACATAAATTGACCAATAAAAAAGAGCCACATCACAAGGGTCGACTTTTACCTTGTTTTCCACGTGGGTTGGCTGAGCCAATCAGTCGAAGCCACCTCCGCACGCAGTCCGCTTGGGTTGCAACCCAAGTCAGAGTGTGCAATTATGTTCTTTCCGTCTACATGGGTAGCTAACAAAATTGATGCACCTAGGGTAGAAAGGTATTTCTGCACCTCTTCATCCCCTTCCTTCGATGAGTCACTGTTCACAAACATGTGCCAGGCTGCTGTCAACATTGTGGTTGACTTTAGGAATCCTGCCTCCCTAGAAACCAGAGAAGGTCTCCCCTCATTCGCCATAACCCACCGAACCCGATGGTGGTCACAACTTTGCTAGAGACAGCCAGAGTCGTCGGGTTGGCTAGGAGATTTCTTAGCCAAGTAGACACAGATCAGAGAGGTCTCATAGGGCTTTCTCGTGAAGAATTGGCCAAGACACGGTGCTCATCCCTTGGCAAGGAGACCATAGATCCTCTTATATTGACTCTGGGTGCAGGGAACATCAGGGTGGGCCTTCCCCTTGTGAACAGATACCCATGGTTTTGGGGAAAATCCTGACCCAATATGGAACCAAGGAAAAGTAGGGTGAGAAAGAATCGTCTTCGTCTCCCAAATATGAGGGTGGTATTCCTGAGTGCTTTTAAGGATCGATGTGTGAGAGGAACAAGACTCTGTTCCCTAGACTTTCCAGTCTTTCATAAGGTAGGAGACAGAACGAGAGTCATCAGATCGGGATCAGATGGCCAGGAAATCGCATGACACTTAAATGGAACGGGCCCTAAGTTCCAATCTAGATATAAAAAGCGACATTTAATGTATTTCCTTTATCCTTTCCACTTTAGGAAATATTACAAAAATTATATCTCTGAAACCGCTGATCCTTTTAATCCCAAATTTTAGAGGAAAGTCCATAAAGACTTAAATTACTTGTGTGCCAAGTTTGGGACTCAAGTTTGAAAGTATGAGATACTTTTCTTCATATGCAAGTTATCTCTTAAAAGGCATATTTTATTAAGAATTTATCTCTCCTATTTTGTATACTCTTTATTTGGATTCCTTTTACCATTAGAAACCTTATAGATTCAAAATCTCATCCTGGTGATTCAATCGTACTTCTTTCCACCTATTTCTCATATTTTCATCATTATCTCAAATTTCCTTCTTAATAATGCATTATTTGATTTTTTTAATAATATTGGTCTCATTAACATATTATGATCCATGAAATCACATTCACAAAGGAACGGAAATCCATTCAATACACAGAAATCATACAATTTCCCTAATCATACATTTATTGGGGAAATTGCATTTCCAACCATATGAACCCAAAATTTGGGGGTGTAACATCCTTCCCCTCTTGTAGAAATTTTGCCCTAAAAATTCCACCAAACATACAAACAATCAGGATAAGACTTTCCCATGTCCATCATTGGCTCCCATGTGGCTTCATCCTCTCCATGGTGCTTTCAAAGAACCTTATCGTATTATATTCTTACATCTGAGTTCTTTCACCTTGGTATCTAGAATCCTCATAGGTGACTCAGGACATTTCAACCTCCCTTAAAGCTTAATAGGTTCATGGCTCAGCACCTGGCTTGGGTACATCACATAGTTCTCTAGAATGGAATCATGAAACACATCATACATCATGTTATCCTAAGGGGTAAGGCTAAACATAAGCATCTCCACCTATCCATCTCAAATGGCCCTATGTATCGAGGACTCAGCTTTCTCAGCTATATCTCAGAGGGGTCGAGTTTTCATAATACATGTTCACCCATTGTGAAATACATGTCAGTCTACTTCGCATCAGCTCATGACTCATGTCGCCCATGGGCTAACTCACCCATTTCTCGATCAAAGTGACTTCATTTGCACACACTATGGTCTCTCTGATCTTTACAAGGTCCTCTAACTGACATCATCCTAATGAAGTAGTGACTGACACAACCTCCCTTATAGAGCTTCTTACATCTCGATACTGGCTATGGTGGCAATCATAACAAGCAAACTCTGCTAGGGGCAAGAACTACTCCCATGTATCACCCTCAATGAGCACACATACTCTCATCAGACCCTCTAAAGTCTGGATCATACTCTCTTGACTGTCCATCAGTCAGGGGTGATATGTTGTACTCAACTTCAATCTAGCATCAAGTTCTTATTACACCTACTTCCACAACATGGAAGTGAACTTGAGGTCATGCTCAAAATATTAAACTCAGATCACAGTGTAGTTGAACTATCTCTCTCTCATATATATAGTTCAACCAAATATGTCACACTAACAATGCTTGCTCTTAGGCAAGGGATTAGGTCAACTTGGTAAGGCGATCTACCATAACCCATGTCGCATCTTGACCTCTCTTGGTCCAGGGGAGACCCACCGCACTGTCCATGGAGATCTACTCTCATTCCCTCTCAGGGACTCCTCATTCCTTTGACCATTTTCCCGTCGGAAGGGTCTGTAAGGGTGCTCAATATTAGCTAACCCTTCTATACGGGAGGGACCTCAAGGCCATATCCAAGAGATAACCCATTATCAAAAATATTATAATGGAGTTCTGTATATATATGTGTCCAAGTTATAAAACTAACGATGAAAACATCGAGTAAGACATATCAATACTACATGGCAATATTTGAGCGAGTAAACAAACAAGCATACAATACATATTTTTTCAAGCGAGAAAGCGATATTCATATAACTAGATAAGGCCCATACATGATTCAGAGATTTCATAACCTAACATATCCTTCACCATCTAGCCACATGCCAAACCTAATTAAGAACAAGATTGCTTATACACATTAGATTCTTATCATTAACCGTAATTAGGTGCATTTTAGGGTTTTGGCCAAGTTAGGTTACAAGTTGCTTATTAGTACATTTGATGACCTTATACTGATTTAGTGTCCATCATGTGGGTGTGGTTCAAGTTTCATTTAATTATGACGTTCCATGTACTTTCTATGATCATATCAAGGTTTAAAGCATTTACATACATTCTAGGGTCGAAAGACTCACAATAGAGCATCCTAGATCATGATTCATTAATACAGGAGAACCCATCATCAAACATGGTTTAGATCAGCAACATAAGAAACATATTCCAAAATAGGTGTGTCCATTAGAAGAAAGACTAGCAATCAGGGCAAAGTTCAACATTATAGTACAAAGTAGGCACATATGTACAATTAAAACCATATGAGCAATAGGGAGAGTAGGACTTTCATTTAATTTGAGTATACATATCAGACACTAATTTAGGGATCAGGGAGTAGATTGAGCATCAAGATCCAATCATTAATCATAATCATGTGTTAAACATAGTCAAAGTAGTCAAAGGTTACATCTTTAGCAATAAAAGGTAACTAGAAGAAGATTCAGGGTCTAGAAATATGCTCATGTTGTAGATCTTTTTGAGAGGATCAAAATGAAATATTGGTTTGTTAAATTTGGCCAAGGGAATTGAGAGTTATCTTTTCTATAAAATTTCCATTCAAAATATATGTATACAAATAAGGGTTACCTTGAATTCATTGAATGATCTGGGCCATTGGACCGAGATCCAACACATGCACCCCAGGCTACAGTGGTGCTAGACACCCACATGCATACACCGTTGATAGAGGGACCATCATAGTCCTCTACTGGATCGTGTGGCTGGAGGTAGATCCATCTAGGTCGTCGTTGGTTGGGCCATCAATCTGAGGGTCCACAACTGTTGTGCCCACCCACACACCCCCTCGTATCATTCTCCCTGTTCATAATAGAGGAGGAATAGGGGAGTCTTGTAGTGCCCCTACCCACCGGAGGAGAGGAGGGGAGGAGAACTACCACAGATCAGGGTGGCCTCCTAGGACGTGGCCGACGAGCAGCCCTGGTGAAAAGGAGTCGTGAAGAGCTCCTTCCCTTGTATTCCTTTGGTGGGGATGGCAGAACCCCAGTCGGAGCAGGTGGGATGGGTGAAGTAGAAAGGATATCGGACGACCAAGCAGGTGGAGGTGACATCTAGGGATGACGGTGCCCTGGAGGTGCGAGGGTTTTTATAGGGTTTTGGGGGCTAGGTTTAGGGTTTATTTAGGCCAATCTTGGCCATGGTAGTGGCCGCCACGAGGGGTACAGAAGCTTCATGAAAACCCCTTGGTTCGGTGTGAAAATCATATGTATTCACTGTGTATTTCAAAAACGGACTCAAAGGCGTTCAAATCGTACAAAATGGTCAAGAATCGGGTGAGATTCGGTGGCTCGGGCTCCCATACTCAGACGCCACCGTAGCAGGAAGATCTGAGGTAGAGGATGACCCTGCCACCATTGGATCAAGATCCAAGGGTGCGTGGGCCATTGCCTCACCCCGGGTCAGTATCCGCACGACCCATTTAGGGCGGAAAAATTGGCCCAACAAGGAAAAACAAAGGAAAGAAAGGGCTAAAAATGGAAGATATTAGGAAAATCATAAAAAATCATAGAAAGGTCCAAATGGTCTCAAATTTGGATCATATCTTCAGAATAGAGTGTAGAACAATTATGAAAAATTTAAAATAAAAAAGATCATGTATGATCAAGATTTTAATCAAAGGATTCAAGGGTATAACAACACTAGGATTTCATGCATATATGTGTATCATATTGACTAAAAATGTGGAATCTTTGACTTTGGTGGACATTATAGAGTTATGAAGTCAAAGGAGATGTAAAGAGTGTGGAATTAAAGTAACAAGAGTAATTATGCACAAAAAAGGAGAAAATCCACTTTATCAAATCCTTCCCTCCTTACAAGAAATTTCGTCCCTGAAATTCATCCAAGATCATAGTTAAGAGTCAAAGTCAAAATATATGGAGTCTAGGTATCCAACCATAGTTGTCAAGTCCCAAGGATCTGATACCATCTGTCATGGAACTGGAATCCCAGTCCCATGAACCAAACGTATACCAAAGGCAACATGCGGAAGTGTAAAGCTTAGCACACATGAACAAATAACAAGATAAAGGCACCAACACAGTCTCAACATTCAACAAGTATATATTATACAAAATGCATTATGTTCATGAATTTAGTTACATATTTCTAGAGTCAAGGGACAAGTCATTCATGTGCACCAAAACTGGATCTTACAACAAGTACACCTAGCATATCTCACCAAGCCCATCAACCTTCTAGCTATCTCTGAACCTAAAAACAAATATGAGAAACGGGTCAACACACGAGGTGTTGAGTATGGGGAAGAAAGATACATATATGTATAAGCTTTGCATAATTTTGAAAAGATTTCAAGATGAAAGAACAAGAATAAACATGTTAACTGTTTAATAAATGTGAAACCATATTTTATGTCATTTCACTCCATTTTACCAACAGTATCAAGCATGTTTAAGGCCTTTGACCATCTTCCCATCGGAAGGGTCCGTAAGGGTGCTCAAGATTAGCTAACCCTTCTATACGAGAGGGACCTCAAGGCCATAGCCAAGAAATAACCCTTTATCAACAATATTATAATGGAGTTTTGTATATATATGTGTTCAAGTTATAAAACCGACGAGGCAAATATCGAGTAAGACATAGCAATACTACATGGAAATATTTGAGCAAGTTAACAACCAAGCATACAATACATATCTTTTCAAATGAGAAAGTGATATTCATTTAACTATATAAGGCTCATACCTGATTCAGAGATTTCATAACCTAACATATCCTTCACCATCTAACCACATGCCAAACCTGATTAACAACAATATTGCATATACGCATTAGATTCTTATCATTAACCCTAATTAGGTGCATTTTAGGGTTTTGGCCAAGTTAGGTTACAAGTTGCTTATTAGTACATTTGATGACCTAATACTGATTTAGTGTCCATCATGTGGGTGTGGTTCAAGTTTCATTCCATTATGACGTTCCATGTACTTTTTATGATCATATCAAGGTTTAAAGCATTTACATGCATTCTAGGGTCGAAAGACTCACAATAGAGCATCCTAGATTATGATTCATCAATACAGGAGAACCCATCATCAAACATGGTTTAGATTAGCAACATCAAAAACATATTCCAAAATAGGTGTGTCGATTAGAAGCAAGACTAGCAATGTAGACAAAGTTCAACATTATAGTCTGAAGTAGGCACATATGTATAATTAAGACCATATGAGCAATAGGAGGAGTAGGACTTTCATTTAATTTGAGTATACATATCAGACACTGATTTAGGGATCATGAGGTATATTGAGCATCAAGATCCAATCATTAATCATAATCATGTGTTAAACATATTCAAAGTAGTCAAAGGTTACATCTTTAGCAATAAAAGGTAACTAGAAGAAGATTCAGGGTCTGGAAATATGCTCATGTTGTAGATCTTTTTGAGAGGATCAAAATGATATATTGGTTCGTTAAATTTGGCCAAGTGAATTGAAATTAATCTTTTCTCTAAAATTCCCATTCAAACTATATGGATTCACATAGGGGTTACCTTGAATTTATTGAATGATCTGGGGCATTGGCCCGAGATTCAATGCATGTTCCCCAAGCTACAACAGTGCTAGAGACCCACATGCATACACCGTTGATAGTAGGACCATCATAGTCCTCTATTGGATCATGTGGCTGGAGGCGGATCCATCTAGGTCGTAGTTGGATGGGCCATCGATTTGAGGGTCCGCATATGTCGTTCCCGCCCGCACACCCCCTCACATCGTTCTACCTATTTAAAATAGAGGAGGAATAGGGGAGGCTTGTAGTGCCCCTACCCATCGGAGGAGAGGGGGGAAGGAGAACTGCCACAGTCAGGGCGGCCTCCTGGGACGTGGCCGACGAGCAGCCTTGGTGAAAAGGAGTCGCTAAGAGCTCCTACCCTTGCCTTCCCTTGGCGGTGATGGCAGACTCTAGGTCGGAGCAGGCGGGTTGGGTGAAGTAGAAAGGATACCGCATCAAGATCTAAGGGTGTGCGGGCCATTGCCTCACCTCGGGTCAGTATCCGCACGACCCATTTAGGGTGGAAAAATTGGCCCAACAAGGAAAAACAAAGGAAAGAAAGGGCTAAAATGGCAGATCTTAGGAAAATCATAAAAAATCATAGGAAGGTCCAAATAGTCTCAAATTTGGACCATAGATTCATAATAGGGTGTAGAATAATTGTGTAAATTTCAAAAATAAAAAAGATCATGTATGATCAATATTTTAATCAAAGGATTCAAGGGTATAACAATACTAGGATTTCATGCATATATGTGTATCATATTGACTAAAAATGTGGAATCTTTGACTTTGGTGGACATTATAGAGTTATGAAGTCAAAGGAGACATAAAGAGTGCAGACTTAAAGTAACAAGAGTAATTATGCATAAAAAGGGAGAAAATCCACTTTATCACATCCTTCACTCCTTACAAGAAATTTCATCCCCAAAATTCATCCAAGATCATGGTTAAGAGTCAAAGTCAAAATATATGGAGCCTAGGTATCCAACCATAGTTGTCAAGTCCCAAGGATCTTATACCATCTATCATGGAACTGGAATCCCAGTCCCATGAATCAAACGTATACCAAAGGCAACATGCGGAAGCGTAAAGCTTAGCACACATTAACAAATAACAAGATAAAGGCACCAACACAGTCTCAACATTCAACAAGTATAAATTATACAAAATGCATTATGTTCATGAATTGAGTTACATATTTCTAGAGTCAAGGTACAAGTCATTCATGTGCACTAAAACTAGATCTTACAACAAGTACACCTAGCATAGCTCACCAAGCCCATCAACCTTCTAGCCATCTCTGGACCTAAAAACAAAATACGAGAAATAGGTCAACACATGAGGTGTTGAGTATGGGGCAGAAAGATAGATATATGTATAATCTTTGCATAATTTTGAAAAGATTTCAAGATGAAAGAACAAGAATAAACATGTTAACTGTTTAATAAATGTGAAACCATATTTTATGTCATTTCACTCCATTATACCAACAATATCAAGCATGTTTAAGGCCTTTGACCATCTTCCCATCAGAAGGGTCTGTAAGGGTGCTGAAGATTAGCTAACCCTTCTATACAAGATGGACCTCAAGGCCATAGCCAAGAGATAACCCTTTATCAACAATATTATAATGGAGTTCTATATATATGTGTTGAAGTTATGAAACTGACGAGGCAAACATCAAGTAAGACATAGCAATACTACATGGCAATATTTGAGCAAGTAAACAAACAAGCATACAATACATATCTTTTCAAGTGAGAAAGTGATATTCATATAACTAGATAAGTCCCATACCTTATTCATAGATTTCATAACCTAACATATCCTTCACCATCTAGCCACATGCCAAACCTGATTAAGAATAAGATTGCATATACACATTAGATTCTTATCATAAACCCTAATTAGGTGCATTTTAGGGTTTTGGCCAAGTTCGGTTACAAGTTGCTTTTTAGTACATTTGATGACCTTATACTGATTTAGTGTCCATCATGTGGGTGTGGTTCAAGTTTCATGCCATTATGACGTTCCTTGTACTTTCTATGATCATATCAAGGTTTAAAGCATTTACATGCATTCTATGGTCAAAAGACTCACAATAGAGCATCCTAGATCATGATTCATCAATACAGGAGAACCCATCATCAAACATGGTTTAGATCAGCAACATAAGAAACATATTCCAAAATAGGTGTGTCCATTAGAAGCAAGACTAGTAATCTAGGCAAAGTTCAACATTATAGTCCGAAGTAGGCACATATGTACAATTAAGACCATATGAGCAATAGGGAGAGTAGGACTTTCATTTAATTCAAGTACACATATCATACACTGATTTAGGGATCAAGGGGTATATTGAGGATTAATATCCAATCACTAATCATAATCATGTGTTAAACATATTCAAAGTAGTCAAAGGTTACAACTTTAGCAATAAAAGGTAACTAGAAGAAGATTCAGGGTCTGGAAGTATGCTCAAGTTGTAGATCTTTTGGAGAGGATCAAAATGATATATTGGTTCATTAAATTTGTCCAAGGGAATTAAGAGTTATCTTTTTTCTAAAATTTCCATTCAAACTATATGGATTCACATGGGGGTTACCTTGAATTCATTGAATTATCTGGGCCATTGGCCCGAGATCCAATGCATGTGCCCCAGGCTACAACGGTGCTAGAGGCCCACATGCATACACCGTTGATAGAAGGACCATCATAGTCCTCTACTGGATCGTGTGGCTGGAGGCGTATCCATCTAGGTCGTCGTTTCCTGGGCCATCGATCTGAGGGTCCGCAACTGTCGTGCCCGCCTGCACACCCCCTCGTGTTATTCTCCCTATTCATAATAGAGGAGGAATAGGGGAGGCTTGTAGTACCCCTACCCGCCAGAGGAGAGGGGGGAAGGAGAACTGCCACAGATCAGGGCGGCCTCCTGGGACGTGGCAAGCGAGCAGCCTTGGTGAAAAGGTGTCATGAAGAGCTCTTGTCCTTGCCTTCCCTTGGCGGCGACGGTAGACCCCAGGTCGGTGAAGGGGGTTGGGCGAAGAAGAAAAGATACTGGATGGCCAAGCAGGTGGAGGTGACACCTAGGGATGACGACGCCCTGGAGGTGCGAAGGTTTTTATAAGGTTTTGGGGGCTAGGTTTAGGGTTTATTTAGGCCAAGCTTGGACATGGCGATGGCCGCCATGAGGGGTACATAAAGTTCATCAAAACCCCTTGGTTCGGTGTGAAAATCATATGTATGCATTGTGGATTTCAAAAACGGACTCAAAGGCGTTCAAATCGTGCAAAATGGTCAAGAATCAGGTGAGATTTGGTGGCTCGGGCTCCCCTACTCAGAGGCCACGGTAGTAGGAAGATCTGAGGTAGAGGATGACCCTACCACCATCGGATCATGATCCAAGGGTGTGTGGGCCATTGCCTCACTCCATGTCAGTATCCGCACGGCCCATTTAGAGCGGAAAAATTGGCCCAACAAGGAAAAACAAAGGAAAGAAAGGGCTAAAAATGGCAGATCTTAGGAAAATCATAACAAATCATAGGAAGGTCCAAATGGTCTCAAATTTGGAACATAGCTTCATAATAGGGTGTAAAATAATTATGAAAAATTAAAAATAAAAAATATTATGTATGATAATTATTTTAATCAAAGGATTCAAGGGTATAAAAACACTAGGATTTCATGCATATATGTGTATCATATTGACTAAAATGTGGAATCTTTGACTTTGGTGGAATTATAGAGATATGAAGTCAAAGGAGACATAAAGAGTGCGTACTTAAAGTAACAAGAGTAATTATGCACAAAAAGGAGAAATTCCACTTTATCACATCCTTCCCTCCTTACAAGAAATTTCATCCCTGAAATTCATCCAAGATCATAGTTAAGAGTCAAAGTCAAAATATATGGAGTCTAGGTATCCAACCATAGTTGTCAGGTCCCAAGGCTCTAATACCATCTATCACGGAACTGGAATCCCAGTCCCATGAACCAAACATATACCAAAGGCAACATGCGGAAGCGTAAATCTTAGCACACATTAAAAAATAACAAGATAAAGGCACCAACACAGTCTCAACATTCAACAAGTATAAATAATACAAAATGCATTATGTTCATGAATTCAGTTACATATTTCTAGAGTCAAGGTACAAGTCATTCATGTGCACTAAAACTGGATATTACAACAAGTACACCTAGCATATCTCACCAAGCCCATCAACCTTCTAGCCATCTCTGAACCTAAAAACAAAATATGAGAAACGGGTCAACACATGAGGTGTTGAGTATGGGACAGAAAGATTCATATATGTATAAGCTTTGCATAATTTTGAAAAGATTTCAAGATGAAACAAACAAGAATAAACATGTTAACTGTTTAATAAATGTGAAACCATATTTTATGTCATTTCACTCCATTATACCAACAATATCAAGCATGTTTAAGGCCTTTGACCATCTTCCCGTCAGAAGGGTTCATAAGGGTGCTGAAGATTTGCTAACCCTTCTATACGAGAGGGACCTCAAGGCCATAGCCAAGAGTTAACCCTTTATCAACAATATTATAATGGAGTTCTATATATATGTGTGTTCAAGTTATAAAACTGATGAGGCAAACATCGAGTAAGACATAGCAATACAACATGGCAATATTTGAGCAAGTAAACAAACAAGCATACAATACATATCTTTTCAAGAGACAAAGCGATATTCATATAACTAGATAAGGCCCATACCTGATTCATAGATTTCATAACCTAACATATCCTTCACCATCTAGTCGCATGCCAAACTTGATTAAGAACAATATTGCATATACACATTAGATTCTTACCATTAACCCTAATTAGGTGCATTTTAGGGTTTTGGCCAAGTTAGGTTACAAGTTGCTTATTAGTACATTTGATGACCATATACTAATTTAGTGTCCATCATGTGGGTGTGGTTCAAGTTTCATGCCATTATGATGTTCCATGTACTTTCTATGATCATATCAATGTTTCAAGCATTTACATGCATTCTAGGGTCAAAAGACTCACAATAGAGCATCCTAGATCATGATTCATCAATACAGGAGAACCCATCATCAAACATGGTTTAGATCAGAAACATAAGAAGCATATTCCAAAATAGGTGTGTCCATTAGAAGAAAGACTAGAAATCTAGGCAAAGTTCAACATTATTGTCTGAAGTAGGCACATATGTACAATTAAGACCATATGAGCAATAGGGAGAGTAGTACTTTCACTTCATTCGAGTATACATATCAGACACTGATTTAGGGATCAGGGGGTATATTGAGCATCAAGATCCAATCATTAATCATAATCATTTGTTAAACATATTCAAAGTAGTCAAAGGTTTCATCTTTAGAAATAAAAGATAACTAGTAGAAGACTCAGGGTCTGGAAATATGCTCATTGTAGATCTTTTTGAGAGGATCAAAATGATATATTTGTTCGTTAACTTTGTCCAAGGGAATTGAGAGTTATCTTTTCTCTAAAATTTCCATTCAAACTATATGGATTCACATAGGGGTTACCTTGAATTCATTGAATGATCTGCTCCAGTGGCCTGAGATCCAACGCATTCACCCCAGGCTATAGCGGTGCTAGAGGCCCACATTCATACACCGTTGATAGCGGGACCATCATAGTCCTCTACTGGATAATGTGGCTGGAGGCAGATCCATCTAGCTCATCGTTGGTTGGGCCATCGATCTGAGGGTTTGCAGCTGTCGTGCCCACCCGCACACCCCCTCGCGTCGTTCTCCCTATTCATAATAGAGGAGGAACAAGGGAGGCTTGTAGTGCCCCTACCCACCAGAGGAGAGTGGGGAAGGAGAACTGCCATAGATCAGGGCGGCCTCCTGGGACGTGGCCAGTGAGCAGCCCTGGTGAAAAGGAGTCACGAAGAGCTCCTGCCCTTGCCTTCCCTTGGCGGCGATGGCAGACCCCAGGTCAGAGCAGGTAGGTTGGGCGAAGCAGAAAGGATATCAGACGGCCAAGCAGGTGGAGGTGACGCCTAGGGCTGACGGTGCCCTGGAGGTGTGAGGATTTTTATAGGGTTTTGGGGGCAAGGTTTAGGGTTTATTTAGGCCAAGCTTGGCCATGGCGGTGGCCACCACGAGGGGTATAGAATGTTCATGAAAACCCCTTGGTTCGGTGAGAAACTCATATGTATGCATTGTGGATTTCAAAAACGGTCTCAAAGGCGTTCAAATCGTGCAAAATGGTCAAGAATCGGTTGAGATTCGGTGGCTCGGGCTCCCCTACTCGGATGCCACGATAGCAGGCATATCCGAGGTAGAGGATGACCCTGCCACCATCGGATCAAGATCTAAGGGTGCACGGGCCATTGCCTCACCCCGGGTCAGTATCCGTGCGGCCCATTTAGGTAGGAAAATTTGGCCCAACAAGGAAAAACAAAGGAAAGAAAGGGCTAAAAATGGTAGATCTTAGGAAAATCATAACAAATCGTAGGAAGGTCCAAATGGTCTCAAATTTGGACCAAACTTGATAATAGGGTGTAGAAAAATTCTACAAAATTACAAATAAAAAGATCATGTATGATCAAGATTTTAATCAAAGGATTCAAGGGTATAACAACACTAGGATTTCATGCATGTATGTGTATCATATTGACTAAAAATGTGGAATCTTTGACTTTGGTGGGCATTATAGAGTTATGAAGTCAAAGGAGACATAAAGAGTGTGGACTTAAAGTAACAAGAATAATTATGCACAAAAAAGGAGAAAATCCACTTTATCACATCATTCCCTCCTTGCAAGAAATTTCATCCCCGAAATTCATCCAAGATCATAGTTAAGAGTCAAAGTCAAAATATATGGAGTCTAGGTATCCAACCATAGTTGTCAGGTCCCAAGGCTCTAATACCATCCTTTGGAAGTCCAAGCTCCCCAATCGTATCAAGCTGTTCCTCTGGCTCTTCATGCACAATGCTCTGCTCACGAATGTGGAGAAGCGTAGGAGACACATGGACACGTCCATCCTTTGGCCCCAGTGTAACGAGACTGACGAGACTACTCTTCATTGTCTACGTGATTGCCGTTACCAAAAGGCTGTTTGGGAAGGTTTACACGTCAACAACAACTTCTATAGCATGGATGCCGCTTCTTGGACCTCACATATCATCTCCTCTGCTAGCAAGGATCCCATCTATGCTGTTGCATGTTGGCATCTTTGGAGGGTTAGAAATGAATACGCCCATTCACTCAAATCTACTCCTATGCAGGTCCAGATTAAGTTCATTCAAGAGAGGGTGAACTCTATTGCGAATCTCCCGCACCTCAATCGTTCTCACTGCCCCGTTGCCGAGGCCTCGATCTCTCTGTCTGATAGGGACTTCCTGGTCTTTGTCGACACATCTTTCAACAGCAACTCTCTCCAGTGCGCCACCGGCGTTTACATAACAAACAGAGCACGGGTCCTTGTGCGAGGTTTAGGCGCCCCGGGTTATGCTTCAAGCGCGGTCGAGGCAGAAATCAAGGCCATCTTGCACGCTGTAAACACTTGTCGGTCGGACGGTCTTTCAAGACCCCTGATCCTTTCCGACTCTGCATCCGCCATCGCCGTCCTCAGGAACATGGAGGAGGCGCCGCCCAGCCTGAAACCCTTTCTCAGGCCATGGTCGAAAGACCAGTTATCCTCTTTTACTCTTCAGTACCTTCCTAGGAAGTATACCTTAGTAGCAGATGCAGTAGCTAAACATGTCTTGTCTAATGGCATGGCAGAAGATTTCATTTTCAAACCTCCTTGGCATTTGCCGGAGGTTGAGCTCTGTAATCTGATTGCGAGTTAATATAGTTTTCGTTATGGCAAAAAAAAAAATATGGAGTCTAGGTATCCAACCATAGTTGTCAAGTCCCATGGATCTTATACCATCTTTCATGGAACTGGACTCCCAGTCCCATGAACCAAACGTATACCAAAGGCAACATGTGAAAGTGTAAAGCTTAGGACACATGAACAAATAACAAGATAAAGGCACCAACACAGTCCCAACATTCAACAAGTATAAATTATACAAAATGCATTATGTTCATGAATTCAATTACATATTTCTAGAGTCAAGGTACAAGTCATTCATGTGCACTAAAATTGGATCTTACAACAAGTACACCTAGCATAGCTCACCAAGCCCATCAACCTTCTAGCCATCTCTGAACCTAAAAACAAAATATGACAAATGGGTCAACACATGAGGTGTTGAGTATGGGGCAGAAAGATGCATATATGTATAAGCTTTGCATAATTTTGAAAAGATTTCAAGATGAAATGAACAAGAATAAACATGTTAACTGTTTAATAAATGTGAAACCATATTTTATGTCATTTCACTACATTATACCAACAATATCAAGCATGTTTAAGGCCTTTGACCATCTTCGCATTGGAAGGGTGCTCAAGATTAGATAACCCTTCTATACGAGAGGGACCTCAAGGCCATAGCCAAGAGATAACCCTTTATCAACAATATTATAATGGAGTTCTATATATATATATATATATATATATATATATATATATATATATATATATATATATATATATATATATATATATATATATATATATATATATATATATGGGCATATCTTCGCTACCCGTGCGGGTAACTAAGATTCGCTACCCGTGCATCAGTTTTGTAATGGGAAGGTATGCATTTGTAATGAGACAATCCAAATTTGTAATGAGACGACCGAAATTGTAATACAAAGACTCGTTTTGTATTACAACGTTGTTACAGTAATAAATATATATTTATTACTGTAACAACACTGTAATACAAAATGAGTTTTTGTACTACAATTTCGGTTGTCTCATTACCAATTTGGTTGTCTCATTACATATATGTGTCATCTCATTACAAAATTGATGCACGGGTAGCGAAGATATACCCTATATATATATATATATATATATATATATATATATATATATATATATATATATATATATATATATATATATATATATATATATATATATATATATATATATATATATATATATATATAGGGTATATCTTCACTACCCGTGCGGGTAACTAAGATTCGCTACCCGTGCATCAATTTTGTAACGGGAAGGTATGCATTTGTAATGAGACAATCCAAATTTGTAATGAGACGACTAAAATTGTAATACAAAGACTCGTTTTGTATTACAGCGCTGTTACAGTAATAAATATATATTTATTACTGTAACACCGCTGTAATACAAAATGAGTCTTTGTATTACAATTTCGGTTGTCTCATTACAAATTTGGTTATATCATTACATATATGTGTCATCCCATTACAAAATTGATGCACGGGTAGCGAATCTTAGTTACCCGCACGGGTAGCGAAGATATACCCATATATATATATATATATATATATATATATATATATATATATATATATATATATATATATATATATATGTGTGTGTGTGTGTGTGTGTGTGTGTGTGTGTGGGTGTGTGTGTGTGTGTGTGTGACATCCCAGGTTTGAGGCCTAGGATAACATGATCTTAAAAGGAATGATTGGACTATCCATATCACGAAGGTGCACCTCCTTTTCCGGGAGCCCATCTCTAAAGAACTCCATATTTAAGCGTGCTCAACTTGGAGTAGTACTAGGATGGGTGACTAGTTGGGAAGTTGATTCTGGCTTGCGCGTCAGTGTGGACAAAGTGCGCAGTTAAGGCTAGTCGTGGTCTGTGGGGCCAGTCGTCATTCCTGAAACTCTGCTAGAGCCTTGGGCAGTGGGCTGGGGCGTTACAAATGGTATCAGAGCCATAACCCCTCCAGTAGGTGGGGCCCACATGGTTATGTGGCATGCCAGTCTTGAGCCGTGTGGTCCAGGCAAGTTGGAAAGGGCTATCCATAGTGACGAGATGGAGCCGCCCTTGCGCTGGTAGCCGTGGACGGGAGCTGGGTGTCCATGGGCCACTGTGGGTCTGCACTGAAACGGGGTCAGATTATGAGGCTATATAGTTGAGCCTTGACGAGGACGTCAAGAGTCAAAGTGGGGGAGATTGTAACATCCCAGGTTTGAGGCCTAGGATAACATGATCTTAAAAGGAATGATTGGACTACCCATATCACCAAGGTGCAACTCCTTTTCCGGGAGCCCATCTCTAAAGAACTCCATAGTTAAGCGTGCTCATCTTGGAGTAGTACTAGGATGGGTGACCAGTCGGGAAGTTGATCCTGGCTTGCACGTCAGTGTGGACAAAGTGCGCAGTTAAGGCTAGGCGTGGTCTATGGGGCCAGTCGTCATTCCTGAAACTCTGCTAGAGCCTTGGGCAGTGGGCCGGGGCGTTACATCTACAACACCTGAGGAAACCACCCCACTTGAAGAAGGTCTTCCATTTCATGAACCCAACATTCCTCCTCAACCACCCCTTGCTTTACAATAGGTTGAACACAATGAGGAAATTCTATCTTTATAAGAAGTCCACATACCCCTATCCTTTTACTAAAAGGAAGATGTCCCCATTCTTATCCCGCATGAACCCTTGGGGACTCCTCACATTGAGAAACTTGAGATACATGCTATATCAACCATGAATATTATCAATCCCAAGGTTGATTGCATGATTTATAGGGAGAATAAAAATACTTGCGATGCTGGTTTTTACCTTTTGGCTCCTTTCATATTAGCATCAGTTCACTCTTTTGAAGGTCAATATGATGGAGGAAAACTTGAGCCAGATCCTCCACATAACTTTGTTCATCCGACACTATGCACATTACCCATCAAACACTCACCATTCTCCCCCAAACCACATCCATCTTCAATACTTCCTTCATTATCGAGGGAAGATTTGTGGATCTTATTAGAGGGACTATGAGGTGAAAGGAATTACGAACACCTCCTTGAGATTGCACAACTGCCCAATCGTTGGGTGCACTATGAAGTAGCCTTAATAAAGGTTCTAGTCTTCCTACACATCCCCTTCATCTGGACATTTTTTGAGCTACCAGGACCCCCTGGAAATCTTCACTCTTCTCTTCCCTCCATCTCAGGTTTGGGTTTTGATCGGGATGAGAAAAAAATTTATGTCTGGGGTGGAGATGGGTGATATGTTCTTATTCCACCCCCTTATCTTCCTTTTTGCATTATATTTTGTCTATTATATATATAGGTAATTGTTTTTAAAATTTCTTCTTTTATGGACTTTATCTAGTCAGCCATGTTTTTATTTTCTTAGTTGCAAAATGGCCATTATCTAGTCGGCCAATTTGAATAGATGTATATCATTGTACCCCTTTTGAATTTAGTAATTCTTTTTGCAAACAATTTTACAATTTGCCATGTATGAAACCACCATGTCACATGTGACCCCAAAATAGCATCACTCCTTGGAAAAGTTGGCAATTCATATGGAATCAATTAAAACCAAACACATTTTTTCTCTATATTAAACTAGATTAACTTGATTAAAATCTCACATAATGTGATTGATTGGAATACTTTATCTGATGCAATGACACTTTCAAAAAATGTGAAGTTATAAACACAAGAACCCCTTTTGTTTTCCCCTTATTTTCTTTCTAAAAAAGAGAAGCAAAAAATAACCAAAAGAAAAAAATCAAGTCTGGTGTGTCATGCTTCTCATATAAAAAATTCCATACCCCACAAAGGGGCGTACCGTCAAAAGATGCCAAAGAGCACAAGAAAAGAATTGTGACCAATGTAGCGATAACTACATATATTAAATATATCCCGAGTAGAATAGAGGACAGATCACCATATTCTGCATTCCCTCGTCCTGTTCTTGTCCAACAACTAAAAAAAATGAAAAAAATGGGAGTGTCAAAGTAGAAGTAATATGAAGCCTATTTTTCTACAAAATCTTTATTTAGAAACAAGTTATGAAATTTGTTTTGATAGAGAATATTAGAACTTTGTGTTTTGTGGTTTTAGGAGATTATGTTACTTGGCCAAAAATTGGAGGTAAGGAATAAAGTGTTGATACAAGGGTGAGGATTGATAGGTTGTGAGTATAAATTGGAATTATTTTTTATTTTATTTGCTTGAGGACAAGCAAAGATTCAAGTTTTGGGGTATTTTGATAAATATGTGTTTATCTTTTTTTTACATCTTTTAGATATCTTTTTAGGATCATTTTGTTATTTATTTTCTTAATTTTATATTTAATTGTATTAGTTTAGATTTTCTATCTTTATTTGGAGTTTTAATTATTTTTGGATGATTTTTTTAAAGAAAAATGGCCTAATGATTAATATTTCTTAGAAGATGTTTTGAACAATTCTCGCAGTGCCTGAAATTCAAGTATAGATATTACCAAAAATGTCATAACTCTTATGTCCCAACTCCAAAGTTAACACACAAGTATGTGTTAGAAAGGGAATTTATGATCTAAAAGAAAAGTTTATTTTTCACATATTTCCAAGCGGTTAGATGGTCACACAGACCATTCATTTCATCATTTCAGAAATTTAACAGAAAAGAGGATCAAAGAAATTAATGAGTGATAAAAGAAATTTAAATAATGATAATTCAACAAAATTTTCCATTTTCTATTCAAAGAAATAATTAATGTTATTTTTTTAGGGAAGTCAGGAGGCTCTTTTATTCAACTCGCCCTCCTCTTGCAAGCATAAAACTAAGATTTAATACACTGTTAGCTATGAAACAAAACTTGTTAGGACTCCTACCATTACAGAGGGGATAGGGGATTAGATGACCCACAAGGTCGATAGGAGCGTCCGTATAGGTAAAACCTTCCTTATGGTTTTTTAGGTGGTGTTTAGACAGAGTGTCGACCAACATGTTATGCTCTCTAGGGAGATTAATAATCTGTAACTCTGGGTTCTCGTTGAGGATATTATGAATGGAATGGATCCAAGTTCTAAAGGCTAGGAAGTTCTCTGGAGGCCCATCAATAGATTTAATAGATTTGGAGCTGTCAGTAATAATAGATGCAGGTCCCGTTATAGATTCAGAATGGGTTCTTAGAGCAAAATCTATTACTCGTATTTCATCTTCTGTCACTGATTCAACCTGGATGTGTATAGCTGATCCTCCAATCCATATCCTATTCTCATTCACTATAGTCATAGATATGGACATCTCCTTGTCTTTGACAATAGCGACTACATACACAATCTTGTGTTCATTAGGCACACCGGTTGCATCATTGTCATCCTCAATATTATGCTATTTAACCAGAGCCTTCATACGTCTTACCTTAGATATGTTGGTGCAGAGGTTGTCGATTTGAACAAGTTGCTTAGCAGTGCTAACATGAACGTTATCAAACACCGTGTTGTTCCTTGCTTTCCAAATGGTCCAGCAGGTGGCAGTAAAGCAGATAATGTCTGCCTCCTTTCCTTACAGATAGTTCATAAGCCACTATTGAATAGAGGTATTGAGCGAATTGACTTTGTTTTTGATGTTCATCTTAAACTAGATTTCTCTTACATAAGGGCAGATCCAGAGAGCGTGGAGAGTATCTTCCTCTTGTGCCTCACATCTATGATAGATGGAGCTGTCACTGAAGGTCCATTTCTTGCATATCCCATTAGTCATAATTCCTTCATGAGCTACGAGCCAGATGAACACCTTAATTTTACTAGGTATATGTAGCTTCCATATAGTAGGCCAAATATTTTTGATAGGGTACTAGATGTCAGCATGGATAATATCATAAGTGGAGGAAGTGGTGTAGGATCCACTCTCATCATGTAGCCAACTCCATGTATCTTCGCCTTTGCTCCCAACTAGGATTGGAAGGTCGATGATAAGATCGACACAGTAATCTGGAAGATAGTTTAGAAGGAAATCCTTATCCCAATTGCCATCAATGTTACGTAAGAATCCAACTGTGAGGTTGAGAACTTGATTAGAGATAGGCGTGGAGCAATGTGATTGCAAATCTCTGTAACCTAGAACCCAGTAGTCCGTCCACACAGAGGTGGACTCACCATTGTTGATTGTTTTAATATAGTTATCTTTGACAAAGTGCAACCCATACTAAATGCTTCTCTAAAAGGGTGTTTCTCGGTTGTAAGAATGCTCATTGAAGCTCTTATACTTTTGGTTCAGTCCCTTGACCCAAAGAGAATTTTTATTGTTCAAAAGCTTCCAAGAATTTTTCCAGATGAGTTTGTTCCAATCTTCCATGGATTTGATTCCCAGACCACCATTATTGGTGCTAGTGAAAACATTATTCCATGCAACCAAGGATACTAGGTTCGCATTTTGACATCCGCCCCAAATGAACTTGCGAATGATCCTGTCGAGGTTAGTGCAAATAGACTTTGGAATTGTAGCTGTTTGCATAACATAGGTAGGTAGGGAAGTCAACACTAATTTAGACAGGCATATTTTCCCTACCATGGAGAGATTTTTTCTATCTAGCCATTAACCCTTGCCTCCAGACTGTTACCTAGAAAAGAATAAGTTTGTTTATTAACTCTTTTATGTAGGAGAGGGACAACCAAATATTTATCAAGATCGTCAGTCTCCATGATCCTACTGGCCCTGCATATTGTCGACCTGGTTTCTTTGTTGACAGAGGATGCGATTTTTTTATATTTATCAATGGAGATCTTTTGCCTCAAAGCTTCTTCAAACGTCTTAAAGCACTGGTTGATAGTTGAGATTTGTTCTAGGGATGCTTTAGCAAAGATGACTATATCATCTGCCTAATGTGAGATATATGCAGACCCTGTTGGGAGAGCTTAATGGGGGTCCATTTCTTGGCTTTTACGTAGTGCTTGATTAGTTGAGTCAGGCATTCCATGTAGAGGACAAATAAATAAGGGGACAGTGGGTATCCTTGCTGGAGACCTCTAAAATTCTTGAAGGTAGGAAGCAGTTCACCATTGAAGATGACACTCGTGCTACCCATAGAGAGGGAATTTAGAAGGTAGGATTTAATATTGGGAGGCCAGGTCATCTGGTTGAGCATGTGCTCAATGAATTTCCAAGACATCCGATCATAAGCCTTCGAGAGGTCAACCATTATAGCCATATAGGGTGCACTAGAATTGCACCTGAGATTATGGATGATCTCTTGAACAATAATGATGTTGTCAGCTATGCATCTTGCAGGTATGAAGTGGATTGCTCATGTGACACCCATTGACCAACATGTTTTTTTACTCTTTCAACAATGATTTTGGAAGCCAATTTGAGACATACATTTTTTAGTGTAATGGGTCTAAGTTGGATGCAACTGGTAGGGTGCTTCACTTTAGGTATAAGGACAATACTTGCATCTACCATAGTGTCTGGAATGCCATTTCATTTTTTGGAAATGGGTAAATATATTGCCCAAAAGGGGGTATAGAAAGGCTATACTATACAAGAGCTAGTCATAACAAAAGTATACACGGTTATCTATAAAAAAAACCCCCAGTATAAACTAGCTAAAGGGCTTAGCCCTCTGGAGAGGCTCTTCTTAGCCTTCATCACAGCAGTCAGATCACGTTCCACCTCATGAAACACATCTGGAATGTCATTTCCATTAAGCATACTTCTGATAGAAAGAAGAATTGGATTCCTGAGATGCTTCCAGTTTGATTTGATGAAATACATATAAGTTCCATTGGGGCCTGCGACTTTGAAGGGGTCTTCTGCTTTAATGATTTTCCAAACTTCATTTTTAGTAGCTGCAACACTGAGGTTCCTAAGCTGCCTCGATTATAAGTGCTTAAAAATTTCTAGAATGCTATTCAAAGCTACTGTAGTTGGGGGACGGTTCTCTATAAACATCTCTTCAAAGTGATTGTACACTAGTGCCTTGAGATCAGATACATTCGTCAGCCACTCTCTTTGGTTATTTTGTAGGCTTCTGATGTTGTTAATTCTTCTTATATTGTTTACATATGTATGATAAAACTTTGTGTTGTTGTCCCCCTCAACGAGCCAGTTGAGGTGACTCTTCTGCTTCCAATCTTCCTCTTCTCTCGCAACAAACTCTTCAAGCTTGATTTCAAGATTTAGGCATTCACGGTCATACTCCTCAGTGTAGTTTCTTTCCAGCATACGTTGCAGATGGGTTATTTTGGAGATGAGTTTTTGCTTGGCTTTTCCATTGAGATGTCTAGTGTTGGTGTCCCACTTTGATATGTGGGGTTTTGCTTGTTGAAGTGCAGTGTGAAACTGAACATTGGGATTCCAGTGAAGTTTAAGAAGATTGCAGAAGCTCGGGTCTTTGTTCCATGATTCTTGAATTTTGAATCTTGCGGGTTGTATTGGGGCAGAAGAATTAAGCATAGCTATAGGATTGTACTCTGAGTCAAATCGGGGTAAATTTTCATAGATGAAGGTGGGATACTTTTGTATCCACTCCCTATTAGCCAAAGCTCTGTCTATTCTTTCATGGAGATGGCCTTTCTTATAAGTAAACACATAACCTGTACTGCTGAGGTCGGTGAGGCCGACTTGAAGGATGGCATTACTAAACCGTGCTACTTCAGCTACATTAAATCTGTTGCTGCCTAGTTTCTCATCTAGATTGAGCATACAGTTGAAGTCCCCCAGAGTGATCCAAGGCATGGTGATGGACTGACTCAACCGAATCAAATGTTCCCAGAGAATAGGGCCTCCCCCGGGGCTAGGTGAAGCATAGATGAAGGTACAAAGGTGTTACTGTCAATGCAATAGTGAATAAAGTATTTGTGACTTTGAAGGATCTATACATCACAGTCGTCTTCATTCCAGAGAATCCAAATCCCTCCCGAGAAACCATTAGCCTCTACTCTGTGAGAGCTAGAGAAACTAATGTCTTTGATACTACTTTGCACTTCTTTACCAGAGATGCGAGGTTCAATTATAGAGACAAGCTTGACTTTATATTTAGACATGAGGTGTTTGAGGAATTGCCTGGCCTTCTTCTTGCCAGCCCCCCTAATGTTCCAAGCTATTGTATTAATCATAAAGAAATAGAGGGGTTTATTTGGAGGAGGAAGCGCCTCCCTCATTAGCTGCAGGGCCTCTTCTCATTCTATTCCTTGTTACATATGGACTATGTGGGCTACCTGTGCCTAGTTGGTTCTCCTTTTCTTTGACTTTCCTTCTAGGAAGTGCTAGTTTCTTCTCCCCTTCGCTATCTTTGATGTTGTCTATAATAACTTCACACTTCTTATTAGTGCTAGGAACATCTGTATTATTTTCTGTAGTGGCATCATATGATCTGCTAATGATGACTTTATTGCCCACCAGTTTAACCACTGTGTGAGTGGGGATAGGGTTGTGTTGGGTTGATGCTTCCTACCTGGGTTGGCCTTCATCATTTACAATTGGAGTCTTAGTGTGCTACGACGAGATGTCAACGTCGTCATTCCTTCTCTATTTCTTCCTCCAGATCTTTGGTTTGCGAGTGTCCTCTGGAGTGGTTGGCTCTGATTGATTGTCATTCTTGTCCTCTACAGTAGTGATGACTCCTTCTTCATCTTCATCTAGGGTTTGGAATTTGTTTTTCGAGCCCTTAGTTTGGTTTTTCTTTGGGTTTTCTTTGTTTCATTGTGGCCTTTGAGCAATGATGTTTTTCCCATAATAGACTTGCCATTTCTCTTCCTCCTCCATCCTTCAGACTCCTACATCATCCTCGGATGGGTCCGTGTTAGGTTTTGCAGGTTCTTTATCAGGTCCCTTACAGTCACCCACATCGTTTCCAAGCTTCCCGCACATGAGACACATGATCGGTAGTGATTCATATTCAATCTTGTATTCGTGACCATTGATCAATATTGCTGGTTGGATAGGCTTAGACGTTTCTATCTCAATAGCTAGCCTCGCAAACCTACTTCTAGTGCGATTAGTAGAGTGATCATCGACTCTCACAAGCCACCCAATAGCTACACCTATTCTCTTGAACATTTCTTGATTGTAGTAATGGATTGGGAGTCCAATGACTCGAATCCATGTTACTAGATGGCTTGGGAGGCCCTTGGAAGGTTCAAAGTACCCATCCCAAGGCCATACTACAAGACAACTGCCAAACAAGGACCACGACCCCTTTGTTAGGGCATTTTCTTGGTCCAGTTTGCTGTAAAAGTGCACCACGTAATGTTGCTCAACAAGTTCATAGAGATCAAAGTGGCATGCCAGTTGCCAAAGTAGCTTTAGTCTTTCATCCATGGTTAGTAATCCCACATGTCCGTCGATGAGTTTTAAAATGAATGTGTATTTGAAAGATTTGCTCATTATTTCTTCCGCTTTAGGGGCTACATAGATTTCAGGGAATCTTCTCTCATAGACAAGTTCGATATCTTCAGGGTTGACGATTTCCTCCAGTTTGTCGTCGATAAAGAAATGATCCGTTGCTGTGCTGCCGCCGTTGCCTATCATGACTTGTGTGAAAGATTTCATCTGGGCTAATGGTGTGTCGTCTGGTAGGAAAGGGTTTCCATCATTGTGTGTGCTCTGGTCCACCTCCATCTGGTTAGTGTCTTCCATGTTCTCATTAGGGTTTCCCCCTCTCATCCCCTTATATGTGAGGTTAATACCAACCTTCTGCAGACTCACCTGCCCCACCGTTCTGGTCGAGTTGGGGGCTGGTATGGATCTCAGATCCTTGTTTCTTGTCCCCCCACCTTCGTCTTCTAGGGTTGTTCACAAATCGCCTACTGCGTTGCCGCCCCCTGCACTTCCCTCCATGAAAAATCATAATGTAACAATTAATGTTATTTTGAATAAGAAAAAAGGAAAGATTTGCCAAATGTTTTTATGTGGAGAAAAGAATGCAATTAAAACCTTAGTCAATTATCAAATCAAATAAACAATCAATGTTGTCTAGATTTGAGCAATGTTACTTTTGGATGAAGCAATAATTTCTTGTAGTCTAAGTGGCTTCAACCAATACAGAGCCATATCTTAAGGGTTTTGCCCCTCCTCATCTCCCTATAAAAAGATGGGGGACTCCACTAATAAAGACATCCGAAATTTTATAATTGTATCCTATACTTAAACTCGGTCGTTCCCATTCATAGGTGTAATATTTCATTTCTGCAATAAAATATTATTCTTTTACCTTTAGTTTCTAGATATCATTTTATTTTTCTTGCTATTTTCTTTGGAGCGGGGAACTAAGAGAGCGAGGCATTTCATTGTCACCAGCTAAGATTTGCTTGGAGATTCCATCTCTTCTGGTATATGGTTTTCTACCTTCCTTCCCCATTCTCTCCATCTCTTAGTATGACTCATGAGTAGTTTTCTTGTTGAGGCAAGGGGAGTAGCCCCTTAGCCATGTGATGATTGGATTGAAATTTTTACCCGACTTTTAGATAAATAGTTTTGGATTTGGAAATCGACGATTTTAATGAAGTGATCTCTCATTTTTGTCTCTTGTTAATCTTGGTAGATGCGACTGTGGAATCAAAGATTTTGAACAACAAAATCAATCACATGGGTATTTGGATGAGACCTAGGAAAATTCCCCAATAGGATGATTGAACTAGGATATGTGAATGTCAGGATCAATGGGTTCACATGGAGTTCATCTTTTGTGAATTATTTACGAATGTTTTGCAACCTTCCTTTATCTTTCTTATAGTCTTATTTTTTCAATTTGTTTCACATAGTCTAGGGTGCTTCAATTCCTTCACTTTGGTATTTCTTTCTTTTGATTAGTTAATATTTAATTCAACATCTTTGTTTTTGTTTTAGTTTTAGTTTTAGCAAACTATCAAATCGAAATTTATATTTTTGTTCTCACAATCGGATTTGAAACTCAACCATCCTCTATTCGTCATCTCTACTGATTGATACTTATCTGTACTCAATTGATTTGGTACTTGCCTCAAGTCGACAACCTATTTAGAAGGTTAAACTCTAGAACTTATCCTAATGATTGTTGTGTGTACAATGACACACATCATGTGTACAAGAAGGTTAGTGGGAGCATAGTAACATTGCTCATATTGTTTGTATATGACATATCATCATGTATGCAATGTTGTGTACCTGTCTAGACGTCTCGTATGCCTTGATCATGATGAGCATATATCAGTCAGATCCAGGTGATGTCCACTGGACAGCCATGAAGAACATCCTCAAGTACTTGAGAAGAACTATGGATCAGTTCTTGGTCTATGGAGGAGAGGAAGAGTTGGTGAGATTACACTGATGCAAGCTTCTACACTGACAAAGATGATTACAAATTGCAATCAAGATTCATATTTTTCTTCAATAATGGAGCTATAAGCTGTAAGAGTTCCAAGGAAGAGACAGTTGCAGATTTTACAATAGAGGCTGAGTATATTACTGCATCGAATGCAACAAAGGAGGCTATATGGATCAAGAAGTTAATTATAGAACTTGGGGTCATTCCAAGAATCAACAACACAGTCAAGATATATTGTGACAATAGTGGAGCTATTACACATGCTAAGGAACCCATATCACATTAGCGATGATTCCATCTCATATGAGAGATCGTACAATGAGGATATGTAAAGATTTTCATAGTACCAACTAAGTACAATATTGTTGACCCCTTGACAAAGGTACTTACACAGTAAAAGCATGGTGGACATGTTAGATCACTTGGAACACAATTCATGGGTGATTATATCTAAGTGCAAGTGGGAATTTGTTGGTATGTATGCCTAGAGATCCAATCATGTGATGATTATAATGGCATACTTTTCATTGATTTGATTAATAAATAAAGGCACGATTCCAATATATTTTGTTTAATTTAGTTATGATATAATGATGTAACATTATAAATTTCTAAAGAACAATATTACTCAATGACATATGTATTCAAGTATGTATCTTGAGGAAATGAGATCATACGGATGTTAAGAGTTCATATATATATATATATATATATATATATTCTCATTATGTCCATGATCAGTTGTTATTATGGCAAGTTCATAGACAACAATGACACACAAGATCAGAGTGTGAGTTGATTGATGAAAGAATCTCATTAGTCATGATATGGCTATATCAAACCAATCACATAGATACACGTTGGATAACAGTGTATCTGACAGACCCACCATGAGTCTGACACATGGAAACCATAACCATGGTATTCATAGTCATCTCTCATACTGATAGTGGTGTTTGTGGTTCTTAGACCTAAAATCACTACACTCATAAGATGTCATTCAATATGCTTTGACATTATCAAATGCAATCCTAAAACATGGGTTTTATAAAGGTGATGATTGGGTGATTATGACACATGGGGATTGACTCTGAGTGATAGAGATGGGATTTGTACCTCATATAGGTGTATGATATCCTAGGCCCCTTGATGAGTGAGCTTGAGAAATGCATGGCCATGCTGATGTGAGTTAATAAGTGATATTGATCTTATGTATATATCTCACACAATCTACTCTAGTTCAAGAAACAAGATTGGATATTGAAGAGGGTGACTACTCGATGCCTCGAGTTCAATCTAGATAGCATTGATTGTAGCACCAATCACAAATTGTAGGTTGAAGTTGTTCCCCAACTTTCTATTTACTTGGGTAGCATTGATGTGCGTCTAGGCACCACTCATTGCTTGTGATGTCATAAGTTGTTACAGACGTTCACTGCCAACGTAATATGGGACCTATAGGGTAACACACATATGTCTTGAACTAGAAGTAGAGTTCAATCTTGAATGATGATTGAATTGATTAGTAAAGTGTTTAGGTATTCAATTCACACAACAAATCAACTGTCTACACTTCTAAACGATCAGCTCACTAAGTGAGATAGCCATTTAATGTGCCAGTCAATTGGCTCAAATGTTGAGGCGGCTATTTGGATTGTGAGGCTGATTAGAAATTGAATTGATTAAGTTGTGCCCAAACTGAGATGTGAACCGACCGACTCAGCTTGGTTCACCATATGACTATCTAGGTGAGCGAGAAGACCGTCTTACATTGCGAGATTACTCAGTTCGTGGGAAATTTGAAATCATCAAGGAATTAGTGCTGATGTCATGTTGTGCATTAATTGGATTCAAACTGCCAATTTTGTATGCAATTGGGAACTAAAAAAGGACCATCTCATATGGCAGATGACCATCTGGGTTGCCAGACGACCATTTTTGTGGTCACATGCTATGAAAATTTAGTATCTTCCAGTCCCTTCCAGTCCCGCACAAATTGGGAACCCTTACCTGAACCCCTCCTATAAATAGACGGGTATTGGGGGTTTCCCAAAACACAACAAAGACAATTGAGAATCAGTTGCTCTGAAATTTGTTATCCTCTCTAGTTGTGGTAACCAAGAGATCCCAAGAATGTCCTACCTGACTAGGGAGGGATAGAAATGGGAGAGAACAATTGTGGATCATTGTTGTGGGAGCAAGTAAGTTACTAGTACGCCAATGAGAGGGACAACTCCTACCTATATATTATACAAGGATGATATGAGTTCTAGGTGGTCCAAATAGACTTCTCTAGAGGTGTGGTTGCCTTTGCTCATCACTATGGAGGACAACGTCAACCAACAATTCGTGGTGAGAGGAGCTACTGAAGACAAAGACGTTTGAGGCTGCAGTTCATGGCGTAGACCAGGAGGCACATCAGTCAAATGAGTCCCAATGAAACTAGAAGATAGTTGCTCATCTACAATGACGAAGAGATGTCACTAGACTTACTCCTAGATTAGTTATATCATCGAAACCATCCTTCCTATCTTATACTATTGATGCAATCCACTATTTTATGGGAATATGGTAGTTAAAATTTTTGTTTCTGCTTCCTATTCTGTAGCCATATTTCCCTACATATTCCCTAACACGTTGTATCACAGTCAATTTTTGAATATTTCTAAAAAAACCATCTCTCATTTTTAAATATGAAAGCCCACATAAGGGACAATTATCTCTAGTTGTTTGAAACACTTTTTGACCAAAGAATGTACCACAACAGACGAGAGGCAAATTTGGGGAAGAAGAGATGGTTTTGTGGGAGAGAATCTCTTTTCTACTTATTTTTCCTTCAAGAATTGTAGTAGAAGATTCTCTTCTCCACTCCAGTCACTTAGGAGAGAAGGTTGTTGGAGAAGAAGCACCAACAAGGGCAAACTTTGTCTTCAAACTGGAGTTCTTCCTTGTTCTTTGGATTTCCCTTGCTCTTTCTTTCTCTAGTCATGCTTAGCTCCCAAACTAGTAGTATGTACTTGTGTTTCACCATCATTAGAGAGTAGAATTTTATTTCTTGGTCATGGATGATTAACTCCCATGTTATAACATTGTTGAACACAAATTTATATAAAATGTTAATTGTTTCATTTTTCTAAGGTTCATCGATGTTTAATTCTTCTACATGCTTTGCTGGTCACTTTGTATGTTTGATTTCTGCTCTTTATACAATATGCAAAGACTTGAACAGGAGTAAGAAGACGTTCCTTAGCAACACTACCTTAACCACAAAAGTGGTTGGGATGTGCTGGGGAATTAATGCCTGTAGTCAAAATCTAAATTTATCCATGGGAGTGGTAGATAAGTTAGGATTGATCTACACTTATGGGAGGTGAATGTAGGATACAAATTTCCCTAGTGATTATTTCTAGCATTCTTGAGTTTTGTTTTTCTTCATGTTATGATATGGATGTGAAACCCTATCCTCAAGAATCCTTAATCAAGGTTGAGCATTAATACTAGTGATTTCTATTTAGTTAAATTCTCTAGTTTGTTAGTTTACTAGTATAAACCAAACCAACTCTTGAAATTGACCTTTATTGTTGAAGATTTACATTCGTGCCTAATAACAACCTGCTCCTTGGATGACCTCTATAGTACTACACACACCCGTATACTTGTGGGTAGTGTTTGAGTTATAAATCTAAGACTTGCATACATTGGATAAAAAGTTTTTGGTGCCATTGCCAAGGAGCATCAATATTATTTTGTTAGAGTAAGAAGTGTTAATTAGTAAGTAAGACTAGATCATACCCTCATTTTCACTTTTTCATCACCATTTTACATTTATAAAATCTTCTATTCTTTTTTAAGTGTTTTTGACTCACTTGTGAATTTGCATGACTATATACGGTGTTCTAAACATGATCTTTAACCATCTATATGTCTAGACCCATAGAGTGAGCATACCTTGAGCAGCCGTAGAAGATCAAGGAGGAGTGAATACTCTTCAAGCTTGGGTGACTCACAAACATCATCATCTTCATCTTCACCACCATCTTCACTGGATCACCAAGAACCAATCATGGAAGAAGATCATCCTCTTAGGGCATGTTTGGTTAGCTGGATTTACTGAAATCCTGTATTTTATCTATCCTGTATTGCTAAAATGTTGCATTCTCAAAACCCAACAAAGTAAAATTTTATGTTTGGTTTGCTGGATTTTGTAAGTGCGGGATTCATCTTTTTTTATATATGTTGTCTTGGCCATGATGGATTTTGGCATCCGGGAGAATTTTGATGGATACCCAAATGTGAGATTCCTATTCTGTTTGAAAATCCCATGATTAGCTCCATTTCTCCAATCCTGCAAACTATCCATAAAATTTGCAGAACTAGAGTACAAAATGCAATCCAATACAACAAAATCCAAGTAACCAAACGTGCCCTTAAGGATTTCATTATTCATGCCATCATAAATATAAATGGGTCTACTAATAGACAACAAATCAAGGCAAACAACTTCTCCATCAGCCCGACAATCATGTAGATGTTTCAGTAGAACCATTTCGGAGAGACTTGTTGGTATATATGCCCATAGAGCCAATCATATGATGGTTGGGATGTGGCATTAAATACCTAATTTGATAATAATAAAGGTAATTATGTCTATTACGTTCATCTTAGTTACGAGATGATGACACATACACACTAGATGTCTAAAGAATGATGTTGCTCAATGATGTATGTCTTCAAGTACGCGACTTTAACAATGAAATCATATGGTTGCTAAGAGTACATACATTGTTGTTATGTCCCTAGTCAGATATTACTAAGGAAGAAAAATAGACGACAGTAATACATAAGACTAGAGTGTGTGTTGACTGATGACAGAGTCTCATTAGTCATGATATGTGATATCAAGTTAAGCACATAGGTACATGTTAGAGAACAATGTATCAGACAGACCCACGATGAGAGTGATACATGGAGACCATGGAATGGTAGTCAAAATCATCTCTCATAGTGACAGTGGTGATTGTAGTTCTTAGACCTGAAGTCACTACATTCATCACATGTCGTTCGTTATACTTTGACATCATCAAATGTAACCCTAAACATGGATTTCCATAAAGGTGATGATTATGTAGCTGTGACACATGGGGACTGAGTGTGAGTGATGTAGATGGGAATTGTCCCTCCTGTAGAAGTTTGATATCCAAGGCCTCTTGATAAGAGAGACTGAGAAATGTACGGCCGTACTGATGTGGTTCAATATTTGATATGTGAACTCATATGCATCTCAAACAGTCTACTCTAGTTCAAGGAACATGGATTGAATGATGAGAGGATGACGATTCCATGCCTAGAGCTCAATCCGAATAACAGAGACAAAGGAATTATGCAATCACTGTAACACTAATCATAAATTGTAGGTTGAAGTTTTTCTTCAACTTTTTGAATTACTTGGGTAGCAATGATGTGTGACTAGGCACCACTCTTTTCTTGTGAAGTCATAATTGGTTATGGACATTCAATGCCAACATAATTCTGGACATATAGGGTCACACACATACAATACACTTGGATTAAAGGAGTATATTGATGAATGATGTTCAGATTGAATACTAACGGTGTTTAGGTATTCAAGTAAACAACTAAGGTTCAAAATTGACTGACTAGACTCTGAACCGACTGGTTCAAGTGTTGAACTGACCGGTTGGAGTGTCAAGACAATTGGAATCAATATTGGTTGGACATTGCCTGAACTAGATAAGTGAAATGACCATCTGTTACAATCCCAATTTTTGGGTTTATATGGTTGGAAATGCAATTTCCCCAATAAATGTATGATTATGGGAATTGTATGAATTATATGTATTGAATGGATTCCCTTTACAATAATTTTCTTTGTGCATGTGATTTTGTGGGTCATAATATGTTAATGAGCCCAATATGATTAAAAGAAGAAGAAGAAGTCGAATAATGCATTATTAAAAAGGAAAAGTAAATAAAAGATATTTCTAGAAATATGGAGGAAAATAATATTCCAAGAAATAATGGTATTATTTTAATAAGATGTATAAAGGGAAAAGTTGTGTATATATAAGACATACCAATGTTTTTTTTTTCAATTTTCCAAGGAAGGAGGACAATTAGACTAAAGAATATACCAAAAAGGGAGATGAACCAACAACCTAGATTTCAATAATATATGGAGCAATAACTCAATATGTGAATCATAGTTATATACCTTCCTTGATAAATTCCGAATATATGACCTTTTGAGACAGGGCTGAATTTCTACTTTGGGAAAAGAATAGAAAAATACCTTACTATAAGTGGCTTACCCAATGGAATAGAAGTGGGAATTAAGATATTTCTTTTTAAGTGTGTTGTTTCCTAAAAAAGAAATAACAACCGATGCCCCGTGACACTATCTTCCTCTCCTTCAAACCCTAGGAGTTTTGGATCACACCATATATAAAGGGAGTGGTGGATACGTGACCAGGGCACCCTAAACCCTGTCGTCATCACCAGTCAGACAAAGGAGATGCCTTTGACCGTAGTGCAACTCTCACCTCTATCCTGGACTCTGAACTTGGCATCTGAGTATATCCTAGCAATTTTGTAGAGGAACCATGGTCTCTAGACCATTGAAGACCTACCTTTGTGGAAGACCTACTGTGGGGGACCTGACCTCACATGGAAGTCCTGCCCAGAGTGGTGTCCTATGGAGGTTTCTTGATTCCTAGAGAAGTGTCGGGGGAAGGGGGCAACAGGAATCGCCTTCCCCCTCTTCCTTCGTCGACTGCAGCCTCCGCCAAGTAAGTTTGCCCTGCAAACATGAGCCATTCTCGGCTCTGGTTCTTGCCGTCCAGGCTGTGGATGCCTTGACCTACATCCTTTTCGCATGCGGCTGGGGATTGCGGAGGGGAAGGAACCCTCACACGGTCCACCCATGCCCAGAGGGTTGCCTGAACGTGGTGGAAACCCACCGTGGTAGCAGCAGCGGACTGTTGGGACGAGGAAGACAACGTAGGTTGCATTGGACCAAAACACCCCTCTAGCATGTGAAGGAGAAAATAGCAACACGAGGGTATTTTGGAAATTTCATTATAAGTTTAGTCGACCCACGAGGTATGTGCATGAGGAGTAAGTTGCCTACATGGCAGTACTCTATTTGTCCAATTACATTTATTTGCAAAAATTGTAACTAATTCTAGGAAACTCGGATTGAGACAAGTCTTATATGAAATTTGATCCTCCAAACGAGAGAAACCCAAATAAATTATATTCAAAACCTAATTATGCTTGAAATTTTAAAAGTAGCTGAAGTTGTTACATTTAATGAATTTATTAATAAAAAACCCTAAGTCTTGATGATTCTATGGGATAGAGATGATTAATGTGGATAATCTATGAGACTATTAGCCTACTATTGATAAAAGATGTTTTGAATATCTAAGTAGATAATCCATGGGCTAAATAAGCTTAATCTAGGGTTTTGATATGTTAATGTGCATTAATGGCCTTAAAAAGCCTAATCTAAGTGTTAATGGGTTTTAATGAGATATAATTCGAGATCCTTTGTATAAATTGATGTTAGGTTGATCTCAAGCTTAGTAGATGAATAAAAAGGCTCTATTGTGAATATGTGAGTAATTAGGGTTTTGTACTAAGATCTGTTGTTTAGGGTTTTATGGACATAAAAGAAGAAAGTTGTAAATAGATCTAAAGGAACCCTAATGAAACCCTAATTTAGATTAGAAACCCTAGAAAGTGAATCCAAGTCAATAAAGTAGATTCTTAATAAAGTGTGCAATAAATAGAGAACATATGCTTTTTAGGATTCTGGATTGTGTGGTTGAACTACTTGCTTGGATTGCTTTCTTGGTTGGAAATTCTTATTGCTTGTGAAATCTACAAATCAGGTATGTGGTTATTTATGAGTACACACTTTAGTTCCTCGACATATCTTGAGGGTTTATCGATTGCACTTCAATTAAACTGCTTGGATGTTTCATAACTAAAATCTTTAAAGTGACTATGTGTATAAAAAATGAAGTATAAGTGTGACTCACTCGAACCTACATACCCCTATGGATGTAAGATAATGGACCAAGCCCTGGAGGGAAGGTCAAGGTGGTCAAGCCCCAGAGGGAAGACTATAGGGTACCCAGAGAGGTGACCCCAGGTACCAAACTCAGGATGGAGAAGGTAGCCTTAAAGTCATTTGCAAGGACTTAACCCTAGAGAGGGTATCCCAGAGGTGGTAAAAGCGGTTGAGGAGTCATATATAAAAATGTAATTTTGCATTGTTAACAACTAATTGATATGATTATGTTGTTAGATATTATGTGAAATGTTTTGTTTGTCCCACATACCGTTATAGAAATATGCTAATCAATGTTTTGTTTGTCGGCATTTTAGGTGTTATCCGAAAATGGAAAAACAGTAAAATGAAATATGTGAAGATAAAGTTAACTATTCCAGGGAGGATTAGATAGTTATATTTCTACTACAGATAGAAGTCTTAGATACTATTTTGATAAGGTATGCAAAAAATTAATTTTATTCTAGTTTTCAAGTTTATTTTTCATAGAATTTGATAATTATTTCTGAATTAATTGTTAAACCATTGATCCTGTATTTGGGATAACACCTCCGACCTCTTGGTATCTATTGATTGGAGATTATCAGGAAGCAAGGTCATTACATTTGGTATCAGAGCCAATGGTTTCTCATTTAATCCTTAATAATTATTAAATTTTACAAATTCTATAGAACCCAAGGGTGTTATTAGAGGATTTTCCGATGACAGAGGTGTCTAGAAAAGGATCACGGTCCAGGGGCTGACAATATTTTTCTCTGCCCTACTAGTCGGTCATGAGGACTCTTGGATGCGGTGTGACTGCCTGGCCAAAGTTTTCATTTTTGACTTGAAATAAGATACCTTTAGGACTCTCTCATCTGTTTTTGTCCCTTCTCAATCCTAATTCAATTAAGATTCTAAGGTTTACGGTTTTTCTCTCTCTTCCTCACCCTCTTGAGGTTAGGGTAAGTATGATAAGGATTAAGGAACTATCCACCAAATTAATGAAAAACATGTAAACAAGATGTCATGGACATAAGTTTAATAATTTAAGCATAAACTAAAGATTAGTTGCATGCTTAGGTTGCATGGTGTGTGTTGTCGTGCCCTCAGTAGAGCACTAAGGTTAGGCCTTTTTGTCACGATGATGAGTAGAAAGTTAACCTTGGAGGAAGAGGCCTCTAGGAAGAGGTAGAGACCTGGCACATCCTCTGAGGATGATGCTAACCCTAACCCTAACTTGTTGTTAGAAAGAGGGATGACAAGATGAGTTGGATATCACAGTTTACCATGCATGTATGTACATGGGTTGACATGCATATTGGTTTAGAGAACCCGTGAGAAGCATGAGCTATGTGAGTTGTTTGACCTAGTTCCTTTTGGTGACCCAACCCTAGAAGGGTCGTGCCTATTAGGGTGAAGGATAGCTCCTTCATTGAAGAGGATATTGGTGACCATATAGAAACCCGTATGGACATATATGAGCATAGAAGAGCATGCACCTATGTAGGAGAGTACGACAGTAGTGCTGGCAGTAGGTTGGGACCTAGACCAGAAGGGCATGCTGGATAGCTTGTGAGATAAGCATGTTGGATAATCTTGATCGGACATATGTTTGGATCATATGTTTCACCCATGTAGGTGTATGCATGAGAGCTTGATCCACTTTCTTAGAGAGAGAACCTCCAGTGGTAAGGTAGGTTGTAGGGAGAGCAAGACCTGAGCAAGAGGGTAGGAAGCTTAGACTCCGAGATATAAGGAACCACGAGAAGTCAGGTATGTTATGACCTAGAATGGATGACCTAAGTTGATGGTTGTGGTTTCCTCATGCATGATCCTTGGAGGCTTATGGTATCATGGATGCTTTTAGAGGAACCAGACCCTCGAAGACGGATGAGGTTTTTGGTACCGATGTACATATGTTATAGGTGCCTACCTTCTAGCTATAGGAAGGAGAGTTCCTTAGACCCTGATGAGGCATAGTATCAAGTTGTGAGGCCTCACACCTAGTTGGTTGTCCTAGTGTAGGACTCTCAGGTGTTGCCCAGGTGGAAGAATAGTAAGTGCATGATATACCTTGTACCTATTTGGTTCATGGTTGAAAAGTTGAGCATGTAGTTAGATAGATGATGCATAAAAGTGAACCTAGAGTTCCTAGACCTAAGAGGGGAAGTAGTAGTACCTGGTGCATCGATGCTCATGATGAGGTTTGAGTTTCTATAGGTTTGAGCATGGCACCCCTCATCTTTAGAGGAAAAGGATGTTGGGTTTTAGGGGAGACAGAGAAGGCAGTGGAAACAAAAATTTCTCCCCAAACCCATACCGAGGAAACGCGTCAATGTCTATATAATAGGAAAGGATGGTTTGCGGAATCATACCTTGTCCCGAGGCTTGCTCGGGGACAATACCTCGCGCAATGCGTGGTCTTCAACTCTGGACTTCGACGGTGTCTGTGCAGCTCCTGGTCGCACCGGGACTGACAACTCCTACTCAAACCGGACTGTCGGATGACAGTTGTCCTCCTAAGCGGCAGTGTCCTCCAGCCTCTGTAGTAGTCCACACGGACCACCTGGAACTCCACTCTCCTTGTCCCACAAGGAAGTGGAAGGAGTCGCACCCTCCTGTTGACGTACTAGTCGCCAACATGCTCTCCTGCCTCCTGTTGCAACTGCAGTTGTCCTTCCCTTGCTGCACCTCCCTTTTGTGGGAAGCACTTGCTCGGGCTCTCTCACGGTTACCAAAACCAGAGAGAACGACAACTTGCAGAGCAACTGGTTGCACTGAGCTGTACTGTGAGAAGCCCCCAATACCCCCTATATATAGGAGAGTCATGGGACAGGGTTCTCCATCCCGGGTAATGCGGGACTAAAGCAGGAGTAGAAGGGTTTGAGAATTTTCCACAAAAGCAACCGGTTCGCAACTTGAAATGATCGGTTCACAACTGAACCGATCGGTTCGGCCATTGAGCCGATCGGTTGGACCTGAGCCGATCGTTTGGGTCACTCCAACCGATCGGTTGGTGCCCTGAACTGATCAGTTCATGGTCCTAATCCGGCTTCAAAAAGACTTTCCTTGTTTCTTTCCCAATTGGTATCGAATACCAACATTATTCCCAATCGAATTGGGCAATTTGAAACGAAAGGAAAATCCTTGCCGACATGACTTTCCCAATTGGTCGGTTGCACCAGTTGAGCCGATCGGTTCAACTCTTGAACCGGTCGTTTCAACCTGGGCATGAGCCGATCGGCCTGGACACTCCAGCCGACCGGTTCAGCAACCTCAGCCGACCGGTTCATCACATCAACCGATCGGTTGGGAGCACAGGTTGGTCAAAATCAGTCAATTGCGATTTCAATCAATCCGATACTCCAATCAATGCGTCCAACACCTTGAACCATACGATATTGAGCTATCGACTGATTGAGTGTTTAATTGAACTACTAAACTCCTTTAGTAATCAATCTAAACATTGCTTTGTGGACAAAACTCCTCTTCTAGGTTAAATCCTATGTGTGTGACCCTGCAGGTCCATTTCACGTTGGCAGTGAAAGTCCATAACACTTATGACTTCACAAGCAAAGAGCGGTGCCTAGTCACACATCAGTGCTACCCAAGTGAAAGTAGAAAGTTGGAGAACAACTTTCATCCTACAATCCGTGAATGGTGTTACAGCGAATGTATAATTCCTTTGTCACTGATATCCCGAATGAACTCGAGGCATGGAACAGTCATCCTGTCAACGTTCATTCACTTCCTTGATCTCAGAGTAGACTGGAAGAGATATGTATGACATCAGTATCATATACTGATTCACACATGCGTGCACGCCTTTCTCAATCCTACTCATCAAGTGGCCATGGATATCAAACTCCCTCAGGAGGGACAAATCCCATATCTATCACTCACCCCTCAAAAGCCCCATGTGTCAAAGCCACCCAATCATCACCTTTATAACAACCCATGTTTCAGGACTGCATTTGATGATGTCAAAGTGTGCCCAACGACATGTGTTGAGTGCAGTGATTTCAGGTCTAAGAATCACACTCACCACCATCACTGTGAGTACTGACTGTGACTACCATCTCATGGTTCCATGTGTCAAACTCACGGTTGGTCTGTCCGGTACCTTGTTCTCTAACAAGTACCTATGTGTTTGGTTTGATATCTCTATATCATGACTAATGAGATTCTGTCATCAACCAACACCACAATCTAGTCTTGTGTGTCATTGCTGTCTATCTACCTTCCACAATGACATCCGACTAGGGACATAACAAGAATGTACAAACTCTTAGCATCCGTATGATCTCATTGTTCAGGTCATGAACCTGAAGGCATACGTCATTGAGTACTGTCATTCTCTAGACATTCAATCTGTTCTATCACTATCTCATATGACTGAACCAGAAAGAATTGGAAGCTCGCCTTTTATGTTTATCAAATCAATCTTAATGTATCCCACCAATTATCACATGATTGGCTCTCAGGGCATACATACCAACAGACTCCCACTTGCACTGCGAGCCAATCACCCATGAATCATATTCATAGTGATATTCAAAACATGTCCCACATGTTACTGTGCTGTAGTGCCAACATAGTGAATAATGACAACACCTTGCCAAAGTCTGTACAAATTGAATGTCTCGCATCTCTTCGCTGTACGTCATACGTATGAGATGGAGTTGCCGTAATATGCGATCTAGTATTCCTTTGCTAACCTTTAGCCACATTGCATGATCAAGGATTCCAGACTTATCATCAATGAGTGGAATATAAGTTCATCCTATGAACTTTCTGATCCATATAGTATCCACTGCTGTTTACTAACACATAGATACTCGGCATTTCCCCTTTTCAAATGGCTTTATTGGAACATTTCCAATTATCAACAAACTTTCACTTTTATACATCTTATGTATATATATTGCGATTAATTTTCTGTCCTTTCGGAAGTTCGCATCAATGTAACTCTTTACATCGAACTCTTCCTTATCTCCATAGAACTAGTACTTCACAAGCACTCATCAAGTTCTCATGGTATTCCAGTAACCCTTACTGGAAGCAGACAGACATCCACTCGTCATGTCCCACATACGAGTTATCAGGATAAGCACATCATATTGCCATGTCCTACATACAAGGTGATGAATGCATTTTATTCTTGCCATGTCATACATGCAAGATAATGGGATGATTACATACATGATAGATCCATATCTATTCTTAGTGTTCCCATTTTTCATAAGAATTGGACACTTGGCCTTGGGATACTAACTCCGTGTAATATGGACAAGTTTTCTCCCACTGAATCTGTTCATACTGAATACTTCAGTACAGATTGCCAATGTATGCTCTCTCTTTCCAGGTCAAGAGATTTTCGAGAACTATCTCTATAGATCTCTATTCCTATCACATAGGAAACATCTCTATCTTCCTTAAAGATAATTTCCACATTCGGATTTCCATTCTAGAACAATTCCATTTCACATCAATATGTGGAATGTGAATACGCTCCCACTAAATCACAGATCCCTTCTTTATCTTTGACATATCAGTCAAACCCTTTGACTATATCATCAAAGTAAAGATCCAATTTTGAGTTGCTTGTACTCAATCAATCACATTGATTAGTCCATTGTAACTTATAGACTTCATTTGCATTAGTGGATTCATAAACCTTATAGGCTGTGTCACGTACACATCCTGTTTTTATTCCTCATAGGAATGCGGTTTTAGTATTCATATGCCAAATGTCTTAGTCATTAAGTTGCAATCAACAAGCATCATACTTGTCAAAATGTTATCCATGTGTCTTAACACTTAAGACTTATTTTCACTTATGGATATGATCCAATGAGTGCTACCATCAAGGTCATACCTTATGGTTCACATGGAAGTCATTTAGGATGTAATGGTTTCATAAACCATAACTCAAGATTCAGTTCCTCATATTCATCTTGATAGTTGACTCATCACATGAACAACTCATCACATAGATAATTGAGGTGTATCTGTTAAAGATATAAGAACTCACAACCCTTGTGATTCTTAATTTCTTTTATTAGTGTGGGGTATTCTTTTATTAAGAAGAATTCAGTTATTTGATAATCATTCTCTAACTCCTTAGAGTATGATTCCTTCTTGATTCAGACATCACCATGCCTTAATCATGAGTTCACTATGATACACTATCATAATCACTCATAAGGATCTCAAACATTTGGTCCAAGTATTTCATTCCTTGATCTCATCAAGAATTAATACTTTACCAAATTTGTACTTCATTTATGATAATCTTGAACACTTCAAGATATTCATATTGGTATTTCTCTAAACACCATTTGAAGTATTAGCATTTATTCCAATAGGTATGTAAATACATCACATGTATTATACCTAATAGGATAATCACTCTCCCACTACATTAGTGAAGATTGATTAATCATGTCCAAGATATTCATGTCTCTTACTGGTTCTATAACCAAAAGAGTCTAGATTTATCCATCACATGGAAACTAGAAATGAATTTCTCATGATTAATGCTAATTAAATTGTTTGAGTTATCTATAACTTTTAGGTATCATCTTATCTTATGCATATCAAATATCACAAGATAAATAAGGCATTGCCACAAAGATCACATCTTTATAAATTGAAACATCTCTTTATTAATTGCCATCATTGTCATACAATATGCAAAAATAAAGTGTTTCTATCTATTGGCAAGTATGAAATAATAGTTCACAACTGTATTACATGCCTTATTGGCTGAAAAAAGTATTCCTATCTATAAAGGCAACACTTGCCCCAAGTAAGAATGCTTTACACTTTACATCTTGATATCATATATCTCAAAAAGTGTTACAAGTTTATTTACATGACACCTTCAAGTAGAGGCTTCAGTCGCATCCTTCTTCTTTTGTTCTTCCAGGTAGATAGGACAATTCCTTTTCCAATGTCCTGGCTTTTGACAATGGTGGCAATTTCCTTTCTTGGTCACGCCTCCCTTGGCCTTGAGAGCTGAAGATGGCTTGGACTCCTGGCTAGCTTTAGAACCTTTCTTAGCTTTTCCCTTGCCCTTGCGCTTGGACTTGCCTTTCTTTCTCGTGATCACCATCACGGACTTAGGCTTGTCCTTCTTCATCTGTAACTCGGCTGTCCTCAACATGCCCAACAGCTCTGACAGTGGCCTATCAAAGTTGTTCATGTTGTAGTTCATCACAAATTGACTGTAATATTCTGGCAACGATTGCAGTATCACGTCAGTAGCCAACTCTTGGCTCAGTGGAAATCCCAGTCTCTGCAGGTTCTCCACATACCCAATCATCTTGAGTGTGTGAGGACCAACTGGATCTCCTTCTGTCATGACGCACTTGAACAGTGCCCTAGAAACATTGTACCTCTCTTGCCGTGCCTGATCTTCATACATGTTCCTGAGATGCAGAATCATCTCTATGACACCCATGTTCTCATGTTGCCTCTGCAACTCATGGTTCATTGAACATAGCATCAAGCACTTTGCATCAATGGCATCATCAGAATGCTTCTTGTAAGCATCCCTTTCTGTCCTTGGTGCATTAGGAGCGGGTTCCTCTGGAATTGGAGTATCCAGGACATAGAGCTTACGCTCTTGAGTGAGAACAATTCTCAATGTCCGATACCAGTCGTGGAAGTTTGTCCCATTTAGCTTGTCCTTGTCAAGGACCGATCGCAAAGAAAAGTTGTTGTTGTTTGTTGCCATTTGAACTACAAAAGGAAAATATGCAATTTTAGTCCAAAACTCATTTTTGACTTATTTGATTGATTTGAAAATTTGATGATATAATTAGGCCTTTAATTAATTATCGCTCCCACTATTTTACTTCAAATCGATAGCCCTCACCATCAATTCGGAAGATTGCAGCGTACAACCTTCTAGTGGGCAAGATCCTGAAATCCTCTAAGCCATGGACCAGCTAGGGCTGTCACCCACAACATAGATCTCTCAGGTAGGCAACTTTTGCCAATTGCATCATATGCAACTCTTGATAAGATGTCATATACAACTCTTTGCAATGATCATCTCCATGCCTCAAGGTACTAGATCCCATCTAGATCACCTTGTTAAGTCCGACCCAAAGCAAACACGATGAACATGCACCCTGCTAGGGCAGACCCACACATTCATCCTTCACGCTTCCACGAGGTAGACGGTGCACCACACTAGGGCGTGCCCACACTTGGTCGAACAAGCTTTTCACGTGTGTCGCATTTGGAAGGCATCTAAAACTTAATATTTTAATGAGGGATTTGGTTTTATATACATATACATATCCAATCACCACAATACATAGTACGTATCATATACATGTTATATCCCACATAAAACATGCACAAACGATAAAAAGCGATGATTATGGCCATCCTAATGTGATTCCTCGAGCCAAGAGGAATCACGGTCATCTAGGTCTACATCACATGCAACCTGTACAAGATGAACATCTGTGCCTTGCCATCCGAGTTGATCAACTCATCACATCAATGATCTGTACTCTCCAGCCGGTTGTCTGGGTGCCACCAGCCGATCGGTTCGCCTGGTCGTCGTGCATCTCGTCATGTCCGCCACCCGCTTGTCTCGCTCCTCGAACCGGTCATCAACCGATCGGTTCACTCCTTGAACCGATCGTCTGAGCAGTCGTCTTGATGTCCGCCGGTCTTTGACATAACAGGAAATAAAATCTATCCTATTTATTACATTGCTTTAAAAAGGAGAAACCCCGAGTTACATTCGGGGGGAGCAAAGGTAGGAAAGAATCTCGAATTATTTCGAGTTACATCAGGAATAAAAGAGGGAAGATCGGTGCGCAGACCAAGATGCAAGCAACCACAAACAACCACACACAAATAGGGGTTTATAGGCCATAATCACGCTACACACATACACCACAAAACTCGTTTAAGGGCGACGCGTATCGAGTGCATTAATAATACATATCATATATGTAATTAGGGATTTGTGGATTTAGGATTGGACATGCATAAAGCCGATATTATTCGCATCGTATGCAATAAATAAAGGCGACAAACCAAAATCGATCATATCGATATTCCTAAAATATAGAGCAGCTAACCTCGCTCTGATACCACTGTTGGGTTTTAGGGGAGACAGAGAAGGCAGTGGAAACAAAAATTTCTCCCCAAACCCATACCGAGGAAACACGTCAACGTCTATATAATAGGAAAGGATGGTTTGCGGAATCATACCTTGTCCCGAAGCTTACTCGGCGACAATACCTCACGCAATGTGCGGTCTTCAACTCCGGACTTCGACGGTGTCTGTGCAGCTCCTGGTCGCACCGGGACTGACAACTCCTACTCGAACCGGACTGTCGGATGACAGTTGTCCTCCTAAGCGGCAGTGTCCTCCCGCCTCTGTAGTAGTCCACACGGACCACCTGGAACTCCACTCTCCTTGTCCCACAAGGAAGTGGAAGGAGTCACACCCTCCTGTTGACGTACTAGTCGCCAACACGCTCTCCTGCCTCCTGTTGCAACTACAGTTGTCCTTCCCTTACTGCACCTCCCTTTTGCGGGAAGCACTTGCTCAGGCTCTCTCACGGTTACCAAAACCAGAGAGAACGACAACTTGCAGAGCAACTGGTTGCACTTAGCTATACTGTGAGAAGCCCCCAATACCCCCTATATATATAGGAGAGTCATGGGACAGGGTTCTCCATCCCGGGTAATGCGGGACTAAAGCAGGAGTAGAAGGGTTTGAGAATTTTCCACAAAAAGCAACCGGTTCGCAACTTGAAATGATCGGTTCACAACTGAACCAATCGATTCGGCCATTGAGCCGATCGGTTGGACCTGAGCCGATCGTTTGGGTCACTCCAACCGATCGGTTGGTGCCCTGAACCGATCGGTTCATGGTCCTAATCCGGCTTCAAAAAGACTTTCCTTGTTTCGTTCCCAATTGGTATCGAATACCAACATTATTCCCAATCGAATTGGGCAATTTGAAACGAAAGGAAAATCCTTGCCGACATGACTTTCCCAACTGGTCGGTTGCACCAGTTGAGCCGATCGGTTCAACTCTTGAACCAGTCATTTCAACCTGGGCATGAGCCGATCGGCCTGGACACTCCAGCTGACCGGTTCAGCAACCTCAGCCGACCGGTTCATCACATGAACCGATCAGTTGGGAGAACAGGTTGGGCAAAATCAGTCAATTGTGATTTCAATCAATCCGATACTCCAATCAATGCGTCCAACACCTTGAACCATATGATATTGAGCTATCGACTGATTGAGTGTTTAATTGAACTACTAAACTCCTTTAGTAATCAATCTAAACATTGCTTTGTGGACAAAACACCTCTTCTAGGTTAAATCCTATGTGTGTGACCCTGCAGGTCCATTTCACGTTGGCAGTGAAAGTCCATAACACTTATGACTTCACAAGCAAAGAGCGGTGCCTAGTCACACATCAGTGCTACCCAAGTGAAAGTAGAAAGTTGGAGAACAATTTTCATCCTACAATCCGTGAATGGTGTTACGGCGAATGTATAATTCCTTTGTCACTGATATCCCGAATGAACTCGAGGCATGGAACAGTCATCCTGTCAACGTTCATTCACTTCCTTGATCTCAGAGTAGACTGGAAGAGATATGTATGACATCAGTATCATATACTGATTCACACATGCGTGCACGCCTTTCTCAATCCTACTCATCAAGTGGCCATGGATATCAAACTCCCTCAGGAGGGACAAATCCCATATCTATCACTCACCCCTCAAAAGCCCCATGTTTTAAAGCCACCCAATCATCACCTTTATAACAACCCATGTTTCAGGACTGCGTTTGATGATGTCAAAGTGTGCCCAACGACATGTGTTGAGTGCAGTGATTTCAGGTCTAAGAATCACACTCACCACCATCACTGTGAGTACTGACTGTGACTACCATCTCATGGTTCCATGTGTCAAACTCACGGTGGGTCTGTCCGGTACCTTGTTATCTAACAAGTACCTATGTGTTTGGTTTGATATCTCTATATCATGACTAATGAGATTCTGTCATCAACCAACACCACAATCTAGTCTTGTGTGTCATTGCTGTCTATCTACCTTCCACAATGACATCCGACTAGGGACATAACAAGAATGTACAAACTCTTAGCATCCGTATGATCTCATCGTTCAGGTCATGAACCTGAAGGCATACATCATTGAGTACTGTCATTCTCTAGACATTCAATCTGTTCTATCACTATCTCATATGACTGAACCAGAAAGAATTGGAAGCTCGCCTTTTATGTTTATCAAATCAATCTTAATGTATCCCACCAATTATCACATGATTGGCTCTCAGGGCATACATACCAACAAAGGAAACCCCTTAGGCTAAGGTATATGTTTGATGAACCCCTCACATATAGGTGGGTGACATATGTATGTATGATCTTAGTCCAATGTTGAGGAATAGGAACAAGTATGACATACCAAGGAGACCTAGCATGGTTTAGTAGGTGGTATTATTTTTAGCTATGTGCCTTAGTAGCTTGATAGGGCTAATCATGCTTATGTTGATGTAAACCCTAGACGTAGGGACGTTTGTGACCTTTGTTTCTATCAAGAGATAGTTTTCTCCCATCCTAAAGAGTGACCCTTCAGTAGTGTGAGTACCAACTTTGGCTTAGGTTCGAGGTAACCTAAAGAGGGTTCTCATAGGAGCTTGATGAGCTAAGTGGAGAACACATGGTATGAGAACGAACCTATAGACTCTAGTATGACCATCCCTAAGGGAATGTGGATGTGTTGCCATGGAGGTAACATGTATGGGGCCTGACTGAGGTAGGTAGGTCACCATGATCCCTATGAGTATGTAAGTATGACCACGTATGCCCATAGAGATGATGGAGACTTGGGTAAGGTTTCAAAGTTGAGATGTACCATGAGAATCCTAAGTCAATACTGAGGTCAGGTGGGGATAAGACTAATGGGAGTAGGAGTTGCCTAATTCCCTAGCTGCACAAGACCATAGGGTCAGGAGGTAATAGCTATCGTGTCCGAGGACCATGGGTTTGGAGATTGATCACCTTCATGAGCTCATGGAGCCCAAATGGCATTTGAGGTGGGCACTCCCTGGTTGCATAAGGGAAGATGGATGACCCCAAAAGTACCGACACCCTACAAACCTCAAGGAGATGACTAAGGATTATGTGTATAAGAGTGGTATGTAGATCCGAGAGTGCTTGGGAATAGTTTTCCATATATGTAAACCTGATAAATGAGATGTTCATGATGTGAAGACATGTGATGCACGCTTCAGCTTAGTTTGGAAGGTGTATTGGCAATGAGGGATGCACAATCTCTACTCTTGGAATGGGAAGAACTCTGTATTTGGATTGCAACCAAATGCATATTTCCTCTCGTTATGGGGGTGAGAGATAGGGCAATGTCCATGCTATACACTAAGGATAAAGATGATGTGAGTTGAAACATTGCTATGTTGTTTAAGGATAGAGGAAGTATCATACCTTTTGGAAAAGTATGATTAATGAGAACTAAGTAGTCATCATATGAGGACATTCTTTTCCAGAGCAGCATGGAATTTATGAGTAATATAAGTTTGAGTTTGATAACCAAGATGATGAGCTCGAAGTTTTCTGACTCAGTTAGACCTGAATCCAAGATGAGGATGTTGAGTGGTGTATAGGAAGGTTTATGTCTTCACCACATGGGGATGTAAGGTGGTAATGGATGCTCTAGTTGAGACGTAGATATCTGTTTAGCCAGTAGAGTGGCTAGAAGAGGTTGTTGGGTGAACCCTAAGTTTGTGAGACATATAGGCCTAACCCTCGGATACAGCCAGACCCGTTGGTTGAGTTGGTGGTTGCTTGGTTAGCCAACCTAGAGCTTGATGTGATAGAAGGATGGTTGTATGAACCTCTGATACACCTCTCAGAAAAGGAAGGTGATGGAACCCACGACTAGAGTGTTTTTGTTTTTTTAGAAGTCACCTTGAGGAATCATGACTAGTAGAGACTCATGATTTCAAGTACACCGCAGTACTACTAAGATGGTTAAGGTTTGCATTAGTACATTGAATATATCAGATGAAGAAGTATGTTGGGCTGCGTGTGGCTGGTTGCCATGCATGCAAGGAGGTGAAGGCCGAACACTAGTAACCCAATGAGTTGCTATAGAGAATGAGGATTCCTCGAGAAGGAATGGGAGTGGATCACCATGGATGTTGTGGTGAGTCTCCCCTGGACCGAGAGAGGTCATGATGCAATATGGGTTATGGTAGATTGCCTTACCAAGTTGACATAAGCCTAAGAGAGAGCACTATTAGGGTGATAGATCCGGTTGAACTATATATGAGAGAGAGATGGTTCAACTACACCATGATTCAAGTCTAATATCTGAGGCCTTACCTCAAGTTCACTTCCATGCAGAGGAAGTAAGTACATGAAGAATTCGATACTAGTTTGAAGTTTAGCACAGCTTATCACCCCTAACTGATAGAGTATGATCCAGACTAGAGGGTCTGATGAGAGCATGTGTGCTCATTTAGGGTGATACATGGGGACAATTCTTGTCCTATGAGAGTTTGTGATGATAGCCATCATAGCCAATATCGGGATGTAAGAAACTCTATAAGGGAGGTCATTTTGGTTAATGCTTCATTAGGATGATGTCAGTGGAAGAACCTTGTGAAGGTCAGAGAGACCACAGTGTGTGCAAATGAATTCTCTTTGATCCTGCGATGGCTAAGAGAGCCCAGGGGCGACATGAGTCATGAGCTGATGTGAAGCAGACTGACATGTAGTTCATTATGGGAGAACATGTGTTATGAAAACTCGACCCCTCTGAGCTATATCTGAGAAAGATGAGTCCCCTATACATGGGTCCATTTGAGATGGATTGGTGGAGTTTCTTATGTATAACCTTACCCCTCAGGATAGCATGATGTGTGATGTGTTCCATGAGTCCGATCGGGAGCTCTATGTGATGTTCCTGAACCATGTACTGAGCCATGAACCTATTGAGCTTCAAGGCAGGCTAAAATATCCCGAGTCACCTACGAGGGTACGAGATACCAAGGTGAGAGAGAACTCAGATGTAAGAATATAAGATGACAAAGGTTCTTTGGAAGCACCATGGTGAAGATGAAGCCACAAGGGAGCCAATGATGGACATGGAAAAGTCTTATCCTGAATTGTTTGTATGTTTAGTGGAATTTTGAGGGCAAAATTCCTATAAGAGGGGAAGGATGTTACAATCCCAATTTTTGGGTTCATATGGTTGGAAATGCAATTTCCCTAATAAATGTATGATTATGGGAATTGTATGAATTATATGTATTGAATGGATTCCCTTTACAATAATTTTCTTTGTGCATGTTGTTGGTATATATGCCCATAGATCCATCCCAAGTGATTGCATGGAGTCAAATATTAATTAATCAATTAATACGATTATTTGGTTAATTAATTAATTCCAGAATATTCTAATTAATCCACGAGCATTTTAATTAATGCATCGTTTCTGTTTACAGATGGGTTTAGAAAACCCTACTTCCCTTCGTATCCTATTTAAAGGAGGATTGACAGACGATATCTATATAAGATAGACAGAGGCTTTTCAATTTACACTCTTGTACGTAAACCCTAGCTGTCGTCGTCCTTAGGAGAGAAAGGAGAGAAACACACCGCTAGCATGCCGCCACACCGACACGACTCCTTCCCGCTGACTTAGGAAGCACGACGTGGAGTTCCAGTCCATCCATGTGGATGAAGTAGAGACGTAAATGCAGAGACGCCTGTGTTCGGAGGGCATCAACGACTGTCTGTGTGCTTTACGAGCCGTGTACATCACCGCACGAAAGGAACGTGCCGGATCTTCCTGCGACAGTGAATGGGAGAGAAGTTTTGTCTGTGTAGGTCAGCAGCGTTGTACCGTCGTGCAGTGGGACATTGCCGAACTTGCTTCACGATAAGGTATATCCCGCAAACACTCCTTCCAAATATGTTATTGTTGACGAGATCCTATTTCAGGTATGTGGATTTTATTGCTTCCACCGTGCATGTTTTATCCACAAAATCCAACAGTGGTATTAGACCATCGTCGATCTACGGCGTATTTGGATTCGTTTCGATATGATCGAATCACTGTATACTGTTTTTATGTTGCATACGGTGCAAATTAAACCTGCTAATGCGCAAATCTAAACCTAATTCCACATACGCCGCAAGCTTCTGTTATTGACGTTTTGGACGGGGTCGACTATGGAAAATATTGATTTTCCTAAGTGCACGGAAGTAAAATTCCGTAGACCTTTCAAGGGCTCTTCCCCTGAGACCCCGCAAGGGGTGGCCCCCGCACAGGGGCGCTGCCCCTGTGTACCCCACATAGTCTGTGTGGGAGTCAAAAATGTATTTAATGGGGAATGTCCCAAATTACAAGTACTGCAATTTTAATATGTATATACGTATATGTAGATATACCTATGATAACATACATGTTGCCTTTAAAATATGTTTTATGTGGTGAATGCATGCACGGTTATGGCCTAGTATCCCCTTTTGTGAAGTTTGTGAATGATATGGATGTATAATGGATGCATATGGATCCTTGGTATAAATTATTCGGCTTGCATGCCGAGTCTCATCTCTTATTTCAAAGTGTAATTAATTCCTTCCCTTTATATTTGTTAACATATGATGTAATAGAGATAGGATTAGTTTTAGTCTTTGTAAACTTGTTGTAAGGAGGCCACTTGAAGATCCAACTCCAAGGAGTGTCCATGGAGAAGCACCATGAAGATCTAATTCCAAGAAGCAACCTGAAGATCCAACTCCAAGGAGCATCCATGGAGAAGCAAGAAGAAGATCTAATTCTAAGAAGCAACTTGAAGTTCCAACCTCACAAAGCATCCATGAAGTTGTTCATTATAATGTTGATCATTACATGCTTATAGGTTGATTCACAGGTGTTGCATGAGATGCATAAGACCATAGGTGGACCGTAATCCTTTGTTTCTCCAAAGGATTACAATAGTATGGCCATAACCGATGTATTTGTGTTTGTGATTGCATGTCTATCATTTGTGGTTGTGGATATAGTAGTATATGATACATACTATAAGTATGTCGTGTTTGGATATGTATATGTATTAATAAAATCCCTCAATTAATAATATTAAGTTTTAGTTGCCTTCCATAAAGCAACACACATGAAAAGCTTGATCGACTATGTGTGGGCACGCCTCCGCATGGTACACTATCTATCTCATGGAAGTGTGATGGTGGGTGTGTGAGTCTACCTCTGCAGGTTGCACACTCATCGTGTTGGCTTATGGGTTGGACTTAACTAGGGAACCTTGATAGGATCAAGTACCTAGAGGCACACAAATGCATCATGGAAAGGAGTTGTGCATGATCATCTATCCAAGAGTTACATAAGATGCAATTGGCAAAAGTTGCCTACCTTAGTATTTGGTCTTTAACGCCGGCGTTGGCTGGGCATTGATCCAATTATTTTGGGTCTTGGCTCACTAGAAGGTTGTGTGTTGCAATCTTCTGAGTTGATAGTGAGGGCTATCAATTTGAATAAAATACTGGGAGCGTACTTATTTAAAGGCCTAATTAATCTCATTTATCAAATCTTTACAAGTCAAAATGTTTTGGACTAAATGCAAATTTTTCTTTTGTAGAAATCAAATGGCAAACAACACTCACACTTTTTCATTGCGATCGGTCTTTGAGAAGGACAAACTTATCAGAACCAACTTTCAAAACTGGTTTAGGACGATGAGAATTGTTCTCACACATGAGCATAAGCTCTATGTCCTTGAAACACCAGAGCCAACGGAGCCCGCCGTAAATACGCCCAAGGCTGAAAAGGATGCTTACAAGAAGCACCTTGATGATGCCGTGGATGTCAAGTGCCTGATGTTGTTCTCAATGAACTATGAGTTGCAAGAGCAACATGAGAATATGAATGTCATGGAGATGGTAACACATCTCAAGAACATGTATCAACATCAAGCAATATAGGAGAGATATGATGTCTCAAAGGCTTTGTTCAAAAGCAAGATGAAAGAGGGAGTCTCAGTTGGCACCCATATACTCACCTTGATTGGGTACATGGAAAGCCTTTCCAAGCTGGGATTTCCTCTAGGTCAAGAGTTGGCCACTGATGTGATTCTATCATCATTTCCTGAATCATATAATCATTTTGTCATGAACTACAACATGAACAATTTTGAGAAGCTGTTGTCAGAATTGTTGGGCATGTTGAGGATAGCTGAAGCACAGATGAAGAAAGACAAGCCCAAGTCTATGATGGTGATCAACAAGGCAAAGGGAAAGTCAAAAGGTAAAGGCAAGGCTAAGAAAGGTTCTAAAGCTGGGCAGAAGCCAAAGTCATCCGCGCTCAAAGCTAAAGGTGAGATCTCCAAAGAAGGCAGTTGTCACCATTGTCACCAGCTTGGACATTGGAAAAGAAACTGTCCTCTCTACCTTGAGGAGCTGAGGAAGAAGAAGCAGGGGATAGAGATCTCCACTTCAGGTATATACGTTATTGAGATAACCTTAAATACTTCTTCATCATGGGTACTGGATACCAGATGTGGATCTCACATATGTTCTAATATGCATGATCTGATAAGAAGTAAGCCGTTACGAAAGGGCCAAGTCAATCTGCGGGTTGCTAATGGAGCAAGAGTTGCTGCCACTGCAATTGGAGTTATTAGTTTATCTTTGCCTACGGGCCTTGTAATAGAATTAGAGAATTTCTATTATGTACCTTCCATTAATAGAAATATTATTTATGTATCTTGTATGGACAAGAGTGGATTTGAATTTCACATTAAGAATGGAATTATTTATATTTCTAAAGATGAGATCTTTTATGGCAATGCCCCTATGTCTTATGGTATCTACTTGTTAGAACTTGAGACTAGCATATACAACGTAAATACTAAAAGGTTAAAACTTGACAAATAAAACAAAACATTCTTATGGCATTGTCGTCTTGGGCACATAAACGAGAAGCGCATATCTAGACTCCATAAGGATGGTTATCTGGACTCTTTTGGTTTTGAATCATTAGAGACATGTGAGGCATGTTTATTAGGGAAGATGACCAAAACTCCTTTCACTGGACACAGTAAGAGAGCCAGTGATCTGCTAGGGCTCATATATACTGATGTATGTGGACCTTTTAGATTAAATGCTAGAGGAGGCTATCAATACTTCATTACCTTCACTGATGATCTCAGTAGGTATGACTATGTATATCTTATGAAACACAAGTCAGAAACTCTAATAATGTTCAAGACTTTCATGAATGAAGTAGAGAAGCAACTTGGTAAGAGTATTAAAGAACTTTGTTTGGATCGAGTTGGCAAATACTTAAGCCAAGAGTTGGAGGACCTTCTGAGAGACCGTGGTATTGTATCACAATGGACTCCACCTGGTACACCACAACATAATGGTGTGTCAGAAAGAAGGAATCATACATTATTAGACATGGTACGATCAATGATGAGTTCAGCCGAACTTCCAATATCGTTCTGGGGATATGCTCTTGAAACTGCAACGTTTACACTTAACTGTGTACCTTCCAAATCAGTTCAAAAGACACCATATGAGATATGGAATGGGAATTGTCCCAATTTGTCTATGTTAAAGATTTGGGGATGTGAAGCTTATGTTAGGAAACAATTTCCTGAAAAGCTTGGACCCAAATCGGAAAAATGCTATTTTGTTGGATACCCCAAGGAAACTCGGGGATACTACTTCTATACACCAACTGACAAAAAAGTGTTTGTTGCTAGGACTGTTGTATTTCTTGAAAAGGAATTTCTTTCCAAAGGAATTAGTGGGAGGAATGTAGAGCTCGAAGAAGTTTGAGACCAACAAGAAAGCAGAGAACCTGAGGAGGTACATAAGGAACATGAAGACTCACAAGTTGGTGTGGAATTTCAAGTTCGAAATGTAACACATGAACCTCGTCGGTCTAGTAGAACATGACTTGAGCCTGAGAGATTTGGATTTCTCGTGACTCAAGACAGTGATGAATTGGGCATAGCAGATGAGACAACTTCCTATCTAGAAGCTACTAAGGGACAAGAATATGAGAAATAGCTCGAAGCCATGAGATATGAGATGGAATCCATGTACACCAACAAGGTATGGACCTTGGTGGATCCACCCGAAGGGGTAAAACCCATAGGGTGCAAGTGGATCTTCAAGAAGAAGACTGATATGGATGGAAATGTTCAAACCTATAAAGGTAGATTGGTTGTGAAAGGATTCCATCAAATTCAAGGTGTTGATTATGACGAGACCTTCTCACCAGTTGCCATGGTTAAATCCATCAGGATCATGCTTGCCATTGCAGCTTATCATGACTATGAGATTTGGAAGATGGATGTTAAACCAACATTCCTTAATGGGAATTTACTCGAGGATGTGTACATGACACAACCTGTGGGTTTTATCAATAGAAAGGAAGCCAATAAAGGCTGTAAGCTACAAAGGTCAATCTATGGATTGAAACAAGCATCTCGGTGATAGAATCTATGTTTTGATGAAGTAGTAAAAAAGTTTGGCTTTAGTCAAAATGAAGATGAACCTTGTATTTACAAAAGGGTTAGTGGGAGCACAATCATATTTCTCATATTGTATGTGGATGACATACTATTGATGGGAAATGACATCCCTACTCTTCAGAAAGTAAGAGGTTGGCTAGGGAAGACCTTCTCTATTAAGGATTTAGGCGAAGCATCCTATATACTAGGGATCAAGATCTATAGATATAGATCTAGAAGGCTTCGAGGCCTAAGCCAGAGCACATACATTGACAAGGTGCTAAAGAGGTTTAGCATGGAGGGTTCTAAGAGAGGTAACTGGTGTTGGTATGTATGCCCATAAAGCAAGTCATATGATGATTGTAATAGGATACTTTGTAAATGATTTGAATAATAATAAAGGCAATTTCCGATCTATATGTTTAAACTGTTTCTGAGATGTTGGTGTAACATGATAGATGTCTAAAGAATGGTTTTACTCAATGACGTATGCTTTTAGGTTCAGTACTTAAACGATGAGATCATACGAATGTTAAGAGTATACATTTTTGTTTAGTCCCTAGTCGGTTGTTATTGTGGAAATAACCATAGACATCAATAACACTGAAGACTAGATTGTGTGTTGGTTAATGACATAATCTCATTAGTCATGATATAGTGATATCAAACCAAGCACATAGGTACTTGTTAGAGAACAAGGTACCAGACAGACCCACAGTGAGAGTGACACATGGAACCATGACTTGGTAGTCACAGTCAGCTCTCATAGTGATGGTGGTGAGTGTGATTTTTAGACCTGAAATCACTACACTCAACACATGGCGTTGGGTACACTTTGACATCATCAAACGCAGTCCTGAAACATGGGTTGTTATAAAGGTGATGATTGGGTGGCTTTGACACATGGGGCTTTTGAGGGGTGAGTGATAGATATGGGATTTGTCCCTCCTGAGGGAGTTTGATGTCCTTGGCCACTTGATGAGTAGGATTGAGAAAGGCATGCACATGCACGTGTGAATCAATATGTGATATTAATGTCACACACATCTCACCCAGTCTACTCTGAGATCAAGGAAATGAATGAATGTTGACAGGATGAGTGTTCCATGCCTCAAGTTCATTTAGTATATCAGTGACAAAGGAATTATACATTCACTGTAACACCATTCACGGATTGTAGGATTGAAAGTTGTTCTCCAACTTTCTATTTCACTTGGGTAGCTGACCGACCTGAATCGCGCGTCCTAAAATTGGAGGCGTATTTGAGGTAGTCGAGCCTTCACATTTATAACCCGAATCCTTCTAGGCCCCCACAACTTTGTTTACGGGGTCGAAGTAGTCATACGGGGTCGAACACAGGGACAAGGTGGGTCGAACACAGGGACACATTCTGTAGTTGTGAAACAATCGGTTCAGGTTGCGAGTTGGTTGTTTTTTTAGAAAATATCGAACCCTTCTACTCCTGCTTTAGTCCCGCATTGCCCGGGATAGAGAACCATGTCCCATGACCCTCCTATATATAGGGGTATTGGGGGCTTCTCAAAGTACAACCCAGTGCAACCAGTTGCTCTGTGAAGTTGTTGTTCTCTCTGGTTTTGGTAACCAAGAGAGAGCCTGAGCAAGTGCTACCCGATAAGGGAGGCACAACAAGGGAAAGACAACTACAGAAAGCGACTGGCAGCAGGAGAGTGTGTTGGCGACTAGTACACCAACAAGAGGGTGTGACTCCTTCCGTTTCCTTGTGGGACAAGGAGATCGAAGTTCCAGGCAGTCTGTGTGGACGACTGTAGAGGCGGGAGACCTCTGTCGCTCGGAGGACAACTTTCAATCCTGACAGTCCCGATGAGACCAGGAGTCTTCAGTCCCGGTGTGGCCAGGAGCTGCACATACACCATCCAAGATCGGAGGTAAAGACCGTGCAAGGCGCGAGGTACTGTTGCCGAGAAAGCCTTAGGACAAGGTATGAATTCACAAACCATCTTTCCTATTGTATAAACGTTGACGCGATTATTTTTGTTCTGGGTTTTGGGGAGAAATTTTTTGTTTCCACTGCTTCCCTGCCTCCTCTAAAACCCAATAGTGGTATCAGAGCCAGGTTAACTGCTCTATATTTTAGGATTATCGATATGATCGATTTTGGTTTGTCTCCTTTATTTATTGCATACGATGCGAATAAAATTGGCTTTATGCATGTCCAATCCACAAATCCCAAATATACATATATGATATGTAATATTAATGCACTCGATATGCGTCGCCCTTAAACGAGTTTTGTGGTGGATTTGTAGCATGATTATGGCCTATAAACCCTATATCTGTGTGTGGTTGTATGTGGTTTCTTGCATCTCGATCTACACACCGATTCCCTTTCTCCTATTCCTGATGTAACTTGAAATAATTCGAGATTTCTTTTCCTACCTTTGCTCCCCCCGAATGTAACTCAGGGTTTCACAATTAAATTGTAAATATGATAGATTTTATTTCCTGTTATGTCAAAGAACGGCGGACAACCTGACGACGATCGATTCAAGGCATGAACTGATCAGTTGGCATTCCAGACGACCAGTTCGAGGAATGAGGTGAGCGGTTGGCGACCTGAGGAGATGCACGACAACCGGTGAACCGATCAGCTGGAGGCGCCAGTCAATTGGCTGGTGGTACCCGAACAACCAACTTGATGGTGAGCCGATCAGTCATGGAGATGAGCTGATCAAACCCAGGAAGGCAGTCACAAATTTCATCTTGTAAAGGTTGCATGCGATGTAGACCTAGATGACCGTGATTCCTCTTGGCTCAAGGAATCACAATAGGATGGCCATAATCATTGCTTTTATTGTTTCGCATGTTTTCTATGGGATATAGCATGTATATGATACATACTATATATTGTGGTGATTGGATATGTATATGTATATAAAAACCAAATCCCTCATTAAATATTAAGTTTTAGATGCCTTCCAAATGAGACACACGTGAAAAGCTTGATCGACCAAGTGTGGGCACGCCCTAGCATGGTGCACCGTCTATCTCGTGGAAGCGTGAAGGATGAATGTGTGGGTCTACCCTAGCAGGGTGCATATTCATCGTGTTGGCTTTGGGTCGGACTTAACAAGGTGACCTAGATAGGATCTAGCACCTTGAGGCATGGAAATGATCATGGCAAGGAGTTGCATGTGACATCTTTCAAGAGTTGCATATGATGCAATTCGCAAGAGTTGCCTACCTGGGAGATCTGAGTTGTGGGTGACAGCCCTAGCTAGTCCATGGCTCAGAGGATTTCAGGATCTTGACCCACTAGAAGATTGTACGCTGCAATCTTCCGAATTGATGGTGAGGGCTGTCAATTTGAGTCAAAATAGTGGGAGCGGTAATTAATTAAAATCCTAATTAACTATCGTCAAATTTTATTCAAATCAAATCAAAATTTTTTTGACAAAATGTAATTTTCTCTTATAGAATGACAAAAGAATCATCTTTTAAAATGGGAAAATTAATTGAGAACAAATTCCATAACTGGTTGAGGACTGTGAGAAGAGTTCTACACAATCCAGATATACCAGGAGCCTTTGAATCCACTCTATGTACGCTTGATGCGTTAGTGAAGAAGAAAGAAAGTTCATTGATAGAGATCAATGGAACGAAAGGTAAGGGAGAGAAGGGTTCTCTCGCCAAACCGATTTCTTCTACATGGAGAGGATGGAAGGAACGATGGAAGAAGAAGTCAGAGATAGAGATCTCTACTTCTGGTGTATATGTGATAGAGATTAACTTTACTACTTCTTCATCATGGGTACTTGATACCGGATGCGGATCTCACATTTGTTCAAATGCGGATCTTAAGAGAAGTAGGCCGTTGGGGAAATGCGAGGTTGAACTACGTGTTTCCAATGGGGCAAGGGTTGCCGCCAGTGCCGTAGGAACCTATGAGTTAACTATACCAAGTGGGCTAATAATAGAGTTAAAGAACTTCTATTATGTACATTCCATAAATAGGAATATCATTTCTATCTCTTGTTTGGACAAAGATGGAATTGAATTTCTTATTAAGAATGGAAAATGTTCCATTTCTAAAGATGGGATCTTTTATGGCTGTGCCCCAATGTCTTATGGTCTATACTTGATAGATTTGGAGACAAGCGTATACAACGTAAACATCAAAAAGAAAAAACTCAACGACTCAAACAAAACATATCTTTGGCATTGTCGTCTAGGGCACATAAATGAGAAGCACATTTCTAGACTCCATAAAGATGGTTATCTAGACTCTTTTGATTATGAATCAATAGAGACATGTGAATCTTGTTTATTGGGAAAGATCACCAAGACTCCCTTTTCTGGTAAAGGTGAGAGAGCTAGTGATCTATTAGGACTCATACATACTGATGTATGTGGGCCTTTTAGAATTAATGCCAGAAATGGGTGTCAGTACTTCATTACCTTCACTGATGATTTCAGTAGGTATGGTTATGTGTACCTGATGAAGCATAAGTCAGAAACCCTTGAAAGGTTCATGGATTTCATGAATGAAGTACAAAACCAACTTGGTAAAAGTATTAAGGTACTTCGATCTGATCGAGGTGGAGAATACTTAAGCCAGGAGTTTGAGGACCTTTTGCGAGCCCGTGGTATTGTATCACAATGGACTCCGCCTGGAACACCACAGCATAACGGTGTGTCTGAATGAAGGAACCACACATTGTTGGATATGGTGCGATCAATGATGAGTTTTGCTGATCTTCCAATTTCCTTCTGGGGTCATGCTCTTGAAACTGCCACGTTTACACTTAACCATGTGCCATCTAAATCGGTTCAAAAGACACCATATGAGATATGGTACGGGAAGCGTCCCGATTTGTCTTTTCTGAAGATTTGGGGTTGTGAGGCTTACGTTAGGAAAATGTTTCCTGATAAGCTTGGACCCAAATCCGATAAATGTTATTTTGTTGGATACCCCAAGGAAACGAGGGAATATTATCTATACCACCCTACTGACAACAAAGTGTTTGTTGCCAGGACAGCAATGTTCCTAGAGAAGGAATTTATTTCCAAAGGAAGCAGTGGGAGGAAAATAGAGCTTGAAGAGGTTCAAGCCCAATGAGAAAACATAGAAACGGTAGATGTACAAGAGGAAAATGGAGATTCACAAGGTGTTGTGGAATCTTAATCTCCTCAGGTAACACAAGGACCTCGTAGATCTAGTAGGACCCGCCTTGAACCTGAGAGGTTTGGATACCTTGTGACTCAGGAAGGTGGTGAGTTGATCATAGATGATGATCCAACTACCTACGTAGAGGCTATGGAGGGACCAGATTCTGAGAAATGGCTTGAATCCATGAGATCCGAGATGGAATCCATGTACTCCAACAAAGTATGGACTTTGGTGGAACCACCCGAAATGGTAAAACCCATAGGGTGCAAGTGGGTCTTTAAGAAAAAGACTGACATGGATGGCAATGTGCAAACTTATAAAGGTAGATTGGTTGCGAAGGGATTTCAACAAGTTCAAGGTGTTGACTATGATGAAACCTTTTCTCCAGTTGCCATGATTAAGTCCATCAGGATCATGCTTGCTATTGCAGCTTATTAGGACTATGAGATTTGGCAGATGGATGTTAAAACCACATTCCTTAATGGGAATATAAATGAGGATGTGTATATGACACAGCCTGAAGGTTTTGTAGATCCAAAGAATGCCAATAAAGTATGTAAGTTGCAAAGGTCAATCTATGGATTGAAGCAAGCATCTCGGAGTTGGAATCTTCGATTTGATGAGGAAGTCAAAGTGTTTGGCTTTATTCAAAATGAAGATGAACCTTGTGTGTACAAGAAGGTTAGTGGGAGCTCGACCACATTTCTCATATTGTATGTGCATGACATACTTTTGATGGGGAATGATGTCTTAGCCTTAGAGAAGGTAAAGACTTGGCTTGGGAATACTTTCTCAATGAAGGACTTAGGAGAATCATCCTACATTCTAGGAATTAAGATCTATAGAGATACATCTAGAAGGCTTCTCAGACTAAGTCAGAGCATGTACATTGACAAAGTGCTGAGGCGGTTCAGCATGGAGAACTCAAAGAGAGGCAACATCCCCATGCTACATGGAGTCACCATCTCTAGAGCTCAATGTCCCCAATCTTGTAAAGAGAGGGAGCGTATGAATGGGATTTCATATGCATTAGCCATCGGATCCATCATGTCTGCTATGTTGTGCACACGCCCAGATGTCTCATATGCTCTAAGCATGACGAGCAGGTACCAGTCAGATCCCAGGGATGCTCACTGGACAGTCGTAAAGAACATCCTCAAGTACTTGCGAAGGACTAATGATCAGTTTTTGGTTTACGGCGGAGAGGAAGAGCTGGTTGTAAAGGGTTACACCGATGCAATCTTCCAAACCGATAAAGATGATTACAGACCACATTCAGGATTTGTGTTTTGCCTTAATAATGGAGTTGTGAGCTAGAAGAGTTCCAAGCAAGAAACAGTTGCCGATTCTACTACAGAGGCCGAGTATATTGCTGCTTCACATGCATCAAAGGAGGCTGTGTGGATCAGGAAGTTCATTTCTGAACTTGGTGTAGTTCCCAGTAGTTGTGATGCAATTAAGCTTTATTGTGACAATAATGGAGCTATTGCACAAGCTAAGGAACCCAGATCACATCAGCGGTCCAAGCACATACTGTGGCGCTTCCATCTCATACGAGAGATCGTACAACGAGGAGATGTGAAGATTTGCAAAGTACCAACTGAAGACAACATAGCCGATCCACTGACTAAGGCCCTTTCTCAGCAGAAGCATGATGGTCATGCTAGGTCACAAGGACTGAGGTTCCTTTGTGACTGGCTCTAAGTGCAAGTGGGAGTCTGTTGGTATGTATGCCCATAGAGCAAGTCATATGATGATTGTAATGGGATACTTTGTAAATGATTTGAATAATAATAAAGGCAATTTCCGATCTATATATTTAAACTATTTCTGAGATGATGGTGTAACATGATAGATGTCTAAAGAATGGTTTTACTCAATGACGTATGCTCATATGAATGTTAAGAGTATACATTCTTGTTTAGTCCCTAGTCGGTTGTTATTATGGAAATAACCATAGACATCAATAACATTGAAGACTAGATTGTGTGTTGGTTGATGACAGAATCTCATTAGTCATGATATAGTGATATCAAACCAAGCACATAGGTACTTGTTAGAGAACAAGGTACCAGACAGACCCACCGTGAGAGTGACACATGGAACCATGACTTAGTAGTCACAGTCAGCTCTCACAGTGATGGTGGTGAGTGTGATTCTTAGACCTGAAATCACTACACTCAACACATGTCGTTGGGTACACTTTGACATCATCAAATGCAGTCCTGAAACATGGGTTGTTATAAAGGTGATGATTGGGTGGCTTTGACACATGGGGCTTTTGAGGGGTGAGTGATAGATATGGGATTTGTCCCTCCTGAGGGAGTTTGATGTCCTTGGACACTTGATGAGTAGGATTGAGAAAGGCATGTGCATGCACGTGTGAATCAATATGTGATATTGATGTCACACACATCTCACCCAGTCTGCTCTGAGATCAAGGAAATGAATGAATGTTGACAGGATGACTGTTCCATGCCTCGAGTTCATTTAGGATATCAGTGACAAATGAATTATACATTCACTGTAACACCATCCACGGATTGTAGGATCGAAAGTTGTTCTCCAACTTTCTATTTCACTTGGGTAGCTGACCGACCTAAATCACGCGTCCTAAAATTGGAGGCGTATTTGAGGTAGTCGAGCCTTCACATTTATAACCCGAATCCTTCTAGGCCCCCACAACTTTGTTTACGGGGTCGAAGTAGTCATACGGGGTCGAACACAGGGACAAGGTGGGTCGTGTTGACGACTCTGAATCGACACTCTACACTCCGGTGGGTATAAAGAGATATTAAAGTTCCCCGAAGGGGAACAACAAGCTGTCACGATTAAATCAAAGAAAACTATCTCCAACTGGAGTTACAAGAAAGATTAAGATTTTGTCATTTAGCAGTTTTTAGGAATTTTCATGCAACAGAAAATAGAAAGATAAACTGCAGTTTAAGGCGTAATGCAAGGGATAAGACTTCAGTAAGACAAGTGGTAGCAGTAACACCCTGCACCCCTCCTCTCAGAGCGGGTGCCTCTAACCTAGCTTCAACACCCCTCTCGAGGTTGCTGGGCTCAAGTTAGAGTGGAATGATACTAAAACAACTCCGTTCCGGGCACTCTCGTACTCCAGAACCGGACCAAACACTAGAGCCACAACCCAACTCTCGAAGTAGTTGCGACGGGAAAGACGATTCGGTAGCTAAGCGAAATGCGATCCAAAACATGCAAGCTAGAGTTCAGATATCCAACACAGCAGTTACCCAATCATAAGGCACCAAGCATTAAACAAATAGCAATTTAGCATTTCTATTTCCATAAGCAATAAGGGTCTTAATACAATGCATAAGCTAAGAATTTAAATAACAGAATTAAGGATAGATGTCGCCTTCTTGATGTAGAAGAACGACAGACTACTGTAGCTCTCCTGCCCGATACTGGTCGGGAGTCGAGCCCGATACGACAGTGTCAGGCGGCACCCCCTCTCGGGAAGCGCCGACTGACGACTGACTGTATCGCTCAAGGACCCTGGCCGATACGCTCATGTCGGGCGGCGCACCCTCTCAGGCGGAACGCATGACGGGCGGAGCGTATCGGGTTCGATATCGTGTCGGGCAAAGAGCTACGAGTCTACTGTCAGGCACTCGTGTCGCTCATCTTCGCTGGCCGATATCGGCCCCCAGTGTCGCCCGGGACAACACTAAGTGAACCATCCCTTCCATCTCGGGATGAGGGAAAGCTCACCTAGTGTCGCCCGGCACAAGCACTGGGGCGCGATACTCTTGCTCTCACAACTTCCTTTGAAGGTGGCTCTCGAACTTCCGGACTGTCTTGTCCGAATTCTCTTCCGACTCTCTCGACTTGTCCGAACTATCCGACCTTTCCGACCCATCTTTTCGGCTTCCTGTAGCTGCTATTTATAGGCAGCGGTTGAAGGAGTTATGGTGCTGGAAACGCCACGTAGCTCCCTTATACGCCGGTCGATGGATGTGGACGGCCGATACAGGTATGTCTCAGTGCGAGGCGTTGGCTATCGGTCACGTGGCTGGCGGCACGCCTGCCGGTGGGTGGCTGTGTTGCCCGACGAGTTTGGTCGTCGATGCGGCTTTGGCTCCCTGTCGGGTAGACGGTATGTCGGCCGACACGTCCTTCTTGCGCAACGCCCTTCTCCGCCGATCATTCTCGTGTCGCCCAGCCCCTGTCGGGCTGGGTTGTATCGGGCGTCAGGAAGGTCGAGACGGGCTTAGACTTATTGTGGGCCGGAATCGGCCTTATTGCACAAAAACGAGGAAAACTCTGTAGAAGATTGGAAAAATTGGAATAAGAGCGTTGCTTGGCCAATTATTGCGAAAATGCTAATAAAATAGAGGAAAATAGCAGAAAAGGGTAGTTTTGATAACAGAATAAAGGGCAAAAATGTCAAAAAATTTGGTGTTATCAGTAGCACTGATGTGTGACTAGGCACCGCTCTTTGCTTGTGAAGTCATAAATGTTATGGACTTTCACTATCAATGTGAAATGGACCTGTAGGGTCACACACATAGGATTTAACCTGGAATACGAGTTTGTCCACAAATAATGTTTAGATTGATTACTAAAGGAGTTTAGTAGTTCAATTAAACACTCAATTAATCGATAGATCAATATCATAGTGTTCAAGGTTTTGGACTGATTGATTAGAGTATCAGATTGATTGAAACCACAATTGACTAATTCTACACAATCTGTGCTCCCAACCGATCGGCTCATGTGATGAAACGATCGACTGAGCTTGGTGAACTGATCAGCTCAACTGGTGATTCTATTGGCTCATGGACAGGGTGAACGATTTCTTCAAGTGTTGAAATGATCGGTTCAACTGTTGCAACCAGGCAAGTTGGGAAAGTAAGATTGGTGAGAAATTTCTTTTCGTTTCATTTGTCCAATTTGATTGGAACAAGGATTGGTATTCAATACCAATTGGAAACAAAAGAAGGAAAGTCAATCGGGAACTGATTAGGACCACGAACTGACCAGTTCAGAAGTGAACCGACCGGTTCATGGGTCCCAACCGATCGGTTGAGGTGTCAACCGACCGGCTCATATCCCCAACCAACCATTTCAGTTGTGAAACGATCGGTTCAGGCTGTGAGTTGGTTGTTTTTGTGGAAAATCTCGAAGCCTTCTACTCCTTTAGTCCCGTATTTCCTGGGATAGAGAACCATGTCCCATGACCCTCCTATATATAGGGGTATTGGGGGCTTCTCAAAGTACAACCCAGTGCAACCAGTTGCTCTGTGAAGTTGTCGTTCTCTCTGGTTTTGGTAACCAAGAGAGAGCCCGAGCAAGTGCTACCCAATAAGGGAGGCACAACAAGGGAAAGACAACTGTAGAAAGCGACTGGCAGCAGGAGAGTGTGTTGGCGACTAGTACGCTAATAGGAGGGTGCGACTCCTTATGATTCCTTGTGGGACAAGGAGATCGGAGTTCCAGGCAGTCCGTGTGGATGACTGCAGAGGCGGGAGACCTGTTTCGCTCGGAGGACAACTGTCAATCCCGACAGTCCCGGTGAGACCAGGAGTCTTCAGTCCCGGTGTGACCAGGAACTGCACAGACACCGTCCAAGATCGGAGGTGAAGACTGCGCAAGGCACGAGGTACTGTTGCCGAGAAAGCCTTGGGACAAGGTATGAATTCACAAACCATCTTTCCTATTGTATAGACGTTGACGCGATTCCTTTTGTTCAGGGTTTTGGGAAGAAATTTTTTTTGCTGCTTCTCTGCCTCCTCTAAAACCCAACAACTTGCCCATTTCCCACAGGGTTACAATCTCTAAAGCCCAGTGTCCTAGTTCATGTGATGAACGGGCACACATGAGTAAGATTCCATATGCATCAACAATTGGATCTATCATGTATGCAATGTTATGTACTCATCCTGATGTGTCGTATGCTTTGAGCATGACAAGCCGGTATCAGTCAGATCCAGGTGAATGTCACTGGACAGTCGTAAAGAACATCCTAAAGTACTTGAGAAGGACTAAGGATCAATTCTTGGTATACGATGGTGAGGAAGAGCTCATGGTAAAAGGTTACACCGATGCTAGCTTCCAAACTGACAAACATGACTATAGATCACAATCTGGATTTGTGTTTTACCTGAACAATGAAGTTGTGAGCTGGAAGAGTTCCAAGCAAGAGACGATTGTAGATTCTACAATAGAGGCCGAATATATTGTCACATCTAATGCTGCAAAGGAAGTTGTGTGGATCAAGAAGTTCATTTCTGAACTTGGAGTGGTTCCTAGCGCTGGTGATGCAATTGAGTTATTTTGCGACAACAATGGAGCAATTGCACAGGCTAAAGAACCAAGATCACACCAACGTTCCAAACACATTCTACGGAGGTTCCATCTCATACGAGAGATCATACATTGAGGAGATGTGAAGATTTGCAGAGTACCTACAGAAAGCAATGTGGCTGACCCGCTCACAAAAGCACTTTCACAGCAGAAACATGATGGACATGTTCGATCACTTGGATTGAGATTCATGAGTGATTGGGTATAAGTGCAAGTGGGAATTTGTTGGTATGTATGCCTATAGAGACTATCATTCGATGATTGTAATGGGATACTATGTAAACGATTTGTAATACTACATTGATCATATCAATAAAGGCAAGTTTCCAATCTATATGTTTGTGTTTTATATTGTGAGATGACCATGAAACTTATAGATGTCTATAGAATAATATACTCAATGACATATGTCTTTGGGTTGATGACCAAAACAGTGAGTCATATGTATGCTAAGAGTATGTATTCTTGTTTTGTCCCTAATCGGTTGTTATTGTGGAAATATCCTTAGACATCAATAACACATAAGATTAGAATGTATGTTCTCATTATCCATGATATGGAGATATCAAACCAAATACATAGATACTTGTTAGAGAACAGTGTATCAGATAGACCCACCTTGAGAGTGACACATGGATATCATGATTGGTAGTTAGAGTCACATCTCATAATGATGGTGGTGATTGTGGTTCTTAGACCTGAAGTCACTACACTTATCACATGTCGTTCAGTGTACTTTGACATCATCCACCGTGGTCCTAAATAAGGATTGCCATAAAGATGGTGTTTGGGTGCACTGTGACACATGGGGATGACTGTGAGTGATGTAGATGGAATTTGTCCTTCCTATGGGAGTTTGATATTCCAACCACTTGATAAGAGAGGCTGAGAAATGCATGGCCATGCTGATGTGAGTCAATATGTGATATTGAGCTTACATATATCTCAGACAGTCTGCTCTAGTTCAAGGAATATGGATTGAACATTGAAAAGGTTAACAATTCCATGACTCAAGTTCAATCCGGATATCAGTGACAAAGGAACTATACAATCATTGTAACACCAGTCATGAATGATAGGTCAAGTTGTTCTCCAACTTCTCCAATTATTTGGGTGGCAATGAAGTCTTGCTAGATACCAATCATTGCTTGTGAAATCATAATATGATTATGGATATCACTGCCAACATAATTTGGAGCCTACCAGGTCACACACATAGGATGTGTTGGAATAGAAGTATAATTGTGGATTTGATTGGAATTGCTCCGAATCACATTGATTACTAAAGGGTTTATGTAATGAATTAGAATAATATTGAAGTGACTGGCTCTAAGTGCAAGTGGAAGTCTGTTGGTATATATGCCCATAGATCCATCCCAAGTGATTGCATGGAGTCAGATATTAATTAATCAATTAATACGATTATTTGGTTAATTAATGAATTCCAGAATATTCTAATTAATCAACGAGCGTTTTAATTAATGCATCATTTCTGTTTACCGATGGGTTTAGGAAACCCTACTTCGCTCCGTATCCTATTTAAAGGAGGATTGACGATTGATATCTATATAAGATAGATAGAGGCTTTTTAGTTTACACTCACGTACGTAAACCCTAGTCATCGTCGTCCTTAGGAGAGAAAGGAGAGCAACGCGCCGCTAGCATGCCGCCGCACAGGCATGACTCATTCCCGCCGGCTTAGCAAGCGCGACGTGGAGTTCCATTCCATTTGTGTGGATGAAGTAGAGACGCAGACGCAGAGACGCCTGTGTTCGGAGGGCATCAATGACCGTCCATGCGCTTTACCAGCCGCGTACGTCACCGCACGAAAGGAACGCACCAGATCTTCCTGCGACAGTGAACGGGAGAGAAGTTTTGTCTCTATAGGTCAGCAACGTTGCACCATCGTGCAGTAGGACATTGCCGGACTTGCTCTGCGATAAGGTATATCCCGCAAACACTCCTTCCAAATATGTTGTTGTCGACGAGATCCTGTTTCGGGTTACATGGATTTTATTGCTTCCGTCGTGAATGTTTTCTCCACAAAACCCAACACATGTGATTTCATGGGTCATAATATGTTAATGAGCCCAATATGATTAAAAGAAGAAGAAAAAAATAAAATAATGCATTATTAAAAAGGAAAAGGAAATAAAAGATATTTCTAGAAATATGGAGGAAAATAATATTCCAAGAAATAATGGTATTATTTTAATAAGATGTATAAAGGGGAACGTTGTGTATATATAAGACATACCAATGGTTTTTTTATTCACCAAGGAAGGAGGACAATTAGACTAAAGAATATATCGAAAAGGGAGATGAATCAACAACCTAGATTTCAAGTATATATTGAGCAATAACTCAATATTTGAATCATAGTTATATGCCTTCCTTGATAGATTCCAAATATATGACTTTTTGTGAAAGGGCCAAGTTTTTACTTTGGGAAAAGAATAGAAAAATACCTTACTATAAGTGGCTTGCCCAATGGAATAGAAGTGGGAATTAATCTCTTTCTTTTTAAGTGTATTGTTTCCCAAAAAAGAAACAACAACCGATGCTCCATGACTCTGTCTTTTTCTCCTTCAAACCCTAGGAGTTTTGGCTCGCACCCTATATAAAGGGAGTGGTGGATACGTGAACAGGGCACCCTAAACCTTGTCATCGTCACCAGTCAGACAAAGGAGACACCTTTGACCCTAGTGCAACTCTCACCACTATCCTGGACTCTGAACTTGGTGCCTGAGTAGATCCTAGCAATTCTGTAGAGGAACCATGGTTGCAAGACCTTTGAAGATCTACCTTTTTGGAAGACCTACTGTGGGGGACCTAACCTCACATGGAAGACCTTCCCAGAGAAGTGTCCTTTGGAGGTTTCTTGATTCCCAGAGAAGCATGGGGGGGGCAACAGAATCACCTTCTCTCTTCCTTCGTCGACTGCGGCCTCCACCAAGGAGGTTTTCCCTACAAACATGAGTCGTTCTCATCTCTGGTTCTCACCGCCCAGGCTATGGTGGCCTTATCCTGCACCTTTGTCGCATGCGGTTGGGTCTGTGGAGTGGAAGGAAACCTCGCACGGTCCACCCATGCCCAGAGGGTCACCTGAACGCGGTGGAAACCCACCGTGGTAGCAGCAACGGACCGTCGGGAGGAGGAAGACGACGCAGGTTGCATTGGACCAAAACGCCCCTCTGGTGTGTGAAGGAGAAAATAGCACCGTGAGGGTATTTTGAGCATTTCATTATAAGTTAAGTCGACCCACGTGGTATGTGCATGAGGAGTAAGTTGCCTACATGGTAGTTCTCTATTGGTCCAATTACATTTATTTGCAAAAATCATAACTAATTCTAGGAAATTAGGATTGAGACAAGTCTTATATGAAATTTGATCCTCAGATTGAGAGGAACCCAAAGAAAATTTATTTGAAACCTAGTATGCTTGCAATTTTAAAAGTAGATGAAGTTGTTACATTTAATGAATTTATTAATGAAAAACCCTAAGTCTTGATGATTCTATGGGATAGAGATGATTAATATGGATAATCTGTGAGACTATTAGCCTGCTATTGATAAAAAGATGTTTTGAATATCTAAGTAGATAATCCATGGGATAAATAAGCTTAATCTACGGTTTGGATATGTTTTTTTTTGAAAAAAAGCTCAATATCATTAAAAGTAAGCCATACGACATCTACAAGATAGACATCTCAAAACAAATAACCAAGCAACAACTCCTATTGAAAAAAGACATAGCACAAGGCTCAGATTGGGATGCGAAAGGTACACTTCTGCTCTGTCCACCTCTTGTAGTGTTTGTCTCAAACAACTATCTGGGATGGAATTCGTTAATCTATAAGAGCCTATGAGTACATTGGGATAGGAGTTTGCATAGCCGTTGGAAGAGATAACCATAATGAAGACAACGAATGGTCACCTAAAAAAGAACTTGACCACCAAGAACCAACACAAACACAACACCCCACAAACTGGACAAGAGACACAACTACCGACTAACAAAAGAAAAGGAAAAAACAAGCACAGGACAAACGTCGAGCACCAGGAGTGCACCAACCAGGAGACCCGAGAAGGAGGTCAAACCGCAACTGTGCAAATACAAAGGAAGGATGGCTCATGTCAGTACAACGATGGGGGGTAGAGGGTGTCTGGAACCCCACCACCATTCTCGACCACCACTACGAGCAGGGACCGGAAGACCCGCACGAAGCACAAAACCCAGCTTCCTCCTCCTCTGCCTAAAGCACTAAGGGGCTCCCACTCCCCGTCCGCCCCCGAAGGAACCTGAGGCACGATGACACAGGATACCAACAACCTAGACAGGCGAAGACCGAAAGAAAAACAACACAAAAGCAAATGCAAAGAACAACCCCCCAAACCTACTACTACAACCAAACCGAACAGACCCACAAATAGAAAGCAAAAAGGGGAAGAAACAACACCCACACCCACAGAGAACAACATTCCAGAAAACCCAAAAAAGCTACCTCCTCGCACTGAAGAACGATGCCGACACCAGGAGACGAAGCCACGGTCTGGGACACCTCCTCGCACCCAAGAGACCACAAAGCAGATCTAGATCTGGGATGCCATCCAGCAAGGAGAAAGGAAGGTGTGAAGGCGAGGAAGTGGCGACCAACTAGAACTGAGGACAGAGACCAACAGGAGAAAGGTTGAAGACGGAAGCCCAGGGGGAGCGAGGTAGCCACACGTCGGCCGCCGGCCTTCTCCCCCGAGCTTGAAGGGAGCGGAAGACCTAGCCGCATGTAGAAATGCTAATAGAGGGATTGTTAGTTCTTCGTAGTAGTCTTAATCTTCTAGGGTTTTGATATGTTAATGTGCATTAATGGGCTTAAAACCCTAATCTAAGTGCTAATGGGTTTTGATGAGATTTAATTCGAGATCCTTTGTATCAAATTGATGTTAGGTTAATCGCAAGCTTAGTAGATGAATAAAAAGGCTCTAATGTGAATAATTGAGTAATTAGGGTTTTGTACTAGGATTTGTTGTTTAGGGTATTATGGACATAAAAGAAGAAAGTTATAAATAGATCTAAAGGAACCCCAATGAAACCCTAATTCGGATTAGAAACTCTAGAAAGTGAATCCAAGTCAATAAAGTAAATTCTTAATAAAGTGTGTAGTAAATAGAATACATATGATTTTTAGGATTCTTGATTGTGTGGTTGAACTGGAAATGCATATTGCTTGTGAAATATGCAAATCACGTATGTGGTTATTTCTGAGTACACACTTTAGTTTCCCGACGTTTCTCGAGGCTTTATCGATTGCACTACAATTAAACTGCTTGGATGTTTCATAACTGCAATACTTAAAGTGACTATGTGTATAACAATTTTAGTATAAGTGTGACTCGCTCGAACCTACATACCCCTCTGGATGTAAGATAATAGACCAATCCATGGAGGGAAGATCAAGGTGGTCAAGCCCCAGAGCGAAGACCACAGGGCACCCAGTGAGGTGACCCCAGGTACCAAGCTCAAGATGGAGAAGGTAGCCTTAAAGTCACTTGCAAGGACTTAACCATAGAGAGGGTATCCCAGAGGTGGTAAAAGCAGTTAAGGAGTCATACAGAAAAATGTAATTTTGCATTGTTAACAACTAATTAATGTGATTATGCTGTTAGATCTTATGTGCAATGTTTTATTTGTCCCCACATATAAGTATAAAAATATGCTAATCGACGTTTTGTTTGTCGGCATTTTAGGTGTTATCTAAAAATGGACAAATAGTAAAATGAAACTTAGATATAGTTAACTATTCCATGGAGGATTAGATATTTGTATTTCTACTGCGCATAGAAGTCTTAGATCCTATTTTGACAAGGTATGTAAAAGTTTAATTTTATTCCAGCTTTCAAGTTTAGTTTTCATAGAATTTGATAATATTTCTGATTAATTGTTAAATCATTGATCCTGTATTTGGGATAAAGCCTCCGACCTCTTGGTCTCCCTTGATTGAGGTTTACTAGGATGTGAGGTCATTACACCGTCTCACTTGCGAAATGACCATCTCACAATGTGAAATGACCATTTCACTATGTGTGACAACTAGTGCACCCTTTGGGTTTCCCAATTTAGTAGTCAATTCAATTGGAACAATGATCGATGTTGATGTCATGTTTAGCATTAATCAAGCATTGAAATCCAATATGATTCAGAAAAGGAAACTGCATGAAATGACCATTTTGCTAAGTGAGATGACTGGTTTTCTCACGACACGACCATTTTGTAGTTCGCAGGTTCCAAAAAATTCATGATTCTGGACCCTTCTACTCCCACATCAATATGAGAACCCTGACCCTGGGCTCTACTATAAATAGAGGGGGACTGGGGGCTTCCCAAGACACACAATTGAAAATGAGTTTCTCTGACAATTGTTGTCCTCTCTATTTGTGGTAACAAATAGAGAGTCCAAGCAAATCCAACCCGATAAATGGAGGGATAGAGAGGGAGAGAACAACTAAGATCAGTTCTGGGAGAGCATGTTGGTGACTAGTAGATCAATAGGAGGGGACAACTACTTCCTTCAACTCTAGTGGTGAAATGTAGAATTCCCAGTGGTCCACATGGACTTATCTAGAGGCAAGGTGAATTCCGCCTATCGCTAAGGAGGGCAACATCAACCAATAGTCTGTGGTGAGAGGAGATGCTTCAGACAATGATGTTTGGGTTTGCTGTCTGTAGAGGAGCCATAGACAAGTCCCAGTGCAATAAGAAGATAGTTGTGCATCTAAAGGACGGGGGGTATGTCGCTGGGCTTGCTCCAGGACCATGTATATCCTCAAAACCATCCTTTCCAGTATATAGTTGTTGACATGATCAGATGGTTTATGGGGAATATGGTTATACAATTTTTGTTTCCGCTGCCTATTATGTCTCCCTATTTCCCTACAGTGGTATTAGAACCACATCAATCTACAATATTTTTGGGTAGTCGATATGATCAAATTTTGGTTTTAACTATTAATTATTACATGTGATGTGAATAATTTCTTTTCCAATTAAATACCACAAAAATCCCAAACTAATATATATATATATATATGTATATATGTGTATATATATGTATATATATGTATATGTATATATGTATATATATGTATATACGTATATATATGTATATATATATATATACACACACACGTTGCCCTAAAGGTGAGTTTTGATGGTTGATGTGTGGCACGGTTATGGCCAAAAACCCCTATTATCTGTGCATGGTTGTGTGGTTGGTCAATCCTGTTTTATCTTGGTCAGCGTACCAATCCTCTATATTACCTTCCCAATGTAAAGTTAATTCTTTCCTACCCTTTCTCTCCTTGAATGTAACTCGAGGTTTTTCTATAATCATGTAATAGTAGGATACTTTACTTTCCTATTATGATGAAGAAGAAAGATGTTCTGATGATGACAATTGATTGTCTCAGAGACAAGATGACTGACTGGAGGACCGAGGAGAACTAAAAGGATGAGCCAAACTAACCAACTGGTGGACCCAACCAAGTGGCTGGAGAAGCCAACAAATGGTGAGAGGAGAACCAAACAACTAGTGAGACGACCAAACAATCGACCAGGAGGCGAACTGATCGGTTCAAAGTTTGAATCAAACAACCCATATTGGAAAACATGAATCTTAATCAACAATAGGTTTCTACATTTGATGTAGACCCATGTTGTGGTAATTTCTTGTGGCTCTAAGGAATTACATTAGGCTGGCCATAACCATCACTTTTTGTTTATTACATGTTTTTGTTGTGGGATATATCATGTATATGATACATACTGTTATGTGGTGATTGGATAAAGTATATGTATTTATAAATACAAAACCCCTAAAATAAAATATTAAGTCTAAGATGCTTTCCATTAGTATCACACATGAAAATCTTGATTGACAAAGTGTAGGTTACACGAAAGCATGGTGCACTGCCTGTCTTGTGGAAGTGTGATGGTAGATATGTAGGTTCATCTAAAGTAGGGTGCATATCTATCATGTTGGCTATTAGATCAGGCTTAACTAGTGATTCTTAGAGCATCTAAGCCCAGAGGCATGTAGATGATTATGGCAAAGAGTTGTGTATATCATCTATCCAAGAATTGCATATGTTGCAATTGGCAAAGTTCCCTGCCTTAATAATTGACTATGGATGTTGGAGTAATGCCTGGGTGATAGTTGGCTTATTTTGGATCTTGGCCATTAGAAGATTGTACACTGTAATCTTCTAAATCAATACATGAGGGTTATCAATTTGAACAAAATAGTGGGATCGATAATTAATTAAATTCCTACTTAATATCGTTAACTTATCAAATCAAACATTTAAAAAATGTTTTGAAAAGTTGCAATATTTTTTTAGAACCAAATGTCAAACACAAACATGTTTTTATTGCGATAAGTACTTCAGAAGGACAAAATGGGATAATCTTTCACATCTAGTTTAGGACTTTGAGAAGTGTTCTCAATCACGAGAAAATTCTCTATGTCCTTAAAAGACCAGAGCTAGAGGAACCTGCTCCAAATATGCCTAGAGGCTAAATGGATGCTTATTGGAAGCATGTCGATGATCCCATAGACATTGAGTACCTTATGCTTTGTTGTAGGAACTATGAGTTGCATGAACAATATGAAAACATGGACATTCTCAAGATGGGAGTACATCTTAAGAATCATGTAAAGCAAAAAGGGTATAATGTTCCAAAGCACTATTTGAGTGCAAACTGACACATGAAGATCAGTAGAGCCCCATGTGCTCAATATGATTGGGCATATGGAATGGCTGAGATTTCTATTAGGTCAAGAGTTGACCATGGATATGATTCTATAAAATTTTGCATGAATCATATAGTCAATTTATCAAATTCTTCGCATGTTGATGCCAAATAAAGAAAGAAGAAGGACAAATCCGTGATGGTGATTAATAGAAGTGAGTCCTAGGAAAAAAGCAAGGCTAAGAAAAGTTTTGAGGCTAAATTGAAGTCCAAGTCTTATGCACTCAATTTATGAAGAAGGGTAAGTGTAAAAGTAATTTTTCCTTTTCATTTAATGGATTAAGGAAAGAAAGTACCACCATTGTCACCTGTCTGGACATTTGAAAGAACTATCCTCTTTATAGAGGATCCCAGAAAGAAGATGGAGATAGATATCTCTACTTCAGGACCTGAGAATAGTAAGCTAGAATTGTACGGAGCAAGGGTTGATACCTTTATAGTTGGAATCTGTCATTCATGGGAACATAATAGAACTAGCGAATTGCTATTATGTACCTACCGTTGATGAAAACATCATATGTCTTATGTGACAAGAACATTATGTTTCATTTTAAAATATATGATCTTTTATGGAAATGCCCTATCTTATAAACTATAATAGATAATTTAGAGACTAATGTGTATGATACATGTACTGAATGACATGATAACTCAAAATATGAATTACTATAGCATTGTAATCTGGAGCACATAAGTGAGAAGTGCATTTCTAGAATCCACATGATGGTTATCTAGAATCTTTTAGTTACTGAACCATTAAAGACATGCATATCTTATTTGTTGTGCAATATGACAAAAGCATCTTCACTAGATGTAGTGGGAGAGTGACTATCCTATTAGGCCTTATACACACTGATGTATATAGAACTTCTAGAATAAATGCTAAAGGTAGTTGCAAGTACTTCATTATATAGTTGTTGATGTTATCGGTAGATATGAAAGTTTGTACTTAATGAAATACAAATTTAAATATCTTGAAGTGTTCAAGGAAATTGTGTATGAAGTACGTAACTAACATGGTAAAAGTATTAAGACACCTCGATATGATCGATGTTGAAATACTTAAACCAAAAGTTTGAGGACCTTCTGGGAGATCATGATAGAGTTTCATGATGCAATCCCCCTAAAACACAATGAAAGTGTATCAGTAAGAAGGAATCACACCTTGTTAGTCATGGTGAGATTATCAATATAATTTAGCTGACCTTCAAATGCTTTAAACTAAAATAATGTAAGTCTAAATTGGTTTAAAAGACACCATATGAGATATGGCATGGGACATATCCCGATGTGTCTTTTATAGTGATTAGGGATGAATGCTTATATAAGAAAATAGTTTCTTAAAAGCTTTGTCTAATAAATTAGATAAATGTTATTTTGTTAAATGCAACTCTTGTCCCAATCTTATAACAACATTTTTTGTTATTTAGGATGTCTTTATTCCTAAAGAGGAACTTGGTTCCAAAGGAATTAGTGGGAGTAAAAGTAGAAATTAAAATGTTTGAGACAAACAAGAAAACATATAACCTAAAGAGGTAGAGTTGGAACAAAGAGAATCATTAGCTGTTGTGGAATCTCAACTTCCTTATGTAACACAAAACCTTATAGTTCTAGTAGAACATGCCTTGAGTTTGATAACTCAGAAAGGTGATGGGTTGATCATAGATGATGAGTCAACTACCTAACTAGAATCTATTGAGGGACCAGAGTCTGAGAAATGGCTTGAGGCCATGAGATCAAAGAGGACTCTATTTAAACCAACAAGGTATGACCTTGCTGGATCTACTTGAAGGGGTAAAACCCATAGGGTGCATTTGGGTCTTTGAGAGAAGACCAACATGGAAATGTATTTTGGTTGCAAAAAGTTTCAAGCAAGTTCAAAGTGTTGAACATGATGATGTCTTTGACCAGTTACCATGGTTAAACCATTGGGATCATGCTTGTTATTGCAGATTATTATGACCGGTGAGATTTGGCATATGGATATTAAAACCACATTCCTTAACTGGAAAAATTATAAGGATGTGTATGGGATACAACCTAAAGGTTTTATAAATCCAATAATGCAAATAAAGTCTATAAGATACAAAGGTCAATCTATGGATTGGAGCAAGCATCTCAGAGATGAAATATTCTATTTGACAAGATAGTCAAGAAATTTGACTTGAGTCAAAATGAAGATGAAATCTGTGATCACAAAAGATTTAGTGGGAGCATATTTATATTCCACATGATGATGGGGAATAATGTCCTTATCCTTCCAATGTTAAAACCTGGATGGAAACACTTACTCAATGATGGGTTTAAGCAAGACATCCTATGTGATAGGGATTGAGATATATAGAAATAGATCTAAAGATCTTCTTGACCTAAGAAAGAGAACATACATTGTCAAGCTGCTGAAGGGTTCAACATGTAGGACTCATTGAGAGAGAACTTGTCTGTTACAACCCCAATTTTCAGGTTCATATGGTGGGGAAATGCAATTTCCCCAATAAATGTATGATTATGTATTTTGTATGAATTATGTGCCTTGAACGGATTCCTTTGATAAATAGCCTTTTGTGTTTGATTTTGTGGGCCTTGTTGGCTATTGGGCCTAATAACAAGAAATCGAAAATGGAATCATTTAATAAAGGAATAACTAAGATAATGAGAAAAGAAAGATATGGAAGCATCTAGAGGGCTAAGAATTATCCTTAGGAGGGATTTCATATATTTAGGATTTCTTGGGTTCCAAGGAGTCCAAATTGCAAAGATAATGCAATAAGAAAGAGATAAAATCAAATAAAGCATTATTAAGATAGAAAGTTGAGATAATGATGAAAATATAAGAAATATGTGGAAATATGGATAATGGAATCATAATGAATGAGACTTTGACTCCACGTGGTTTCTAATGGTAAAAGGAATCAAAATAAAGAAAATAAAAGATTAAGAGAGAGAAAATATGCTTAAAATGAGCTTTATTAAAAGATAACTTGCACATGAAGATAATGCCTTTTTCCTTATGAGTTTGAGTCCCAAATTTGGTACACACGTGGAGTAAGTCATTATGGACTTTCTCTTAAAATTTGGAATCAATTGGATACACATTTTAAGATATATGATTTTTTGAAGATTTCCTAATGCAAAGAGGTTTGGATTTACGATAGTTGTTAGATGGTAATCCAATGATCCAGAGATCGTCATCTACCTTGAATTAGAAAAGGAAAGCGTAGAACTATAGTTAATAGCCTTTTCGAGTAGAAATCTTGTGTACCAAGGCATGGCTATTTTATGAAGCATATCCAATGGAATTAGGAGACTAGTACGGATGGATCGATCCCTAGTTTCCCTAGGTTTTGTAGCCTATAGGCATTTTTTCCAATATAGGGCTTCTTGGAAGACATAAGGGAACCTATAAAAAGGGGCCATGAACCAGGTATAGTATCCCTAACCACTTTATCGCGCTCGTGAGAGGGAGCAGATTTGCTATGCCTGACCAATTGTGGAAGAATCTCGACCTGCACACTGACCAGGCTGCTCTTCTCACTGGAGAAGAGCTTCCTCATCCTAGCAACTCTGGCGAGAACTGGGGAAATAGAGGCATGCTCTGAGTTCGGGGAAGGGAGAAAGGTGAGGATGTCTTTGCTCTATGCGCAGGGTTAGTTGATCATAGGGTCAACCATGGAGTTGACCGTGAGCTGGCTCTGTTCTATGCAGAAGTACCATCGTGAGGAAGGAGAAGAAGAGAGCATTGACGCTTTTGCCCAGCTCGCATAAAGACCAAAGCCGGGGGAGCATATGGGCAAAAGAGGGAAAACCCCTCGACCGGGATGGAGGCTCACATAGAGAGGACTGCCTATGTGGCCGACTTCGATTCGCTGATCGCTACTCACATGGAAAATAAGAGAAAGGCCGCAATGTTGACGTGGCGACTTTCTACTCAGCCAAAGGTAATGAATCTTGCAAAAATTGTAACTAATTAGTTGAAGCTAAGATTAAAGCATATTATATATGAAAGTTGATTAGAAAAATGTAAGGAATCTATTAAAAATTTAGTCGAAGCCTAGTTTCGCTTGAAATTAAAAAAAAGTGTAATGATATCATCTTTGATGGTTTAAATAATGAAATACCCTTTTATTTGATGAGAGTTGGATCTAATGGTGTTCTTTGAATGTTTTGAGAAAATATTAACATATTGTTAATAAAAAGAAGAATTGGATCCTAAAGAGATGATCCATATGCTTAATAGCTTAATTTAGGGTTCCATATACATGAATATATAATAATGGACTTAGAAACCCTAATTTTGGTAACTATGTTTTTAATGGTTTTAATTGTTCAAATCCATGAATAAAATAGAGATATGATGATCCTAAGACAATATGAGTGTAGAAGATCCTTAATGTGAATAGTTTGACCAATTAGGGGTTTTATGAGTAGAAAAGCTATTTTAGGGTTTGTTGACCTAAAAAGGATAAAGTTTGAGAAATTGATATAAGAAATCCTAATACATCTTAATGAGACCTAGAAACCTTGGAAAGGTGTCCCAAGTCAATAAGGAGTTGTTTGGGATATGTTTGTGATAATTAGACATTATACATGTTTTCAGGATCAATGTTTGCTTGATTGATTGATTGGCTTGCTTGATTGGACATCTAGTTGGATTTGGATATATTGCTTCTTTGAGATCTCCAAAATAGGTATGTGGTTATGCTTATGAATAAATCGCTTTAGTTTCATGGTGATTCCCGAATTTTTATCGGTTGCTTGGAAATAACTGCTTGGATGACTTTTATTTCATGCAACTATAAAGAAACTATGGCTATCACCATAAGTATATATATGCATGACTGGCTCAGATCCTGATCCTTCTCTGTAGCCTTGATGATGATGAGATGACCTAGTATATGATCTACCCATGAGGTAGGATCATTAGGTTATCATGAGTCGATGCCTTGGTCTTCCCGTGGGTAGGGCCATGCGACTCTTCGACCCTATGTATTGATCTACCTATTAGGTAGGTTCATGGGGGTTAGTTGAGATCTACCATATGAGAGGTAGTATCCATGTCCATGACAGGGATAACATAGAGGCTAGGGTATGTAAGGATTGAGTAGTCATGTTTAAAATGTAAAGTTTTTTTGTTAAATCCTAATTGCTTGCAATATGTTGTTAAAATTAAATGCATGATCATTTGTTCCCCCACATACCAGTATAATTCGTTATACTGACCGCTATTTTGTTTTTTCGGCATTTTAGATTTATCAAGAAAATGTATATTTCTTTAAAGTGACAATGATGGAATAAATCTTAATAAAGATTGGAGGATTTTAGATAGATAGATGTTATATGGGGTAAAGTCCCTCAGTTCCTATATTTTGCAAGGTATGAGAAAAGAAAATTTTTATTCCATTTTAAAGCTTAGTTGTTGTAGAATTTATTAATTATTGTTGATTATTTGCAAAACCACAAATCCTATTTTGGGATAACGCCTCTGACTTCTTGATGTCCCTTAATTGGGAATTACCAAGAGGCAGGGTCATTACAATTGGTATCGGAGCCATGGTTTTCCATTTAATCTCTAATAATTATTAAAATTTACAAACTCTATAGATCCCAAGGGAGTTTTTAGAGGATTTTCCAATGATGGAGGTGTCTAGAAAAGGATCACAATCTGGGGGCTAGAAATATTTTCCTCCACCCCGCTAGTCATTCTACGAGGACTCCCGGATCTATGTGACTTCCTGGCCAAAATAAAAGGATTTGATTCGAAATAAGATACCTCTAGGTCTTCTCATCTAATTTTGTCTCTTCTTTACCTCTTATTTCTGGAGAAACATTAAGTGCTTAGGGTATTCTCTCTGTCCACCACCCTCCTATGTTTGGGGTAAGAGTAATAAGGATTAAGGAATCCTCCACCAAATAATGAAAACCATGTAAGTAAGATGTCATGGAAATAAGTATTAATAGTTTAAGCATAAATTAAAGATTAGTTACATGCTTAGGCTGCATCGCATGTGTTGTCATGCCCTTAGGAGAACGCTAAGGTTAGACCATCCTATAGGATGAGGAGGAGAGAGATAACCTTGGAGGAAGAAACCTCCAAGAAGAAGAAGAGACTGGACACATCCCCTGAGGATGATGCTAACCCAAACCCTAAGTGGTAGTTAGAGAAAGAGAAGACATGATGGGTTGGATACCTTAGTTGTCCATGCATGCGAGTACGTGAGTTGAACATGCATGCTTTATGTAAAAGTTTTAAGTACCCATGAGAAACATGAACCATGTGTAGTTTGACCCTAGTGCCTTGTGGCGACCCAACCTTGGGAGATTCCTGCCTGTTAGGGTGAGGGATAGTACCCTCAATAAGGAGGTTAGTGATAATTGTATAGGAACCCTAACAACTGTATATGAGCAAAGAAGAGACATGCAACTACATAAAAGAGAATGTAAGCAAGGGTGACAACATGTTTTAGACCTAGACCCTTAGGGTTATACTTGATGTTCATGAGATGAGCATGCATAGCTTTGGATAAACTTGTTCGGAGATAGATTTTCGATCATGCTTTTCACCCAGGTAGGTGTAGACATGTAACCTAAGAGCTTGAACCACCTTATGGGAGAGAACCTCTAGTGGAAGGACCACTTGTAGGGTTAGCTCTAGAGTAAGAGAGAGACCCGATGAAGGAGGTTGGAGACCTTGACTCTGAGACATGAGGGATACTGTGAAGTTGGGTATGATATGACCTAGTTTTGACAACCCTGAGTAGCTAGTTGCGGTTGCCTCATGCATGATCCTTGGAGGCTTGTTGTACCTGGGATGTCTTTAGAGGAACCAAACCCAATAATGAGAAAGAGGATTTGTGAACAAATGTACATATGATATGAATAACTACCTTTTAGGAGCATGAAGAAGAGTTTCTTAGATCCTGAAAAGGGTATGGTAACAAGTTGAGAGGCATCATACCCAGTTGATGTTAAAGGTCATTCACGTAGAAGAGTGTAATGATGTGTATTCTATACTTGGCATAGGTTCGGTTCATGTTTGAATAGCTGAGCATGTAGCTAGATAGTCGATGTATAAGAGGTGAACTTGGGTTCCTAGACCAAAGAGGGGAAGCAACAGTCCCAATGCACGTGATGCTCAAGAGGCTGATTGAGTTCATAGCTTTTGAGTATGACACCCCTCATGTGTTAGAGTAAAAGGAAACCCATTCGAGTTGAGGTATGTGTTTATGAACCACTCACACAAGATTGGTGACATATGATAATGGTCCAACCATAAGGAGTGATGAATACGTATGACATACCAAGGAATGTAGCATGGTTTAGTAGGTTTTCTTCTTACTAAATACATGCATAAGTATCATGTTAGGAGATAAGCATGCACATGATGATGTCAACCCTGAAAGTAAGGACGTTTGTGACCTTTGTTACTATCAAGAGATGGTTTTCTCCCATCTTGGGAAGGAACCCTTTATGTAGAGTGAGCACAAGATTTTGTTTAGGTTTGAGGTAACCTAAAGATGTCACTTATAAGATCTTTATGAGCTAAGGGTAAGAGCACATATTATGAGCAGGGATTTATAAACCCATGTGTGACCATCTCTAAGTGGCATGAAGATATGTTGCCATGGAGGTAACTTGTATGTGGCCAGACCGAGTTAGGTAGGTCGCCATGATTTCTATGAGGGATAACCATGAATGCCCAAAAAGAGGATGGAGATTTGGGTAAGGATTCTAGAATGATATTTGCTTGAGTATCAACATAGAAATCGCGAGCTACAGTAGAATTCTATGTCAACACTAAGGTTAAGTAGGGGTAAGACCGATGGGAGTAGGAGTTGTCTATTCCCTGAATGGACAAGACCATAGGGTCGGGAGGTAACAACTACCTTTGCCCAAGGACCATGGGTTATGAGGTTGGCCACCTTCATGAGTTCATGGGGCCTAAGGGGTAAATGTGAGAGGCACTCCCTAGATGCATAAGGGTCAGATCACCCCAAAAGTGTCGGCACCCTAGAGGCCTTGAGGTGATGACTAAGGATTGTACATAATAAATATGTTAAGATCCAGAGGCGATGGGAATATCCTTCCCATGGGTGTAGACCCATAATGGAGATGTTCAAGGTGTGGATACATGTATGTACATTTCAACTTAGATTGGAAAGTGTGATGGCGATGTGTGATGCACCATCTCTACTCTTGGAATAGGTTGAACTATGTATTTGGACTGCAACCAAATGCTTATTTCGTCTTATTATGGGTTTGAGAGATAGGACAAAATGCATGCCATGCTGAGGATAAAAGTGATATGAGTTGAAACCCTTCTTCTATGTTTTAGGATAGAGGAAGTACTACACCCTTTTGAAAGTATCTTCGATAGATGGTATGAAGGAATGAGAAGAGCAAAGTAATATGAGGACGTACATCTATAAGTCATAAGTTTGGGTTTGATAATCGAGATGATGAGCTCGAAGTTCTCTTGATTCAGTTAGACTTAAACCAAAGATGAGGGTGATGAGTGGAGTATATGAAGGTTTATGTTTACACCATCACCTAGAACATAAGGAAATTGATGTGGTAATTGATACTCTTTGCCGAGATACATCTCAGGGGTACAACTATCTTGTATAGCCAGTAGAGAGACTGATGAACCCTAAATTCATAAGACATATAGGGCTGACACTCTGATATAACCTGACCCATTGGTCAAATTAGTGGTTACTCAGTTAGCCAGCCCAGAGCTTGATGAGATAAAAGGATTGTTGTGGGAACCTCAGATACACTTCTCAGGAAAGGAAGGTGGTGAAATCTGCTACTAGAGTGTTTTAGGGTTTCTGAGGAGTCACCCTTGGGGAATCATGTCATGCCAGAAGCTCATGATTTTAAGTACACCGTACACCGTGGTACTACCAATATGGTTAAGGTTTGTAGTAGTACTTTGAAGACCTAAGATGAAGAAGTATATGAGGTTGCATGTTTCTTGTCACCATACATGCCAGAGGGTGAAGGCTGAACACCAGTAACCCTATGAGTTGCTACCGATAATGAGAGTTCCCAAGTCAAAATGGGAGTAGAGTACCATGGACAGTGTGGTGGGTCTCCCATGGACCAAGAGTGGTCATGATGCAATATGGGTTATGGTAGATCGCCTTACCAAGTTAACCTAATCCTTTGCCTAAGAGAGAGCACTATCTGTATGACAGTTTTGGTTGAACTATATATATGAGAGGGAGATAGTTCAACTACACCGTGATCTGAGTTTAATATCTTGAGCATAACCTCAAGTTCACTTCCATGTTGAGGAAGTAAGTGTAAGAAGAACTCGATGATAGATTGAAAATGAGTACAACACATCACCCCTAACTGGTGTGTAGTCAAGACAGTTTGAGCAAGACTCTAGAAGGTCTGATGAGAGCATGTGTACTCATTTAGGGCGATATATGGGAGCAGTTCTTGCCCTAGAAGAGTTTTCTTGTGATGATAACCACCATATCTAGTATCAGGATGCATGAAGCTCTGTAAGGGAGGCTGTGTCGGTCACCATTTCATGTGGATGATGTCGGTGAGAGGACCTTGTGAAGGTTAGTAAGACCATAGGGTATGCATATGAAGTCACTTTGATCAAGTAATGGATGAGAAGGCCCAAGATCGACAGGAGTCGTGAGCTGATGCGAAGCAGACTGACATGCAGTTCACTGTGGGTAAACATGTGTTGTGAAAACCTAACCCCTCTGAGATATAGATGAGAAAGTTGAATCCCTGATACATGGGTCCATTTGAGATGGATTGGTGGAGTTGCTTATGTATAGCCTTACCCCTCAGGATAATATGATGTGTTCCATGTATCCGATCTAGAGCATTATGTGAGGTACCCGAGCCATGTGCTAAGCAATGAACCTAGTGAGCTCCCGAGGGAGACTAAAATGTCCTGAGTCACATGTGAGGATTCTAGATACCAAGGAGAAAGAAATCAGATGTAAGAATATAAGATGATAAAGGTTCTTTGGAAGCACCATGGAGAGGATGAGACCACATGGGATCCAATGATGGGCATGAAAAAGTTTTATCCTGAATTGTTTGTATGTTTAATGGAATTTTGGGGGCAAAATTCCTATAAGAGGGGAAGGATGTTACAACCCCAATTTTCAGGTTCATATGGTGGGAAATGCAATTTCCCCAATAAATGTTTGATTATGTATTTTGTATGAATTATGTGCCTTGAACAGATTCCTTTGATAAATAGCCTTGTGTGTTTGATTTCATGGGCCTTGTTGGCTATTGGGCCCAATAATAATAAAAAGGAAAAGGAATCAATTAATATAGGAATAACTAAGATAATGAGAAAAGAAAGATATGGAAGCATCTAGAAGTCTAAGAATTATCCTTCAAGGAGGGATTTCATATCTTTAGGATTTCTTGGGTTCCCAGGAGTCCAAGTTGCAAAGATAATGCAATAAGAAAAAGATAAAATCAAATAAAGCATTATTAAGAAGGAAACTTAAGATAATGATGAAAATATAAGAAATATGTGGAAATATAGATAATGGAATCATTATGAATGATATTTCGACTCAACATGGTTTCTAATGGTAAAAGGAATCAAAATAAAGAAAATCAAAGATTAAGAGAGAGAAAATATGCTTAAAATGAGCTTTATTAAAAGATAACTTGCACATGAAGATAATGCCTTTTTCCTTTTGAGTTTGAGTCCCAAATACACATGTGGATTAAGTCATTATGGACCTTCCCTTAAAATTTGAGATCAATTGGTTACACGGTTTAAGAGATATGATTTTTTGGAAGATTTCCTAATGTAGAGAGGTTTGGATCTACGATAGTTGTTAGATGGAAAGTTGACGATCCAAAGTTCATCATCTACCTTGAACTAGAAAAGGAAAGCGCAGAAGAGTAGTTAACAATCTTCCTGAGCAGAAATCTTGAGCATCAAGGCATGATTGTTTTAGAAAGCATATCCAATGGAATTAGGAGACTGGTACAGATGGATCTATCCCTAGTTTCCCTAGGTTTTGTAGCCTATAGGCATTTTGCCCAATATAGGGCATCTTGGCAGACATAAGGGAACCTATAAATAAGGGGCCACAAACCAAGTATAGTATCCCTAAGCACTTTATCACACTCGTAAGAGGGAGCTGATTTGCTATACCCGACCAATTGTGGAAGAATCTCGATCTGCACTCTGACCAGGATGCTCTTCTCACCGGAGAAGAGCTTCCTCGTCCCAACAACTCTAGCGAGAATCGGGGCAATAGGGGCATGATCTGAGTTCGGGGAAGAGAGACGAAGGCGAGGATGTCTTTGCTCTGTGCCCAGGGCTAGTTGATCGTGGGGTCAACGATGGAGTTGACTGTGAGATGGCTCTGTTCTATGCGGAAGGACCATCGCGAGGAAGGAGAAGAAGAGAGCATTGGCGCTTTTTCCCAGCTCACGTAAAGACCGAAGCCGGGGGAGCATAAGGGCAAAAGAGGGAAAACCTCTCGATTGGGCTAGAGGCTTGCATAGAGCGGGCCGCCTATGTGTCTGGCTTTGATTCATTGATTGCTACCCACATGGAAAATAAGAGAAAGGCCGCAATGTTGACATGGTGACTTTCTACTCATCCAAAGGTAATGAATCCTGCAAAAATTGTAATTAATTAGTTGTAGCTCAGATTAAAACAAATTATATATGAAAGTTGATTAGAAAAATATAAGGAAGCTATTAAAAATATAATGGAATCCTAGTTTTTCTTGTAATCCAAAGAGTATACAAAGATATCATCTTTGATGGTTTAAATAATGAAATACCCTTAGATTTGATGAGAGTTGGATCTAATGGTGTTCTTTGAATGTTTTGAGCAAATATTAACTTCTTGTTAATAAAAGGAAGAATTGGATCCTAAAGAGATGATCCATATGCTTAATACCTTAATTTAGGATTCCATGTGCATGAATATGTAATAATGGGCTTAGAAACCCTAATTTTGGTAACTATGTCTTTTAATGGCTTTAACTGTTCAAATCCATGAATAAAATAGAGATATGATGATCCTAAGCCAATATGAGTATAAAAGATCCTTAATGTGGATAGTTTGAGCAATTAGGGATTTTATGAGTAGAAAAGCTATTTTAGGGTTTGTTGACCTAAAAAGGATAAAATTTGAGAAATTGATATAAGAAACCCTAATGCATCTTAATGAGACCTAGAAACCTTGGAAAGGTGTCCCAAGTCAATAAGGAGTTGTTTGTGATATGTTTGTGATAATTAGACATTATATTTGTTTTCAGGATCAATGTTTGCTTGCTTAATTGATTGGCTTGCTTGATTGGACATCTAGTTGGATTTGGATATATTGCTTCTTTGAGATCTCCAAAACACTTATGTGGTTACACTTAGGAATAAATCGCTTTACTTTCATGACGATTCCCGAAGTTTTGTCAGTTGCTTGGAAATTACTACTTGGATGACTTTTATTTCATGCAACTATAAAGTGACTATGGCTATCACCATAAGTATATATATGAATGACTGGCTCAGATCCTGGTCCTCCTCTATAGATTTGATGATGATGAGATGACCTAGTATATGATCTACCTGCGAGGTAGGATCATTAGGTTATCATGATTCGATGCCTTGGTCTACCCGCGGGTAGGGCCATGTGACTCTTTGACCCTATGTATTGATCTACCTGTTAGGTAGGATCATGGGGGTTGATTGAGATCTACCATATGAGAGGTAGTATCCATGTCCACTACATGGATAGCACAGAGGCTAGGGTATGTAAGGATTGAGTAGTCATGTTTAAAACGTAAAGTTTGTTTTGTTAAATCCTAATTTCTTGCAATATGTTGTTACAATTAAATGCATGATCATTGGTTCCCCCACATACCAATATACTTCGTTATACTGACCGCCATTTTGTTTTGTTGACGTTTTAGGTTTATCAAGAAAATAGATATTCCTTTTAAGTGACAATGATGGAATAAAGCTTAATAAATATTGGAGGATTTTAGATAGATAGATGTTATATGGGGTAAAGTCCCCCAACTCCTATATTTTGCAAGGTATGTGAAAAGAAAAATTTTGTGCCATTTTAAAGCTTAGTTGTTGTAGAATTTATTAATTATTGTTGATTATTTGCAAAACCACTGGTTCTATTTTGGGATAACGCCTCTGATTTCTTGGTCTCCCTTAATTGTGGGTTATCGGGAGGCGGGATCATTACGTTGTCCATGTTCAATGGAGTTAGTCTCTTAGGAGCCTAGTGTCCCAGTTCTTGTGAACACATGGATAGATACCATATGCATTCACAATTGCATCTATTAATGTAATGTTATATACTTATCCCATTGTCTCATATGTATTGGACATGACAAGAGGATATCCAGTCATCTCATATGTATTGGACATGATGAGAGGATATATATATCCATCCTAGCTGTCACATAAATACTAGACATGACGAGAGGGTATATGTTAGATACTAGTGAGAGTCAATGGATTACCATAAAGAACATCCTTAAGTGCTTGAGAATCACTGAAAGGATCGGTTCCTTGGTTATGGTAATAAGGAAAAGTTGGGAGTAAAGAGTAACATCGATGCAAGCTTCCAAACTAACAAATTAATGATCATGATCTAAATTTATGTTTGACATTAAACCAAAGCTGTGAGCTAGAACGGGTTATGAGCCAATGATAATTGTTGAAATCAACAAAAGAAGTCAAGTATCTCTATGTTATGAGAACAATAGAGGATACTATATGGATCAAGAAGTTCATATGAGAGGTTCCAACCATTGTTGAAACAATAGATATACTACGACAACAATGGAGCTACTAGATAGTCTGGGAATCTCAGATAGCATATTATGACACTTCCATCTCATACGAGATGTCGTACAGTGAAGAAATGTGAAAAATTGCAAAATACTGACTTTAATCAAACATTACTAAACCCGCTATAAAAGTGCTTGCGTAGATGAAACATGATGGACATATTAAGATGACTTGGAATATGATTCATGGGGGATTTGCTCTAAGTGAAAGTGGAAGTCTGTTGGTATATATGCCCATAGAGCCATTCACATGATGATTAGGATGTACCATTAAATACCTGATTTGATAATAATAAAGGTAATTCCATGTATTATGTTTGTCTCAGTAATGAGATAATGACACATACATACTAGATGTCTAAAGAATGATGTTTCTCGATGACATATGTCTTCAAGTATGTGACTTGAATGTACAGATGCTAAGAGTACATACATTCTTGTTATGTCCCTAGTCAAATATTATTGTGGAAGCAAAATAAACGACAACGGTACATAAGACTAGTGTGTGTGCTAACTAATGATAGAATCTCATTGGTCATGATATGTAATATCATGTCAAACACACATGTACATGTTAGAGAATAATGTATTAGATAAAACCCATCATGAGAGTGATACATGGAGACCATGGAATGGTAGTCAAAATCAGCTCTGATAGTTAAAGTGGTGATTGTGGTTCTTAGACCTAAAGTCACTACATTCATCACATGTTGTTTGGTATACTTTGACATGTTCAAACATAACCTTGGATAAGGATTTCCATGAAGGTGATGATTGCGTAGCTATAACACATGGGGACTATGTGTGAGTGATGTAGATGGGATTCGTCCCTCCTATAGGAGTTTGATATCAAAGGCCACTTGATAAGAGAGACTGAGAAATATACGACCATACTGATGTGGTTCAATAAGTGATATGTCAACTCATATGCATCTCAGACATTCTACTCTAGTTCAAGGAACATGGATTGAATGCTGAGAGGATGACGATTCCATGCCTCAAGTTCATTCCAGATATTAGAGACAAAGGATGTGATAAAGTGGTTTTTCTCTTTCCTTTATTACCTTGATTTCTTCACTTTAATCTAATTCAAAACCCTAATTCACCTAAAGGTTAATTGATCACTCAAAGATTGGAATCTCGAGCCCAAACATTTCCAACATCTAAGGATTGTTAATGTGGAGCTATGTTCCAAATTTCATGTCATTTGGACATTCCTAGCCCTCGCTATGAATTTTCAAAGGTTTTATAATGTTTCTTTCCTTTTAAATCACATCTTTATGCAACACAATGTTTTGATCAATTCAAGGATATTTTTACCTTGTCACGTGGAGCCTAAGTCAGCGATTCATGGACTGACCTCATGGAGTCATCTCGACCATCCGATGGAATCCGTGATAGATTAGATGGCCAGACAGTCATCTCTAACCTCTGCTCAACTCGGAATGTTGTGGCAACAACCACGAGTCCACAACCTTGACCACTCTTCCTTGTTCTGACCCACTCCACCAGGAACCAACCACAGCAACATCTCCACCTCGTCTCCATGAACCTGGATTGAATCTCGAGCCCAAACATTTCCAACATCTAAGGATTGTTAATGTGGAGCTATGTTCCAAATTTCATGTCATTTGGACATTCCTAGCCCTCGCTATGAATTTTCAAAGGTTTTATAATGTTTCTTTCCTTTTAAATCACATCTTTATGCAACACAATGTTTTGATCAATTCAAGGATATTTTTACCTTGTCACGTGGAGCCTAAGTCAGTGATCCATGGACTGACCTCATGGAGTCATCTCGACCATCCGATGGAATCCGTGATAGATTAGATGGCCAGACAGTCATCTCTAACCTCTGCTCAACTCGGAATGTTGTGGCAACAACCACGAGTCCACAACCTTGACCACTCTTCCTCGTTCTGACCCACTCCACCAGGAACCAACCACAGCAACATCTCCACCTCGTCTCCACGAACATGCTGACCCCTCGCACGACCCGCGTTGATGACCATAACCACCCCCACGACTGCCACCCGTGGCAACTGGCTCCAGCGTGCCCAACTTGAATTGGGCTTCTCTCGCTCAGACCCTCTCCCATCCATATAAACCCCCTCATAGCTCCACCGACACCTATTTAGTCCACCCTTGCCTTCAATTCACCCGAATCAAGCTCAGATCGCTCCACCCTCAAACTCTTCCTCTCATCCTGCCCGCCACCACTGAGCTACTGGACTAGGCTCCTACCGGCCTACTCGTCCCCAATTGAATGATCCCCAAGCTCCGAGGCACCTCCACCCACCTCAACGGTCCCTCACTCTGAAGCTCCATCACCTGCTGCTCCCGCTATCCTCTCCCTCCGCCGCGAGCTGTGCAGCTCACCGGTCTTCTAGCCGACCTGACGCCTTAGGAGGAGCCATGCCCTAGCTACCGGCCATCCAGCTGTGGAAGGACTCCACAAACCTACTCCAGTCTTCGCCCACACGCAAAGCAGCTCCCTCCACCGACACGAGCTCACCAGACTTCACCTTCCTTGTCTGCTGTGAACTTTGAGCAAGGGGAAGGAGGGACCTGCTCAGCTTAGTTGGACAAACCACAGCCCGCCAAGTAAGAAGTCGGTCATCCACCTTAGTTATCTTGTATCCCTTGTAATCTACACATGCGAGATCTCGACCGTTGGATCTGATCATCCAACGGTCCACACTTTTTTCTAGATTTCGTCTTATTGACTCAAAATTCAGTAAATAACCTAATTTTAGGAAATTCGTTATAAATCATAGGAGTGTCAGAAAAATACAAACAAGTACTCTATTTTGATCAGAAAAATATGATGATCATGAATCTTGCATCTATTGACCCTAAATATGACTGGAATAATTGCTAATGCTCAAATATGATTATATCTTGTTTAATTATTTGGAAAAATACTCGAACTTGTCTAAATCACCAACAACCTGTGATCATCATCTTTTTGCATCTATATAATTATGGAATGATAAAATCCAATTATTGAGACTCAATTATCAATAAAACCTAATTATCACTCTTTTCCCTATTTTGACTTATCAATATGTGCATAATTAGCCATCATGATCTAAAGACCATGAGACCATGATTTTGACCTTATAACCCTACTCTGATGTGACAGTACTAATCTTGAACTCAAATCCATACTCTAAGACTCGTACTCAACTCTCATGACTCCAAAACTATAAAAGGGACTTTTATACATACTCTTTAGAATAATGGTAATTTGAACAATATAACTAATAAGTACCAAATCTCCAATAATTTCAGGAAATCAAAGGTACCAGTGAGAAGCATCTCAGGACTCCCCACTCTGAGTAGAAGGTACGCCATTACCTCCCACTTGGTCATTATGTTCCTTGTTCGTAATGTATAAATGTAATGAAGTAATCGTATGAGTATATCTAATTGCTAATTTAGAAATATGTGTTGCATGTTTTCCTATAGTTAATAAATATGATCACTAAGAACTAAATGTAACTGAACCAACATGTGATGATCACTAAATCTCTTTGGTAGAATAGTGCCTCGAACAGTAGTGCTAAATATCTTTGGCAGAATAGTACAATGAGCACTAAATCTCTTTGGTAGAATAGTGCACCTCAAAGTAGTACTAGATCTCTTTGGCTGAATAGTACAATGAGCACTAGATCTCTTTGGTAGAATAGTGCATGTGATTGAGCAATTACTCATATATTAGTTGAAAATGGCTAAAACATGAGATTCTTGTGTTTATACAATTTTTCTCTTGAAATAAGTGTGTTGTTGATATACTATAAGTTTTTCCTTTCCATTACCAAGTGATTATCATTTTCCCTTGATTTGTTGCCTAGTATAAATGTGAGGTATAATTAAATGACACGTAGGCGTACTCAGTACAATATATTTATATATTGTGCTGACGTGTATCATTTGCAACGGTTTTATAGGTGTCTTCTACTTATGATGCTCATGATGAAAGGAAGATGATGTCACTACTCTATATGCTAGTTCACAAACATCAGATCTATCATGGGGATGCTAAAGCTAAATGGGACTCTTAGATTATGTTCTTTTCTTCTGTAATTAGTTTCTCATGTATTAAGTTTCTTATGTAGAACTCCTATGCCTTTGGGCCCCTATGTAATGAACAATTTGGTTTATGTATGGAAGCTCTTTTTTCAGTGCAGTTATATATTCATGTGTTTGATCCACTCAGGGACGGACAACTTTAACTCTATTTTACACCTTATATTGGCACCTGAGGTGTAGAATGGAGTTAGGTTGTTAACCCATGATAGATGGTATCAGAGCAGGCACATGAATCAATATAGGTGTACCAAATAATTAGTAACCTTACCTAGACCTAGGGTAACCCACATTTAGCAGTAAATTGCCGAGGTGTCTAGAAGGATACCTTGTGGAAGGTTATGACATAATCACTCTCCCCATCCGTTTTCATGATGCGAGGGTTCCCGCCGCAAGCTATCTTCCTGGATAATGCAATTATTGTTAAAGAGGGCACCCTTACCTTAGAAAAATCTTTCCTCTCATCTTTTCTCAATTAAGGACTACCCCCAACCAACCTATTCAGTGAATAATACACACTAGGCTTCTCATCTACATTCTCTCTCATGACCATGATTGATGATATACTCTCTCTATTATGTGGGTAGATTAAGAGAAAGGGGAACAACTAAAAGACATGAAAAATCGGAAGAAAAAATATATGCCATGATTGCTAAATCTTTATTGGTTGCATTATGATCTATCTCAAATAAATCTCTAAACTATCTTTTATACAAACTTGTAGTTGCCTCCAAAAACTAGGTCCAAGAGAACAAGATCTAGTGATGGCTCTGGTGATGAATCTCAATCACGCCCTAGTAAGACCATGGTTGTAGGCAATTGGGAAGAACAAAAGAAGGTGATGCTGGAATGCATGCATGCCCTAGCCCTAAAAGAAACCAACAATAGTGCCTCATCCTCTAGGACCAACCCAAAAACCACCATTAGTGACTTCCTTAAGCTTAAACCTGAAACCTTTCATGGAGAAGACTTAGGTGAAGTCCTGGATAAAGCTAATGCATGGATCCTATATGTTGAAAATGCCTTTAGAGCCCTTAAGTGTCCTGAGGAAGATAAGGTCACGTTTGCCACCTACCAACTTAGGGGGTCCGCGAAGTTATGGTGGGAAAATTATTACCATACATGAGAACTTCCAGATGCCCCCATAGGTTGGGAGGAGTTTAAGGGGATCTTTACCAACCGTTTCATGCCCATATCTTCTTGGAAGGAGAAGAAGAAACAGTTCAATAACCTAACCCAAGGAAGCCTATCTGTTTCTGACTATATTAGGGATTTTAGACTCCTAGAGCGTCATGTTCTCAACCTTGATGAAGATGAAAAGATTGAACACTTCATAGATGGCCTTAACCAAGAAATCAAAGCTCAACTTTGCACCTCCACCCATCCTACCTTTGAAGCTGCCATCAACAATGCCCTTACCCAAGAAAGAACCTTAGGGAAGAGCAAAACACCAAGCTTGGGATACCTAGGTTTAACCGATGCATCCGTCACCAAGGGCAAGGAGAAGGAAAGGGATAAGAATAAGCCTAATAGCCATGGCATGGGAAGAGGAGGAGGAAATCACCATTGAGGTCAATCATACCGAGGCAGGCCAAACAGAGGAGGCTGAGGCCGAGGTGGGCCATACCGAGGGCGTCCATCTAATGCTACCAGATGCAGGAACTGTGGTGGTATACACCCTAGAAGATGCAAGTATGATAAACCTATTTGTTTCAATTGCAAACAAGAGGGATAGATGAGGGGCAACTGCCCTAATCTACCACATTGGATGAATCAGAATCCTAATGCCCTCCTAAATCAGCCTGGAGCTCCACCTATTTAGCCAGCTACCCCTATAGCTCAGGCTCAGCTAGAACACCGTCAGGGACGAGTGTTTGCAATTGATGCAGAGGAAGCTAAGGCCAATGGAAACCATCTGATTGAAGGTAATAAAGTTAATATTTCTTTATTATAATAAATCGTTGAAAACCATGATCTCATACAGAAATCATAATGTAGGCATGATACGTCTCCAAGATCATCATGTTGTGGCCCTATTCAATTCAGGATCAACACATACCTTCATATCTAGAAATCTTGCTTCCATTCTCAAGTTAGAGATAAAAGATCTAGGTTATATCTTGGATGTAACAAATCCCACTAGAAAAATTTATACTTCTCTTCAGAAAACCAAAACCTTGCCATTTTCTTTTGGTGGTCATAAATTTCAATCTTCTTTTGTTCTTCTTGATATGGAAGATTTTGATCTAATTTTGGGGATGGATTGGCTCCTTTCCAACTTTTCTATGCTTGATTGCTGAGGCAAGAAAGTAGTCTTTTGTGCACCCAATTCTAAACCTTTGATTATTTCTGGGAGAAAAGAAAGAAATTGAAATATGATTATTTCTTCTCTTAAAGCCGAAACTTTAATAGCCAAAGGATGTAGAGTCTACCTTACTGTTGTATCCGTGCCTAATTCTAAGGTGAGACCTTTAGAGAGTTTGGATGTGGTGAGGGATTACCCGGACATCTTTCCTGAGGAGATTCCAGGGCTACCTCCAGATCGTGAGATTGAGTTCTCAATTGAGTTAGCACCGGGCACCGCACCAGTCTCTAAGGCACCTTATAGAATGGCACATGTCGAGCTTGCAGAGCTCAAGAAATAAATAGAGGAACTTCTTGATAAAGGCTTCATCCGTCCTAGTACTTCTCGTTGGGGTGCTCCTATCCTTTTTGTTAAAAAGAAAGATGGGTCAATGTGAATGTGTATTGATTATCGCATGATCAACCAAGCCACCATTAAAAATAAATATCCCCTTCCAAGAATTGATGACTTGTTTGACCAGCTTCGTACTGCCATTGTGTTCTCCAAGATTGACCTTAGATCTGGCTATCATCAATTATGAGTAAAAGATTGTGATATTCCAAAGACAACTTTTAGAACTAGTTATGGACATTATGAATTTGTGGTCATGCCATTTGGCTTGACTAATGCTCCTAGAGTGTTCATGAATCTGATGAATATTGTCTTCCAGCCATTCCTTGACAACTTTGTTGTGGTCTTCATTGATGATATTCTTATATATTCAAATTATGTTGATCAACATCGTGAACATCTCCAGAAAGTCCTTGATGTTTTGAGAGCCCAGAAATTATATGCTAAATTATATAAATGTGAGTTTTGGATTGACCAAGTTATGTTTCTTGGCCATTTCATTTGGGGTGGGAAAATTTCTGTTGACCTTGCCAAAGTTTTAGCTGTCCTTGATTGGAAAGCCCCTACCAATGCTTCTGAAATTCATAGCTTCCTTGGCATAGCTGGCTATTACCGTCATTTCATCCTTAATTTTAGTAAAATAGCCCTACCCATGACTAAACTTACCATAAAAGATGCCAAATTTGTTTGGACTCCTGAGTGTGAAGCTACTGTCCAAGAATTGAAATCTCTCTTGACTTCTGCTCCTATTTTGACCCTACCTTCTAGGAATGATGGCTTTGTAATATATTCTGATGCTTCTAAAATGGGTCTGGGTTGTGTCCTCATGCAAGATGGTAAAGTTGATACCTATGCCTCTAGACAATTGAAACCTAATGAGGTCAATTATCTAACTCACGATTTGGAATTAGCTGCCATTGTCTATGCTCTCAAAATCTGGAGACATTATCTGTATGGTGCTACTTTTGACATATTGACATACCATAAAAGTTTCAAATACCTCTTGACTCAGATGGACCTCAATCTTCAACAGAGGAGATGGTTGGAGTATCTCAAAGATTATGATTTCACAATTTCATATCATCCAGGCAAGGCCAATCTTGTAGCTGATGCTCTTAGTCGTAAGAAGTCGATTTGTGCATCAATGCGTCTGGAACCTTCATCTTCTGGGTCATCTCAAGAAGAATCTGACTCTATTATTCTGGAAAACATTAATATTATTCCTGGTCTTCTTTCTTAACTCCTAATATCTCAAAAGGACAGCCCTATCTTGGAGGAGATGACCGCTCTCGTGGCTAAGCCCCAGACACATCTATATGTTGGTATGGACGGTGGACTAAGGTACAAGCATAGGATGTGGGTACCTGAAGAGTCGGAGATTAAGAAGTGTATTCTGCAAGAGGCACATGGGTCTAAGTATTCCATACATCATGGATGTACTAAGATGTATAAGGATCTGCAGAGACACTTTTGGTGGAGAGGTATGAAGAATGATATAGCATAATTTATCTCTAAGTGTCTCACTTGCCAGCAGATTAAGGCTGAGCACCAACGTCCCGGTGGTCTATTACAACCCTTACCAATTCCTGAATGGAAATGGGAAAATATCACCATGGATTTTGTGGTGGGACTACCCAAGACCAGGAAAGGTTATGATGCAGTTTGGGTCATAGTAGACTGGTTAACCAAGTCTGCACATTTCTTACCTACGCAGACTACGACCAAGGTTCCTGGGCTTGCTGAGTTGTATATTAAGGAGATTGTACGGCTGCACGGAGTACCAGTATCTATTGTTTCAGATCGGGATCCAAAGTTCACATCACATTTGTGGAAGCAGGTGCAAAATGCGTTGGATACACAGTTGAATTTTAGCACAGCATATCACCCCCAAACTGATGGCCAGTCAGAATGCATTATCCAAATCTTGAATGATCTTCTTAGAGCATGTGTTTTAGATTGGGGAGGATCTTGGGATTACTACCTTCCATTAGCAGAGTTTGCTTACAACAATAGCTATCAATCTAGTATTGATATGCCACCCTATGAAGCTCTCTATGGTAGGCCATGTAGATCCCCTCTCCATTGGGATGAAGTCGGAAAAGGAAGATGCTAAAGTCTGAGGAGTTATAATTATATGTTGATAAGGTGTCATTGATCAAGCAGAGGTTGAAATGGGCCCATGATCGTCAGAAGTCATATGCAGATGCACACAGATCTAACAGATAGTTTAATGATGGTGACTATGTATTCTTGAAGATTAGACCCATTCGTGCCATAGAAAAGAACAAAGGGAATCTTAGTCCAAGATATGTGGGTCCTTTTGAAGTTCTGGAGCGCATTAGTGAATGTGCTTATCAGCTTGCTCTTCCTCCGCAGTACAACATGATGCACAATGTCTTTCATGTGTCCAATTTGAAGCAGTATGTGAAGGATGATAGTCATGTGCTGAACCACGAGCCGCTTGAGTTGTGGGAGAATCTCTCTTATCCAGAACAACCTACAAAGATTCTCGACTCCAGGGTTAAAGAACTCAAGAACAAGCAAATCCAGATGGTGAAGGTGCAGTGGAACCATCATGGTGCCGAAGATGCAACCTGGGAACTAGAAGTAGATATGGAGCAATGTTTTCCTCACCTCTTTAATTTTGAGGACAAAATTTATTTTAAGGTTAGTAGGATGTGATAAAGTGGTTTTTCTCTTTCCTTTATTACCTTGATTTCTTCACTTTAATCTAATTCAAAAACCCTAAATCACCTAAAGGTTAATTAATCACTCAAAGATTGGAATCTCGAGCCCAAAATTTTCCAACAACTAAGGATTGTTGATGTGGAGCTATGTTCCAAATTTCATGTCATTTGGACATTCCTAGCCCTCTCTACAAATTTTCAAATTTTTTATAATGTTTCTTTCCTTTTGATCAATTCAAGGGTATTTTTACCCTGTCATGCGGAGCCTAAGTCAGCGATCCGTGGACTAACCTCATGGAGTCATCTCGACCATCCGATGGCATTTGAGATAGATCAGATGGCCAGACAGTCATCTCTATCCTCCGCTCAACTTGGAATGTCGTGGCAACAACCACGAGTCCACAACCTTGACCACTCTTCCTCATTCTGACCCACTCCGCGAGGAACCAACCGCCGAAACACCTCCACCTCATCTCCACGAACCTGCTGACCCCTCGCACGACTCACGCTGATGACCAGAACCACCCCCACGACTGCCACCCGTAGCAACTGGCTCCAGCGCGCCCAACTTGAATTGGGCTTCTCGCGCTCAGACCCTCTCCTATCCATATAAACCCCCTCATAGCTCCGTAGAAACCTCTTTAGTCCACCCTTGCCTTCAATTCACCTGAAGCAAGCTCAGATCGCTCCGCCCTCAAACTCTTCCTCTCAGCCTTCCCACTGCCACCGAGCTACTGGACTAGGCTCCTACCAGCCTGCTCGTCCCTAATTGAATGATACCCAAGCTCCAAGGGACCTCCACCCACCTCAACGGTCCCTCACTATGAAGCTCCATCGCAAGTTGCTCCTGCTATCCTCTCCCTCCCCCGCAAGCTATGCAGCTCGCTGGTCTTCTAGACGACCCGACGTCTTAGGAGGAGCCACGCCCTAGCGATTGACCGTCCAGCTGTGGAAGGACTCCACGAACCTACTCCAATCTTTGCCCGCACGCGAAGAAGCTCCCTCCACCGACACGAGCTCACCAGACTTCACCTTCCTTGTCTATTGTGAACTTTGAGCAAGGGGAAGGAGGGACCTGCTCAACTTAGTTGGACAAACCACAACCCGCCAAGTAAGCAGTCGGTCATCCACCTTAGTTATCTTGTATCCCTTGTATTCTACACACACGAGATCTAGACCGTTTGATCTGATCATCCAACGGTCCACACTTTTTCTAGATTTCATCTTATTGACTCGAAATTCAGTAAATAACCTAATTTTAGGAAATTCGTTGTTACGACCCGTGTCGAGCTTATCCCGTAAGTATGCTGTTAAGCAAGAGTTTAGCTGATGTGTTAAGTTATAAGCTTGTTTTTGTTAAAAATATTTAAAATGGACATGATATGTGCTTAGTGTGTTTTCTAGCTTCTAAAGCGTGTAGGATCTTACGCTTGAAGCGTTGCCAGAGAAATCGTTCGAATCCGACCTTCGAGTCTATAGTTGCATGTTTTTGGGCTTATAGGGACCTGTTTGTAGTTTTTGAACTTTGCATTTAGGCCCCTAAGTTTCTTCCTTATCCTTTCTCTCTTTACCTTCCTCGTTTCATTTCACAGAAACGAAAGAATGCTCCTGCGTTCTGCTCCTTGCGTGAGAAAGAGAGAAAGAGAGAGAGAGAGAGAGAGAGGGAGCTGAAGAAGGGAGAGGCGTCGGAGCTCCGTTTTGCTCCGATCAGCTGCTGCAGCTCGTCTCCTTCACTCCGTTGATCGTCATCCTCGTCGATTTGATTCGGTTTTGCAGCTGGAGCTGCGTTTGCAAGAAAAACGACCAAGGGATTGGGGGTGCACGGAGCAGCCCTAGCTTGTTCCTTTCTTCCTTTCAGGTGCGGTTTAGTTGTATGCGTCGTTTGTGATCGTTCGGTGGTGTTTGTTCGAAGTTTGCCCGTCGATTCGAGAGAAATCGACTTTTGCAGGCCGTTTTTGTGTTCTGCCTGTGCGCGGTTCGGCCGAGTTTCAATTCGGTCGGCCGAGTTCTTATTTAGGGCTTTTATACAACGTTTTCGGATCGGCCGAGTTTTGGTCTTGGATCGGCCGAGTTTCCTAATTAAGATATACGAACAACGTTTTGGTCGGCCGAGTTTGGTCTTGATCGGCCGAGTTTCTTTGTAGGTTTTTCAAGCGGTGAGTTGGTCGGCCGAGGTTGGTCGGCCGAGTTTGGTCCTGATCGGCCGAGTTCCATAGTGATCGGCCGAGTTTCAAGTGGTGAGTGGCAGTTCATTTAGAAATCATTATTTAACTCATTTTAAATGCTTATTTGCTTCAGTATCAGTTGATATGACTCTTAAACAGTGTAGCAAGTACATTAAAGTATGTTAAGTTCATTGGAACTTGAAATGCATGATATGAATGATGAAAAAGAAGAAATTACATATTTTGCAGTCGTAATGTGATATTTCTGTTAAACTGTATATCTGTTAACTATTTAATAGACATAGGTGCCCTAACACCGTAGAGCCCCTCGTGAGGTCTGCACCTTGGGGTGAAACGACCTACCTAGCGTGTGTCTAGATGGTCGGTGACTCGTGTTCAACAATAATCCGTGCGTGTGTCGCGGTGGCACGAGGGCAGGAAAGCAGTGTTCAACAATAATCCGTGCGTGTGTCACGGTGGCACTGGGAAAAGAAAGAAAACTTGGTTATCTAACACCATTCGTGCGTGTGTCGCGAAGGTAACCCTGTGAGACTCTCCGCCTGTGTGCTCAGGTTAAAGGAGGAGTCTAGAGTACACTCTTTTGAGAGTGCAGTGAGGCCGTGTGAGCCTGAGAGTCCTGTAGCAGACCAGGACAACAGTCAGACTTAGCATTTCCCGGGTGTGTCGCTAAGTCTTGTACGGTGGGACCGTAGCATGAACTTGTTGCGGATCTTTATATGCAGGGTACACTGCATATATTTAGGGCATAATAATAAAATGAATAAATAATCAAGTAGGTTCACAGTAAATTTATATAACTGTTCATTTATCTGAATTACCTGTTAATGCTTAGAAATGTGATTATTATCTGTATATCTGCTATGTCAATAGAACTGCCCTGTTTAAACTGTATATATGTAAATTTCAGTTTATAAACATGACGAGTTGTTTAGTGATAGCTAAGTGAAATGTTATTCACTGAGCGAGTAGGCTCATCCCTCTACTCAAACATTTTCAGGTCAGCATCAGCATCAGGAATCAGAAGGATCGTTTCACCCGAACGCTTAGTCGATAGAAGGTTTGTTGTTAGTCTAGTTAGAGGTCTCTTAGTCCATTCCCCTCGATCCTTGGGACAAGGTGTGAGTGAGAGAGAGAATGTGTACTCAGATGTAAATTAATGTTATGCTTTCTTTATGTTAATCAATGTATTATGCTGTAGCCCTTGCTTGAATCTTTATTCAGTAAATTAGAAAAGTTCCTGCAGTTTGCTCAGTTTTCTGTTTACAAGTTTAAACTTGGTTATCATTTAAATGCCTTGAATTGCTTTAAAAAGTGACGAATGATTGGTTATGTGTTAATCCCATCCTGTCGCGTCTTAATCTCGTGGTTTGTGGTTAATGTGAGATTGGGGCGTGACAACTCTTGGTATAAGAGCTTAGGTTGAGTACATAGTTACTCAGAGTCCAGGTCAGGGGACGATAAGAGACCAATAGGATTAAGATTTAGGTGTTTCTTCTATCTGTAGTTTTCTAACAGGAAATATTCTGTTATATCATTGCAGATGGCAGGAAGAGGCTTTGATCGTGATGATCAGGCCGAGAGCCATGTTGGCCCTGACCCTCCTGTACTTGGGTCCAGGTGGTGGTGATCACGTGGATGAAGCATCCAGGATGTACATGATGTTCCTAGAGACCAAAGAAAGGTACAAGGCTGATAGGTGAGATTCTTCTTCTACCAGCAGTAAAGATCTGATGCGATCTTATGAGCTTGTGAAGAAGCTTGGTGGCACAGATTTCAGTGGCACCACAGATCCCGCCGAAGCTGATGAGTGGTTTAGACAGATAGAAAAGGTTTTTCATTTGATGGAGCTTCCAGAAGATAAGAAAATTAGTCGTGCAGTCTACCTTTTGACAGGCGATGCAGAGTTGTGGTGGCGTGGTGTGGAAGAAAAGAGGAGAGGAACAGAGCTTTCCTGGCAGGATTTCTCTGAGGAGTTTCATCTCAAATTCTATCCACCCACTTTCCTTAATGAGAAAATCAGGCAGTTGTTGAATATTAAGCAGGGGAACATGACAGTTACTGAGTATGAAGTGCTTTTCACACGGTTAGCTAATTTCTGTCCGCAGCTTGTTCCCGACAACATAGAAAGATGCAGAAGGTTTCAGGAAGGGCTAAGGCCAGAGATTCGGCATACAGTTTCTGCTACTAGCAGGAGGAACAGAGAGAACTTTGGTGAGTTTGTTGAGACTGCAAGACAGGTTGAAGAATCTGTGAATGCTGACAAGGTGCCTGAGTCTAAGAAGAGATCTGCAGAATTCAGTAGAGGGTAATCCAGTAGTGGATACAGAGGTGGAGGTAGAGGTTTCTTTTCTAAACTTGGGCGTGGCCTGGGTTGTTTCGGCAGGCAGAGATATGAGGATGTCACTACTTCTAGAGGAAGAGGAGGATACAACCCAGGAAGATGGAGCAGTGTCGTTAGTGGACAGTCTTCTGGATCATCTACCTCAGTGACTGGTCCACAGAGGCAGGAAATGCGAGTATGTAATACCTATGGAAAATTTCACTCTGGGCAATGTTGGGGCTTAGATTATACAGGATGTTACCAATGTGGGCAGATAGGACATATAAAGAAGTTTTGTCCTCAGCTTCAACCAGCAGCATCACAAGCTTCTCAGACTCAGTTTTATGATGTTCAGAGACAACCTCCAGCTGAAGGACCGAGTTCTTCTATGGCTTCTGGTTCCAGAGGTGGTGGAGTATCCAGTGGCAGAAGTGGTCAAAGAGGACAGCGTGGCAGAGGGAGAGCGGCAGCACGCTTCTTTTCTTTGACACCTCAGGAAGGTATAATTTCTTCACAAGTTGTTACAGGAGAAATGCTTTTGTTTAATAGTATACCAGTTTCAGTTTTGATAGATCCGGGAGCTACTCACTCTTTTATACGACATTCTTTAGTTGGTGAACTTAATCTGTTAACTCAAGAGTTGGCAGATGAGTTAATGTTGAGGGTTCCACTAGGTGGACCAACAGTTTTATCCGAGTCTTGTCCCGGATGCTTGTTATCTTTTGGAGGTTTCACCTTTGCTGCTAATCTCATACCCTTAGATGTAAATACCTTTCAAGTCATCTTGGGTATGGATTGTCTTGAGACATACCGAGTGCAACTCGATTGTTGGAAGAAGGAAGCTACCTTTAAATTAGGAGAATTTTCTTGTGTCTTTACTGGAGACAGGAAAGTTCTGCCTACGTGCATAATATCAGCTGCTGTAGCTGATAAGATGTTACAGAAAGGATGTGAAGCGTTCCTTGCTCATGAGGTTGACACCAGAGCAGAGAAGAGAACTGCCAGTGTTTATGATGTGCCTGTGGTTCGTGAGTTCTCTGACATTTTTCCAGAAGAGTTACCAGGCTTACCTCCTATCAGAGACATTGATTTTGAAATTCAGATATATCCAGGTAGTCATCCAGTAGCACTGCCAGCTTACAGAATGGCACCTGCAGAGTTGAAAGAACTCAAGGTGCAGTTGCAGGAGTTACTAGATAAGGGTTTCATTAGACCCAGTTCCTCACCATGGGGTGCTCCAGTCCTGTTTGTTAAGAAAAAGGATGGTACCATGCGTCTCTGTATAGATTACAGACAACTGAACAAGATCACTATAAAGAACAAGTATCCATTGCCGAGAATAGATGATCTGTTTGATCAGTTGCGTGGAGTGACGATCTTCTCTAAAATTGATTTGAGATCTGGATATCATCAGCTCAGAATAAAGGCTTCTGATATTCCTAAAACAGCTTTCAGAACCAGGTATGGGCATTATGAGTTTTTGGTCATGTCGTTTGGGCTGACCAATGCCCCAGCAGCCTTTATGGATATGATGAACCGGATTTTCAAACCGTTCCTAGATCAGTTTATTGTAGTCTTTATAGATGATATTCTAATCTATTCCAGAGACGATGAACAGCATGAGCAACACTTGAGAGTAGTGTTGCAGTTGTTGAGACAACACCAGTTGTTTGCTAAATTTAGCAAGTGCGAGTTCTGGTTGGCCGAGGTAGCATTTCTTGGACATGTTATCTCGAAAGACGGAGTTAGCGTGGATCCTAAGAAAGTTGATTCTGTACTTCAGTGGGAACAGCCTAAGACTCCTACTGAGATCAGAAGTTTCTTGGGATTAGCGGGTTATTACAGAAGATTCATACAGAACTTCAGTGTGTTAGCATCACCTTTGACACGCTTGATGAGGAAGGATGTACCGTTTGTTTGGTCTGATAACTGTGAGAAGAGTTTTCAGATCTTGAAGAGAAAGTTGACTTCAGCACCAGTGTTGGTTCTGCCAGAAGCAGAAAAAGGCTATACAGTGTTCTGTGATGCTTCCAGGAGAGGTTTAGGCTATGTGTTGATGCAGGAAGGCAAGGTTGTGGCCTATGCGTCTAGACAGCTTAAGAAGAATGAAGAGAATTACTCTGTTCATGATCTGGAATTAGCTGCTATAGTTCATGCTCTTAAGACATGGCCTCACTACTTGTATGGTGAGACATGTCAGATGTTTACAGACCATAAGAGCCTGAAGTATATCTTCACTCAGAAAGATTTGAATTTGAGACAGCGTAGATGGCTTGAGCTGATCAAGGATTATGATGTGACGATCGATTACCATCCTGGTAAGGCGAATGTTGTAGCTGATGCTTTGAGTAGAAAGTCAAGTTCAACAGCTAATGCATTTTCTATGGCATGTTTCAAGAGAGACTTGCTTGTAGATATGCGAAAATTGAACTTGGACTTGGATGTGACTGGACAAAGTGGGTTGATTGCTCAGATGCAAGTCAGACCTACTTTTTATAATCAGATTAAGGAATTACAGCAGTGTGATGATGAGTTGTGGCAAATCATGCAGGAGATGTCAGAAGGTAAGAGAACAGAGTTCAGGTTTTCTGATGAAGGCGTGTTGTATCTTCATGATAGGTTATGTGTACCTGGAAACAGTGAGCTGAAAGAACAAATTCTTGAAGAAGCGCATACTTCCATGTATGCTATGCATCCAGGTAACACAAAGATGTACAGGAACCTCAAAGAGCTGTACTGGTGGTCTGGTATGAAAAAGGATGTGGCTGGATATGTGGCTAGATGTGGAGTGTGTCAGCAGGTTAAGGCTGAGCATCAGAAACCTGCTGGTACTTTGCAGTCGCTTCCTATACCAGAATGGAAATGGGAACACAGCACGATGGACTTTGTGGTAGGATTACCCAGAACGCCTAAGGGTTCAGACTCGATATGGGTGATTGTGGATAAACTAACTAAGTCTGCTCACTTATGTTCCTTGTTCCTTGTTCATAATGTGTAAATGTAATGAAGTAATCCTGTGAGTATATCTAATAGCTAATTTAGAAATATGTTTGCATGTTTTCCTATAGTTATAAATATGATCACCAAGAACTAAATGTAACTGAACCAACATGTGATGAGCACTAAATCTCTTTGGTAGAATAGTGTCTTGAACAGTAGTAATAAATCTCTTTGGCAGAATAGTACAATGAGCACTAAATCTCTTTGGTAGAATAGTGCACCTCAAAGTAGTACTAGATCTCTTTGGCAGAATAGTACAATGAGCACTAGATCTCTTTGGTAGAATAGTGCATGTGATTGAGAAATTACTCATATATTGGTTGAAAATGGCTAAAACATGAGATTCTTGTGTTTATAACATTTTTCTCTTGCAATTAGTGTGTTGTTGATATACTATAAGTTTTTCCTTTCCATTACCAAGTGATTATCATTTTCCCTTGATTTGTTGCCAAGTTTAAATATGAGGTATAATTAAATGACACGTAGGCATACTCAGTACAATATATTTATATATTGTGCTGACGTGTACCATTTTCAACAGTTTTATAGGTGCCTTCTACTTATGATGCTCATGATGAAAGGAAGATGATGTCACTACTCTATATGCTGGTTCACAAACATTAGATCTATCATGGGGATACTAAAGCTAACTGGGACTCTTAGATTATGTTCTTTTCTTTTGTAATTAGTTTCTCATGTATTAAGTTTCTTCTGTAGAACTCCTATGCCTTCGGGCCCCTATGTAATGAACAATTTGGTTTATGTATGGAAGCTCTTTATTCGGTGCATTTATATATTCATGTGTTTGATCCACTCAGGGATGGGCAACTTTAACTCTATTGTACACCTTATGTTGGCGCCTGAGGTGTAGAGTGGAGTTAGGTTGTTAACCCGTGACAAAGGAACTATATGATCACTATAAAAGTAACCACGGATTTTAGGTTGTAGTTGTTCTCAAACTTTCCAAATTACTTGGGTAGAAATGATGTGTGACTAGACACCAGTCTTTGCTTGTGATGTCATAATTAGTTATGGGCATTCACTGCCAATATAATTCTAAACCTACCGGGTCACACACATAGATTACACTTGGATTAACGAAGTATATTCATGAATGATGTTTATATTGAATACTAAAGGTATTTAGGTATCAAGTAAACAACTTAGGTTTAAAATTGACTGACTGGACTCTGAAGAATCTGGTTCAAGTGTTGAATCGATCAGTTGGAGTGTTAAGTCGATTGGAATCAATATTGGTTGGACATTACCTGAACTAGACAAGTGAAACGACTATCTCACAATGAGAAATGGCCGTTTCACTATGTGAGACGAATGGTTCACCCTATCAATTGCCTGGTTTAGTTGCCAATTTGATTGGAACAAAGATTGATGCTTATATCATGTTTAGCATTAATTGGGTATTGAATACCAATATAATTCAAAATAAGAAATTGTGCTAAACAACCATTTCTCTATGCAAGATGATCGGTTCACTCATGAGAAGATCATTACTCTTTACGAGACGATCATTTTGCAGTTCATAGGTTCTAGAAAATTCATGATTCCTAACCCATGTACTCCCACATTGATTGAGAACCCTGACCCAAACCTCTACTATTAATAGAGGGGTATTGGTGGTTTCCCAAGGCACACAGTTGAGAATCAATTGCTATTACAATTGTTGCCCTCTCTGGTTGTGGTAACCAATAGAGTGACCAAGCAAGTCCTACTCAATAAAGGGAGGGATAGAAAGGGAGAGAACAACTGAGATTAGTTGTGGAAGAGCATGTCAGTGACTAGTACATTCATAGGAGGAGACAAATCCTTCCCACTGGCTCTAGTAGTGCAACATTGAGTTCTCGGTGGTCCACGTGGAATTCTCTAGAGGTGAGGTGGCTTTTCCTATCACTAAGGAGGACAAAGTCAGCTAGCAATCCGTGGCAAGAGGTGCTAATGCAGATGATGACGTTCGAGTTTGCTCTCTGTGGAGGAGCCAAAAACGAGTCCCAGTACAACTAGAAGACAGTTGCACATCTACAACAATGATGAGTATGTCACTGGATTTGCTATAGGACCAGATATATCCTTGAAACCATGCTTTACATTATATAGTTGTTGACATGATCTGATGGTTTATGGAGAATATGGCTATAAATTTTTTGTTTCTGCTGCCTATTCTCTTGCCCTATTTCCCTGTAGCTAAATATCTACAATATTTGATCACTTTCAAGATAAATGGTGTTAGACCTTATGACATTCACCTATTGTTATTTCCATTTTCTTTGAGGGACAGATGACCAAGATGGCCATTCAATTGGCAGATCGCACCACCAAATATCCAAGATACATTATAGAAGATATACATGTTCAAAATTCAATATTCCCTGTGACTTTGTTGTGTTGGACGTGAAAGAAGTTCCATCCAACCCTATCCGTTTTGGAAGACCCCTCCTTCACATAGCTTATTGTATAATCTATGTACGAGAGGGTATGCTCACTCTTACAGTAGGAGAAGAAATAGTGTAATTTTCTATTCTTGATGCAATGAAAGCCCCAAGCAAGATTGAAGACAATTTTTTAGCTGATTGTGTTGACAAGTTTCTATAAGAAGACAAATATTTTTCTAATTTTATCATAGACTATTGTGAAGAAAGTGAGTTGAACACCGTCATGACCATTGAAGTCCTAGACATTTCCTTTACTCCTGATCCAAACCACCTAATGAAGATACCTCACCATAGGAGCATGATTCTTGCAAGCCAACCAAGCAGAAAATGGTAGAACTCAAACCCCTTCCACCAGGGTTACAATATGCTTTTCTTGGTCTAGATTGTACATCTCCTATCATCATAAATTCTTATTTAACTAATGAATTAGAAATACAATTTCTTAATGAATTACATTTGCATAAATAAGAAATTACTTATTACATTAATGATTTGAAGGGAATCAACCCTTCCACTACATGCACCAAATCAATTTAGAAGATGATACCAAACCTCATGTAGAAACTCCTAAGTGTTTAAATCAAAACATGCTTCATGTTGTAAAGAAGGAAATTATTAAGTTGAAAGATGCAGGGATAATATGCCTTATAAGTGACAACCCTTGGGTGAGTGCTATTCATGTATTACCTAATAGGAGGGGGTGCAACTGTCATAAAAGGGGATAATGAAGAATTGATACAAATTCATGAAGCCATAGGTTGGCGCAGGTGTATTGATTATACACAATTGAACAAGGCAAGTTATAAAGACCATTTTCCCTTGTCGTGCATTGATTGGAAGCTTGAAAGAGTAACCAATAATTTCTACTTTTGTTATTTAGATAGAAATTCTAGATTCTTTCAAAACTAGTAGAAGTGCCATTTCATGGTACAATCCAGAGTAGTACTAGCTCATGTGATATTTAACAAAGGTATTGAAGTTGACAGAGTAAAGGTATAAGCAATAGAAAAGATTGTCCACTCCATCAATAGTGAAAGATGTCTGAAGTTTTCTTGGTCATGATGGATTCTATAGGATATTTATCAAAGATTTCTCCAAGATAGAAAAGTTGTTATGTTAATTGATTTCCAAAGACGTGGACTTTGTGTTTGATTATGAATGTCAAGCTACTTTCAAAAGGATCAAAGATGCCCTCATTTCTGCCCCTATCATTCAACTTATAGACTGGAATGCACACTTTAAATTAATGTGTGATGCTAGTGACTATGTAGTCGGTGCAGTACTAAGTCAATGGAAAGACAACAAGCTACATGCAATACACTATGCTAACAAGTCCTTAGATGAGGCCTAAATTAATTATGCTATCATAGAGTAAGAGATGTTAGCCACAATATACACCTTTAATAAATTTTTCCAGTATCTAGTGGGATCCAAAGTCATTGTATATACTAATCATGCAACAATCAAATATCTCTTTATTAAAAAGGATGCAAAACCATGTTTGATTTGCTAGATTTTATTGCTTCAAGAATTTGATCTTGAAATCAGGTATAAATAGGGAACATAAAACAATGTAGCTAATCACCTTTCTAGGATGACTACAGATGCAGCTGGATACACTCCCCATTGACAATTATCTTCTTGTTGAAAGGTTGTACGTTGTTGGTACACTACAGACACCATGATTTGTAGACATTGCCAATTTCCTTGCTACAAGGCTCCCTCCTCCTAATATAACTTGTCAGCAAAATAAGAAATTTCTACATGATGCCAAATTATACTGTTGGGATGATTTGCTACTTTTCAAGCAAGGAAATGATGGACTAATTGGGTTATGTGTGGCAGAGGAAGAGATTCCAAACATTATTTCTAAATGACGTTCTTCTTCTCACATAGGTCATTTTGGAAGAGAGAGGAAGACTACAAAGATTCAAGATGGATTCTATCAGCCAACCCTATTTAGAGATATATATGCTTATGTGAAATCCTATGACAAGTGCCACAAATCAGGTGGAATATCCAAGAGAGATGAAATGCCTCTCAACTCCATTCTAGAAATTGAGGTATTTGAAGTATGGGGTTTAGAATATATGGGTCATGTCCCATCTTCTTGTGTATATAAATATATCCTGATTGCTTGTTATTATGTTAAATGGGTAGAATCCATACCCACTGAAGTCCCAGATGCAAAGTCAGTCAGTAAGCTCTTTCAGAAAGTCATATTTCCTCATTTTGGAGTTCCTAGAGCTGTCATTTCAAATGCAGGTAACCATTTTAATGAAAGACATTTCAATAATATCCTCAACAAATATGGAGTGAATCACAAGATATCCACCCCATATCACCCTCAAACTGTTGGGTAAGTTGAAGTATTCAATAGACAACTTACAAGAATCCTGAATAAGACTATTTCAAGTTTAAGAAAAGATTGCTCCCTCAAGTTGGATGGTGCTCTTTGGGAATTCTGAATGACATTCAAGACAACCATCAATACCACGCCATTCAAACTCATATATGCCAAGTCTTGCCATCTTCTTTTAAAGCTAGAGCACAAAGTCCTATGGGTCCTCAAGTTTCTCAACTTTGACATGACAGAAGTAGGAGAAAAGTAGCTATTGCAACCTCAAGAAGTTGAAGAGCTCAGGCTAGATGCTTATGAGAACGCTAAGATCTACAAAGAAAGAATTGAAGAACAAAATGATAAGAAGATATAAGGAAGATAATTCACAGAGGGAGATCAAGTTTACTCTTTAATTCAAGGCTAAAACTATTTCCCAGGAAGCTTCATTCAAAATGGTTTGGACCATTCTTAGTGTTGAAAGTCTATCCATACAAAACTATAGAACTACAAGGGAAACAATAAACCTTTAAGGTTAACAAACAACACTCTAAACTATACACCCAAGGAGAGAAGATAGAAGAGGGAACCTCTTGCTCCCTCTTAGATGTCTGATGATAAAAATTCAAGTCTTAACCCAGACTCTAAATGGAGGACCTTGTGGGAGTTGACCCCACATTTATGATAGATTTCATTTTTGTTGTTGCCTCAAGAACATTTATCATTTAAATAATTTCCAAGGATGGATGTAATAATTTAGACCCCTATGTTATATATATATATCATTATCATTGCAGGTGCAGAAGAAAAACAAAGAAGAAATCAAACTCTTGCAAAAATTCAGAACATAACATGGCATGTTCAGATGCAGATAGGGATTACCACTCTTCAAAAATTCAAATGTGAGCAATTTTTATAGAACACACGATGTGTGGCTGATATCATCTCATTTCGTGAACCTTTCGCACTTGTTTTATTCCTATATGAACATCCCTTTTATGGATTTTTCTGTCTATTTGAACATCTTCGAACAATATTCTGACATGACTAAAACCCTTTACTTTATCCATGCAGATCTCTATCAATGCATATCCATTACGGCTGCAACAATGACGTGTGGACAACTATACTGGCCATGATAGGTCCACAGGTGTATTAGTTGAGATAAACAGACACTCTGTTTCATGACCCAGGCACAACTATGCATGATGGTCTTGTCCCCAATTAAGGTATCGGTTGCAACAACAGTTGTAGTGACCACAATAGTCGTCACGACCGCAACCATTGTTGCAACCAAAATAGACCTCATGATCACAATTGCCGTCCCAGTCACAACAATAGTAATGACCGTGACAGATATGAAGGTTGAAGAAGCCATCCTAACCAGACCAGTGTTGCAACTGGTACTAGGTGGTGACCGCAACTCGAATTTCGACCAAGATGCAGATGCAGCCGAACACTTGTTACAACCTCTAAGCATGTCATGACCGCAACACTAGTAGCAGTCGGGACACATTTAGCTATCACTACACCTGGATGTAAGTAAGTGGATGGCACCTATAAATAGGCCCATGAATCCACACATCAAGGAATCAGGTCACTGAGAGCAAGGAAGTACTGCCCAATTCCAGATCCACCCTCGTTCATCTCCATTGATCTTGGATCTCTAAAGACAAAAGTTAGAGGAGAGAGAAGGTCTATCATTCTCTTGTTTGATATAAGGAGATACCATCTTCCATGCATGTACTAGATCTAGATCTGAAGAAGTACAGTTGGTGTATCACCTTCTCCCTTCTCTAGATCTATTATCTCCCTCACACTGTACCCCCCTTCATTAATCTTGATGTATCTACACTTTTATAATGTCGTTGCACTTCCTGTTAACATGTGTGGCTAAATACCTTTCTTGGGTTGGGAGTAGCAAGTAAGGCTCTCTCATTATGTATATACTTACATCCTTTTGATTATATATATACCCCTAGAAAATATTATCTCCATACTCTTGTTCTTAATGCTTCACTTGCATGATTAGCTACCATCTTGTAATGTATGATTGTTAATGCCTCAAAAGAGTAGTATTAATGTTATCTAAGTGTTATTGAGTTGTATAAATGCATGAAAATGTTGGAATGCTAAAGCTAATGGTCATAAGGAATGCTTTGTGGTTGTTTGTTTTCCATCTCAAGTGAGAGACAACCTTATAATCTAGATTTATCCTAAGCTCAAGAGAGGATGGAATAGACATATATGATGATTGCTTGTAATCTTGCTAAGGATATACAAAAGGCTTTGGGTATTGCATGTTGGTGATAGATCTTAGTAGGTGAAACCTGATCCAAGTTCCCATCCATATTTTGGTTATGTCTTTCTTATTTAACCTTGATTTCTTGTTTTTTTCTATCTTTTCTTTTGTCACTTTGTTTAAACTAACCTCATTCCATAAGGAACATCATCTTCACTTACCCCTTCGTTTGGTGTATTTGAGTCTAAGGCTCTACATTCATAACACTTACCAACCTTATCCCTATGGTTCGAACCCGATCTACTACATCAGACCTCGTATAATAGTTGTGGGGGCCAAAGTGTCGGGTTATAAATGTAAGAGTCTGACTACTCTAGACTCGCTCTATTTGTAGTGATTTAGGTCGGTCAAATTTTTGGTGCCATTTCCAGGTACAAGGAAAAAGGTATTGTTGAGAACACGAGTCTACTCACTATATACCCTTGCCTTAAGCTTAGCAATAAGCTTGACTACACAAAAACTCTAAATGTTCTATGTCTAGATTGCTTAGAATAATTCATTTTACACTTCCACTTTTCTAACTTGACTATGTGACCCATTTAGGTAGCCTGAAGGGAAGCAAGTTTAATCAACACTTGACCCTCTTTTCAAGACACCATGGCACCTTGAAGTGATGGTAGCCTTAGTAGGGAGGATCGAAATGCAAGAGTACAACATAATCATCCACCTCTAGAAACCAAAGAAGATCAAGAGGAATGCCACTCTGACGGTTGTCACTAGGAGGAAGAAGATCATGAAGAGTGATGAGAAGAGGAGCAACACCATCATGAGCATCACCACCACCACAATAGAAGACATAAAAGGAATCATCCAGATCAAGAACATGATAACAATAATAGTGAGGAGGAAGATGATGAAGAAGATAAGACACTTAGAGAATTGGCTGCTACACAAGCTATCGAGTCAAGATGCCCAATCATTATCCCACAATACATTGCAGCTAATTTTAAGCTAAAACCTACTGTCATTTCAATGATCCAAAACAAACCTTTCTGAGGGAATTCAAAGAATGAGAATCCTTACCATCATGTTGACGCCTTCAAAAACATATGTGACACCATCAAGATGAGGGGAGTGCCTCAAGAAGTCATATACTACAAGGGATTCATTTTCTCTCTAGAGGATAAATCTCTATCTTGGAATCTTAACCTACCTCACCAGTCTATAGATGGATGTAGGCCCCTTACTGATGCTTTCCTCACTAAATTCTAGCCCATTGAGAAAACCATTTGAAATAGACAAAAGGTTTCTTCCTTCATGCAGAATCCTGGACAGAACCTTCATGAAGCTTGGGAACAGTATCAGGAGTATCAAAGGGATTGTCCTCACCACAACTACCCCAAAGGATTTTTTGTGACAACATTTTATAATGGACTAAGTCCCACGGAGCGGACCTCATTGAATGCAGCCGCTGGGAGAGATTTTCTTGGAAAGAATCCAAACAAAACTATGAAGATCATTAACAACATGGATGTACTACAAGCACTAAAGGACCTTTGGTCAAAGCCAAAGCTTTGGAAACTATCATGGCTCAAATTGATAAGATTGCCACCAATGTCAAACAACTAAAAGATACTAGAGGCAAGGGAAAGAAACCTATAAGAAAGTCATGAAGTGTGTTACATGTGGTGAAGGAGGACATGGAATCGACAACTGTATCTATACACGGCCAGAAGAAAGTGAAAGTGAAGAAGAAATAGAAAACATCTCTTACGAAAATTTCAAACATCCAGATCATCCAAGATTCAATTATGGCAACAAAGACACTACTGAGAATTCTCATCAACTGGGTGGTTTGTCTAAGACACCATCAAGATTTGAGAAATAAAGTGGACCCACTCAGTATACCAGAACTACTAGCTATAAATGAAACAAAAACAATTATCAAGGTCAATATCAAAACAAAAATACAGAGTGTCAAAATCAAGGACAAAATCAAAGTCAGAATCAGACCAAGGATAACAACTAACCTGATATGATTGCTCAACTGTTCAATTTTGTGAAAAGGCAAGCTTTAGTGAATGGACAACTTACTCAAAATGCCATCACAATCTCAGGAGTGTTAACCATGATGCAAACTCAGATGGTAGACATGCAACACATCAAAGATAGATTGGTCAAAAATTAGCCCAGCTGGAAAAACTGGTGATGAATCCCCCAGGGAAGATCCCATTGAACAAAGAAACCACAAAGATGGATACTCTCTGGTCGGGGAAAGTTGTAGAAAAACAATAAGAAGAGATCACCATGAAAAAGAAAAGGTTGTCGATTCATAGACTAAAACCATCATTTTAGAGGAGGAATATGAAGATCCAGTAAAGGAAGACAAGGTCGGATCCCACCAAAGATATTTTTATGCAAAGAAATCCATATGCACCAAGAGTCCCATTTCCTTACAAACCAATTAAAGCTCATTTAAAGAAGAGATATGAGCAGTTCATGGAAGTGGTAAAGAAGCTACACCTAGACATTCCATTTCTAGATGCAATTGAGGAGATGCCTACCTATGCCAAGTTCTTGAAGGACCTGATGACAAAGAGGAGGAGAGGTGATCACATTGAGACAATACAACTAGCCAAGATGTCAAGTGCTTTTGTTCAAGCTACCATTCCAACAAAGAAAAGAGACCCAGGAGCATTTACTATTCTATTTAATGTTGGAGGCAATGTAGAAAGAAATGGACTCACCGATCTAGGAGCAAGTATCAGTCTTATGCCCCTTTCTTTAGCCCAAAGGCTTGGACTGCAGACATGGTGAAGATAGGTATGAGAATTCAGCTTGCTGACAACACCTTTACTAAGACAGTAGGAGTGGAAGAGGATGTCCAAATCCACATCGGAAGGTTCTTTATACCTTGTGATATAGTGGTGATTGACACCATTGAAAATCCATCATGCCCAAAAATATTTGGAAGACCATTCCTTGCCACCATGAGAGCCCTAATAGATGTCGTGAAGGGAATCAGAACCCTCCGTGTGGGCAGTGATCACATCAATTTTTGTGTACAAGAAACAATGAGAGGACCCTCTTTGTTTGATTCATCCTATTTTATGGACAATTATACTCAATACTATGAGGAAGTATAAGAAAGCAATGTGATAGTTGACCCTCTAATGTGATCCTTAAACAATCATGATCCCAATCTAGTAGACCTTGAAGTTGTTGAGATTCTAGATTACTTGAAATAACCTGAGGAGGAGGTTTTCAGTGACAAAGAAGGTATAGTAGAAATTGTGATGTATGCCTCTCTGAAACAGACACCAGAAGAAAAAGCTACAACTGAACCAAAACCTGAGCTAAAGAAACTCTAGGAGGGGCTGAAGTATGAATTCCTAGATGTTGATTAAAGAAACCCTATTATCATAAACTCTTCTCTGACAGAAGATCAAGAGGAAAAGATGTTGATGGAACTTAGACTGTAAAGGAAAGCTATAGATTATTCTATGGAAGATATAAAAGTTCTTAGCCCATCTCATTGTATGCATAAAATCAATTAGAGGAAACTACTAAACCTTTGGCTTAACCACTAAGAAAATTGAATCAAATGCTGAAAGAAGTCATAAAGAAAGAAGCAATATTACGAGATGCTGAAATCAATTAAACCATTAGTGACAACAAGTGGGTCATCCCAATCCATGTTTTACCTAACAAAGGTGGAATGACTGTTGAGAAGGAAAGTAATGGGGATGAAGTATCCACTAAGATGATTACAAGTGGAGAATGTGTATCGACTACTGCAAGCTCAATACCGGAACAAGAAAAGACTGATTTCCCCTACATTTCATCGACCAAGTCCTACAAAGGATTGCATGACAATCCTATTTTTGTTTTCTTGATGTATATTCTAGATTTTATCAAATCCCTATCCACCCTTATTATCAAGAAAAGATTACTTTCACCTGTGTCTATGGGACATACGCCTTCAAAAGAATGCCTTTCAGATTCTTTAATGTGCCTGCTACTTTTCAAAGGTGCATGATATCTATGTTCTCAGATTTTCTGGAAGACATAATGGAAGTATTCAGGGACAGCTTCTTGGTATATGGACCTGGATTTGACAAATGTCTTGAAACCTTATCAAAGGTCTTACAAAGATGTGAGGAGAATCAACTTGTGATTAATTGGGGAAAATACCATTTTATGGTGACATAAGGCATAGTGCTAGGGCACAAAATTTATGAGAAAGGCATGGAAGTGGATAAGAGCAAGCTAGAAGCTATAAGTTACCACCGCCAAAAACTATCACAGGAGTGAGGAGTTTTCTGGGGCATACTGGATACTATAGAATATTTATTAAAGATTTCTCAAATGTTGTGAAGCCTTTGTCAAACCTTCTTGTTAAATATATGGATTTCAATTTCTCTAATAAATGCCTTGAAGCATTCAATTTCCTGAACAATGCCCTGACCACAACCCTGATACCTCAAGCACCTGATTGGGGATTGCCTTTTGAAATCATGTGTGATGCCAGTAATTATGCCATCAGAGCTGTCCTAGGGAAAACAAAAGATATAAAGCACCATGCGATCTACTATGCTAGTAGAACTCTCAGTGAAGCTCAAGTAAACTACACCACAACTGAGAAAGAAATCCTAACAATAGTAATTTCTTTTGACTAGTTTATATCCTACTTAATAGGGTCAAAGGTGAAGGTGTACATAGATCATGGGGCCATGAAGTATCTTATGTAGAAACAAGATGCAAAATTGAGATTGTTGCGATGGGCTTTGTTTCTATAAGAGTTCGATCATGAAATCATTGACAAGAAAGGAACGAAGAACATGGTGGATGACTACTTGTATAGAATAGTCTTCATTGAAGAAAATCATATACCAATAAATGACAACTACACATATGAGGCCTTGATGATGACCAAGTCGGTTGAACCAAATCTTCCTTCATTCTTTGACATCTGTAATTATCTATCTTGTGATTACCTCCCAAGATAACCTAGAATCAAAAGAAGAAACTTTTCTCTGACCTAAAGAATTATTACTGGGATGTCCCCCTGTTGTTTTAGAAATGTTATGACAACTTATACCGACGTTGTGTACTAGAAGAAGAGGTGCCTCAAATCTCAAGGAATGTCATTCCTCACCATATGGAGGTCACCATGGAGTCAAAAGGATCGCAACTAGGGTCCTACAGTCAGGCTTTTATTGGCCAACACTCTTCAAGGATGCTATGTCTTTTGTCAAGTCCTGTAAAGAATACTGTCTGGCAAGAAATAGTACAAAAAGAAATGAGACGCAATGTCTAACTAGATGGAAGTGGAGATCTTTGATGTCTTGGCAGTAGATTATATAGGACCTTTCCCTCCCTCTAGGGGAAATAAGTACATTTTGGTGGAACTAGATTATGTCTCCAAGTGGGTAGAAGCTGTAGCAATTCCCACCTATGACTCTAAGGAAGTTGTCAGACTGTTCAAGAAGACCATTTTCCCAAGATTCAGGGTTCCCTGCACCATCATTAGTTATGGGGGGTCCCATTTTGTGGAAAAATAGTTTCAAGAACTATTGAATAAGTATGAGGTCTAGTATAAGGTAGCCGCCCCATAGCACCCCTAAACATCAACATTGGTTGAAGTTTCAAACTGACAGATTACACAGATATTAGAGAAAAGCATTGGCATGACCTATAAGGATTGGTTCATGAAGTTAGATGATGCCTCATGGGCATATAGAATTGGTTACAAAATATTGATAGGGACTACCCCCTACTGGCTGATCTATGGATAGTTTTGCCATTTTCCCATTGAACTAGAGCACAAGGCCTTTTGGGCCATCAATTTGTTAAATATGGATCTGGACATAGATGAAAAGAAAAGGTATTTGCAGCTTCACAAGCTTCAGAAATAGAGGTTGTATTCCTATGAGAATGCCCATAACTACAAGAAAAGAACAAATGTGTGGCATGATGCCCACATCAAGCACAAGGACATTTCTCAAGGAGACAAGGTTTTGTTGTTCAATTCAAGAATCATGCTTTTTCTAGGGAAACTTAGGTCTAGATGGTCTAGTTCATTCTCTGTCATCAAGATCTACCCATATGGGGTATTGGATATCACCAGTGAAAACATTGGTACATTTAAGGTGAATGGGCATAGAGTCAAGAGGTACTATGTGAAAGAATGGGTCTTTGCTTAATTTCGAGAATGGAATTTCTTTTAAGGGGTGTAGGATGTGATGGACTTAAATTTTGGAATATTTAACTATTTAGTAAGACAAGTGAATCTTGTGAGTTTGACTTACATTGAAGTTTCTAAGTTTTTTTGTGAAGTTTGAGTGTTGATTGATGTTGATTTCAAGATTAAAATCCCCAAGTTGATGACATTTTGAGGAATTTAATTGACAAGTCAAATAGTTGAGTTTTGTCATTAAATTTGAATAGAATGTATCTTGAGTTGATGTTACACTATGATTACATTTTTGTGTCTATTGGAGGACCCTAGAGGAAGTTATTCAAGTTTGAATATGATGAAATAATGTGCATTTTTATGATTTATAGACCTAAGATCATGGTCTTAATCAGTGTCACACGCCCTTGGTTTGGGCTAGTTATGTTGGCTAAATTGGACATTATGTTAATCCCTTTTGTTTTGATAATGACAAACATTTCGTTCTTGTGGTATTAACGTGCTATTTGAGTATTTCAGGAACAAGCATATAAGGTGGTGGATAACAAAGACTTGGAAGAACAATTTGATAAAATCGCTTTATTTTTATGATTGTAATCAAATTTAAATGCTTGTACAAGTATATAATGTACAAGTAATTAGATATCATGTAAATCAAGCGTTTAGATCTTCCCTATCCACTCACAACACTTAGATAGGCCATTCCCCAATATAGTATCACAATCGCACATTGATACACACACTTAGTAAATGAATACATTGAGTCAGTAATATTCTCGGTCGACAAATCGTCGATCGAGAAAATATCAGTCGACAAAAACTTCGACCGAGAAACTCTCGGTCGACAAAATCTTCGATCGAGAATAGACCCTACTAGCCGTTAGACCCAGCAGCCAAAGTGGTTGGGAGTTGGAAATGAACGTTGTAAACACTTGCTCCAGGAGGTCCCTCGGTCGACAAATCTTCGACCGAGAAGGACTCTCGGTCGACAAATCTTCGACCGAGAAAAGTCTTGTCTGCACTTTTCAGGGTCAATTAACTAGCCGTTGCAAATGCAATTAGTGGACACATAACGGCTAGTTAAGCACTAAGAACCCCCTAGAAAGTGTCTAGAACGTCCTTAAGCACTTGTAGGTCATTTCTATAAATAGGACATGCCTTAGGACACCTAAACTTACCTAAGCTACACTTGTGCTACACTTGAGCTTGAATACTCATTGGCAATATGTTTTGAGCAATAGAGCATTTCCCACATTGGCTATTCATTCCCATTGCTCTAATTTTGTGTCCTATAGGCTTGCATCTCCTTTCCACAGCACTTACACTTCTACACTCATTGGTTAGGAGATCAATACGCTTGATATAGGCAAATCAAGCCTTGTGCTTAAAAGGATAAGTAGTAATTTCTGTTTTCCTTCTTGTTCCTTTTATTCTTTGTATTCTCCTTGCTACTCCTAGGGTTGGAGGCTGCGGATTGGAGAAGGTTCTTCTCGGAGGAGAAGGTGGACTTCAAGCTACTTCAAGAAGGCTATCGCAACGGGAAGCTACTTCAAGAAGGCTATTGCAACGGGAAGCTACTTCAGGAGGAAGGCTGCTTCAAGGTTGGTGCAATTACTTCTAGGTGAAGGCTGCTTCAAGGTTGGTGCGATTACTTCTAGGTGAAGGCTGCTTGAAGGGTTTAGGGAGAGAATTGTAATTTTATGTAAAGTCCTTGCGAGGTAATAAAATTAAATTCTTTCCAAATCCCGGTTGGGTAAGCAACCGGGTAGTGGACTGACAACTTTAGTATTTGCTAAAGATGGAACCACTCTAAATCCTTGTCTCCTTGTCCAATATTTTGTGGTTGGTTGTTTGAGTTAAATAATTGTTAAACTTGTTTTAAAACTCTATTCACCCCCCCTCTAGTGTTTTTCAGTTGGTATCAGAGAAGGCTTCAAGGAACCCTAACCAGGTCTTGAAGAATGGAGGGTAATGGTGATTACAATCGCAATAAAAGGTGCAGCTTGGACAAATCTACAACATGTTGCAATTGGTGCTTAGGAACAAGTCACACAACAACTAGCTGCCCATGGAGATCAAAGAAGAAAGATGAACACAAGGATTGTCTTATTGCTACAACTAGTGAAGAAGAAGAAGAGGTAAGTCTTTTTTATTTATCTAAAGAAGAACTAGTTGCTAGTCTTGAAGAGACACATAATAAATATGTTGAGTGCAAGAAGAAACTAAAGAAATCTAATAAAGCAAATGATGAATTACATGCTAAACTTCTTGCTATTACATCTGAAAATGAAGATCTTAAAAAGATCATTGAAGATCATGATATTAAGATAAAATCTATAGAGGCAAATTGCAATCTACTTTCTTTAGAAAAGATTAATTTGCAAACTCAAGTGAATGATCTTCAAAAACAACCCATCTTATGCACCCATCTAGATTATGATTCTATTGTCAAAGAAAGAAATTTGTTGTCATCTAACCTAGATCAAGCAAAATTAGATATCAAGAAGAGAATGGATGAGATTGCCAAGTTACAACAAAAAGTTAGTAGTTTAAATAATAATGGCATTCTTGATCAAATCTTAGATAATCCCTATCATCAAATTGGGAGAAGAGGACTAGGTTACAAGCCTAAGGGGAAATCTTATCAACAACCTAGTTGGAAAAAGACACGAGCACATCAATCTATATATGTACCTAAAGGAACAAATACATTTGTACCAAAGAACAACCTAGAACAAAACCATAGAAAAAGACTTGAGGTTGATTCTATATGTTGCCATTATTGCTTACGTCTTGGACACTACTCTTTTTCATGCCCATACAAGAAAAAGGATGTTGAGTTGGTATGGGTTCCAAAACCCCCAAATTGAATTGATTAGACTAAGTTGAGATATGACCGAAGACTTTAAATTGCATATCTTTATGTCTATCTCAACTTGACATAAAGAGATACAAAATGATTCAAGTAACTAAAATTTCTAACTTGAAAATTTATCTCAATTAAGGTCCTCAAAACTTAAAGATTTGAATATGATTAGTTGAATGTTACTTTGATATTCATATGTTTTATCTCAACTAAAACTGATTTTTAAATTGCATAATTGAATTAAATATAGTCTATATTTTACTTGGAATCAATAAATAGTTCTGAAGATAATACAGAAACCTTGTCGGTCGAGAAATCTTCGACCGAGCAGTCAGTCGGTCGAGAAATCTTCGACCAAACAGGTCACTGATTTCAGTCTGCAGTAAAATTGCTGAATAATTTGATTAATCAAGTGGCTATCTATTTGCTGTTAATGACTGTTTTACATGCAAAACAAGTTGAAGATAATTTTTTTAATATAAATGATATCATTTCGATTGATCCTCTAAATTAAAAAAAAAAAACTGAAAATCATGTTTAGAAATCACTATTTTATAATGTTTTACATGATTTTTTAAAGCATCTCCTGGTCTATCTATATAGAAATCATGTGTTATGACATTTAGTTTAAATGATCACAATCACTGTATTTCATGGAATTATCATTTTATTGTTCTATCATTACATCATGGATATGCTTTCACTATTTTATCATTCAGCTCATAAAGATGATGCTATGTTACATAGAACAAATAGATAATGATTATTGTATGCGTGGATCCTTGATGATACATAGGCAAGATAAATGATTCATTGGTGATTTGTTGCTTAGAAAAAGAACTTTAAGGTTTGCAAAACATAAAATAAAGAATTTCTCAATTGGTATCTATAATAAATTGAGATATCATTCATGCCTTCAAGGATATATGTCTTTTCTTAAAGAATCACATGATTAATATGAACAGAAATGGGACTTGATTTATGCACTCATAGTAAAAAGGACATCATTCATAATAGGTTTTATTCAAAGTAATTTAATTGATATCTCTTTAAGTTATCTGCAAAATTTATACTTCACATGTGAAATCTACATATTTTGCCTCTTGGTTGAAATAAAATTTAGCCAAGGGGCGCTATGGTCGAAGTCAAGGTCGACCTAAAATAATCTTGACAAAATGCTTATTTGTACATCATTTTAATGCATTTAATCTTAGTATCTTGACTTAAAATGAGTTTATCATATTGAAAACATGTAGCTTTAATAAAAGGTCAAAATCAAATCTTAAAAATCATTTGTGACCTTAGAATCCTTAAATTGTCTTAATTATAAGATTAAGGGGGAGCTCACAAAAACAAATTTGATTATGAGATTAAGAAGTTTACAAAACTTTGAAGCTTGTTATGACCTTAGTATTCTTGAAAGTAATTTTTGTTATGAAAACAAAGAAATCTACAAAATTCATGAATATGACATATATCTTGTTCTTCATGGAATTCTCTAAACAAATTTGGGCTTAACATCCCGTGTATTTGGTTAGAGATACACTATGGCTAAATTCGACAATAAATGGCTTACATTTATATTAATCCCTTGACTTTAAATTGAATATCTCTTTAAGGGGGAGCATAGCATAAAATTAAGGGGGAGAAATACAATGTAAACTTGGATATCTTTTTGAAATGACAAAGGGGGAGAAATAATATAAAATCAAAAATATAAAATAAAATGAGTTTCATAATATCTCAACCAGCACCCACTTGCAAAACACAAGAATGGCTACAAAAGGTAAACTTCAGGTATGAAACTCATATGATTTATATTTCCTTATTTTATATTTAGGAAATGTTTGTCATCTTCAAAAAGGGGAAGATTGTTGGCTAAATTGGACATTATGTTAATCCCTTTTGTTTTGATAATGACAAACATTTCATTCTTGTGGTATTAACGTGCTATTTGAGTATTTCAGGAACAAGCATATAAGGTGGTGGATAACAAAGACTTGGAAGAACAATTTGATAAAATCGCTTTATTTTCATGATTGTAATCAAATGTAAATGCTTGTACAAGTATATAATGTACAAGTAATTAGATATCATGTAAATCAAGCGTTTAGATCTTCCCTATCCACTCACAACACTTAGATAGGCCATTCCCCAATATAGTATCACAATTGCACATTGATACACACACTTAGTAAATGAATACATTGAGTCTGTAATATTCTCAGTCGACAAATCGTCGATCGAGAAAATATCGGTCGACAAAAACTTCGACCGAGAAACTCTCGGTCGACAAAATCTTCGA